>CM057001.1:116248963-117448963 GCA_029891345.1 Dryococelus australis | reverse complement strand
ACTGTGTAGGTTGGTTTCGTAGTCTAAAATTTATCCCACTTACATGAAATGGGCAATCTGAGTACATCTGGTAAGGTACTATAATAGCGTTTCATGGTCTGAATTTTTGTCTAATGGCGAAATGTTTCTCTCTTTAGAGTGGAGTGGAGCTTGAACTAGTGGAATGTCAACCCTTGTTGGAGTGGCTAGCTAACAATTACAAAAGCTTCGGTGCCACATTGGAAATCATCACTGACAAATCGCAAGAGGGTTCGCAGTTTGTCAGGGGGTTCGGCGGAATTGGAGGTGAGTAAAGTTTTGTGCTTCAAGAATTTCCTGCCGATAGGTTTGAAGTTTGGATTTATTGCCGTTAACTGAAGTTCTAACCTCCTTGTCTGTAACAAGTGCCATTATGGAAATTGACTAGCTCGAAAGTATGGAGTGTTGAGTTTTATTGTTTGAAATGTGGGTGCGAGGTTGGTCATGATGGGCTTGTGCGCTTGCCTCACTAACACTTGTGCATTTTCCTCTTATGCTGTCACTGGATCAGGAATCCTCCGCTACAAGGTCGACTTCCAGTCGCTCCAGGCAGACGAACCTCTGGATGATGTTGACCTTGATGATTACTAATCATTCAGTCGTTTGCTTGCCTCTTCACCAGGTAGTCCCATGTCTTGAGTGTTGTGTTCGCATGTCAGTAGCTGTAGTGTTAATACCTGCACCATCTTCTTGTACAATTTAATTTTTGTAATTATTATTTGAGCCTTCATTTTAAATTTGTAATGCTTGACACAGCAAAATTCTGTAGTTTTTGTAATTTTTGGTTAGACAGACAAGTAAAGCAGGTAACATTCTTTAATTGGTTACAATTGAACATATTTTTAGCTTTAAATAAAACTGTAATTGTTGCATATGATTTTTGGTTCTGCTGCCAGGGTTACTTTGGCATGTAACTATATTATTGCATCTGCTATGCCAGGCTCAATGTAAACACTAGTCTCTCACCTCAAGTTATGCCCGTGTACATCAAACAGTACATTAAGCATCATAAAGAAAGGCCTGCAGGGTGCTATTATCCTCCAAAATTTCAGTAATTTACAGAGGAAGAAGTGGTGATGTAAAGTATATAGTTTGGTTGTGAATTTACTGCCACCTATTGGAATACCAAAGCCAGTTGTGTAGAGCCTGTGTTTTTGCTGCTTACTTCCTCAGCATTGGTCAGGGTGGGTGTAAAAGGGATGCTTTTAAGCCCTGGTAAGTTTGTCTTGGATGGCTTTTTTGTCTGGCCTTCAGGTGGAGTTTTGGGTCACCGTTTCACCTTCATTAATACTGGATTTAACAGGTGGTGTATATGTGATATGCAAACTTTGTTTTATCGCCAAGGATTACTTACCCATTAGTAGGTGATTATTTAGCCACTGTGAGGTCATAAACAAAAGCTGCCCATGGAGCAGCAGTGTCAACCTACAAGGCCACATGCTACTTCTCTCTACTGAAGTACACATCTGGAAGAGACTGACCTCACACTGCTCCTCCCATCCAATTACTACAGACTTGTTTACAGAAGCAAAGACTTTGCCAGGTAGCCATGCCATCAATAACAAATATGATAGAACACTTCAGTAAAAACTTTCAGGGAGTATGTAAAAAACTTAATATGCTGAAGAAACTTACAAGCACTCAACTGTTGATTTTGTAGTACTCTAATATGAACACCTTATTTAGACACAGGTTTTGTGGAACCGTGAAAAACATTGTACTATGGATTATGTATGTACCAAAAATTGTATGCACTGTAGAACTCTATCCACGGAAAATTCTTAGTGGCCCTGGCAAAATTCCTCTATAAACAATGTTAAAATTTACCACATTTATCATTTATCAAATATTGCATTAATCGAAAAATCTTTTGATCCCATCAGTTAAGATTTCCTGCAATGATCTTATCGTTTGTACATTAAGCATGAAATAAACTATATGCAAATCCAAATTGTCATGCCTCTTTCAACCTCTGTCCAGGCACAGTTGTTTACTGCCCAACCCTCAGCAGCCAACAGAATGATGCTCGCTCTATAGTGTGAATAATATTAGCCTGCCACATATTTTCCTCTCTCTTCTGACATATTGATAAATAACAACTGTACAAAACAAATGAATTTAGACTGTTAAATGATGCACTTTGCTGTCCTCTTCCATACACAGAAATAAAGCTTTAAGAGTATCAATCAGCAACAGCTTGCCAAGGGAGGGGAATGTACACATGAGAAAGCATTGGTCTGGTACCTGGTGGGGAAGCTGCGCTGTGGCATACAGGTAACCGTGACATTAGTGACCGAACAGCTACGTCCTGCCTTTTTGCCTGTTTATTGCTGAAGTTTAACCAGAAACACTGGTAACAGGGACATGGATAATGACAAAATAGGGGTTATTTAGAGAGGGTTGTGGGAGGGGTCTAGATGAGGATCAGAAGGGAGTGCCAAGAAATGAGGAAAGGGAGAGGAGTGATGACAAAGAGAAAAGCAAGAAGGGTAACAGACTGTTTCACTACACTTTATCATCCTCTTTAGTATATGCTGACAGCTTTGTATAGAATGCACTTCAAATTTCTTAACATTTATTTAGGGAAAAAAAGGGTGCACCAGGGCTTCTGCTCACTCCCAATTTACGTGAAAATAAGCTCTTTTCAGTTCAGTCTGACTTGCATTATTAAAACCTGAGTCAAATTTTACTCGCTATTTTTTCGTTTCACACTGATAGTACTTAACTGTATCAAATCACACATGAGTAGACGCATGTTTTTCGGGCCCTTGAAAAATGACCTACCTTGCGATAAACAATAAAAAACACTAGATATATGCGAAAAAATACATTTCTGTTGTGAATCCTCATGTTTACGGTGGTAATTAGATCAATCATTTCAATGTATAGTTGGGATCGAAATCTCAACATAATCAATGTATCGAATATACACCGCTGAAGCTATATCACCAACGAGCATCTATTCCGACTGGTTATGGCTGTGTTTCAGAAGATTGTTTCAGTGACTTTCTAAAATAAATTAATTTTGTTTACATTTAGTCCTTTTTCACTTTTAGTCACATAATTACTGTAACCTCATTGGTAATATACAAATATGCTAAATAGAAAAATTCTGAACACTTTTCTCAAAAATGGTAGCAAAATTATGTTGGCACTATGTCCTGGCCACACATTTATGCAGCAAAGGCACACAGTATGCTTCATAGATTCATTATCTATGGTATTACCAAAGGTTTAATTTTTTTTGTTATGTTTTTGTGTAAACATGTTTTTAAATTTATCCAGGTTATGTGAGGATGACTTGTATCTGGCGTTGTTTTATTTTGGTTTTGACCAAGTAATATATTAGTTAAAATTCTGTTTATTATATTGGTGGCACGGGAAACATTAGTTTATCACATTTATCTGCTTTCGTGAGATGAGGTTGTTTTGCGCCTCTTCTTGCAAGAAAATATCAATTAGAACTGCATGTTGTTTTGATGATGCAGTGGAGAATTTTGCTCGTACGGAAATAACATTCAAATTACCATCATTCAAAACCGTACAAATAGTCTTGCAGTTACCACAAACATGTCAAACGTTTCCACTGACGATTGTGTTGTATTCACACTTTTATAATACATATTAAAATGTACTTTATTTAATATTCAACTAGAATAAAAGCATAAAAAATGTATTTTCTAATAACATTTAGTAATCTCTTTCTGACTGGCAATTTTTTTTTGCTTTACTCACAATTTTCAATCCAGCAAGTCAAATTTACTCGAAAAGTAATTATAGTAGTATATTATTTTTTTGTGTTGTGTTGCATGATGTCAACAAAAGGACAAATATGTGCTCGGTACCGGCACAAAACATAAAATATTATGTACACTGCATTGGTAGTTCCACAGTGTATGATATAAGGAAACATAAAAATGAACTCTGCGAGTTTTATACTGATTGCTTATTACGCTGCCAATAACCCATCAGTGCGGTGATTTAAGGATATGACTCACGAAAAATTTCCCGTTATAGCCGGGCTATTTCCCAAGGTATATGAAACTGGTGGATCGGGATTGACTCGTGTGACAATCAAATAAAGCCAGCCATGGAAAACTGGAAAACGATTCAGCTGAGTAAAAGCGCAGAACTTGACATGTCAAGGAGTGGTTTTGGCAGTGCTGCAGCGGAGGAGTCAGGTCAACTTATAAAATAAAAAGCAAAAAAAAAGAGAAAAAAACTTGAAACTGCAATATCAAACAGATATGTTTATTCAAAATGGCCACCTCTGTAATTACGTCCACGCAGTATTGATGCATCACCCAGCACAAGCAATACCATAAGTAACAGCTTCAGTGGTGGTGATTAGAGATGGAAAATAAATGCAGCAATTTTCTTATCTACCAAAAGAGACACACATTTACAATGCCTATGTACGTTTTACCATTGTGTTGCAAATTTTGTACTTCTATAAACATAATAGTGTTAGCAAGTTCAGCAAAACCTCGATACTGTAATTTTAAATGTTCGGGGCCAAAGTTTTTGACTTAAATTATCTGAATAAAAAAAAATTTGGGGAATGTTTTTGCTTACGGCTTGTCTTTCTTTTTTCCTCCTTTGAAAATGGTAGCAACATCGCAAAAGTTTAAGAAAATTGGAATCTGTGGTATTTACTCAACGTAGCAATTTAAATTTTTGTCGGAAATAAGGTTGCCTAAACAGCGCTGCTGGTGCGCGGGTCAGACAGAACTTGAGTTGTTTGTGCATGCTAATGTATTGGGGTGGTTGCCGGCAGCAAGTTAAGTGCTGGCACATGCTTGGACCATGGCTTGTTTCTGTTCTAAAAATAGAAATAATCTGGAGCACACAAAACATTATCTTTGCATTTATTCTGTGGTTAATACTTCAATCAAGAAATATTTTACTACATGACCAAGACCAAGATGTGTGGGAGCGATAAGGGTGGTAGTGGCATGCACATCAAATGCGATACCACCTCTACACTGAACTGGTGTACTGTGTCAGCAACTTGCTTCTTTGAGACATTAGCAGTGACACTGACATTGTATGGTGCTATGGTTTTAAAAAATTTATACACAAAAGGCAGTAAAAAACATAAACTTGTCTTCGGGAATAAGAAGTTTAATAAATAAGCAGGGGGAAAAAGGAGCAGTTTTAAATAGTGTGTTTCCTTTCAACTTAGCACACTGTTGGCTGCCTACATAAGAGACTGCTTTAAGCATTTTATAGGAAAGTGGTGAATCACAGGGACTGCTACTGAAATAACATAAAATAAAAATGTTGAGGAAAGGATTGAATGGGATGGGCCCAAAACCCAAATATAGTAGAACTCTGTTAAGAAGTTTTTTAAGGGACTGAAAAAATAATCCTTATCAACCAGGAAAACTTCTTAAAAAGGTCAAATTACACATGTGCATATAGACAAGGTACAAAATTATTCAACTTATTAAGCAGGTAAACTTTTTAAGTGGGAACTTCTTGGAAGGGTTTCACTGTAAGGTAACAGGGGTAAATTTCCATTACGAGCTTCCTTGCTGTGCTGTCTTCCACAAGTCAATCATTCTCATGCCAGCATACCCTCCCCACACCTCTCAATTTCCTGCACAGTTGTCAAGCATTTCCCTCCCCCGTCTGCTGTAACCCACAGTCCTGTCAGAAGGATGTCTTTGTTTAATAAGACAACCCTGGGGGAACAACCACCATATTCAACATTCCTGTTCAGCCACTCTTTCTGTAGTGCACACACACTCTGCTAACTCAGTCCCATGACATAAGGCCTAGTTACATTGAGCTGCCACAGGCGACCTCATTATAGTCCATTTCATATAAGCGGTTTCAAATTTGACAGTTCTAGGAAAGTAGTGCCAATGGCATCTGGGTGGCTATGTATCCTTCCGCCACAGCTGAACTGTCATTGAAGAGGACTGTTTGCAAACACACCATGTGACTGCCAGTATTTGTAAACAAACAACATATGACTGCCTGTTTTTGTAAACAAACTGTATGTACCTCCTCCCAAATTACTTTTAGAAGCTGTGAAGGGCTGTTCAAACAGTTGCAGGTTGACAACAATCCCATTTTTTTTAGTTTATAACTATTTTATGTAAATGACTAACAGCCCATGCAATAAGTCTATAAATTGATAATTTTTTTTACCTTGCAAGAAATTGTAACCAGGATGCACGAAAATGAAATTGTATTTTGACTGTCAAATTAATAAGATATTTTACTGTTTTTTTAACATGCAGTACTCAAAATATATTAATGAAAACTAATCTTGTCACACTTACCTGAGGAAAGTTCTTGTAAACATAAAAGGGGCTCAGCTTGATAAGGGCCGGGGCTCCCTTCTTACTATGTTGGAATTTGTGAGAACTTTGTCACCAGTTATATTGTGTGACCGAGCTGTTTGTGTGAGGGAGGGGAGGTCATGAGGGGTGTATCCCCAGGTGGATCGATCTTAACAGGAGAACGATTTACAAGGGGGAGGAATGTCCACGACAAAGACTCAAGGTTTTCCCAGCCAAAACACATCTTAGCATACATGCGCTATGAAACATGAATTAAGTTTTTCTATCAAGAACAGTCTCCTCAAATACATGGCCACAATACTCATTGTCAAATTATATCATCTAACACTTCATTTACTGAAATTAAGTATGAATACATAAAACATCAATTGTAGACTGTTAGCTTGTTTCTATTGGTACTACTGGCTCAGGTAGTGGTGATGCCCAGAGCTTCATTGAGATATGAGGATACCGCTCAACAGAAATCAATATATTTACTTACATAGTACCTTAGAGTGAAACCCTGTTAAGTTCCCACTTGAGAAGTTTTCCTTCTAAATTTGGTGAATAATTTTGCACCTTGTCTATAAACACGTGTGTAATTTAACCCATTTGATAAGTTTTCCTGGTTAATAAGCATTATTTTTTCAGTCCCTTAACAAATTCTTAGCATAGTTTTACTTATTGTTTAAATTGAGGGGAATTTAGAACTGATAAAATTAAGCATAATTGCAACTTTACAGATGTATTAATCATTAAATATATAGAGCTACAATTGCCCATGTATGTTACCAACCTGGCTAATTGGTTTGTACAATAATGGCTTTACATGAAATCCCTTGACATCAATTAAAAGAGTTAGTTCTTAAGACATGGTTAATCTTTCATCCATACAACAAAACAAGGATTAACACATTAATCCAAAGATGCCCCACAATATATTAGCTACAATGACTGTCATATGACTTTCACTATATATCTTGGACACTTAATGCAAGAGTCTATTCAAAAGGTATTTCAATGTGACTTTAAAGCGTACTATCGTTATCTTAATAGTATTCATTGCGCAAGATACCTGAAAAGTCATTGAAGTGTGACTTCCTTAGATTAATGGTAGATTGTCACGGTCGGGCTGTTTTTATTTGGTGTGAGGCTAGACACACCCAGTTACTTTGACTTGTCCTTACTTAACTACGTACTTAACGACTGAATGTGCGCCCTTATTTACACCAAGGCCACTTACCTTCTGTTTTGTATACACACTTTCCAGACAGTTTTCGCGACAATTGTTCACCTGAGAGTATTCTGACAAGACTACCATTTTTGTTGGTTACGATGTGCTGATTCTTAACTCATCTCAGTATATCACTTACGGCTTACTGTTCACAATTTTCATGCAAACACAGGGGTAACCCCTATTTTCATGACCGTATGATATTAACTGCATTGTCACAGGTGTAGGATCTCCGTTCTACACAACACTATGTACCAATTTGTTGCTTACTCGTGGGTGGTTACTATTATTTGTGACTAAATTACATTCGCAACCGTGGATTTTAGGGCAGCGTAGCTCCCTTAATAATCACTTTAGGGTGAAAGTGGTACAGACATTTCAGTCTTATATTTACGTAAGGAATAACTTGCCGGAGTTTGTCTGTGTTCGGAATCGTGTTGTATATATACTTTTACAGTAGCTCATTTCCGTTTAATTTTGTAATTCATGTTGTTAACTTTAATACTATACAACTGTGCTAGACGTACTGTTGGTATTTTGTTCATCACATCTGGTAATGCGTTTGATTCCTTTGACTATTTTTGATTGAAAATAATACTCTACTAATGCAACCGCACTTTTTTTTTTTTGTATTTTTAGACTATGTTCTGTCATAGTTTTCAAATACCTAATACTTGAGTTTCTTTATAATAAATGATTTTCTGTACAAATACTGCCTAAAATAGTTGCAAAAATATTTTATTGTGCCTAACTTTCTTTTAGTAATTGACCACTTTGATTCGCTAAGCGATAACTATTTCGACACAGAAGCTCTAATGTGTCTTTGCTTACTGTTGTTGCATCAGTACTGTCCCTATTGCTGTTTGTGGTGCATCACGTGCAAGAATAGTTTTATTTTCATCAAAACATTGTCCTAACAATATATCAATAAATTGTTGGAAATATTGGGGTAAAGTGCTTAATCCCATTGGCATTCTTCCATATTGATAGTCCTACACCATCTATCCTAAATAAGAGTTTGTCGATCTTATGTACTTCCAACTGGTATAGTGTAAAATCCTGAGAATAAGTCTAATAAGATAATGGATTTTGTTTTGTAATGTGTTTTGAATGTCTTCTGTTCTAGGTAATGGATATTGTACATTTATTTAATACTGGTTTAATTGCCGAAAATCCGTGAGGGATCTCATTCCACCCTTTTTTTTTTTTCTTATTACAGAACTAGGCGCAGATCAGGGTGAATTAGATTGTTCTATAATTCCTACCACTTACATGTTGTTAATTTGTTTTATTGACTCTTCTTGTATTTTGTGCTAATTCATTGCAGTCTTGTATGTATATGTTTTTCTGTTAGCATGTCTAGTTTAATTAGATAATTCTTAGCCTCTGATTATTCTATTACTATGCTATTTGCAAATCTGTCAAATTCATTGATAACTTTCAAGTTCCCCTCTCTGGTATTGAACTAAATTTTTGTTTATCTTACCTATGACATTCTTTTCTGCATCTCCTATTGTGAAAATTCTATTTATACTGTATTGTATTGTATCAGTTTGTTTGTTCTCTGCTACCAATGTTTGTAGTGGTACTCGGTTATATTTTATCACTGTTATTACTGTTTATGAACTTCATACTGTGTTTGAGAAATGGTATTACATTGTATGCTTTGATAAAGTCGACTCCTAGTATGACAACCATTTTTAAATTGTCTGTGACTAAAAAGTCTTGTGAAAAAAGTATTTCCTGCTATGCTCAATTTTATATTTGTTTTGAATTTTGGCGGCTCTATTTCTTGTGTAGCCTCTACTAAAGAATACTCTTCTGTAACAGGTTTAAGTTGTTGGCTTGCAATTTTAGTTCTTGCAATACAACTGTGGTTACACCCTGTGTTAATGTTTCAAACTTCTGTTGGCCCAGCAAGCCTGGTTGTGGCCTTGTATTATCATTGCTGCTTAGTTCAGTGTGTTTGTTTTACTTACGCCCGTAACAATTGCAGTCTGGTTCAGTGTTTATACACAGCTTGACTGGTTTCATTCTGAATCTGTTTTTAAGGTGTTTGAATATCACCGCAATGTTTGTTTGAAATTTGAATTCTTGATTCAGGAATAGGTTGCAGTGTTTGGAATGGTGTCCTGGATAAAAACAGAGCGCATGTCTGCGGAGTCTCATTACACGGCCCAATAAATTTCCTGGTTGACGTCTTGTATGGAACTGTGTCACCGTGTGTTTTGCAATCACCGCGCTCGTATTTGTCGAGGTCTTTTGCACATGCCTGTTGTGCTTCCTGTTTAACATTTTGGCGTGCTGTTCTTATGCTACTTATAAAACTTTTATGAGCTTGTGGTTTACTTTTATTGTGCGCCTTCACGCTCAAGTTATTTCTTGAATTTACCTTACCAAAATGTATTACTGCTTTTACCTCACTTTTGTTTAACAGTTGTTTGTTTGGCCTGCTTTTTTGTGTTAATTTTGTTGACATACATTTGCTGTCAGGTTGTGTGTTTGAAACGCGATTTCCATATATGTTCTGCCTGCTACTCTTTTGCTAAATATGTTTTACACACATTGTGGTTTGGTGCAATATTGTCCCTTTTGTTATAATTATAATGTTCCTTATCTCCCGTGTTTACTGCCATATTGTGGTTTATGACTACTTCAGTTGGAGTAATTCGGTGAATGCTCTTATATCTATTTACATAGTCTCCCTAACTGTATTTATTGTTGTAGCCTGACCTATTATGCTGTGTTTTTTTAAAGTTCTTCACCTGTTTATTTGCAGGATTTTGAAACTGCTTTTCATGTTTAAAATTAGCTACAGGCTACGTGTTGTGTTTATCTTCCGCTTCTAATGTTAACTTTGCAATTTCCTCTTTTAATTGCAATATCTCCTCATGGACTTTTTGTGTTTCTGTGCTATTTGAATCCCTTCCAATAGCCTCATTATATAATTTTAAACCTAACTCAACTCTTTGTAAGGTACTTAGTAACTGTTCCAGTGTTTAATTTTTTAATCCTATGATCTTATCAGATATTGTTGGCAATAGTGGTTTCCAAATTATCTATACTAGTTCTGATTCTGGCAAATGGAGATTGTATTAATTTCCATAAAACAACAAAAAAAATCCTCTGGATGGGTCTGGTAACTCTCTCGTACTCTCTGCTTTTCCGTGTAAAGCAGATCCCTATACTTCTCCGTTATAGGTGAAAATGCTTTACGCAACCTTCTTGAAATGTCCTCCCACATAATTTTATGTAGTAATGCTTCCTGTAACGCATTATAATGTGCCCGTTTTCCAGTTTCTGTCAAATAGAAATTCAACCTGCTACATTTTGTACCTCGTTCCAGCCATTTTTGTCACTAGCCATGACATGATCTAAAAAACACCTCTATCTTGACCTGTCTCTCCACAAAAGTAGGAATTTTCTCTGATTGTTGGGCAGCTATTTTTACCGGCTGTGCAATATGCATTGTGCCAGTGGTAATTTGTTTATTCTCTACCCCAATATTTTGGTAGTTATGTGCAACTAGTTGTTTTGTTTTCATATGGGGGGAGTGTGTAAGGCAGAACCTCATTTTGTTCCGTGACGAACTGCTTCTATTGTCCGCTGACGTACTTGCCACGTCACTTTGTGTGACGTTACATACTCCTGATTGCGGGTCTTTATTGCTGCATTCTATGGCGTGCCTAACATTTGTTACATCTACTGCTTTTATTCGTTTCTTAGCTGTAGGTGAAGCTGACTTATTTTTGTTACTCATTAAAAACTGTAATACCGTTTTAAAAATAAGCACATTTATTACCACGCTACGCAATATACTAAAACACAATAACAGAAAATTTTCTAGTTACTTTGTACTGTACCCTGGATTATTCTTTAATAAATGTATATTTTTCGGAAATGATCACTGCTTCATTTAACCTGTTCTAGCAATATGTTTTTTGTAGTGTAGTTATGCAGATATGACATGTGCAAAATGTGTATTGTGATTGACTGCGCACTGTTGTTTGCCGACACTTTCTTACATACTTATTGCACAACTCACTACCAAAGCCTTTATCTCCACTTTTCATGCATTATGACACACACACACACACAAGGCTTGCTACTAAGCAAATGGTAGACTGCTTTTTGCTTCTACACGTGGAAATGAAATGCGCTTCCAGTAATATTGCATGCATTATTGTACTACAAGCCCAAATCACAGTAATAAGCTAAACTTTTCTACTATGAGTCATTAGAGGCCACACGCAAAATGCACTTCAGTAGAATTGCAACGTGGTAAGCAAGGTTGTTCGTTTCTACAGTGGATTCTCGAAAATACATTTTTCAGTGGACCAAGAGAAAAAAACGTGGCATGCGGGAAAACAATGGATGCAAATTTAGATTTTAGATCTGAGAAAATCATACATAACCTCAAAATGCATATTTGAGTGAACTGACAGCTTAAATACAGTAAAACCTTGTTAATTCGAAGTCAATTAATTCAAAATCATATATGATTTGAAGCATTTACTTGTCCTGAAATGGAAGAATAGTATTTTATATGCTTTTAAGTTTGGTTAATTCAACATTCACCTTTTATGTAATTCGAAGTTGGATTTCATCCAAAAGTGTATCTAAAGTTCAGATTAATTAATCTGATGATAAACGTGCATCGCCTACACTGTCGCATGTGCATGCATGTAAACCAGCAATTTCTACACTTTTAGCGATGATGAAACCTGAGCCACGGGCTGCAGTGTGTTCCATGCATGTTCAACCAATCATCTGCTCGCACTCGTATTGATCGAGTGCGCCGATATAATGGCCATCTTGTGAAACCTTAATAGCACGCCGCAAGCTGATCCAATATGTGTTGTTTCTGCATGTACAAAGTGCAGTCAGGCCTCTTTAAATAAGTTTTTTGTTTTCCCCGTCCAGTGTTCTGACTTCCTTTGTCAACCGAGCTATGTTCAATCCAGCTATGAATATTACCACAATTTATTTACAGATAATTTTCACAACCATTATGTACTTTTTGAACAAATTTTAAACCTGTACAATAGTAAACAAGCCTGCAACCAATTGCTTTCAATAATAATAACGCCCATCAAAATATTGCCACATCTTTGCGAATTCTGTTTACGAGAATATCATCATCATAGAACGTACAAAACAGTCTGAGGTTGTGCAATTTGTTCTCGTCGTTGTTGGCAACCTAAGGGTGCTGTAAATGCAGAAGAATAATAATAATGTGAGATGCTTTCTCATTGTCACCAATTTGCGAGTGCAGTAAACACGGAAGAAGGAAAAAAAGTGTGGGAAATAGAACATGAAAAATTGCTGCGGGAGGTAAACAATACTATCGATATCTCCAGTTATCGACTATCCAGATTGTTTTGCATTAGTGTAGTGTTAAAAACGATTGATGTGTGCAGTCTGTGGTGAAAGTACCATCTGTTTTGAACGGACATTGTGGGAAAACAAACAATTGGCGATAGTTGAAAGCAGTTATTAATTAGCATTGTTTATATAGAAATCTTGGCAGCAAATGAAAGAGGAATGCAGTAAAATGTGCGTAACGGGAATGAATGTTCGAGGCTCCACTGTAACACAATGACAACAATTTGTACTTCTAGAAACGTCTTATTCCGTTGCTTGTACTATATGAAATTGTTCTCTCTGCTGTATTTGCGTTGTCAGAATTTTATTACTATAGTCTGCAAACGAGTGTTTATATCTCAACCTGTTAGCTACACCAATATTTTATCTTTATTTGGTACAAGAAGTTGTATCAATTGATGCCTACTCCAATTTTAAATCTTTAGAAGAGCTCAATTATCTCACTTGCATCGCTGTCACCAATGGTAAAAGGATGCCAGTATTAAAAATCAGAGCTTACAAGCTTGGCTACTGAAAGGTGGGAAAATCCCTAGCCTCCACCAATGTTACCTCCTTTAGTTTAATGTAACACTCGAAGGGGATACAAGATGTTATAAGCTGGTATTTTAGTTTATGACTGGGACATTAACTCGGAGACACACTAGTCGTTCAATAAATACGACACTTTAATTATCTTCCTTTATAAAACATTACAAATTAACGTTATCTTTAATCAACTATATAAGCAATATGCAATGCAAGTTATATTACCATGACTTCATAATATTGAATATTTATAGCAGCGCGATTGCCTTATTACTGACTACAGTCCTCTAGTCATTGAAATTTTCTCATTCTTAAATATTTTGTTTACTACATTTTTTGGTATAATATTTACCTCTGAACCTATGTCCACCTTAAATTTAACCTTTTCATTACCTATTTTTAATGTTTCCATCCACGGCGTGGTGGCATTACTCTCTATCTCACTAACCTTTGCAATACTATCAACAAATAATTTGTTTTACATACTTCCTTCACACTCTTAAATCTACAAACACTACTGAAGTAATTTTCCTTCCCACATTGAAAATACTACTTCCTAATGCTGGACAATTTCCATATGCATGTTTACGATTGCATCGACTACACTTTGCGGTTTTCACATTTTGTTCGCCCTTAAAGGGGTTTTTCCTTGTCCTCCATACCCTCGTCTTTTGTATTTCTACTGAGACTCTTAGTACTGAAATCACGTGCATTCTTAATTGTATCGACACTACTAACCTCGTCTTTATTGCGAACAGTTTGCAATTGTCTTTTTATTACTTCATCTCCTGGGCACATTTCTATTGTACTCTCTACTGTTACATCTTTACTGCACAACAGTTTTTCTTGAAGTTTTAAATCCGTCACACCTAATATTATTCTTTCGTTTAGGCTAGAATCCTCTTGATCACCGTATCCACAAGACTTAATCAGCTTCTTTAAATCATTAACAAACTGGTCAAATGACTCATCGCGTTCTTGCCATAAACTACATAATGTTCATAAGTTCTATTTGTACATGGTGCACAGTATTTTTTTAATGCTGCTTTAATATTATCATATTTACCTTTTTCTTTCTCATCAAGTTTGCGTGTTAAGCACTTCCACTCCTTCACTTCCTATTAAATTAATTAATAATGCAATTTTCACATTATCTGCTTTCGTACCTTTTTCAGTTGCAATTAAGTACGTTTCCAAACTTTGAATAAACTTGTCAAAATTGATACTGATATTTCCATGAAAGGATAACTGATCGGGTAGCCTACCCTCAATTTTCCCTGCTATTCCACACAATGCACTATCAGTTTTTTCCATTCATGTTCTTCCTCAACTACGCCATGTTATATTTGATAATAATAATATATAGCATATAGAATAATGGTCTCATTCACTTATTAATTGTATACACGGTACAACACACTTAATCATTTGTCAACATCTCATAGACCACACCGTACACCAGACAGGTCACTTCTCAACTACAACACTAATGATTAGAATATTTGTAAGATTTCTTGCATAAAATTTGTTTTTTTATGAAATGTCTTTATGGGTCAGTATAGTTTCCAATATTAATAAAATTCATAAACTTAATTTTTAAGTTGATTCTAGTTTTGAAAATATTAAAAAAATAATTGTTGCAAATATTTTCAGAGCTAATTAATTTACATGAAATTCTTCATTACAACTTGTACAATTAACACTAATCTTAGTGCAATTTTTTTTAACTAAATTCCTGAAGCCTTAAAAACGTGAAATCAAATTAACTAATAAAAAATGGAAAAGTAAAGATTTTTCTTTAGCATGTATTGCATAACTTAACTTTTTCCATGTGCATTAGTAAAAGTTTTAATATTTTTCAGAACTATTTGAAAAACATTTAGATGGAAGCGCCCCATCTGGCACTATTTCAATATTTCCGCTAATTTGTTGTTGAAAACTTTACACTTTCAGGTATAAGGAAACAGCAAGGTAGACAAGTTGATATTTTTCAGTGATAAGATGAAAACGTCCCTCGCATACCTCTCTTCCCCTCGCTCATGCGACACAAATCCTCAACAGCTGGTATGCAAAATGGGCATAACTACCACAATGTACATAGTATATTTCCAGCAAGAAAATCATGTATTTCAGCCTAGTCCCCTCCGATTCTTTAACTGGCAGATCCTTAATATTCTCGCACTGTTTTGTAGGTTTGGCACATTTGAATGTGGATTCACGCATTCTGCAGTCATGCTAAACAGATAGAGCAGAGGGTAGCAACAGACTGGTGAGCACCTATCTAAACTTTTTCCGTGCACACAATACTTGTATTACCCACAATTCTGTGTGTGACATCCGAGGTAATCAAAAGTGGCTACCATCAAAGATGTATTGAGGTTGCGACACATACTAGGGTTTTCCCCCCCCCCCCCCCCTCTACAAATTACAGACATATAAAGAAAAATGGAAAACGTTCCAGGAAATTTAAAAATACTTATGCTGCTGCTACTGAAATATGTTCCTTGTTTTGTCTAGTTGGTGTGATTTTTAAATGTGTAAATTTGCCTCGAGTTTCTCAAACATAAACAAGATATAGCACAATTGTTTTCTAACAAAATCAAACAAATCACAAATGTCAAATGGCTTGTAAATGAAATCACCAGTGAATGCATTTTAAATTTATATATTTCGAGTGTTAAAGTGTGGAATACCTTACAGTGAAAGTCCGACATATTGAGTATGCCATCTAACAAAAAGTTTGCTATAACTAACTTTTTTGGCACCACCAGTTTTTCATGTATTATGTGGGCTAAAGAAATTGGTAATTAGAAAATGTAGTGTGCTCCAGTATTCATTATATCAATAGCAATTCAGTGGCCATGTGTAGAAAGGGAATGAGACATCGCCAGTTGCTGCCAGCCACATACCGACTTGGTAACGCCGCACTGGTCACCTCTTACCTGCAGCCTGACACTGTAAGTCACGTACATGGAGTAGGGAGGTTATAAAGAGGAAACTCCCATGGTTACAAATCAAACCATGATACTAGCAAACCTGTGTTTCGAGGATGAAACAGCAAGTGCCATCACTTGCTTTGATTGTTGTAACAAAATATTTTGATCCACTTGTGAATCATTTTCACAATTGATACCGTCACATTTTTGCCGGTAAGCGTAAAATTACTAGAAAGAATACATTTGTTGAGTGCGATAATTATATAGTAAAAGGGAAAGGAATTATTTTCCTTGCTTATCTCAAAATTCAAATGCACCCAATTGCCTTGCTTCTGCATAGTAATGAAATAATAATTAAATTATGTACACGAAGTCTCGCAAATTTGGCACAAAATGCAGAATCTTCACAATTTTCTCCAGGCTCGTCACAATCTTGAAACAAATAGTGTTTTCAATACTAACTACTCTGGATCAAATGTTTTCATTACACTCATTACAAATAAAACCATTTCAGTAACGACCATTCTGCCATGACAAACAACACCAGATAAATTTATCTGTTGTGCTGTGATTGGCTGAGGCGAGACACAGTATAGTTTTTTTTTTTTTGTGGGGCTATTGAACACCATCTACCCTTCGGGGACACAACTTCTTGAATTTACATGAAATCAATTCTGGCCCCCAGAATTCACCCAACTCCACGGGACAGTGGCTAACACCACATTGGTGTCGGTACATCAAATTCCATCACTCTTATCCACATAACCGACCAAAGTATAATTTTCATCCTGCACTCAACCATTTGTCTACCCTTAATCAAAAGCAGCCTTAGGCAGAGCCGATAACTTGCCTGGGCAATACCTACGCTAGTTTGCAAAACTGACCACACTGTAGCACACCAGGGTGATGACTCTCTGGCCCAAAAACAGTGTCCCACCATACCTGCCCTGTGTCCTTGGCTGCTGAGACCAGCTATACCTCTGTTGATGAAACAAATTTCTCTACAAATTGCAGCTGGTCGCTTGGTGTAAACTGCACATTGGTCAGAAGCAGAACACTAACCCCTAGGCTGTCGGGGCACTTCTGCAAAATGTCAGTACAGACCAAAACAGCAGCAGTTGTCTGATGTAATTTCCCAAGTCTTGCAGTGTTAGTCGTGCCAAAGAAAAATTCCAAAAGTATAGATCATAACCAAGTACAGAAGCAAATTTTTTCCCACAGACAGCTGTGAACTTTTCCCTGTAGTACACACACAACTAAACTATTTAAGTTATAATTTGTACAATAACATATAAATTAAAAAAAAATTTGTGTACTGCAGTGTAAGGTAAATAGTCAAACGATTATAGTTGCATTTCAAAAATGTTCTTCTTATAAACTGGAATTAGCAAGAAATCTAAGAACTCAGTACTGCATATGAGACTTATCCTTTGCATCTGTCATGAGCTGAGCACAAACATTTAATATGAAAGGTAAAAAGATGAACACTGGCCTTTCTTCAGTACATCTACATCATCCTGGCTTTTCAAGATCAATCTGGGAAGAGCTTATAAAGTAGTGTTGCCAACTTTTAGTGTTTATCCGGTTTTCTTATTATTTAAATAAGAGGAATTTTAATAAATACATAATTTTGGTTGGTTTAAATTAGGGGTGTGTTAATTCAATTCTTAGATTCCTCAATACCACCAATTCTTACGTTAAAATGAGTACTGAGTAGAGTGTACCAATAAAGTTGATTCTCTGAGTAAATTCTTGGCATAAAACAATGTACTGTACATGACACTACTCTGCAATACGTTTCTTAAATATTCCGTACAGCATATTACTCTAGACAACAAAATGTAAACTTGGTGTAGGTGAAATGCGTAATACCATATTTACTCAAAAAGGAAGAAGAGGTTTTTGACAGAAAAGGAATAGAAAAAATTAAGTGTTATCTACAATTCGGGGTCGTATTCAATTCAAACCTATGCACAGAGACTATAAATGTGTTACATCCTCAAAATTACTACGGGCTTCTATTCATAATTTTTATTCGGGTAGCAGTTAGTCCTCCAAAATTGGCATGCCATGAGACAAGAGGATTTTGACCAAGGCTTTTCGTGCTGAAATACAGTATGTCATATGGTTGTATGTATTTTTGTAGTTCTGAGACTGTACCTGTCAACTTTGAGAAGGGTCCGCTCAAAGTAAATAAAATGTATCCTATTATTCATATAATAGCATTTCTTCTTAAAAGGTTTGTCATAAATTCATGCAAAAATACTTTCAACCTAAATAATTTTTCCAGCACTTTACAGGGGTAGTCTTGAATTCCGGTTTAAATATTTTTTCCCCCAAAAATATTTTTTTAAGAAGGGGTCGTCTTATATTCAGGGTCGTTTTCCTTTCTGGTAAATACGGTAATGCTTTTTCTTTACCACCATTTACCTAAATGAATCACATTAATAACTGTGAAATTCTCATTTTAACACAAGGCAACACATGTTAATATGTAAATTACCCATACATCACATTTATTTCACATTTTAAATGTGATGTAATGTAAAATGGAAACAAACTTTTTTTTGTGTGCATCAAAAGATGTACGAGCATGCAACATTTAAAATAAAATAGCTGGCCATTTCTCCACAACACTAGCTCTGGAAGACATGTTTCGGTGTCACAACAGTGTCAGCCATTCATTGGCATGTGTACAGTCATTCACATCTATGACTTGTTTACATCCCCCCCCCCCCCCCCTTCTGATACACACACACATACATACATATATATATATATATATATATAAAACTGCTTTGTTGCTTTGTTTGTGGACCATTTACTACTGCCAACCTAAGGTTTTTTCTTTATGCCATTATTTAAACAAAGGTTTACGTATAAGCAACCAAAGAAAATGGCAGTATTTTTAAATGTGTTTTAATATCAAAGTTGTAAGCTAGCAGCCATCTAGTTTAGTAAAGCTTCTGCTGTGCTAGGAATTGTTCTGCAGTACAATCAGGAAACAGGATTCCTTTGGAAAATGGAAATACTGGCTGTATCTATCCAGCCATATCTCGTCTATACAACAGCAAGGCACATACATTTGTCGTACACATGAGATTATTTCTTTCCATAGTAAACAGTGAGAGGTGGTGCAGTGCTGTGATAGTGCATTTGGGAGTACCTGTCCAGCCATGTGGATATAAGTGTTCTACATTTCTGGGAATCTTTCCAGGCAAATGCTGTTATGGTTCCTTGATACATGGTTCCTTGATACAGGATGTGCTAAATTCCTTCCCTACTTACTGTGTTGAGCCATAAACAAACTAAATTCCTCAGGATAAGAACTAAGTTTGGAATTTTCAGGCAGGTGCAATAAAGTCCCCAGCACCATTCATCTACGTAAAAAAATTGGCTACAGAGATGGAATTGGGACTAACATACTTAGAAAAATGAACCCATTATGGCAAGTGACTGTATGTTAATCAGATATGCAAGTAAATCACAACTGAGAAACATTTTGAGGTGCACACACTGGCTACTTGGACACTGTGGACTTAATAACCGCTCACAGCCATCATAGGTTATCTGGGTCAGCTTAGTGGTAGGAGCAAGTAATATCAGTTGATCTTGCATAGCCAAGATGTTTTGTGCATGGTATTTCATCTGGCAAAAAACTATGCTTAAAGAAATTATATAAAAATATAATAGTTACACAACATAGGGTAAACTTAACAAAAAATGCCATTGAAATGGGAGTAAACTTTTTAACAAATATTTATTTAACTTGATGCGTGCCGCTTATACCACTATTAAATACGATTACGACTCATTGCTCATCATGTCAAGTATTTCCACTTCAACCCACGTGAGAGTCGAACTTGCAAACCTATACACGGAAGTTTCGCACCTCTTAAATCTTACAGTGCGGCCAAACACGTGGTAATTCAAGGTTGTGTAACCCAGCGAGCGCTTCCCACGCTTCCGTGCTGAGTGCCTACAAGCTATCGGCCATCTCGGGGCATGACCGGCGCCACCAAAGATTCATGAAACCAAGTGCTGGCGAGAGGGTTCGTACCTCCCACGTCGGCCTCACAGCAGAGGGACATCACGCGCCCTCCCCGCAGCCCACCGCCACATCCTACAGTTCTGACTATATAAGTCCATGCGTGGCTGGGCTCCAGAGTTATTTCTTGCAGTTTCTCGAGCTCGCTCCATCACTTCTAGTGCTGGGGCATCCAGCGAACCTCAAGTCCTCAGTAGTCCCCAGCGGATGCTCCCTGCGACAACAAACAGTCTTCAACAACCACCAGTAGTTTCTACCATTGTCGTCGCCAGAATCAGTGACAGCAACAGCGATCAGCTACCGGAAGCTTTGTCTGCAACAGCAGTTAACACGAGTAGCCCTTGCTACTAGAGCAAAGGAACTTTTATTTCTTTTTGTCTTCCAGACACCCATTAATTAGACAGTTTTCGTTCAGTATTAAGTAACTCAGTTTTACTAGTTCAATTTTCCCTCTAGCCTAAAACCAGGTTGCATATACCTGGCTAACGTAGGTTACTTTCAGTATACCGTCTGCTTGGTAGGAGATAGCACGTGTCATGGTGTTTATTGTGTCCTCAATAAATTCAGCTTTGTTCTCTAGCCACAAGTTTTTATTTATGGAGTACAAGTAATATCTACTTCGCCAGTAAGGAACGATTAGCACTGTGCTCTTGTTGACAGAAACTGGGTATTTTTCAATCCAAACTAGCTTTGACTGGGGACCCCCTTCCGGAGTCCTCCAGTCTTGTGACACATCCATTAGATGGCCGCCTGTTGCTTCCTCACCCGAGCACCCAGGTGCTGGATGAATAAAACATAGGAGTCACAACCACTAGGAACACTTCCAACCAAGGAGAGACAGTAAGCCTAAGTTGTATTCTCTACCAGATCACCTAGGTGCTCGAGCGGGTATTTGCTTAGGTGTTGCGGCCTGGCCTTGTCTGGATATCACATCCAGTAGAAGCATTGGTGACCCACGCGGATCAACGCTTCTGGTCTGCCTGCTAAAGTGAGGGGCCTTCTGAAGCACCTAGCTCATGCTACCAGCGACTACTGAACATACACTATTATAGGAAATAGTTTCTCGTCCGTAGTACACGACTTGTATCGTTCAGCAGTGAACCATTCTCTATGCCTTATAAGAGGCACAGGTGGAATGGAACCGCGTTGCCTCACTTAGGCTACGGGCAACCCCTACTGCTCCCGTGTTCCGCTGCACAGCTTTTCCACCCCATGTCCGTACGAGCCTAGACTACCATTGTGTTCTGAGGGGTATAGTGTACGGAATGGAAACCAGGTACGCCAGGTTTTGGAGCAAAGAGTCAGCGGCCTGGAATCTACAATACTGTGTGAGCCGGTACTGCACAGCCTACATGAAACCCGAGGACTGCAGCACCAGCTTCGCTCAGCCACCAACCCAACACCAACCGGCCAAAGATCATAAGAGTAAGTCAGGTAAAACTAACACCTCCTGTCAGCTACCGACACAACGACCCTCCACGTGGAATAAGGTAACAATCCAAGACTTTGTGCCATCTCGTAAACCAACACGACCCATCAAAATCTCTAGTTGTCAATGTTGCTAAAGGTCTGAGAATCCGGCATAATGTGCACTTGGTCTAGCGCAAAAAATCACAACTATCGTGCCAAGCAGTCACTAACCGGGCACCTGTCAAACTAATACACACACACACACACACACAATATATATATATATATAATGCTGCTAAGATGAATAATGTACTGATTGTGTATACTATTGCACTACTGTAAGAAAAATAGTGAAAGATGCTACATTTCTGTTGGGCTAGATAGTGCAAAAAGTTCTGGCTTGTGATTTGCTAACGTACTCTGTGGACATTCATGCTGCAAGTTTGCTACATGTTGGAGTAAACTTAAAAGGATTTTCTCTTCATGCTCATGAAATGTGACAATGTGTGCTAGACTTACCACAGTTCATCTCAAACTATGCAATTTTGTCCAACATCATTTGTTGCATTATCTGTAATTATTGTGTAGGGCTTGGTACAAGTATGGCACATTCTACGCAAACGAAATAATATTGAGTGGGCATCAAGAAATTTTTGTTTGGGGATTTGTGCTTAGTGAGTTACTGTGTGCATGTTTTTGTGTGTTATGCTTCGTTGCTTTATTTCTTTGTTTTGATCACATTATATATGCAGTTATGTTTGCTCATTTTTCAGGCCTCCTTCGATACAAGGTGGACTTCCAGAGTATGCAGCTCGACGACCTGCTTACTGGAGAAGAGTACGACATTGACGATTATTAGGCATCCGTTTGAGAGTGGAGGACTTTTGGCTCAATGCTGGAAGTGTGCAGCGTTTGGACCGAGAATTTGCCTTAGTCCCCTTCGTATGAAGAAATGCATTTCCAGTATTTCTATTTATAGCTCTTTTTTTAAGTTCTGTTGTATATTTATATACAGTTTCAAGCTTTCACAAAGTTATTTCTGGCATTACTTCTTTTGATAGCAAAGTTATGAATTACGAGGTACGACTTAATTGTGAAGGATAGTGTTGAACCAAATTTTATTTGCATAAATGCGGAGAGTTGTAAAACTATGACTTTTTCATATAAAAGTGACAAACAACTAACTTTCATCTAATAAATTATGGTATTACAATCGGAAAATTGGTAATTTACCACAAGAAGTTTGGGCAATGTATGTGTGTGTGCGCGTGTGTGTGTGTGCACTATATGCACTAAATATTTTGTTTCAATAAATTTCTGGTAAAACTGAAGAGAATTTATGTTCATTTAAGCAAAGGTGCCAATCATTGTATGCAACTCCCAGTTAGTTGTTTTATTTGGTGTGTTTGAATCTCGCCAGAGACTTTAAAAATTCACATCTGCTGAATGCCTACAAATTATAAGGGGGAAAAGAGGGCTCGAAATTTAATTAAATTGTTGCTCTTATCAAAGAAGCAATTGCCAACTCTTGTGGCCAAAGAAATTACACATTAGTTAATAAGAACATGGCTACTTGGGGGAAAAATACTAGTTGAGAAACACACATAGAAACAATAAATTACTTTTGAAAATTATAAGCATAATTGTCTTTTAGTGGAGTTTTCTGTGAACTAGTGCCTACGTTCATTTTGACAGTTTGGCAAAGGAAAAATTGCTAATACATCAGTTTGTGATCAGTTCTATGAAGCTGAGGTTTCACATTTTGTGATTGTACAGAGGAACTCTTAATGAAATATGCTCTGAACCACAATGAATACAAATTTTGTATGAATCATGCTTAGGTTGTTACTGAACCATCACTCTTCGAAACTCTGCACCATGTAAGACAATGACATCACCCACCAGGATGTGGTGAATCATTGGTGCATACAGATTATTGTTGTAGGGTCTCGCTTGATTAGAACAGTACAATCATGCTTTATGCGTCAGTTGTCAATCTGTAGTGAAGCTTGTTGTTTACTGTTGTACAATTTATTTAAATTATCTTTTACTCAGAGCATAAATTTTCAAATTGCCATTGTTAAAAAAGTTGTGAAAAGAGTGGTAACATTGTGAATTATGTGAAGCCATTGTTGCTCGGGTGACAGATGAGTTATTCTGTTAAGGAATGATACTTTACATATATCCAAGTTCTAGTGTTAAATCTCTTGGTTATTTCATATTTTGGCAACTATGGTAGAGAGTGCATGGTTGGATGTGCAAGTTCATATAGTAGTTACTTTTTTTGTCATTAATTAATTTAGTGTGTTTGTTTCTCTCAGCCCCTGATCTTCGCTCATAAATATCAAACTGTTGATCATAATTCCTGAAATGTGCTACTGACATACCTTTGTGTATGAAAAACAATGACGTCACGGCAAGTGTAGGAAGTTGCAGACATTAGCATCAGTGGATGTCTGCACACATCTCTCAATGTTATGGAAAGTAAGCACCAACACATCAGGATTCACTGCATTAATTTCTCGTTGAATGCTGTCTTACAGTTCCATGTTAGTCGTGGTATGACCAATAGTAACAAATTTGGTGCAGTAATATCAGGTGATCTAGGTGATCATGGTTTGGAAATGACACAATCTTCAAAGCACACGATTTCACTCATGCTGATGTTGGAAGTGGTGCCATCTTGCTGAAAATAGCATTAGTGAGTTCCACATCATCCAACGGATTCACAAACTCGTAAGTTCCCACATAGAGCCTGAAGAGGTGTTTCTTGCATAGTGAGAGGATTTTCAATAGTGGGAATTTACAACCCAACAGAAATGGGACTATACAGTAGAAGATTCCTGGATGTGCATTGACAAACTGATGTAACCAACACCACTATAATTGTTTTATTTTTGCTTTTTTGCGATGTTACAATTGTTACATAGAAGTAACATGATATGCATGTAGCTTTCCTTTTTTGGCAGCTTGTTGACATGTGCTTGTGGAAACAATTTCTTTCAACATTCTGCTTGACAATTTCTTTGGTGAAGCCAGCAATCTGTTTCTTACTTTCTGCACTGTTGCATGTCACAGTTTTGGATGTCCTTCATTCACATCCAAATATGTTCCCCTTTTTTTCCTCCACCAAATATTAAATGGGCAACTTTCCAGTCCCCAAACTGTGCAATATATTGTTGCTGGCACGCCTTTATAAACACAGTTTTCCAGTACGTGCAGATGATGAGTGCACACAGCTCCGCTGAATACAAACTCGTACTGTACCTGAACAAACACAAACCAAGTACAGGTGTTTTGCAACAGTAATGACAAGAACTTACGACTGGAAGCACATGTATGTATGAGCGGTTGTTAACAGCCAAGTTGTCCAGACACATGCATGCCTACACAAGAACTAGAAAGACACTGGTACCACCTCTGATGTCAACATGCTTTTCATACACCAAGGTATGTCTGCAGTACATTTTATTACATTATGACCAATAGCTTGATATCCTGCATTTCATCTGCATTAAAACATGTTTTTATGTTGCCAATTAGCAGCTGCTGTTACTAAGCTCAAAGTTACCTTTATCGAAGTAGAACAGAAGATAACTTATTAACAGCTCATGGGACAATAATGTTCTCAGCAAAGCAACAGCTGCTGTGTGGAAATTCTCCAGATAATTGCGGAACCTGAGGTTCCATTAGCATTTTTTTTGATACTATGTACATAAAAGCTCGTTTAGTGAAATCTGAGGAATAAAGTAAAAGGTGGATTACGTTTTATAGCCAGCACCAAGATTTTCACCTAATACATGCCATTGACCAAAGATGAGATAGTCTGATTATAATTTTGTGCACATTCTCAATGTGGGCTCAGGAATCGCCATAAGAACTGTCTGTCACATTTTTAACAGTAATGTCCTGTTTGTTTACATTTGCTTTTGCAACAAACCTGTACTTTTACAGACAAAAAAAATGTTGTTTATATTACATTATTTCAACACAGAAGTGTACTAACATCTTAAAGCACTTATAATAACCTTAGTCCAAACAATGCATTTCACAATTCTGATGGAAAAACAACTGTTTGGTGTTAACAGAGGTTACCTGCACCACTGGTGTGTACACTATATCATCATCCGTCTGTAATACAATCAACCCAAAATTCTGTACTTCTATACGTGAACTGACAAAAGTTTCTGTGATCATGCTACCATTAACTTATTTCTATTTCTGTATCACAGACCTTTCAAAAACATAACTGTGTAGAGAAGGATCAGAAAATACAACAAACTAAGCTAAAAAGGTATCTATGGAATTGTGTAAGTCATCGCATTAAAATATGGAACCAATTCCAAAATCACTTTTCATTGTGATATTGCCATTGAAAGGAGTTAAGCTTATTTCAATTTATATTGTAGGAATTTTAATTCAGGTAGTTAATATTAAATTTAACTTTATTTGTGTAGAAGATTGTATGCAATAAAATTGTTGCTGTGCACTGTGTGATTGATTGTGGGAGTATTGTTTCGAATAAACACAGGCGTTTGACTGAAGGTAGATGTGCATTCGTTTGTTTAGTTGGTTTCCTTTACAGTACATTAATTTTTTTAGTAGATGGTAGATCATTGATAGCTTGCATTCCGGGAAGTTGGAAGTTGTTTGTGTGGTGTGGTTTGGTTGTGATCCTCTTAAATGTGCTCGGTCTAGCACAGTGGCTGGTCTCCCAGGCATAGAGTTGGTTGACACTTTCTTATGTCCACGTCGACCAGAGCTGCACAGGGGCTCTTCACAGACTGAAGCAACTGGGATAGGGTGCTCTGTGCTGCAGAGGAGAAATGCACTGTGTGTTCCAACATTGGATTGCTTTTCTACCAATACAAATACTGTAAACAACATTAATAGAATTTGTGGTTGGGACATTGTTAATGTAAACCAATTTTTTTGCACAAGTAGATTAAATTCAAATTGGTAAAAGTATTTTATTCATGCAGAAGGTCTTCTCTTTTGAAAATGAAGACATAAAACATGTTTGGGCAGAACTGTGGCTATGCAACTGTGACAGTTCTATTGATATAGGGTCGGTAGGTAAATATTGGGTATGTGTGCAGAAGATAATCTGTGTACTATACCTTTAGTGTAGGCTCTGTTCAGAACTACAGAGGGTATGTGTAGTATAGACTGTTCACGATAAAATGAGCACTTTTGAAATCAACTTCAGAAAAAAGTCACTGCCCCTGCATGCATATATTTTAACGGGTGCAGTGAGTGACATGCATTCAGTAAAGTTGGTAACAACGGAGGAAAAGTATCTTAATGGCGAATAAAAAGTGTTAGGTAACTATTTGTAATATTTTAAAGTATTTCTTTCGCCTTCTGTTTTTTTATAATGCATCAAAGTGTAAAAATTAGCATATTTGTGAAATTTTCTATCCATTTTTCAGTTTCACTTGACGCATGAATGAAGTGATAAGGCCCAAGGCAATGTGAATTTTATATAAGGTGGAAGAATACACAATGTGAATATAAGTAGATCTCATGCATGGCTTTCAAAATTGCTTATTTTACCATGAATAACTTAGTCTTGTGCAGTCTATACAGTAGAGTTGTTCACCTGTCACTGCCTCACTTTGTGGTAGCATTGTTGGTGAATGATCAGATGGTTTTCTGTTGGTGCTTACTGAAATGAATTGGCGGGCGGAGGTTGTTGAAGGCCTTTACTACTTCTGAGAAGCCTTCCTCTGCGACTTTGGGGGACACATGCCACAGTGGTTGGTTGGTTTACATCTGTGGTCTAAGTACAGGTACAATGGAGGATGGGGGATACACACTGACATACTTAGTAGGATTAACATGGTGTTTTCAAAACCATTGCTAGAGATTATGAAAATAGTTTTAACAGTGTGTCCACCCACAGGGAAAACAGGGAAATGTCAAATGGGTCAGGGCAAATGTAATTTTACTATTCTGCAAAAGTTGTTGTTTGAATACAGGGTCATGTAGGTAGTTATCGGCATATGCTAATACAGTACCTACACTGTAAGTTTTGATATTGTTCATGAGAGGACATTGTGTTATTAAAAACTTTCTATAATTTTGGGTTCATGTAGGCAACAATGCTTATGCCAAGTGTACTAAAACTTTGGAAAATGTCCTTCTGACTGGAAAACAACACTGCTGCTGGTATGTAATCAAATTTCATCAGCTAGGTTTAGTCTTGTTAATACAGTATTCCAGTACAGTTTTCTAGTGTGGTGAAGGTGTTAAATTTCATAAGAAAAAGGTTTATGCATATGTGCTGTACTGCACATGCAAATACTATTTTCTACTATTTCTGGGGAGTGCCTGCAGCGTCCTTTGCTCGATTCAGGAGTAGTTGACCTAAACCGCAAGACTCGTTTGTTTCATAGAAAGGGAAGGAGCAATGCTCTTCTCAGAGTTGTAGTACTGAGCTGGGTCACTGGGTGTTCACTCCTTTTTCCATAAGCACCTGCAAGAATGTACTTTATTCTATGCATGCTTCCATTAAGTAGAAATCAATAGTTGAACAGCAGACGTGGGTGAGATTCCCTTTACGAGGCTAGGTAGAATGCAGTTGGTGGCAGTGAATTGGAGTTATCACGCAGCAGTCATGCACAGTGGCCTGAACTCTGCAAGTCTCGGTTGCCAAATTGCCAGTTTTGGAACTGGGTACTTTTGACTTCATGGACCCATATCATAGTACAACTGAAGTATATCGTTCCTGCAGCTGCCTGGATTAATTGGAAAAAATCATTGCAAACCATTTTACGCAAAGTCATTGTGAAATGCAGCTATCAATATTGTTTTCTGTCAAACTGATATTTCATGTTGTTTCCCATCAATTCATCAATACCAAAATGTGTGCATTGTCTTAAAATTGTAAACGTACATGCCTTTTTAATATGTATGCATTAGACAATATGGAAAATATAGAGCAGTGTTTTCACCTCTTCCCCCTTCTCTTATAATTTTCCATGTGACATGCCGACGACTTAATTTTGCATGTAGGGAAGCATAAGTAGGTAGAATTTGGTAATTAATTTTTGACATCACTCAGTTATGTTGACAAAAAGTATTTTATGGGAAAAAAAATTTATAGGAAAATGTGACATTTATTATTGTAATGAATATTGTAAGCCAATTATTGGCTAATAATAGATCTTTTTGTGAGGCAGTCAATGTTCTATTTATAGTGTGTGCATATGTTCATTCATAATACAATGTACTGTTCATTATTTCTGCCTAAATTGTGTCTCCAATATATTTTAATATGATTTTGGAATAGTTTGGTGTATATCAAGGTAATAATATTGAGAGACCAATAGTCTGATCTTACGTTGTGGTATTAACATTAATCTCGTGACACACTTTTGTGAAATACCATATTTACTGTAACTGAGGCTGATCATGGTCCTAGGGAGACACTTACTTGCAAATGTGCAGTTTCTCTCTCCATTAAAGTTTTTTTTGCAGATCTGTTGGCTTATTATGTATGTGCTGACTCTTTTTAAGTCCATGCTCCAACAAAGATTTTGCCATTTTTTTTCTATAAAAAAAATATGTATTTGGTTACCTGGGTATGTTTGACGCTCCTTCCAGATTTAATATACGTAACAAGCTGCAAATGCCATTGATTCTCTGGGTGATGCAACTGGTAATGCATCAACTTCAATAGTAACTTCTGGAAAGGCAGTTCTGGAAAACAAATAAGTTGCAACAAGTCCATTGAGATTTCAATGAAGTGAATTGTTGCCATGTTTTGTAATATTTTAATAACCCTCTTTAAGTTGTTGGTGTTGTATTGTACGTGATTGTGAAAACATGATAAAAGCATACAAGAATTGTCTGCTTTGTGTTCGAAAAATACAATGGAAATAATTGAATGTGAAGGAAGTTACTTAATTCCACTGTATCAAATATTTCCAGACTGTTTTTATACCAGAGTCAAGTTTCTGAAAGCTATTTGAAAGTGCAAAATGGAAAAATGTATGGAACATACTTTCATACCTTTTATGAGACTATTGATACAAATATAAATGTTAAATTTGTTCGTAAAATACTGAAAAGTACTTTTGTCAAGTATCGGAAGTATTATTTTATCTTTATGCTCGATAACAAGTTCTAAGAACTGCTGGAAAAGTAATGTAGCAGAACTGAACACAATATCATAGGATAGAATATCAAGTTTTTTCAAATTGTAATTCTTATGACTTATCTGAACAGTGCTGGTTTTTTTTTTTTTTTTTTTTCCATTGAAATATATTTTATTCGTGATTTAAGCAAAGTACAATTATGAAATATTTGTCATTAAATTGTGTCTGCTGTTTTAAGTATGCAGTGGGGAAATAGAATATTTGCATTCTGTTGTATGCTTAAAATTTTTATCTTCATGAAATGTGAGGTTTTTTTTACTGCGGAGGACGAGAATGAAGAATGTATGACAGTTCTTGCAAATGTGTAGTATGAAATGGGAAAGTGAATATTTTTAATGATTCTGCTGGTGGTATGTATTGTACATTTATGGTACTTGAGACTTGATTTTTTTATTCCCCAGATTGTATTTCATTGTACCCTTCTGGCCAAAATAGATACATTCAAAAGTGATATTAATTTGTACTTCTTTAAATACAGTGCTGATCATGTACACTCATTTATTTCTGTACTTCTAAATCTTATATGTTAATTGTGAGGTAGAAAATTCAACTGTCTTCATCCTGAAAATGAAACTGTAAATGTAACACACACATTATTTGTTTAAATTTAGATATAGTGTTTTACTTACTTCAATCAATTTGATTTCTTTACAATCAAATTGTAAACATTTATTACAGGGGTTGGCACCTTTGCTTGTGATGAAGCACCTTACTTTGTATTTTTACTGGTCTTGATTTATGCATTGGGCTCCAGATTGTGTATGTATGATAAGTAGAAGTTCTGAAGTACACAGATTTAAATAAATGCAGCAAGCCTGCTTTTGTAATGTTTAGTGTCCAGGTGACCTCAGTTTTGTATGACAATTTTATTTATTTCATTTTTGTTTAAAGAAAGTTATTTGTGTATTAAATTACGACATTTGTTATTCACAGGATGGTTTTATTTTATTTTAATCGTTTGTCACTGTAAAATCTAGTAAATTTAAATTGTAATTTCACACATCAAGAATAACACTGCTTCTTTCACTTCTATGCCTGCCAGCGTATAAAATAACTTGGTGCACTTTGCGTTGCTTGAGGTTTGTTTGATGAGAAATAAAAGGTACTAAGTTTCACAGTGCATAGTAGCACTGAAACTTGTTTTTTCTGTCAAGCATATGAGTAACTGGTGCTGGTTCCATTAGCAACCTGTCTACCTTGCTTGTGCAAATGTTTTTGTTTGGTTAGTGGTTCCAAACTTGTAGCGTGCGTCATTGCAAATTTCAGCATATGCAAAGTGTAATGTTGGTTCTAAAGTTGTCATAATTGCATTTTTGAAGGGTAGGTAACACAGTGCAAATTGTAAATTTCTCCTGTAGAAACTGAACTATGCGTAAAGTTTTGCTGCAAGTAACCAGCTGATGAATTTTTTGCGAATTACTGTGCCAATAAAAAATGTAGAATGCAGTAGAATTTGTGGTGCAGGAAATGCAACAGATTGTTGTAGATTTTGCATGAGAAAGTTGTGGAGATGTTGGAAGATTGTACAAATGCAACAAAGGGGCAGAATTAGAGAGGTTAAGTTGTGTTGTGAGGTGATCCATGCTTGTTGAATGATGTGACGTCACTTATCAGGGTACTCTTTTTTTTTATAAAGGTATGTTGGTAACCAAATTGTGTCCTTTCTAAACCTTCTTGCAAATACTGTGTATTTTTACCTTTTGGCTAAAGCATTGCACTAAATGGGGTATTCTAGTTGACACTCTGGCCACCATTTCCATTTTTTTTTTCTTTTTTTTTTTTTCTTTCAAAATGAGACTTAGTTAAGTTTTTTTTCCGGTAAGTATACAAGGTGTGAACTATCTAAAAGTGAGGGACACGCTAGTGTTTTGGTACTTGCAGATTCACGCATGCAAATGGTACTAACACACATTTTTTCAGGATGGGCGCACAATTGATTTTTCACTGGCTGTACTAGATTTCGTGAGTGAACTATTGCTGGCACACTTTGGTGGCAGGTGGTGTGTGTGGTTACCAATGAATCGATGGTCCAAATACTGCATTGTAACAGACCTTTTTTTATCAATTTGAATCTTCCAAAATCAAGCTTCGGCTTAGAATTGGAACAGAAAATTATTACATGCAGTTCAGACTACATATTTATAAATTAAATTAAAAAATCCAGTCAACTCGCACAAAAAAAAGTTACGTAAGATTTTGTTAAAATTAATGTCGGATGATCCACTACTAATTTAAACAAAATAAACAATCACTATGACGTAAACATGTGTATCCACATGCTTGTTTTCAATTTTAGTTTTAGTTTTTCTGCAAACAAAATGGTTTTTCGCACTTTTATGCTCTCCATTACTTTCCACAAATAAGATCATCGTAAAATAAACAAGAGTAGGTCAGATGTTACATATAAATTAAAATAACATTCTGCAGACATATTTATTTACCACACATCAACTAGATGCATGGTAACCTTATAGGAAATTTCCATAGAAAAAGAGATACAGGTTAGGAACACACACTTTTGTTGCAGATACAGCAGTTTGTGTTACCACTCGTGCTTTTGAAGGGATAAATATTCACAGGCCACCATCTTACTTTGAGGTGCATTCCAGGCACATAATGTAGTGTTTGCATGCATTAAGTTTCCAGATGTTACTCCATTGAACATCTCATAATGTATTTAATTGAATTTCAGCACTGGTTTTATTAAATTGTGGTTGTTACCCGTGACTGAGAAACAAAGATGTAAATAAACTGTTTGTACGTGTTTTGCAAGGTGTTAATAGTGGGAGTATAATATCATAACGTGTTCTCTCAGTTGATAGTGTGCACGGGACATTGAAAATTCAAATTCGGCTTACGTTCTGTATCAGATTACTGTATTTTGGCGTGTATAGGTGCACCAGAAGTTTTTGAAGAAAAATGTGTGATAGTAAATATTTCAAGTATAGGCGGTGCTAAATTTTGTATTCCTGTAAATATAAGTTACAAATCCGAACAAACCTAATAAATTCAGACTTAATTTCTCCCCTACAAAACATGAGACAAAAAATTTTATTATGATGCAATGTTTACAAATGTACATCCTGCAATTACTATTCCACAGATGGTAACATGACTTGAAAGTATAATCATGGTAACATATTACACAAAATGGTGGTGCACTTGTAGTGCCACGGCAGGCGTGCGAACTACCGAAGATATCTTTCTTTTGTACGACATCTATGGCTGAGCTCCAAAATGTTTACATTTTACACATGCTGTCTGAAGGTTATTTTATGATTGCAAGAGGGGAAAAGGTGTTTTTTCTCCTCTTTGTCTTCCCTTCCTTCCTTTAAATTAAAACTTTATGATGTACTGTAACTGACAAATTTCTAACTATGTTACGGGGGAATTTTTTTTTAATGCCAATATCTCTTATATAAGTGGTCCCCAACCTTTTGTGCGTGCATGTGCACATGCGCTTGCAGCCTATACATGCCAGAATACTGTACTTTATTTTTCTGAAGATTTAAAAGTTTGGAGTCGGCTTGCATTTATTGTCACTTACAATGTGGTAAATACTGTGAGTGTGCAGCACGAAATTTGAGTGTTTTAAGTTTGAACTGCACATGCTATGTAGGTACTGCAGGAAATTAGAAGATGAGGATTAAGTAATGTGTTCAGAAATGCTTCAGACAGCCTCCGTATTTAAATCTAAGCAATATCCTTTATATCTCCACATCTTGCACAGTACCTACCTTACACACGCAGATTTATGTTAATCTTTTCTTCCCAGTTTGCAATCAAGTTGAAGTTAAGTGGTAACAACATACCTGCCAAACCACAGTGTGCCTGAGCTTGTTTGGAATTGGAAAAATCATGTTAACTGATCCATATGTAAAAGTGCTGTCTACAGTGAAATCCATTTTTGTTAAAAGTTTCAAGGAGCAGGGGAAAATAGTTGCTAATTGTAGGTAATTGTATAAATAGAGAAATTTGTGCTGTAAAAACAGTAAACTGAACCAAATAAAGTAGGTGTCAAATGCAAGAAAGTGCAAAATCAAGTGGTGAAAAGTGGTTCTACTGTAGTTATGTATTTCTACCCGTAAGCACTATACTGTGAGAGCTGGCATCTGTCTCTTTTGCATTTAAAAATTGTTGGTAGCCTTACAGCCTTTTCTATTTCAATTTTATATTAAAATTACGTAAGATGGTATGTTATACTTACCGAACTTTTTCACGTAAATGCAGACAGTTTGCTTTTAGTATGTGCTCTGCATTCCAAATGTACAGTGCTGTATGTACATGTGGTTTGGGAGTGCTAAGTCTGCGAGTGTAGCATTTTTTTTTCCTTCATTGTTTTAAATACAAAAACCCTCTAATAAGAAGTTTTCTGAAGATGTTTTCCTGCTTAATAAGCTTTAAAAAGTATGCACTTTGTCTATTTAAAATAAATAATTTTACCCTTTTAAGTTTTTTTCCTGTTTAATACAGTAAAACGCCTCCATTATGGCCACCTCTTACGTCTCAGTTCCGAGGAACCGTGAGAAATTTGGGTCGAAAAAGTCGAAAATTTGAGGCACGTCTAAAAATAGATACAGTAATCCCTCACCAACTCCAACCGAGGTACTAGTTTCTATTATCTGCGGTTTTCAGTCTATGGAAAACTAGCCCTTACTGATAGTGGTCGGGCATTTCTCAAGCTACCATCATAGACTTTGACGTTTGTTGTTGTCCCAAGCAACAAAGCAATAAATAACTTAATGCCATAAGGGGACACTGGTATTGTCCTTGGAAGTGGTTGGGGGGGGGGGGGGGTTTGCAGGCCCTTGGTCAGTTAGGATTCTTTGTCCTAGTCACAGCTGCCTCTGCCTTACCCTCCCTGTCGTTTTTAGCTTCCATTATCCCTCCTCTTTTGCTGTAAAACAGCGGCACATTACACAGACAAGTTTCTAAATCAGTGTATGTATGATAACTTCAAATTTAATTCAATGCTCTTTTTTTTTAATGATTATTTTTAAGTTTGTGTTGGCCACGCCTATGTAATAGGCCTATGCTAATTTTTTTACGGTGGGCTCCACACATATATACATATATAATAGTGTGTGCAAATAGTGTGTTCTTATGTTACCGGTACTGTATTATGGCGAGAGAGGCTGTGTGCGTATATAGGCAACGTCAAAGGTTTTAGATGTAAAATTCGTGATAATTAATATTTCAAGTAGACTGCACTAAATATTTATATTCCCATAAACATTGTCGGGCCTCATCGTGCCAGTGCAGAGGCCAATGCGCCACCTACTTTTCATATAAATTCAACACATTGACGTGAATCGCATCTATCAGTACATTTTCCCAATGCCGGGCCGCTGTTACGAAGTGAACCGGGTCTGTAACGATAGCAGCGGTGGCTGGCGGGCGGCCGCCACTGCCCCGCCATCTTGTAGCGACTGACAGACAGCTGCCCAGCACAAGGATCTAGGGCCGAGCTTCATCAGCAAACCTCCATGCCTACGGCCAGATCAAAGTGAGAGCATGGCGCGCGCACACGTGTTGCGCAACACCACCTAAACTTTTTGATCGCTACGTGCTTCATAGCAATGTATGACCCACAAGACCTGCATAATGGATCTTTAATAATAACTTTATATTTTAATAATACATAGGCGAATCTTTTCACACACTTTCAATGACCATCTTTTTTAAAAGGGGTGGTCCAATATGCCTTTCTTGGGTATCAAATTAATCAGGAGACTTCCAGTTATTAAAATATACATATTTAATTTAATAAGTGGGTTTTTATGCGCTAGAGACTATTGAATATGAACGTCATGCAAAAAAATGGTAAGTTTGGGAGCATGGGGGTTAGGGTGGGTCAAAATCGGCCCAAAATTTTCCAAGTTTTTTATCCCCCCCCCATCTATAATGACCCTATTCTCAGGAACCGTGAGGGGTCGTAATAGAGAGGTTTTACTGTACGCACAAATTTTTCAGTTTTTTTCTTAACCTGGTTTTACTGTTTCTACCATTGAACAGTGCTGCAATTATGTGGAGTGTGTGATACAGACAATTACAGCACTACAACAAGCCCATTTTATAATTTTTTGCTATATATCTCCAAGGCTTTATTTGGAAGATGGATGAATGTAAATGTGCAAGTATATTATTACTTTTTAAAAAGCAAATATCTTTGTCTTACTTGGCATTAAAACTCCAAGGCTGTTGGAACCTTGTGGAAAGGAAAGGTGCCTTTTTAAAGTAAGGTTCATTCTGAAATTACATAACAGGAAAACTGTATAAAGTAAATATGATTTATTATGACCAAAATATATTTGCATATGTACTTCATTTTTAAACGGATACCTTTAACTTCTCTACACTTAAGGTAGTCTCTCCTCAGTTTTCTTATCCCACTGTCAAATCTGCCACATACCTGTGTCCTAAACCATTGATTCACACAGTTCTTGAGTTCATCATCTGTAAACCATTGTGATGTAAGTTATTTCTTAAAATTTGTAAAGAGATTGTTGCTTGGTGCTGAATCGGGGCTCTAGTAAGGATGGCCAAAACCTTCCGAGCAAAATTTCCATGATTTCCAACAGTTCGACTTGTGTGTGGCCAAGCATTATCGATTGTGCATAACGTTTGGCCAGTAAATGTCACAATTATGCTTGTGTATCTTGGCTGCACGATTTGTGGGATTTTTTGTCATGCTCATTTTAAATTACTCGCACAAGGCATCCAACATGAATCTGACTTGAAATAGATGACAGCTAATTACTGAACAAACAATGGAACAGCCAATTATCGATATTGATTCATGGCAATTCAAATGGACCTTACTTTTAAAATGTGCCTCGTATGTTGGGAAGTGTGCTGGTCAAAAGTTGCCACTAGATAATGCTGCAAAAACAATGATTCTGCAGCTCTGAGATGCAGGTTAGTTACTTGTAGTATAAAATTGCCTTTGCAAAATTTGCCTCTGGGACATCTTTGCAGTTAATGTGCCACAAGTGTGTACAGCAGATGTTTTTTTCAAGGCCTATTAAAAAAAGCTGCTAGCAAAACCAAAATTGTCATCTGTGCATTAATTTTTATTACGGTTGCCATACACTGTTAATATGAAATGAAGGATCAAAAGTGGATAATTGAACTTGAAGAATGCCACTAACATACCTGTGGAATAATTGTGGGAAACAAGGTGGCATGTGGGTACGTGTGTGCATGTTATTTAAAATCAGATTTTTGAAAAATAATTATACGTATTTTTATTTGCCGGACAATAATTAAGTCAAGGAAATGTTTAAAATTGCATACAGTGGAAACTCCATACATATAAAATGCATGGATTGAAAATTTTTAATTGCCAAAACTTTTTGTGGTTCTGCCAAAATTACTACATAATGATAAAATTGTGTGGTTTTATTGCTTTTAGAATAATAATCTTTGCAGTATTGAACAACATTTTCAGTTCCATCACTGAAGATTGCACATTCCAATCATTGGATGATGAAACAATACAGACATGAATTTTTTATGATCACGAATATTTCATGAACATGAATTTTTCACGCTGTCATGAATTCAGCACCAAAACGTGAATTTCTTACATTCTGCGACAACTTTACAAAATCATTAGGGACCTCGGAAAATGGTGAGCCACGAAATACCGCAAAAGTGGACGTTATTTCGCAGTTTTTGCAAAAATCTACCTAAACGTGGAATTTCGCACAAAAAAGGCATTCGGTAACACACATATTTACATTCTTCAGATACGGTAAAATGTTTACAATTGATGGCATGTCTACAATCTGTTTTACTGTCAACGTGGCAAATTTGTTTACGCTGCCACTCTTTGTAGTTTTGTAGCAATTATTTTTGTGCTGAGATACCAGGAAATGGCAACTATTTTTGGTATCAAGAATAAACTAATGATGTGCAGACTGAGTTGTGAAAAGTACGTTGCTGTTCTAATTTTGAGGTTAGGTGGATTAGGTGGAAACAAAGAAGTGAAATGTAATGTTAATTGGCACGTGTTTACTGCTTAACTGCTCGTCCCCCTCCATTTTCTTAAACCCCGTCCACAATAAAGCGATACTAAAATAATTTCTGTATCAAATTTAAGTTTGTTAGTTTTAGGAAATGTGCACAGTGTTGATTTTATTGAATGATTCTACAAATAAGTTATTTAGTGTGACGAACAAACGTGATTTTAAGGATTTAAACTTGGAAGAATTACAATAGAAAAACATGTCAAGAGGTCGCAAATTTTACAAACAGTAAGTTAAAGCATTTTGTATGGCTGATTGGTTCTCAAATTTTTAATTTGGTTAGATTTTTGGTTAAAAATGTCTGTTCTCAGTTTGGGTCTGTCATGGCTACGCATTTTTACAAGTGCAAAAATGATTACTAAATTTATAACAGTTTTTACGTTTGGACTTGAAAAAATCAGATTTATATAACCATTTTATATATTTTGCTGCCCGCTAAAGTGGATATTTCTCTGCTAAATGTTTTTAATTCCGTCAAATTTAACGGAAATTCAGCTGAAAGAACTTAAACAAATATATGTTGCTAGCAATGCAAGCGGTATAAAGGTGAGTTTACAATTAAAGACTGAAGATTTAAGAACTGTACTTAATGACTTGATAAGCGCTGAAAATGACTGTAAAAACATTCACAGTTTAGATTGAATTAGCAACTGTTAAGTCTAGCCAATCAGAATATTAGGAGATGTGAACTACCAAAATAACTTGGAAACATGAACCATTTACATATATTTAATTATTTGTGGTTACTGTTTGTGTTATTGTTTTAAAAAACTCGTGAAATCTTACAGGAAGAGAAGCCGATGCCAACATCAGGCATTTACAATCAGTAAATCTGAAAAGGTTCATTAAAGCGAATTCAATAGCCTCTTGCACGATAGAAAGCATGACCATGAACTATTCTTTAAATTGAGAGGTTGCTGTCTCAATTAAAAGAATTACTTTCATACGATTTCACAATACGACATGACCTAAATACAAGTTGTAAATACAGTTTCCCCACCAACTGTCGCTGTGCCCATATTGGTTACTTTGTCTTGATTTGTACGTACTTAAAATATAACAATCTGTTAAGTCATGCCAACAATGCACACGGCCCGTTAAGACCCGTATACAACAGTCATAAACTAATACACTTGAACACATTGATTCATATCTTAAGCACACGGCACACTTATCGTAAACCCACCTTAAGGCACTGGTTTCCCTTGCAGCCAGCAGGTAGATTTGGTGTCGCACCTGTTGACGGACATCTGAGACTAAAGTTGAACATTCTCCTGTTATTTCAGCCTTTTGACGACAGTAGCAACACGTTTTGGTAACAAAACACAAATTGCCATTCATTGGAAGGCACGTGTGTCGCTTCTAAGTAACGTGGATCAGTCTGCTAGACGCCAGCAGGTAGTCTGTGGCCAATTATGAGTAAAGTAGTGGGAAGGGGGGGAGTGTAGGTAAGTGCTTACCCTCCTGCAGTGACACACAACATGATGGTTTGTATGAAATGCTTGTTGACTATGCATTTCTTCCAACTGTCTGTCTTACCAGTTATCAGAGACTGTGGCTACAGGAAACAACTGGTATTGCCCGTAAATTCTTTGGGCATGCATTTGCTGAACTGTGTCATAAGAAATAATGTTTAATAAGAAAGGCTAAAGAAATTATGGTACACTTCACAAACGTAATATTAATATGTGGTACACGTAAAACATTGAAGTAGGCCTAAATGTTATATTCAATTTGAGTCTGTTATTTTATGGCAGTAGTAGGCCTACAAAATGAAAAAGAAGAATTGTCTGACATCGATATGTACGTTTGATCATTATGCAGCATAAACTTTTGCTCCATGGATCTCTCGCATTAAAATAATGATGCTATAGAAAATCAGAAGTTTTTAATATTTTTCTTCACATGCTCTACTGGCTAAAATGTGTAATTTTGGTTGTTTTATCAGAATAGGGAATTGATTATGAGCAACATACCATTCTGCAAGCACTGCAAAGGTATTAGAGACTGTAATTTGAATTGAACTGTTGGTCGGCCTGAATTGTTTGGGTTTCATAACGTTATATTATGTCTGGTTATCATCTAATATTATATACAAAAATATTAAACCATTAATATATACTGTTTACCATTTTTAAATAATATACATTGTAATATGTATTCGGGAAATAAGTAATTTTAATTTACAACATTTTCATAACTTTTTAGTTAACTCAACTTTTTGTTTGCAGTTTGTGCGTTTTCTCACTGTAATCCTATTTCCTCCAGCAAAGTATTATCTATACGGCCAGAAGTAACTGGTGCAGTAGTATTGTGACCTAAGATACGTGACAGTAAAATAAATTTGGGAAGTGGTAATCAAATTTAAAACTTATTGTTTATATCAGTGAGTGAGGCCACGTTGCAATTGATTTGGAAATATTTCATGTTTAGTATTTTGTAACATTTTAATTGGAATGCGTAGACATTCATATGTTAAGAATACAATACTGCTATTTTGTTGTACTCCATTTCTTAACATCTATATTAATATTATAAATAGGTAATGTGAGTTTGTGTGTCTCGGGCAATCTCGGAAACTACACTGCAGATTATTATAATTCTTTCGCTATTAGAAAGCTGTATCCTTTCAGATGGCGATAGGCTATGTTAAATGTAAAAAAAGTCCTTGAGAAATTTCAAAATTTGTTAACTGAATCTGAGGAAAATTAGCTACTTGGCTGCTTTGTAAGCATGCTCTACCAAACTACAGGGCCGATTCTCATTACTCTTTCACAGTTAGAAAGTTACATTCTTCCAGAAGGACATAGGCATATATCAAGTGGGGACCACAAGCACCCAGTGGGTAGGTGGGTAGAGCGATCCCAAGTGACACCGCAGTGGCTCAGTGGATAGAAATATATAAATTGGGGATGCAGTGGACCAGTGGCTGGAGTGATCCCAAGTGGGGCTGCAGTGGCTCTGTAGATAGAAATGATCAAGTGGGGATGCAGTGGCCCAGCAGATAAATATATATCAAGTGGGGCCAAAGTGGTTCAGTGGATCTTAATATTATCTAAATGTTAAAAAATTCGAAAGTAGTCACGAGTTGTGGAAGTTAGTCCCGGGTAGTCATAGTCGCAAAGATATGGGTATGAATTTTAATAACTTCATAAAACCTGAGCAAAGCTATGCCAGGCTGCTAGTTTTTCTATATAAGGCAAAACATGAAGTATTAAATTAAAAATCCAATAAATTCAGAAAATAATATATGTTGTGATACAAAACTTTCTATGATGCAATGTTTTTTAAATTAGCAAATTAAAATGAGACGTTTGACATACAACGTGTTTCCGAGCTATACTGACGAACGTCGGCAGATTATTTTTGATGAAAAAATAAGACTAAAATGTCAGTACCCATTTTCCTTAGTGTGATTATTAAGGGAACTACACACCCCTAAAAACCATGGTGAAATAATTGAGTAAAAATTTCAGGAATTACTTGCCATTAATCAACAAATCGGTCAATTGTAGAATGGAGATCTTACACCTATGAAAATGGGGTTGGTGATATACCCGTTATCATGAAAATAGGGGTTGCCACCCAGTTTTTGCACAAAATATATTAACAGTAAGCTGTAAGTGATTTGTTGGCATGACTATCAGCACATTGTAACGAACCAAAATAGGTTGTCTTGTCAGAATGTTCATGTGAACCGCTTTCGTGAAATCCATTCGTGAAGTATTGCTTACCTCGCTGGTCACTCACCTTCACAATGTTCAAGAGTGGTTAGGCAGTCCGGTGCCAGCCTTCGAGATACCAAGTTCATTATCAAACCATTCCAATTATCTAATTATTCAGTGCTATTTTTGTGTGAAAAGTTAGGTAGACATACTATGTTTTATTATTAGTGGCAAATCTGATCACGTGATTTCTTGTGTGTGTGTTGGTGAGAAAGAATTCGTATACTAGATACATATTTATGTTTCTAAAAATGTTTTTGTGCCTCTTTCATTTATGCCTTCTAGGTAGGCTTATTAGGTATATGGCAACGTTAGTTGTTACCTTTAGTTTGGAAGGCTGCACAGTGGGGCTTGAAATTAAACAGAGCAGAGCTATCAAAATTGTGTACCATTTGTGAAATGTTGTGAACAAAGTAAATTTTTTCCTCTTTCCGGTTACACACCACTTCTCATCACTACTACAATTTTCTTCCCACTTTGATATAAGGTGCTTTACATGTAAAGGCATTATATTAGGCACCACAATTTAAAAAACATACATATCAAACAATATAGTTATATCGTTCCTTAACTAATTTTAATGCAAAGTACATATTTATATATTTGACGTTACCCACAAAGACACTAATTATGAAGAATATAACTTTAACGAATGACGAAGACTATTTTTATTTACAGAAATACCAATTTATTTTCAGGGTATGGTGTTAATTGCATTTCTAAGCTAGGGACCTAATAAAAATGTTTCACAATGTAACATTTTTATTTTCTACTTGTTTCTTTTGGCTCCTTCTTGTGCCTCCAGTATGTACGATGGCTCCCATATACGCAGTCCTCTGATTATTCAACTGTCTGCCAATTCCAGTAACAACCATTCTATATAAAATCTACACAGCTTGGAAAACTATTTTCCCTCCAGAATTCGTTGTCATCCCACTATCACAATATATTACTATATCACACAAGTTCATGTGTGCTATGTGAAGTTGATCCTGTATTTGGTACCAATATTTGTGGGGTTTTTTAAATTGTATTTTCTCATTTTGTTCTTCAAGAAAGAGTTTCTTAGACTTTGCTGCTTCACGAATAGGCAGACAACCTATTAGCAAAATATGCATTAGTAGTGTCACAGACCATGCCACGTGAACTATGTCCGCCTTTACATAAGAAAGGTTAATTTACGCGATACATTCTCTTTACATGGGCTACATTATTACACATTTTCTGATTTAAAAACAAATCAGGCCTAAGTTTTTTTTTTTGTATGCTGAATACGTAAACAAAATAAAACAGATCAGTTACTCTAGATGACTTATAAATAAAACTTACTTTTGTCTGTTAATTGAGATTCAGCACAGTAACAAAAACATTTAATCAATTTTATAACGTGTATTTAGATGTCTGTGCCAACCGTTTTGTTTGAAATGATAGCTAAACAGCACGTAGCTTTACAAAAATTTTATTTACACGTTGAACACTCATCTTACAATTATTAGAGTTATCTTGGGAAAAGCAAACGTAAGATTACGGCATGTACAGATAAAAAAACAACTCCAAATGCCATCATTAGTTTAACCAGTGTAAAGGTATAGTTAAATTCATTTGGAAATTTGAAAAGAGTATTCAGTTTTTTCAAGGTACAGCGACTTTCGAAAAATTTGAAGTAAGGAGACGTTTACTAAATGCTCAAAACACCGAATATTTGGAGCCTTGGCCAGTTCCGAGAACTTTCTGGTAGGAAGGTGGCAGTTTCTCTCTCTCTCTTTCATACAAACAAGCTACCTGGCTCTGAAACTGCAGGTGGCCTACTGTTAGGTACTTTGATCTGTACCCACCACACCTCACAACCCTGTTTTTCTCCTCGAGCCCACGTAGTTCCATAACGAGCCCCACTGGCGAGGAGTGCATCACTTCTCAGGAACTATTTGCCAATTAATAGTTTCTGTTGTATTCTGGTTATATGTTACTTCAGCTCGATGATCAAATATGTTATGAAATGCACAAGGTTTTTCCTATGTTGCTGTACCTTCGTTTTTTTTTTGTAATCTTTTTACATTACTTTGCAGCCACTACTTATACAAAAGTGATAAATCCTATGACTCAAGGGGTATGGAAATATTGAATTTTTGAAGTATTCTTGACAAAATTTAAAAAAAAATGCTTGAAGTACGGCAAAGAACATAGTTCCACAGTTTACAGAGAACTAAAATTCTTGAGAAAACATGTAGTCAACTCATGTTTAAGTTGAAAAAAAAAATCTGCATAATTTTTTATAAACCATTAAAAAATAGTTCAAGAGCTGATAAATGCAATTTTTAACCTTAAACTATCAAGTTATTGTGAATTTAATCAGGCTAATAACCAGAAACCTTGAATTATAAGAAAAAAAATAAGGATACTACCCCTTAAGACCTCGCTAAATAAATGCCTGCGCAAAGCAAAAACAAAAGAAATGTTCTTTATTATTCTTTTAACTAAACTCTTGCAGGCAATGAACACGGCCTCACATAGTAGCGAGGTCAAGCTGTTAAAAAATATTGTGTTTAACCTAAATTGATCGGTGTTGCTGAAGAAAATGACAAAGCGGTCAGCAAGCAAAGAAACATAAGAAAAAATTATCCTGTACAGTAGTGTATCCGTGCAATGAACAAAACTTAACCATTTACTGGAAAGGGAAAACTGCACGAGCATGCGTAGCAGCGCCTGCTCCGTAGCTTCATATTTATTTGCTAAATATTTTCGAGGGAACTGTTCACATGCTTCCTTAAATCACTATCTACTAAAAATTAATTGGGCACCCGTGAAGATGAGTAATTCAGCACGTCAGTTTATTTGTGTTTCATGGCCTTTGGCATAGGATCGCTGGTGTTTGTTTGTGGTAGCATGAACAGAGGCCTATTCTAACACTCTGGATAAGGAAATGCTCCCAAAATTGTCACGTTTTTTACGGAATGGACTTGTTACTTCAAGGATGACAATTCCAGGTGCCATGTTTCAAGGGCTACTATGCAGTGGTACGCCAAAATAAATGTTCGCCGAAAGTTTGGTTTTAACAACTAATGGCGTATTCATGCTCTGAATAGCACTCTGTGTGCACTGGCCGAGTTCCGTCTGGATTCAGTTTTGCTTTTCAGATCAATATGGACCTGCAATTATAAAAACAACATGAAAATTATTCCGATGTTGGATATTCTACAATATCTGAAATTTTGGCAGCTGAATAATACATAATGGAACAAATATGCTCTCGGTATATTGTCAATTTAATTTGTAAATACAGCGACAATGAGTTTAATTTCATCCTGTGACTCGTGCATACAATTGCCGACAAGTTTAAAAAGCGAAATTGAAGAACAATATCTGTACGCAATATCATATATTTAAATTCAAATTCTTTTTTTCAACATCGTATTTTTAGCATTATCTCCAAAAGATATGTTGTCGCAAATGTTTTGTACTGTTTTCGCTGCGTGTCCCAATTGTCAGTGCGTAAATAATATACACTCGTTTCTAGCAATCACGTGACATAATGCACTTTTTCAGTTTTTAGAGCGCACCGAGTCAACACCCTGAGTTCAGGCCTGCTCTCAAAACAGAGGGTGGCGTGTGACGTCATCGAGCGTGGTCTTAGCCGCTCTTTGCCGGAGTCCAAGATGCTTGCACGTGTTTCATCCCTCATCTGTGGCGCGACAGCTGCCAGTTCTTGGGGTGACTTCAGAGTTAGCGGTAACGTGCCACTATGTCTTACCTATTTTCATCAGCAACTTGCCGCATAGCTGTTGTGTTACCGATTGCAATGAGATTTACAAGAACTGTCCACGAGTTTGGTTGTCTGGTTTTCCGAAAAAACAAAGAATGGCGACAGTTATGGTTGCGTGAAATTCCTCACAATTCCTCATCAGATTCTTCTAAAGTAAGTTTACTATATATTTTTTTCCTAAATACGTTGCAGACTATGCCAGTTATTTCCTATTTTGTCACCATATTTCGCCATAAAAACGCTGTACAAAACAGTAATTTGTCGAAATACGTGGAAACCTGTTGAGATGAAATACGTTTCTGTATTTTAGCACTGCATAATGGCGATGAACTTAATATAACCACAAATCAGAATGACTGAACTAAAAGTCTGAAGGCCTGATGGTTTTTTTCTCTGTAAAAAGGGCAGAAAACGAATGCACGTAAAGATAAGTGATGCCTGCTAGGTTTAGTCATACTGCCAGGAAGATGTCGGGAGCTAATAATTTACGTAATCAGCATCTCATTACGTGTCAAACATTTTACATTTTAGTAATATACAATTTTGAATAATGAAGAGGTTTACATTTAAGGACGCGTTAGTAAAATAGCTTCAAAAACGCTCATTTTACATGAAAATTATTTTAACTTTTAATTCCAGTTAGGTAAATTCAATTAATCTATAATTTAAAGACATAATATTTCTTTTTAATATCAGGGCCAGTTGTATAAACAAACGGGTAAAAAATTGTAGCAGCATAATACATTTGACTTATATCACTATGCATATTTATTTATTTTTTTTTTTACAATTTCCAACCAGAACTGTTAAAACAATATTAGACAAGAATTTTCAATATAACTAATGAGCCTACTTTCTTTTATATGAATACAAATAATTTTGATGAAGCTATTTAAACGTTAGGTGGTAGGTAGGTCGGTCTTGAAGTCTCGTTGATAGTGGTGCCATTATAAATGTAACCAGAACCAAATGCAATACTGGTGAGACAATTACAAATACACATGTGCTCTACCTGGGACTCGAAAACAGAGCTTCTCGTAACATTAGTTGGCGTGCAACCAGATATATCACGGAGGTAGGATTCGAAACATCAGCTTCGAAAGTAATCAGTCTAAAGTGAAGTTTTGGTAGACTAGGATTATAGACTTCAAATATTCACAAGGACATAATTTTGAAATCAAGTGTAGGAGTTACTTAAATCATGCACGTTTTCATGGCCTACCATATCACTACTAGTGTTAATTTGACCGGATCCTCAGATATGGCATAAAAGCTCTCGTTTCTCATATTGCGCTATCGTACAAAACATCCAAAAACAGGCGCTGTATAGGCATATCTGATTTTTCTAATAGATACTGAAATATGACAAATTATTTAAGAGGGACGATTAACGTATCAAAATAATTTATATTGCACCATTAAAAGAAATCTTACTAACTACTGGTGTGAAAAATTTGATGGGAATTAGATGTTTGGTTATGGAGATATGTCAGAAATCATTCATTTTATCGTCTGGCACTTTCTTACAGAAATGCGGAAAAAGATAATATCTATAAGCACATTGATGCTTCTAATGGGTACTCACAATAGGCCTATACAAAATTCAGTTGGAATTGGTGAAATTGTTTAATAGAAATGATTAACTTATCTAAATTATTTATCTAGCAGCCATATTAGAAATAAAGCCACACACACTTTATACATGGCCTACTGTAGTAGACCTACTACTAGCGTTCAAAGTTCGCAGGGAATCTCTTGATTAGTCCCGGACATATGACAAAGAAGATCCACTTTCTCACGTGGTGGTATCTTTATTACTAGAGAACAAAACTGATATTTATTGGCACATATGTTCATCATAGATACTGTAACGTATTAAGTCGGTTGAAATTGCTTTTGACATGTGATATACTGAAAATATATTTTCATTGATGTGATTTTGAAAATATGCGACTACCTCCTTAAGTCGTATAAATTTAGATGGACTACAAAAGTATAACTTGTCGCCTGACTTTGGTGGGTATCAGTTAATAGTTTCCCAAAATAGGACACGAAAACGTAATTTTTCATATGGTACTATCTTGCAAAATGGTGGGAAAAGTGAGTTTATTTATTTGTTCGTTTTATACTTGCATTGTCAGCATACGAAGTTAGGTTGAAACTGGTTACATTGTTTCGTAGATATAGCATGTTATGCTAAAATGTGTGCAAGGGTACTATTCTGAAAATAAGCTCCTGATCGTCTTGAAACATGGCCTATCAATTTACATTGTTTACCGCAGTATTACGTGTTTGCAATTTGGAAGGAATCGGTTGTATACTTACAGAGATATGCTTTATTTTTAATGTTGCGCTATCTTCCAAAATGGCTAGTTAATAACATTATCAAATTCATTCAATGCATAAATCATGCACTGTCAACATACAAAATTTTGTTTAAATCGATTAAATGGTTCCCGAGATATAATGGAAAAGCTTAATTTTTACCATTACCGCTTTCAATATGCAATACATTATAATACACTGTCAATGTTCCAAATTTCACTTAAATAGGATAGATAATGGTTTCCCGAAATATGACACAGTGGTATTAATTTCAACATAGCCGCCATTCTTAAAATACATATCTGGCGTTATTGAAAACTCTAAGTCTGATGTCCTTACGAAATACTATAATGTGGACCTAGTTGGTTAAATTTGATTGTCTGGTTTAAAAGTTATTAGGGTGGACGTACATTCCAGACAGACAACCAGGTGAATGCATAAGCTTATCTTTCCTTCGGAAGACCCGGCTAAAAATATTCCAGGAGATTACTTGCCTTTGTTTATAATGTCGAATTGATTATAGTTTATTTGGAATGTAATGGTTCATTTGTCAGTTTTTATACCTACTTAAATTTTTGGCCCGAAATAATCAACTAGGCTTTATTTGCAAGAGAATAATCAGAAGATTTGTGTGTCTATATATGCCTGTACATGTATGTACGAATATGTATTTAAATGTGCGAATGTGTATGCATTATGTATATGCATGTGTAAAAAAGTGTATATGTACTTGAATGTATATACATATGTGTACTTGTGTGTGTGTATGTGTGTATGTGTGTGTGTGTGTATATATATATATATATATATATATATATATATATATATATATATATATATATATATATATAGACACATGTGTGTACTTGTATGTATATACATATGTGCATTTGTGTACTTGTATGTATATACATATGTGCATTTGTGTACTTGTATGTATATACATACATATTCACTCATTCCGTATGTTCATTTCACTGTGATGTCCACAAATCTGTTCAAATCAAATGAAATTAGCCATGTAATAAATATGCAGAGATTGCTATAATAGCAGTAATTGATTGTGTTAACATCTCTGACAATTTGTAAGCAAATTGGTGATTACCATTTGTTCGCTAAAGTGCTATGCGAGGTCTACACCACCATTTGATTGACAGACGATCTCCAGATCGCCATTATTCAACTAACATATGCGCCAACCTACGATGCAAGGGATTCCAGATTCGAATCCTGGTGAAGGTATGAATTGGTGTGTCGTTTATTTGTTTAAGAATAGCTTTAGTTTATTCTGTAAACCCCGCTTCCTGACTCTGCCTCCCAATATAAAACGAGGGCATTGAAAAGTAACACCCGGATCAATTAATGGTTGACTCCATCCCTTGGATTAATTATTTATTAATTACTGTGATTGTATTTTATTAGGTATGTTTGTTAAAATATTTGTAGAGTGAGAGTACAAACTGATTTGACTCACTTCAATTACCAAGCTTTATGAAAAAGGAATGACGTGAAATTTTCAAAATATTCACTCACTGAAAAATTAAATCTGCGGCAAACGATTGGTGTCTCACAATTAACACGATATAATATAAATAATCGCTGTAATAAATAATGTTTAAGATGGTTTGGGCCATATAATTAAATTATCATGCCTTTAAAAAAAATACCCATGGTTCATCGGAGAAATTAATTTTGTTTACTTTCGTCTGAATATTACCATGTTGTCGCATGGGTTTCATTGTAAACAGTTGTGCCTATTCAAATTAAAAATATGCTATGGTATATTTCAATGTGAATCTTATAGTTGCACACCATCAACTGTGAAATTTTGTAAGCCATTAAGTTAAACAAAAATAATATTCTACTTCTTACGAAAAACAATGAAAATGTTGCTCAAGTATTAATTTATATTAAATTGGCGTTTTTAACACGACTGTCAGCTTTAATTTAATCTGTAAGCCAGTCACGTTTTTAGGATTTTCTTCTGATTAACAAGAGATCACCAAATATAAAAAATCAATTCATATTTTTATACCTACTGATTGTCAATTCTAATCGTTGCAGCTATTTAAATTTAACACAAAGTGCATAAGTAATTCGGTAGAAGCTAATTATAAAGTTAATAATAGAAATCCAAATATAAAAACAGTAGGAAGTGACCACAGCATTGTGTACTGAACACACAGAGCATCAGGAGAAAGGACGACTCCTGATGACGTCACGCGCTTGAAAGCAGGCCTGAAGTCCAGAGGGTGTTGACAGAGTGCGCACCCGTATCAGTCAATTGGAATGCGCCATAAGATGTTGGCAACACTAAATTTTATGACCAAATTACCCCATATTATTTTTGGCAACAAGAAAAGTATAGAACCCATGTGACAAAATCAATGTATGGAAAAAATAATTCATTTTTTCAAAGTAAGTTCGTAATATATTTATTTCGCATTTACTTGTGGGTAGCATTGGCACAAACCCTTCTAACAGAAATTAATTATCTAAAATACGGGCCGGATATTGTCGCACTCTGACCAGACGTTATATTTGTTGACATTATTTCCGTGTTTGAATAAGTATCTTTCTTGGCCAAAACCAAGTGATATTTTAATTTCAAGTGAATAATTTCAACTGTTTTAGTTAACTAAATACCTTATGTAACACAATTAAATAAACTGTGGTCATGCGATGCCATAGTTCGCAAGTGTAAAGTCACAGAAGAGAAATGTTATAGATTCTTTTTTTTTTTTTTTTATCGATGTTTTGTTTTTGTACTTCCTGTTATGTTAAAGACTAGCATATGTCCGTCCATAGCATGTCAAAATATTTACTCATAGCTATATAGCCTAACATTCATTGTTTATATTTTTAATTTATGGCCAATAAACGTCCTTAGATCGTCATTACAATAACTTACGAATCGTGTTTTAATTTATTGATAGTGTGAATGTAACTAACAAGTGATGGTCATTGATTGTTAATATTTGATATAATATTTCTAAATACAAGAAAAACTATATTTTGGGCATTATGAAATACTTTAAATATAACTTAAACTAAAGTTTATTTGAGTAAATCATAGTAAAATTACAAAGAACCATCGAAATGTCACTGGTTAATCATAAGGATTGGATTTGATCCTCTTATAGCAGCGGGCTGAATGGCTAGTCTGAGCTGCACCTACGGAAAGACTTTTCCGTACGACATTCGCGGGACATGGGCTAAACTCATGTGGGACTGAATAACATGTGATACAGACTTTATTGTAAATATTGGAACTGTCAAATATTGACATATAATTTGTAGAATAATTGAATAGCTTCCTCTTATATTCGAACAGATTTTTGATTATTTAATTATGTTAATTTCGCTGAATTAGTCGTAAATTGTAGGTATTGATTGAAGTCAATTGTAAACAGTATGTGATATCAATTTATTGTGAGATGAGTCGAGAGAATTTTGTTTGTAGTTGTGAATAAAATTAGGAAATTATAATTAACTCTTATTTTATTAAAACCTCCATGAAAATAGGGTTTTTATACATACAATTAACTTACGTTATTTTTCCTATTCTCATTGCTACACACATTGTCATGCTAGAGTTAAGGTAATATTTTTCACACGTCACTTATGAGTAAAACAGCTTATGTAAATTATATTTATTTTTTAATAATTTTATTTTTCTTAACACGTAAGATTTTTAATAACTTAGATAATGATGGCAATAATAATTATGCGTAATTTTGATAGGCTAGTTCATTTTTCATTGTGTATTTTTTTTTTATAAAAATTAATTATTTTTTTTGGTGTGATCTCAATTTTGTAAGTCTTTCTACTTTTTATTGTATTATATCTGAGTTCCAAACCTCGTATTCTTTGGTTTTTCTTCATTTGGGTCGTTAGAAGTGGTTCACGTGGAAGTCGGAATAGTTTTGATCCACATTGGCCCGCAGGTTTAAATCCTGAATGTTGATTGGCTGGCGCTATAGGCCCCCTTAAGCTAGCGTCAGCCTGCAGAGACTAAAGCTTTCTTCGCTAGCAGCCTCTGACGACGTCAGACGTAGGGGAGGACCTCTCGTATGAAGTGGACGGAGAGGTAGGACTTTAAATTAATTTTAGGGTGTGTAGACATGTCCCTAAACCAACTTTTAAGTAAACTTGCAACCAGCAATGGAGCTTGTGTCAATGGTCGCCCATTCGCGAGGTTAAGTGGTCAGGAGCTAGATAGTTAAACATGCCGTCTACGTTCATGTAGAGCGGAGCTCCACGTATCTCCACCTTAATCCTGCTACGCCAAATCCTGCAAGAGCATCCTACCTTCAATCCGCTTGGTGATTAAAAGATAAGTCCTACCAAAAGAACCGACATTTTCATCTGGACCTAATTCTATTTACAGTTTGATACAGCTCGATATCCGTTAGCATCAGTACACAAGCGACGCCATCTTGACTTTTATAAGTACGTAAATTTCCAGCACACATACGCCTACTGCAAAACCTGTGATAAGAGTAGTTTCTGCCAGAGATAGACTGTTTAGTGAGAGCACAAATTGTTTTAACGTAATATTTACTACAGAGAACAGTTTAATTAATTTGATTTTGAAACCAGTATATGCAGTTACTAGCAAGCTTTGTCACGTAACCGTAAAAGGGTTCAAGTAGGCTAGGCATGATCACTTTTAGCGTAGTTAGGATAGTGTGTTGTCTTTATAGTTTTTCTCATATTGCCATCAGGGTTTTTAATTATTTCTGATTTAAACAATTACAATACAAAAGGAAATGAAAAGTAAAATAAATTAAATTTATTCAAAGGGCGTATCTGTTTTTTCATTTTCTCTACTGTAGTGTCAAGTTAACCTATTTCTTGCCCAGGGTCTTATATATGTGCTTACTAGAGTTTTCAATTGTCTACCTTAGTTTTACGTACGTACTTAAGTGACGCACGTGCCAAATGCTAGTTTCTAGAGGGTGCTGATGGTATAGGCTGTTCATGTTAAAGTGAGCACTTTTTAAGGCCCTGCTAAATTGTTGCTGTGTGTCAATTTCTCTATGTTTAACATTTTTTAGTGTAAGTACTGCCATGTTGCTAATAAACACAACCTATACATTTCACCAAACCCAACAGTCACGTCTGAAGCAACCACAAAGTATATTAGTGGTTGAAGCCATTTGGATGAGCCTTAAAAAGTGCTCACTTTGTCGTGAACAGCCTATAAAAAACTTGTTCCCCTACCGGCCCAGGACTGCACCGGGCAATTATACAGATGCAGCCTAGGTAAGATCACCTCTTTTCCCACTGATCTATTGCAAGTCAGCTGTGCAGCCTGGTCACTCAAGTGTTATATGTGCTGTCCCATTGTTGCGTGTGCTAATTCTACACCATACACAGCACATATATATTTGAATATAATATGATTATATCTCATATTGGCTATCACAACGAGGATGCCTTGTGTGTATTCTTCACAGCTCCCTACACACTATATTACATATTTATATGAAATATAAATTCAGATTGGTACACTTACGCGGGGCTTTGTTGCAGTCAGTACACATTACACGTCCGATAACCCGCTGTTACAGTATATTTCATATCGTTGCCCTAACGTGGAGGCATAAACTTGTTTACATACCAGACAAAGTTCTACAGTATAATATTTCAATAATTAATTCTTTTTTATTTAAGACCTCCATCCCTTAACGTACTTTGTTTAGCCCACTGACTTGAAGAGAGAATTATAACAATGTTAAAATTTTCACATTTATCCATGCTTTTTTTGTTACAGTAATTCTTGTGTATTTGAGAACACGTTTCCCATTTTTACTTGGGAATCATGTAAGGAATGCTTATATTTAGAGACGTGCAATAAAAGTGCCCATATTGGTGTGAATGCACTGAAATCATGAGCCCAGCTAACTGGAAAAGTTTAGAAGTACAAAACTCAATATTATGAAAGACGAAATCAAGCAGAAATCACTGCTTGCGAGTGAAAGAAGCTGTTTATACCTAGGGGCCGCAGTGGCTCAGCGGTTAGACTGTTCGCCTCCCGCCAAGGCGAACCAGGTTCAATCCCTGGCTGGGTCACTCCCAGATTTTCGAAAGCTTGAATCGTGCTGGACGCTGCTGCTAGTCGGTGGGTTTTCTCGGAGATCTCTCGGTTTCGTCCCGGCCCCTCATTCCGGCGCTTCTCCAAACTCATCTAGATCACTCATCGGCTCTCAAGACCGAGCTGCCCAAATATTTCCACTCGCCCTGTTCTTTTATTTGTGGAAAATCTGTAGTAAGGTTTAGTGCAAGGCCCTTGTTTAGTTTTGTATGTATCTGATACGTATATTTTTAGATATAGTGCTTTGGAAAGGCAGTATTTAGCCGTTTTCGAATACTCTGAAATGGATTTTCTAACGGTGTGACATTCTGAAAGTACTCAACAGCCCCCGTATAAAGCGTGTGTTCTTTTCGTAGATCAGCTCCCACATTGGACACGCGTTTAATAGTTTCATGGAGAAACAACGTGTATTTCAAACACACTGCAACCAAGTAAGCGGGAGCTTTAGTTAGTCTTCGAAGGATTATTTGTGTGAGACTGCTATAGGTTTGCAACTAAGAGCCTGCCAAGGCCGTATTTCTCATTAGGAGAATCAAGCCTCGACTTATAGCAGCACACTTTAGAGGGCGGCATGAAATGATAAACAAAATAATAAAAAAAAAAACTCTCCATTGTGCGTTTAGAGCTGTGTGCTAAATTAATAACTATTTTGGAATAAATTCAAATAGAGAGTGTGGTAAACAAGTAGTACTGTGGCAGATAATGCAAAATTGCATGTTCTAAGTATGTCAGACACTTGTTTTCAAAATGATGGACAAATAGCTATTTTCGCTCAGAATGCTATGTAATCGAAATCATATAATCCATTCCAACTTATCTTTGTATTCTGGCACTAGATATTCCAACTGTCAACTGTATTTACACGAAGCATATTTTGTCCGCCATTTTGTAAGATAGCGCCATATGAATAAATATGTATTTTATGTAATATCTCGCAAAACAATTGAAAATATATCTACCAAATTTACCAACAAATAGTACTGCAGCAAGTGGTCTAAATTTGCATGTTTTATGTATGTCAGTCACTTATTTTCAAAATCGTGGCTATATAAATGTTTTTCTTAGTATATTTTACTAACCACACACATTCCAACTTATGATTGTATGCTGGCAATATATATTACAACCGTAAAATTGGTATATACAGAGCCTCATGTGTTTGCCATTTTGTAAGGTAACACCACAGTAAAAAGTAAAGTTTTTATCTCATTTCTGGAGAAACAATCAAACCATTCTTACCTAATTTGGAGAAGTTTTACTGTGGTATGTCATATAATATAGTATTTTAAAAATATTTTGAGAATGGTGGCTAAAAAATCATTTTAGTTCAGTGTGCTATATCTGTGAAACTATGTAACCTATCTTAAATTAACTTTGTATACTGGCTGTAAGTACACAATAATCAAATACATAAAATTTTTTTCCTCCATTTATGAAGACCTGAAAAATATGGAGGTTTTATGCCATATCTCGAGGACCGATCAACCGATAACCACCAAAAGTTGCATGATATTAGTGCAACATTATGGTATGTAAACTGGCATGTCTTAGGTGCGCAGGTTTTTGTTAATATAGTTTAGTATGTTGTATCTATGAAACATTTCAACAAAATCAAAACAATTTTTATATGCATAGTACGATATTCAGTATAACCATCAGTTATGCGCATATATTTGCTAGTAAAATAGCGCCAGTTGAAAAATGTCTGGGTTTGAGTCCCGGGTAATGCACGTGTGTATTTGTAATCGTTTCACTACTGTTGCGTACGATTCTGATTTCATTTCTAATGTAATTGCTTTCAAAGAGACGTCAGGTCCTATCTACCAAATCAGCTTTCAAGAAAATATTCAAAAACTAATTGCACCCATGTTGAGAAAATTAGACTCGTTAGCTATACCATTAACTTCTTGCTTACTCTATGATGTGTGAAAAACTATTTACCATCAACCATTGGAGAAGACAGATGATCGGGCTTGGCGTGATTTCATGCTTGAAAGTAGAAGTTCTACAAAGAAGAATGAGATCTTACTTATACTCCATGTGGCACCAATGACTTTACCCAAATGAAGGCTTGAAGAAATACTGACAAATAAAAAGTAAAGTTAATATAAGTGAGTGAAGAGATTTGGGCGGCGGAAACGGGAGAGCCCCAAGAAAACCTGCGAACAAACAAGCGGCGTCGCCTGGCTCGCCTTGTTGGAAGACGAACAGTTTAATCGCTCAGCCACCATGGCTCCTGAAGCTCATATAGTTTAACATCTTAAACTGTATAGCATTTTATAACATGTAAATTAAATTCCTCTGTTTTAACCTTTTATATTTCATTTTAATTAAATTACTTTATTATAATGTGTTATAGAATAATTTAAATCAATATGACGTCTGGTCTGATTGCTATAGATTGTAAAATAATAAATGAAGAAAAAGTGGAAAAAAGAAAACAGGTTAGCAGGGGGAAAGGGGGCGGCTATTTTCATTATATATATATATATATATATATATATACACACACACACACACACATAAGATAGTTACACACTGTAGCTTTGCACCCACCTCGAGCTCCCATTATGTGTGGTCTGGCGGATCTGTGGAGGTGACATTTGACACACCTTTACCCTCACCTCCCAAGACGGATGCACTCGCTGCCTTGTTGTCCCTCTTCGCTCCCTCCCCTTGGGGTAGCCCAGGAATGATTTACAGCGGCGAGACATGGGTGTCGTCACAGCACCTCATCCCCCTGCTGGAGAAGCAGACAAATATAGAGCAGGTACAATAATATTCTGGGAAATAGGAATTCGGGGCAATGCGGGATTTAGCAAAATTTCTGGGTGATGGCCTATGACCGTATAAATACTGCAGCGGGCCAATGACCAGCAGTTTTGGTTGAAGCCTTTTGTCTGAGTGCGAAGTCAAGTGCTGGACGACGGCGGACGCGGTGTTCGTGGTGTGAATGGACGAGTCGGTCTTTGGATGCCGAACTGAACGGACGTGCTGGCGGTGCACACGCGGTAAGTACGGTCGTCAATTCATGTATGTGTAAATATTTCTGTGTGGTCAGCAGTATGTGGGTGCCTGTATGGGGACGGTGCACTTGCAGCCGTTGAAGTAGCGCACGACGACTGCTGACAACAGTGACAGCAGCCTGCCGGCCGAGTCAGCAGTGTTGCCTCCCTGCTGGCCTCAAGACTCAAAGATACAGAAGCGAAACATGATTGCATGGAAAGTTTTTGTGCCTCGCGTGTGCAATCTCAAAGATACTGTTTTTTTTTTTTTTTTTTTTTAATGACTTTGTGATTGAGCGGACTTTCTAATATGAGAACCTTTGTGATTTAATTGTCCTAGTATTTGAGTGACTTTGTGTAACACTTTGTTGCTTTATATTTAGAGTGTGAGTGAACTTCCAAACTGCGACAATGAATTAAATGGAGTGGTGGACTCATTTCACTGAAGAGCGTGCAAAATGGCACAGCAGTAAACCAGACAGACACGCTGAATTTGTTAAACAAACCTCAACAATCTCAAAGGCAAGAGCAATTTATTCATTGAATCTTTTAATGGATAAAGTTCCTGGTGGAACCGGCACTGGCGTCGCCAGACCTCCCCTCCATTTGGCCAATAACTATTAAAAGGTCATACCTTAGGCACCTCGCCCCCGAATGCAAAGGATGTTGTCGGAACCACACTGCAGTCTGTCGATACGTTTTCATTTTTACACACACACTCTCTCTCCCTCCCTCCCTCCCTCCCTCCCCCTCTACCACTCCCCCTTGACCTTAAGAGGTCCTTCCGTCAGTTTCCATTCTCGTTCCGGTGCTATCTGCCTTGGTCATCATTGGTTTTTGGGCAGGTTTCCCTGCCCAGAGGTTATCTTATCCGGGAATGACATGAGTGATTGAGGGGTGTGTGGTAGGAGGGAGTGATTTCCATGTTTTGCTTCCCATTCATGTTCATCCATCCTGAGTTCGGCACAGCTGAGAGGGGGCCTGTAGACTCCTTTTTAATCCCCCTCCCCCCGTGTTTATCATCCCTCAATCAGGATTCCCTGGAGGAGAAGTCCAGCTCTTTTATCTAAAACATAGCTATGTCGTCATCAGTCACATTCTGGTATTTGTCTTAGCCAGTGTTTTCCCCTCTCGGGAATTTCCATTACTGTTATTAGTATGTCCCTGATTTTATTGTAGGATTGTGTCCAAACGAAGGACTAATACCTAACCATAGTGTACCCTGTGAATGGCTTACTGCAGTCAAAGGTACGCCTCCCATATGTACGGACAGCATCCATAAAGATGTTGGCTTCATCTAACTGCTCATCTCTACGTCAATAGCATTCCTTGAGCAGACTCAATAGAGCCTGCTGCCTGGACGGCGACAAGCCTGTCAAAAGCCTCTACCCTTGGGAAGAGGATTCTGTCCCTTACCCCCACCCCCTCCATCCGCCTGACTACAAGGGCCAGAGCAGCCATGAGCTAGTGGGGAGAGAATTGCTCCCCGTATCATCTCGTCGTAGAGCCATTGTGGGTTGTCCGGGTCTCCTTGTATAGACCACTCCTGCACTGAGACAGCGACCATATTCTTATCATCCAGCCAGTCAATTGTCACTCTTTGTGTGACCGGGGTTGCTTCTTTCCTCCTTAGCAACTGCTTATGGAAGATCTCCCTATATGCCTCGGTTTCCCTTGCCTGTCTAGTTTTAACCCCCCCCCCCCCCCCCCAATCGGTACTACCGTTTCCTATACCTGACTGGCATGGTTCATTTCACAAACAGTTCTTTTCCTGTCGTCCCTCCTGAGCTTGCTCATGCTGCATGCAGCACGAGCAAAGCCCTCCTGGACGAACACCTCTGGGCACCAACTGCAAGGCCAACCATCTCCATTGCTCTGGCTTCCATCACCCTGATCTTGGGGTTCCTGTTGCCCTAACTCTGTGGTCTTAGTCACAGAGCCAGGCCTGGCTTTTGTTTTTTGAGGGGGGCTTCAGCACTCTTCCCTGTTTTCTCAGTCTGTCGTTGCGTCCATGCACAGGAACCAAATGCTGTTGGCTTCTTGTTGTGTGTGAGGCGAGAGGACCCTCCTCACACTTTTATAGTAACACGACTCTCGGAAAGATGTGATCACCCATTCTGAGATTCATTGTCATCCTCGCTCTCCAGACTGTCTCCGAATTCATCGCTCAGCTGGCGACTCGTCCACCAAACATCAAAGTCGTTCCCTCCTTTTGCCGATTCTAGCAAGATATAGTCCATTTTATATAAGTGGTCTCAAATTTGACAGACAATGTGACCAACCTACACACTATGTAAACATTAAATGCTCTCGCTCCTACAGTTTAGTATTAGCTGATGAACTGCAGCGGGATCCGTGTTGTTAGGTTGGCTATTTTGATGATTTCTTTGGAAGAAAATAGTACTCGCAACTAAAAGTTGTAATTTAAAATTTTAATTATACTTACAACATTTGTGGTTTAAATTATGTTTCTAAAGCAATATTAAATTTTCTCGGCTGTTAGTAACGTGACTTTCAAAATATATTTAGCATTTATGACAGAGTATGTCAACACATACGAACAGTAAACGTTTCCAGCCAATGGCTAGCCATGTTTATGTTTCCAGCTCGGTGAAGGGAGTTGTGCTTGCACTTTTTTTCTCGTAGTGTTTATTATACGAATATCTTATTGGTGGTGTTGGAATATTACAGGGGTAGTTAATTTTTTTTTTTTTTTGCTTTCTTCAAATATAGATGGTTGTAGGTATCGTTGATGTGGGTTTTGTTGAGTGAAATCTTCGTTAAACTGCTCGTTCTGCCATTTTCCTAACCGCCTCCCACAATGAAGTGACACAAATATACTTCCGTATATAAGTTTATGTTTGTTTGTATTAGGAAACATGCACAGTGTTGATTTTACTGAATGATAATGCAAATAAATTCTTTAAGGCTAGTGACGAACATACGTGATTTTATTAATGTAAACTCGCAAGGATTGCCATAGAAAAACACGTGTTCAGGAGGTTACAACAGTAAGTTTGCGTGTTTTGTAAATGCATTTGTCAACCGTTAATATAATTATTGAGATGCACATAGCCTGAAAAATGCCGCACTTTACACACTTTTGTAATGAGTGAATGATATTTGTCTACATCGTAAATTCGAGTGTAAGATTAAATTAATATATTACAATAATTTTGCGTGTGCGTGTGTGTGTAATATATATATATATATATATACATATATATATATACACACACACACACACACTCTCTCTCTCTCTCTCTCTCTCTCTCTCTCTCTCTCTCTCTCTCTCTCTCTCTCTCTCTCTCTCTCTCTCTCTCTTTCTCTCTCTCTCTTTCTCTCTCTCTTGCTGCTGCTGCTGCTGCATCTGTACGAATACGAACAGCGAAACACTATGAAATTCAAAATGCCACACACTCATGCCGGAATCACATAGCCCCGACCAACACAGCACGAAATGACCAAAAACGCAACCATGACACATTTCAATTTGACTACTTGAATTTACAGCACAACCGACACAACTCTCTCGGCATTTAACCTAACTATTTAGAAGGCGCTGATAGCCTACGTTAGTCTAAAATATGGTGAACAAGAGGGAAATTTGTAATATATAATGGTGACAAATTGACATCGCTAATGCATACAAAAGTAAAATTATTAATTTAAGAGCTAGGTACAGTAGTTTTCAATTTTTATAAGCGGTGTATTTACTACTGTAGGGAAAAGCTTGCATAACAATTTAATTTTGCAATGTTGTACATTATTATTGTGCCGTGCCGCACGACACGACGAAGAATAATAATTTGTAATCCAAAATTGCTGGTCGGACGACAGAATTGGTCGGGCTTATGAAAATCTATGTAGTATTTAATTGGCTGTTGACAGTTGTGTCGTGCACGTTGGGGCTATGAGATTCCGGCATCGTAAGAACATCAAAATAATCCCGTCTCATGAAAGACGATAAACAAAAGCCTCCACCCAACCTCGCATCTCTGCTCAGTTTTTACTTTTTTCCCTCGAAATAAAATAAAGATGATACGCTAACTGGGTCCACATTTCATTGCTATGAACATTTATCTGTGTTGTTATTGATCGAAACTCTCTGAGCATTTTTGTTTTGCAAATTTAAAGCTCTCATATGTTTTTAACATACATTGTTAAGAATATTGTAAGAATAATGGAAGAATAATTCACATAAACTGGATTTACATTGGAAATACGACTTTTTTATATCAAGTAAATTACAACATGCTTATGAAACAAAATTCTTTCAATTTAAGCACCCAACGAAGGTGCTCCAGCATCATAAAAAACTCTCTCATGTATTCGCAATTTTGAGGAGGGATGTTGTGCGACTGAACTAAAGTGCAAATATCAACGCTGAGTCAGAAATAAGTTTTTATTCGAAGCATGACAATTTGAACACGTAGGTATTTGAGAAAAGTTATTTAAGTATTTTGTATAAAGACCTGTAATACTTAACATTTGAGTTACTAAATGAGAGTTATTAAAATTACTGAAATTATGTAACATTTGCTTAAATATTACTTTGTCAACCTACATATTTTAACATCCTGAGAATTATAACCACCATAAAAGTATCAGGCTGTACAGAGTTTGTTGTCATATCATACCATGAAGCTTAATTATGTACATTTAATGTAATAGTGGGTATAGTATGTGTGTAAAAATGTATACTGTCATTTAAAAAAAGTATGATGAGGGGGGGGGGGGGGCGGTATTTCAGGAGATGTGCATTCCTTGCGGGGGTGATCTTGGTATTTGGTGCTCGAGGAAACAATGCTAAATTTTTATGTTTACAAGATCTTACTTCAGGTAAGTGTGACAAGATTAGTTGTAACTAATATAGTTCGAGTGCTGTATATTAAAAAACTAAAAATATCTTACTAATTTGACAGTCAAAATACTATTTCATTTTCGTGCATTCTGGTTACAAATTTCTTGCAAGTTAAAAATTTATCAATTTATAGACTTATTACATGGGCTATTAGTCAATTACATAAAATATTTATAAACTAAAAAAAATGGGATTTTTGCCAACCTGCAAATGTTTGAACAGCTCTTCACAGCTTTTAAAAGTAATTTGGGAGGATGTACATGCACTTTGTTTACAAAAACAGGCATTCATATGTTGTTTGTTTACAAATACTGGCAGTCACATAGTGTTTGTTTGCAAACCGTTACCTTCAATGACAGTTCAGCTGTGGCGGAAGGATACATAGCCACCCAGATGCCATTGCAATTACTTTCCTAGAACTGTCAAATTTGAGACCACTTATATGAAATGGACTATATCCTATAACTTCATTGATCATTGCCCTGCCCCTGAGTATGTCCCCGGGACGGAAATGTCCATGTTTCCCCTTGAATTTCAGTCTGAGATCATCTGTCTTCGGGCACTCCAATGCATGGGCTGGAGTGTCAGGCATCCCACACACCATGCAATTGGGGTCATTAACCAGGTTCATTGAGAACAACGTCGCTCGGAAGTTCCCATACCCAGTCAAAAAATGGGCCGGATAATGGCTCACAGCAAGCCACTTCTCCAGCTTCAGTCTCTTCCAGACACTGGGAAGATTCCGTGGGTGGCTCTCCCTTTTTCCGAATTGTCCCATCTAGTCTGCCAAGTTACCAGTGTGGTTTCGCTTATTACCCTGATCTCCTTCGAGGTAATACCTCTTCGTTTTCCTCTGGCAATTTCACCTCTTTCCTTCACCATCAGATCTAGAGGTATTCCCCCTGCCATCACCTTCAGTGCCTCATTCGAGGCTGTTCTGTAAGCCTTCGTACCACCAAAAGTGCTGATTTCTGTGTACTTATGATCTTCCTTTTTCCGTGGACTCTGTTCGCCTCCAGGAAACACAGCAACACAGATCTATATGGCAACTTTAATGTCCTGTATCCGAGTCCCCAGTTGGCAGGAGCCACTGCTCTCAGCTTCTGACTCCAAGTATCTGAGCTCATTGACTACCCTTAACACACTGCCCCAGAACTTGATCAACAGATTTCGCTTCAAGTTTCCCTTTAGCATTATTCCATTCATCTTCTCTCCTGAGAAGTCTGATTTAGACTTCTCAGTCCATACCTGGATACTCTACAGGGCACTATCCTATTTCTGTTCCAGTTCGCTCCATTTCCAGTCTGGGACTAGTAATAGCCCATCATCTGCATAACCATAAATCACACAGCCATGTGGGTGGTCCAGCCTTAGCAGCCCCTCGAAGATCACATTCCATAACAGTGGTCCAAGTACTGACTCTTGCGGGCAGCCCTTGGAAAGAGCCTTCTCTCTATGCGTCCCAATGTCCAGAGCACATGTTCTTTCACTCAGGAAGCTTTCTACTAATCCATACATGTTCTTGAGGCACTCCAACAACTGCAGTTGCCACAGAATCTGTGGCCACCATGCATTGTCAAACGCCCCCGAAATTCAAGGATATCGCAATTATGTATTTATGATCGTAGATTCTCACCTGATCGACCATCTCCATAACTGCTATCTCTGTACTTTTACCCCGTACGAACCCGTATTGCTTGGGATGAATACTCTGAACTACTTCCAGGTATTCCATTAACCACCTATTTAGTAAACACTCCAGCATTTTCCCCAAAACTGGTAGTAGGGTTATCAGCATTTAGGATTTTGCCTTTCTCGGGGTTCTTCCTCCCCCCTTGTAGATCACTATAAGGAGGCCTTTCTTCCTCGCCACAGGGAAAATACCTTACTGTAGGCAATTATTGAACAGATCCAATAACTCCTTGTGTATCCTCAAGTATGACCAGAGGAGTATTTCCCCTGGCATACCATCAAGTCCCAGAGCTTTCCTGAGCTTGGTTCTCTTGACCTCATTATCCAGCTCCTGTAAGGAGGACGCTGTTTCCTCTGCTTCCATGGGTGTTTGCTGTACTGCAATAGATGTCTATCAGCCTCAAGCGCAGACACCACCTCTGAGTTCTTTACCTTTCCTGTCACCATCCGGTAGACCAATCCCAATGGGTCTTCATTTCCCCTATCTGTGACTAACTCTTTCCATGCTATTTATCTTTTCTTCCTCAGAACTCTTTTGTACTTCCATCTTGTGACATTGTACCGCTACACACCTCTTTGCCGATCCACTGGGCGATATGTTCTTTTGAATTTCTTTCTGAGGTACTTGACCTCTTTCCTCGTCACTTCAAGCTCATTGTCCCACCAGGGCTGATGGGCCACTATCCTCTTTGTCTGGGGAATTGCCTCCTCACAGACTTTCATCACCATTCCCCCTATCTTTTCGGCTCTTTCATTTACGGACATTTGCTGTTTGTTCCCTTTATACTCATTGAGTCCGCGGAGCAGCACCCTGTTGAAGAGGGGCCAGTTGGCTTTAGCAGTCACATATATGGGCCTTTCTGGTCTTTTCTTTCCCTTGCCATCCTTACGGATGGTGAACAAGATCATTCTGTGGTCACTGTCAACTTCATCGGAAACACTCCAGTTCCCAATACTCCCAACTGCTTGAACCGTTGCCACGGTTATGTCTAGATGTGATTCCGTATCATGGGCCGGTGACACATAGGTCACCTGGTGTCCCTGTACATTCATAACCTGCAAGTTTCTCTCAATTAGGTACCTGTTGACCTCCTCCCCTTGGTCGTCCATCCATGGAGAATTCCACATCTCCAACTTGGTGTTAATGTCTGCACCAAAAAAGATGTTCTTTTCGCTTGCTCTGTCCAGTATGTTCTCCCACTGGTTCAGGTGTGATTCCAGTGAGTCTTGGTGTTGGAAATATGATGATATATTTATCATATTTCTTCCTCCCTTTTCCACCTTGACACATGCATGATGCGTGGTTGACAGAGTCTCCATCGGGATGTAGTTAATCACAGGATTACATACCCAGATTCCTGCCATCGGCTTTTCTCCAAAAAGAGCGAACTCATCTCGGATACTTGGTATTTTCCCCCTGAGCATGTAGGGTTTTTGCATCAGTACCATATTCAGATGTTGCTCCATCATTACTTTGTGCAGCCCCATAGTATAAACTGCAGCCCTCTGCAGGTTAATTTGGCCCAACTGTAGCAGCGCAGTGCTACTAGTCGTACTGGGTCCTGTCAAGTTCCAGCACCAACATTTTTTGCTGTACTGGACAGTCCGAATAGCCCACCTTGTGGTCTACCTCTCTGCATTTTTCTCTCGTGCAGTTAGCACATTTCACCTAGGCTTCTTTTGCCTTGCACTCTGAATACTTATGTCCCTTCTCTGCACAGCAGGAGTAGACCATCTCGCTCTTACTTGTATCCTTGATGTGACCATAGCTCTGACACAATGCATCGGGCCGGGACCACATAATACCGTACTTTGCACCTTTGAAACCCAATATACAGCATGTTACTGTCCACCAACAGTTTCCATAGTGGAGGAGTCACCTTGAAGACCAAGATGACCTTATCCTTGTCCCGAGGACTAGTCCTGAAATTCAGTGTTGCATTTTACCTTAGCTGTTCATCGCTAAGTTGCGTTTATTTGAAATTCTGCATTCGCAGAGTCTCCAGGAACTCAGGATTATTATATTCGCGTGGAACGTCGAACATGATAACCTTTGGTCCTCTCCTTTTAGGATCCATTACCTCAAGTCCCAGTTTATCCATTCTTTTCTGGTTCTTAAGTTTGAGGAGAGTCTCCTTATCATTGCCCTTCAGAAGTAACCCTCCCCTAGCCACTTGTCTTACATTTTTAATTCGGAGTCTCTCCTGCACAGGATTCAGCATTTTCAGCTTTTCCTTAGTTTCTTCTGACTTACCTTTCCCCTCCTTTGGGTAAACGAGAATGGTGTGCTCACTCACCTGTCTTCTCCCCTTAACTTCTTGCCACTGTTCTTGGAGCTCTTCCTGTTCCATTTCCTTCCTTCCTTTATGGTCCCTTATGATTTCCGCGAAGGATTGTGGCTTTGCCTGGGGCTGAGTCAATCTGGCTGTTCCTTGACTCGGTTGCTAGAGAACTGCCATTTTATGGACAGTAAAACTGACTGGACACAAGTCAAGAAACCTAGCAAAAATGATGATTGATTGGATGACAGCAGCTTACCCAATAATTCATGGACAGCCTGCTGAGGAAATCTGCAAAATAATAAATGAGTACTATGAAGAAAATTCGGAACATGCAGCAGGCCTGTTATTTGGCGAAGCTCTGGGCGACATGAAGGATTTCTCAGCCGAGACAGACACCCTCTTTGGTAGACTTCTAGATTATTGCACTTTTGAAAAAAAGAAAGTGAATAAGGAGAGTGCAAATTACATACTTCCAAATGTTTTCTTGCCGAAGTCTTACTACGACAGGATGACATAAAGTAATGCTTTTCTTGGTTATCCCAACGGATTGTAGTACAGTGTGAAATAAGGGATGAGACCAGAGGTGGTAATAAAGAAAACCAAAATGCCTAAACCATCCTTAAGAAACTTGCACGAGAGGTAAAACCACCAAAGAAAGTTATCCTGGCATATTCAGAAAAGTACAGTCAAATAGGTGAAGAGACAAAGAAGACGATCCAAAAGAAGGTAAATCCTATTGAATAAGGATGTAAAGTGAAGAACTTTAGAAGAGTACTTAGGGGAGGTGTTCTCATCGAAGCAGGTGATGAAGCTACCATAAAGAAAATAAGACAAGTGACAAGCTAAAAATTTAGGACTTCGACTTAATGAACCAAAGAATAGTTTACAAGATTCCAAGGAAAGATGATAATTAAGCATTACTGACAAAGGCGTGGAAACAAAATCTTGAAGACAAAGGTATAAAGAGAGAGGAATTCCTGCAGGGAGAGTCAGTTCGACTAATAACTGGAAGAAATAAAGAAACAGTAAATGTAGTGATATAATTACACAGCAAGTACAGAAATTTTCTAATGGCACAAGAAGCTGTGTATATTGTAGAAGCAGCATGTAAAGTGAGAGACTTTCTGACTCCACTCAAATGCTACAAATACCAAAAATACGGACATCAAAGTAAATACTGTAAATGGAAAATATGAGAAAGCAGGTTCGAAAAATTCGGAGGAATTTGAAACTGCAAAGAGATCCTCGACAAAGAGTAGAAGTGTTGGAAGAATAAAGAGTCCAATGAATGAACTATGCAGTAATGTAAAAGAAAAAGGAAATGAGGACCCATGAAGGCTCATATATAAGATCCTTGCAAACAAGCTCAAGCATAACCAAGTCATGAAAAGCCTTAAAATCCAGAATATGATCATTATCGATCATCAGGAGAACGCGGAAGAACTTGTAAATGCACTCCTGCCAGAGGATAGTGTGAAAGATGAACAAATTCATCAAATTAAGAGAGAGCAGATGCCTGTGTTGCCCGGCACTCTTTCCTCCACTGAGTTCACTATAATAGAACGGAATAAAGTTATTAAGGAGTTGGAAAAAAATAAGGCTTTAGGACATGACGGAATCACTGCTGAAATTACGAGGAGAGTTTATCCTCGGGTTAAACTCGATTTGTGGCAGTTAATGAATGACTGCCTACAAAATGACTGTTTTCCTAACATCTGGAAACAAGGAATATTGAGAATTCTCTATGCGGGAGGCAATAAAGATCCAACTTTAGCTAAGTCACATCGTCCTTTAATCCTGTTGCCAGACATGGAGAAAATGTTAGAAAAACTCGTCAATATGAGGCTGATAAGATTCCTTAAAGCTACACAAGGACTCCACGCAAAAAAAAAATTGATTTAAAAATGGATGAGGTACCAAGAAGGCAGTCGTGGATCTGGTTGATAAAAAGAACACAAGCAGACATATCTATGTATTAATCATTTTCCTGGATATCGGTGGTGCATTCGACAATGCGTGTTGGCTAGAGGTGCTCCGGCAACTTAGAGACAAGGGATGCTCAAGAAACATTTACAGAATTATTGTTAATTACTTTAAAGAAAGGCACAGCCAGTATGAAGTGAACAATTTGACAGTGAGGAAGAAACTCTCAGAAGGATCTCCCCAGGGATTGGTCCTTGGACCGATACTATGAAACATTCTGTTTAACACACTTCTTCAGCTGCAGCTGCCAGAAGAGTGTGAGATCTTTGCGTATGCAGACAATGCGTTGCTCTTAATTGCAGCCTGGAGTCGCACTGAAATTGAGACCAAAGCTGATGAAATAATGAAAAAGATTGAGAGCTGGGGTAGCAGTGTAAAGTTACAATTTTCAGTGGCGAAGACCAACTTAGTGTTACTTAAAGGAAGCTTAAAGCTATCGCCTCTAGTTCGCTTCAAGGAAAGACCACTAAATCTACAGAGCAAAGTAAAGTACCAAGGTGTGATCTTGGATAGCAAATTTCGCTTCCAGGGGGTTATTCTAAGTCTCCCCTTCCAACGAAAAACGATAGATTCTTTACAACTATCGGCTCAGACCACCGTTAGGTATTCTAAGCTTGAAACGAAGGTCGAGTGACGTCATGAGTGGAGTTGGAACTTCTCTACTGCTCACGAGTAGTTGGCAGTCTAAAATTTCGTAGGTAAACCAATATGGCGGCTGTCGGTATGAAATGTGGCCGTGTATTTCAATGATACGGAAATAAATAAATATTGTGTAGTATAAAGTCAGTGCAGCACGTGTACACGATACAAATAAGCATGCAAAGATTGGTTATAACTATTACAAACGGGCATCACACATTGTGCACAACACGATACAGACTATTTTACGCATGGGATGTTATTACAAGTATGTAAATGTACCAATACTCAATTGTAAATGTTTATTCAATAAATTACTATTGCCTAATCTTAAATAAGCATTTAATCCATGAAACAGCATGTGTTCGGTGGTCTAGCAGTTAAGTTATGTGCTGTGTAACACAAGTGTCTTTATGGTATGAGATCAAAAATCACCCTCTGTATAATTTTTACTTTGTTTAAATATGTGAAATAAAGTTATGTGATGCTATGTAATAACATTTTTTTAAAAAGCAAGCTTATAAGCTGTGTATATTTGTATTTTGGTCCCTAATGGCCTGCAGTTTGGAATGATTTGGGGCTGGCTCTGTTATAGTCTATTTCATGTAAGTGGGGTAAATTTTTACAGTTCTAGAAATTATCACGGCCTCAATTTATATTTCCACCACAGATGTTTTGTCAGTGAAGAAGAAGACGTTTGTAAAGAAATGTTTGAGTCCATTGTAATAGTTAATGTAGGATATTATAGCTAGGTTGGCATTCCTAATTAATTTATTTTGTAATTACCAAGTTAATTATGTTGGGGTTCTGTTTATTTTGTTTCGAAGGAAAAAGAAAACAGCGATGTTAGGGGCTGGGTCATTGTTTCACATATTTCGTGGGACATTATTTTGATGTTCTTACGAGTGTGTGGTATTTTGCTTTGCATATTAGGTATTTTGATGGTGCAGTGGAAAATTTTGCTCGTATGAAAATAACATTCAAATTATTTAACTTCGAAAATTTTAACTAACAAAACGCGATTCATTTACATCGCTGTTCGTACTCGTATAGATGCAGAAATACTCACACACCCACACACATGACCAAGGTTAACTTTACACTCGTTGAATTTATGATATAGACAAATAAACAAATACTATTCATTCACTACAAAAATATGTAAAGTGCGGCTTTTACAGGCCACATGCATTTCAATAGTTATATTAACGGTTTACAAATACATTTACAAATTATGCAAACTTACTGTTTGTAAAATTCGCAATATCTTGAACACGAAGTTTTCCATGGCTCTGCAGTACATATCGGCGGAACCAAAGGTTAGGAATATTAACCTATTCGATTTAAGACGTGTACATTTCTTTGTTATTCAGGACAAATTTATGTAAAATCTATCATTAACATCTGCTAACATTCCTCCACTTAGCCTAGGCCAAATATTTTCTTTTCCACATGCACAAATAGTTTGCTAAACACATGGTCCTCGTCCGTAACACGTAAACATCTATATCTCACGAAGGGGAAAAAAATATTGTTCAACATGGCCACCAACCACAGTTTCTCAAGCTAATCACAAAATCATTGAAAACTGTACACTATTATTTTCTTATAAAAAACATATTTGTAATCATATACTATTGTTTACGAGCTAAAAAATATATAGCTTACTATTTGTGTCTTTAAGTAATGTTTTTTCAACAGATTTGTGAAATTTTAAAACAAGCAGTTCTAGAAATATTTTTTTGGCACGTTGTTGACTGTGCACAAACGTTCGTCTACCTTGGAGTGGGGAAAGTTGGTAAACCGAAGATGCCCGATTGCGGCCCCGTGCTAAACGACTGATAACTCTGAATACCGTTTTGGATCCGACGATAATTTTGTCGGCTGAGAGATAATGACGGTTCATGACGGTGTGGGCAGTTACTGGCGAAAATTAAAATAAGCCCCTAGGAACACGTAAGGTATTTGATGGATAAGGAAGTGAATCTATTCACTAAAATGAGGGCAGTCTCATCATCATCATCGTGGGGTTGGGTTCAGGACTATGACGACACTGTACAAGAGTTTATTCCTAGGAATCACCCTTTATGGAGCTGGTGTGTGGTATAAGAAAGTAAGACTGGTACATACTCGGAGATTATTACTAAAGACACAGAGAGCTGCATTACTAGCCATAACAAAGACTTACAAGATCTACAGGTGATCGCTGGAGCAATCCCATTTGATTTGCTTGTAGAAGAACGAGAACAGCTAAAGCAAGTAACCAAAGGAAGAACTGCAACGAAGATCATGAAGAAAAAAGCCAGAAGTGTTACACTATCCCTCCGGCAGGAAAGGTGGGGCAATTCTGAAAAGGGCAGAGTCACTTATAGAATCTTTACAAACAATGCAAAGATATAGCCAGCACTGGACTGTTGGAGATTATCATTTCTCCAGTTACTTGCTGGACATGGAACCTATAATGCAAAATTACATGGATTTAATTTAGTTGACTCTCCCTTCTGCCGAATCTGTCAGGTAGAAGATACTGCCAAACATGTACTTAGAGAATGTCCAAGAATAGAAGATATAAGAATTGAACTTTGTAGGAAGCTTGAAATAGAATAAAATGAAATAGATCTTAGAAATATCATGACAAATTAAAAAACCGCTAAGATAATGGAAGCGTTTGCAAGAAATATAAGCAAATGATTGGCAGAATTAGAAAAATGGATTCGAGAAGATCCACAAGAGTTCGTGAATGAACCTCCTCCATAGATAGATAAAAGTTTCCATTGCCTAATTAAAGAAAAAAAAAATTAAAATGGAAGTGGCACTGTAAAACCGCTATAAAAACATTGTGGTGGGAGCGGCCCCACTACACAGCGTGGGTGTTCCTAATGCACATAGACTATAACTTATAAAGGAAACATCAGAATGTAAGTGATGAGTTCGGAGGCCTTGCCTTCCACTCGGGAAACCCTAAAAGATATAATGAAGAGGCCACCCAGGCCTCACTTCTTGGACGAGAGGTGTAGCCGACCAACTGTGCCGTCGAGACAGGTGTCCCGAGCCGACCTCTGACTCTGGTACCATCATCCGGAGAGGTAGGAGAAGATAGTCTGTTACTTCCCCAGATGGTCGCCAAGGTCCCGGTGTCGCTTGATACAGGGGCCAATCTACTAGCACAGATTCCCGAACGAGAGGATATCCACCACCACCGCACCACCTAGACGGAGGCCACCCACGGTCCCTCGACTCTGGTGCCACCAGCTGGAGAGGTAGTCACGCAGATAGAACCACTGCCTATGACAGCTACCCAGATGGCAGCTCTTCACGACAGCATGGCCGATGAATGTCTCCCGGTGCCTGGTGGTCAGCCTACAACCATTGCCGGGGACGAGCCTCCAATGCCAGCCGAGAAGCCACGGAGAGTGCAGCCACCCCATGCCTGCCAGGCAAGCTCAGTGCTAGGCCGGTACCGAGAGTCACTTTGGAGGCCCACTAACAGCTTTACCTGGCCATATATACAGCATGAGGCCTTGAGCAAGCGGGGACGATCACTGAAGAGAAGACTACGGAGTACTTCACTCACTCCTTATGTAAAGACAGACTTAGTGAGACTAGATAGCTGCCAATAAGCTACGAGTCATCATTTATAGCAAGTAAGGCAGTGAGAAGTTACGCATTACGCAATCCCGAATTATTCTACACACTTCCCATAGTGTGATAAATAGTACAAACCGACTTTCAACAGTTGTTAAAAACAGTGTGACCAGATCAAGTGATATTACGTAACTAAATCAGTAAAGTTCAATGGCCACGGACCACTTATTAATTTTGTATGTAAACACTCTTCGACACCTCAGTGCCAGTGCCACATAACATATTGTTTGTTGAGAAGACATCAAGTGTGTAAAGACATATGAAACCAGCCAATTTCTGTTCTTGTTGAAAAGAAAATAACAAAAAAAATCATCAAAAATTTTCTAAGTGTTGTTGAAAGAAAGTTAAAGACTTTAATTGATTATATTTTCATTACATAGAATCCCTCAAGACACTCATAACAAATTTTCTAAATATTGATGCAATCAATTTTAAAGTTTTAAAGTATTGTTGTAAATATATTAAAATCACTTGGCAACTTGCTTTTTTTTTAATATAGGTTCCTTCAAGAAAATGTCAAAAATTGTCTGCTTTGTGTATATTATTTATAATTCAAGTTTTCCTAAGCACTATTGCATTGTGTGGAATCCCTCAAGAAAACACAAGCCAATCAAAGATATTCAAGCAAATCCAATGAAAGTTTGTGATGAAAATTTTCAGAATATTGTCAAATGTGTTTGAGGGTTTTCTTTTGTGCTATCTCTTCCTTTTGATGTAGGCGGATGTTGCACTGCCATGCACTCGTTTTGCAAAAGCTTAGCCAGTCAGTCAAAATGCCGGAAGGTCTCAGCTAATACCTCCCTTAGTTACCTAGCACACATTCTCCTTCTGTGCATCACATAGGATGGCCACAGGCAGAGGTCATTTATATTCTCTATTACGTGGCCACAGCAGTACAGATACGTAACACACACACTCCTTTATGAGCGAGGCTTTTGACACTTTTATTCCCCAAGAGTCAATTTTTTGGTACCGTCCCCATGTCTTTCATTTCTCTCCGCAGGTTAAAATATGTAAACAGAATATTGTATTCACCCACAGCCATCAGCTCATAAATATACTGCAACACACAAAACAACGGCCATGTAACACAGTGCCCGGATACCCCACGCGACACTGACTATACACGATAAAAATAAGGGGCCACTGTGACTGTTCAGTTAGCACGCTCACCTCCTACCATGGCAAAGCGGGTTTAATCCCCAGCCCGGTCACCGGATTTTTGCAAGTTGAAATCTTGCCGGACGATGCCATTGGTCAGTGGGTTTTCTCTGGGGTCTCCCGTTTCCCCTGCCCCTCCATATTCTCTTCAATCACTCTCATCGGTTCTCAAGACCTAGCTGTTAAGAGCTGCCCAATTCTCCTTACTCACTCACTTGCAATAAAAAGAAGATGCAGAGCTTTGATCGCCACCTGGCCGCCAGCTGCACAGCACAGAGAGAAAGTGCCTGCCTGCCATGCAACAGAGAGACAACATCTACACAATTCCAGCTGCATCATGAGTGAGACAAAGCTACCGGCTGCTGCCACCTGCCAATCCTCACTTCCAGCACTACCCTTTGAAGCACAGAGCACCAAGTGCACAAACCAGAGCCAGTTACAGGAGCTGATGGAGAGAGAAAGAAATTCTTCCTGGGAAGACAGTAATTCTAGCAATTTTTTTCTTTTCTCGTTCCTTCACCCAGATGAGTCTACGTCACAACGGCAGGGGGAGGGACAAATTGACGGGTGACATCTTTCTACTGATATTTAAATTGACTTCTAATCATCAGTGCAAACGACTCAGCTGCACACCCAATGAAGTTTGATTGACAGTATAATAGCAGACCTCATTAACTTGTACTGTTTACCACGGTAAAAGATGCAAGCTCTCGCCTGAAAAATTGTTTTGTTCACTAGCCGAGCCACCAAAGCTATGCATCAGGGGCACCATGTATTATAGCATGCACCAGAGGAACAATGCGACGTCTACACCCTCTCCAACCTGACAGAGGGCGAGCCAACCAGAGTATAAATAGCAGGGCACGTCCCTTGGAATGCCAGTCACTCGCACCACTTCACTTGTTCGCTTGACTTCAGGAGGCCAGCATCATATTCCATTTTCTTCTCAGTGGACTGTGCTGCCTTCGTTCTATAGTTTTCGCGACACTGGGAAACAATTGCCAACCCGTTGCTCTGGACAACGGGTCATATTGAGCCTAGCCTGTTTAGGTCAGCGGTGATTGTTTCCTGCAGCGGTTAGGAACACCAAACAACACAAACATTTTACACACACCCATTCCAGCAAACTACCCTTCTGATTCCACGATCCTGGCTGACTGACCCCGGGGGGCAGGGATGTTTGCTCGTTGGAGACAGAAAACCTGGTACCTGCAAACACACCACCTGGTGCAGTTTTAGCCACACTGGGAGGAAACATCTTTCACCAACCACAAAACCAAACAACAGATTCCCAGGAAGCCATCATGGACACCACAGAACAACACGATTCAGCACAAAAAAACGTAATGCCACTTGACCTCACTGCAGAACAACAAAAATCTTGACTGCTGGCAAAACACAATCGCCTTTAAGGCAATGTTGGATCAACAGTTTGAGAATGAAACCTGGATTCTGGAAACAAATCGCAGGAAAATCTCCTGAGCCACCCGAGAACTACAGCCCAAGCCACTCGCGGTTGAAAACCACTTTGAACCATTTGCCAACATGGCAAATACACAAAACAGCTACACTCGCTAACATTCAAAATAGCACATCTGTCCCGTCCACCTCTCACACTGAGCGTCCAACCACAAAACCAATTGCGAAACCCATGAAACTGATTGTACCTGATACCTTCACATGCAACCATTTAATTAAAAATTTGTTCAATGAACATTACAGGTACTCAAATTTCCCTTGTTTAAGCCGGTCTCCAGATCATATGCACCCATGAACAGGCGTATCACTCACTAAAAGACTTCCTCAAAATTGCCAAAATTCATTTTTACACATCCAGTATCCCAGCAGAACACCCTCAAAAAGTGGTAGTCAGGCTCCCACGAACAACCCCAACTGCAGACATCAAAGAGGATCTTGAGGCGCAACATTACATTTTCATAGATGTCTATCAATTCAGAAAAACCATCTCAGACCCCAACAATCCATCACACACCTGAGAAGAACCACAAGATTTTTTCTGCATAACAGTTGCAAGAAACGACACCCCCACCCCCTTCTCAACCTCACTTGCATCAACATGACAGACAGTAGTACAACCCCACCCATATAAAAAGAGGATTGGGGACATCCCCCAGTGCCAAAGTTGCTGGCTTTACCACCACACAAAAAACTTCTGTGCCCTCCGAACTGTCTGCAGTCACTGCGCCGGCCCCCACCCCCACACAGCTTGTGAGAACCTGAACTGCATGAATTGCAAGGGGAAAGGAGTGCACGAAGCCAATTCAAGGCTCTGCCCAGAATACATCCGCCTGGTGCAACTTCGACACGAGGCCACGGTAAAATGCGAAACCTAAGACACCACACTTCGTGCACCCCCTGCATACACGCAGGAACACTTTCCACCTTCACCTCCAACTAGGAACATTGTCACGGAAAATGTTTTTTACTCACACTCAATCTCACAAACACAGCCCGCAACACACAACAGTCTTCCTCTCCGATCTCAACCCAAAAACCAACCAATAACCCATTACCCCCTCCTCCCCACTCCACGTCAAACCCTCCCTCACTCCATGGCCCCTCTTGATATCGGCAGTTCCACACTCACCGACCTCCACGACCTGATGTGCTTCCTCCATGAAGCAAACTTCCTTCAATGCATGACTCACATGAAATCCTACGTCCTCCTGGGCAATTCCACACCTAACCCACAGATGAAAACCCTCCTGCTGGCCCTGACCACCTACTCCGGGTTCGATTAGTCATAGATCACACCCACACAGATTGTCCCTGTCTCCTCTCCCTTCTCTACTGGAATGGCAAAAGCATATTTTATCAAATTTATGAATTAGAAAGAGTACTAGAAACTTACGGTGTAGAAATTGCATTAATTAATGAAACACATTTAAAACCAAGAAAAAGATTTAACATATAAAAATTACACGACATATTGAACAGACAGAAAATCTAAAGGAGGTGGTACATTAATACTAGTTCATAACCACATACAACACCATTTAAATAATGTTCCAGTCTTGGAAAATATAGAATGCTCCTCCATAAACATTTATAGCCAAGTAGGGCACATCACTCTAGCTGCTATTTATAATTTCCCCAATAAACCGCTAATCCCAGCTGACTTAGATAAAATTACAACACAGCCGTACCCATTTTTCTTAGCACAAGATCTAAATGCAAAGCATACTTCCTGGAATAGTAGAAAAAATATTCAAAGAGGCAGAATTCTTGCAAAACATTCTAATCAATATAATTATTTAGTTACAGGCCCAACAGAACCGACATTTTATCCTGCTTGTACAAAATACCAATAAGATATTTTAGATATTGCACTTACCAATTTAGATAATGTGAATATTTCAACTGAAGTCCTCACAGAATTAGATTCAGATCTATTTTTTGTCAGCTGGAAGCAAACATACTTAAACACTCCAACGCCACTCTTCTAAAAACTCCAGTACCTAACTGGGAGGCTTTTACACTAGACCTAGAAGAATTATTTGCAACGCACCAAATAAATATTCCATCTAAAGATCACATTGACTCGGCAACTGAATTAATTCAAAATACAATTTTGCAAATAAATAAAAAACACGCAACTTTCCTAAACCGACGACAATTTTTAAAACGCTCCTTTCCCAAAACAGAAATTCTTTTAGCCATATTTATCGAAAATCCAGAAACCAAGCAGATAAAGAAAAATATTATAAATTAAAGCAAGAGCTCCATAATAAACTCATTACCTTAAAAATCAATAAATAGGAAATATTTATGACTGACATAAACAATAATTACAATGAATTCTGGCGTATAGCAAAAACCTTGCGAGGCCAAACTAAAAAATCAATCTCCCAGCCCATTATAAACACAGCAGGAACCCTCTCATATGTCCCTCAGGACAAAGAAAATGCAATGGCTGATTATCATCAGTGCCAGTTCTCACCCAATGCTGATCTAGGAGATCCAAATTTTTCCAGAGATGTTCAAACCAATATCACAGCTTTTTTCAACAGAACCATAACTGCAAAACCAGAAGCAATAACACTTAAAGAATTACTCGTACTAATTAAAAAACTTAATGTCAAAAAAGCTCCAGGGCATGACAAAATTACTTATAAAATTATTAAAAACCTCCCAGCTAATGCATTATATGGAATCCTTAACCTGTTTAATGCAATATTACATTTCAATTATTTTCCTATAGCATGGCAAACAGCTAAGTTATCACGATCCCCAAACCAGACAAGTCACTATCACAGAAAATAGACGGCCTATTTCCCTACTCAACTACTTTAGTAAAATCTTCGAAAAACTCCTTTTAACTAGATTATTAGTACATGCAGAATTCCAACAGATTATCCCAGCAACACAATTCTGGTTTAGAGCCCATCACTCCACCACTCACACCCTCACTAAATTCACCACAGACACTTTAATTGCAATGCAAAAACATGAAGTCAAAATAGCCATTTTCCTAGACAATGCAAAAGCATTTGATAAGGTGTGGATACCTGGACTACAACAAAAATTATTTATCTTCAATTTTCCCGATTGCTACACACATTTACTCGCCTCATACTTTCAAAACAGAAAATTCTTTGTAAGTATTGATAATGCCAACTCTACTACTCGCGAAATTACAGCAGGTGTCCCACAAGGCCCATTTCTGTATAATATTTTTACCTCCGACATCCCCATAACCCATGCCTCAGTACAAATGTATGCATACGATACCATAATTTACACCCACGGTAAAAAACTGCCATATGATATCCTCCTAACTCAACTTCAAATAAACAATTTAGAACACTGGTTTGAAAGATGGAAAATTAAAACTAATCCTACTAAATCACAAGCATTATTGTTAACTCAACATAGAATCAAGCCTTCACGTCGAATAACTTTAAATAATATTCCCATCCCCTTCACACAAACTGCAAAATACCTAGGTTTAATAATTGACTCAAAACTAATCTGGACTAATCACATTTCAACAGTTAAAAAGGCAGCACTGAGCAAATTACCACAACTGTTTTGAATGTTAAAAAGCACTAATCTACCCAGATGATTAAAACTATTAAATAACACAGCAACAGTGGCAGCTGTTGAGGTAGGCTGTGGGACGCAGCCCTCCTAATAAAATCTCAGAACACATTCCTCTACTTACCTGCTACTCAGTAAGTAATATTGAATACAAATACGGAGGTTATTTCACAGCAAATGTTTTTGAAATGGACGAGACTCTTGTCACGAGAGAAATGTTTTTGGAAATGTTGAGTGTGGGGCGGCAGATTCTTCGCCCCGAAGTGGGTAGATCTAGTAGAGAGAGATGACCGTAACATAGAACTAGGGGCTCTACGGGAGGGAGGGAAGACTTCAGGGGCTCGGCCCTGTTCAGCCAATCGCATGCTGTAAATCGGAGAGAGCTGGGCGCGTCTCTGCTCAAACAAAAAAATGGTTTCCTGGAACTTGACAAAGCTACCAAAACTACATGTTTTGTAAGCACAATTTCACGCTCCACTCTTTTGCAGCTGTTAAACACATTTCTTTACAATGCTTGTATTTATTTTGAATATTTTTTATTTATAGATATTGTTCAAACACGCATGAGCTTCAAATATAGTGTGTAATACTCTGAATAAGATTGTTGTTAATTTATAATGAGCTATGAGCATTGGTCAGAAGCAGGGTAGAATTGTTGTTAATGGCATGTTGCGTAAACTTGTAAATATTAATTCGGCGAGTAACATTTTAAACCTTATTACGACAAAGATTTTCAATTACGAGAATAAATTAGAGCTACAGAATCTGAGACCAGCAAGGCCTCAATTTCTCGGACTGGCTATGCGGGTGTGAAGTTGGAAATGTGTTGTTTTGTTTAATTTTTTTTTTTTTTTTGCTAATGAAACCTGATGATCTTGCATGGACTGTCAATGGGGTAAAAGATTTAAAACATTTGGGAGACAAAGTTAAACGACATAAATCATGTTCGCAACATATAAAAAATGCCATAAAATTTTCATTGCTTTGAAAGGTGAATATTCATTGCCAATTAAATAGTGAGTACAGGTTGACTAAGGGATTTTTTTTACAAATATATTGATTAAGATATCCAACTTTCATACTCTAATTTAAATTTGAGATAAATTTTGTATGTACTGTAGGCTATGTAAATTACAATTTGGTTTTAAAAATATTAGTTTTAGTATATTTAAGCTATTATCATCAGTAGTATGGTAGTATTGGTATTTATGTTATCTCTCATCATCTCGTGTAATGTATCACACCATGTAGGTACTGGTTGGAAGGCATATAACCTAAACAAACTTAAAACACATATATACCTGTGGTAGTGATTAGATCTGAACCAGCGGCCACAGTACGTTGACCATTACAAATCGGGCAATTATACATTTTTCTTCAAACAACCCCACTTATTTTTTTGTATTTAGCTAAATAAGCTACACGTACTTAAGGCTGTCATACGCAATATATTTATCACTGTGCCTATTTAAAAAATGATATTTGTAATGATATGAATTAGGATCGCTACAGCCCTCCCAGTTTCAAAAGCCACCAGCCACCACTACACAGCAATAGTTAGATCAGCCCTTTTGTATGGTAACGAAGTCTGGGGAAATTTAAATAAATTCCTTTTAAACTCCCTTCAAGTCATTCAAAATAAGTACTTAAGAATCATAATAAACGCAGCTCCCTTCACTCCCAAACTACCAATCCATGAACGATAAAAAAATTCCAACTATAAAGACGGAGTTACTAAAACGCAATATAAATGACTATAATAAACTACTCTCACATTCAAATCCTGCCATTAAATGGTTAGGAGACTATGACCCTGATAAAAACAGAAGAATAAAACGTCCTAAAATGCTTCCAGCATAATAACTAACATCTCCTAAACCTCCGCACACGGCCGAAATTCTCCGATTGGTCCGGGACAAAATTCAGTCAGTTTAACAAAACTATCTGGTGCCAGCATCACGCACATCACTTAGCCCGCTACTCTCACAGCGAACACACCTCTTTCTACTTCCCTAGCAACACTTCAAGAAGCTGACTGATTAAATACTTTAACCCTAATTATGTCCCTCAAGTTTTTAACAATAATAAATCACCATACACTTGTTATTTATATCGCAGTGCTGCCTTCTCTTCTCAGAAGACAGAAGTCCCACCCTCGGCTGAGATACAGCCAATCAGAAAATTCCTTTAATGTAAAGCCCCGCCTACCGGAAAATACTCATAAAATCGATTATTATTTAAACTACAAACCTTGAAAATGCTAATTAGTAACAAAAACTGTTCCCTAATACACTTTCCCACATCCCATACAAAACAAAGCCTTATTTATTAACATTTAACACCTAAATACACACACCAAACACGTACCACCTCAAATGCCACGACTCTGGTTATTAAATGATAATAGTTAGAGTAAGACCTTGTTTCCTCTTCCTGACATTTTGCTTAACTTCACGGGAATATTTTATAAAATTCAATTAACCAACTTTTTGTAGATTTTACCAAACTTTTAAAAGACCTACATTTTTGATTTTCCAAATTCCGTCCCAGTACGGACCAGAACTCCACCGCCTTTCCCCTTACTTTTGTAGGCAAAAGTAAGGAGAATAAAGATTGGAACAACCATGGCCCAGGGGATATACTGGGTCACAGAACCACACTCCTGACATGCAAGCGCTGTGCGTGCCAGGTTAAAGTGCCTGTATTGTGGTGGGGGGGGGGGGGGGCAGGGCGGGGTGGGTTAGCTGCCTCTAACCCTGGTCCAATTAAATGATAATCGCTTGGGAAGACAAGGGCCTCAGTCTGTTCTTCCCCTGTGCTGAAAGGCTTAGCCTCGGTGATGATAAATCGGCAGAACGCCAGTCTGTCCTGTTCCTTCACCGTGCTCTTGGGTACCAAAGGAACCATCAGCTCTGCCTGGTCTTCACCGTGCCTCTGGTGCCGAAGTCCCAGTCTAGAGATCCCCTCTTTGCTTCAAAGATCTATGCCAGTTTAAGTCATCAAACACTTAAGACATTTTCAGGGCCCTTCTGGACAATGTAGCGTTAGTTAAGCCAGAGTTATTTTCATAGCCACTTTCCTGCCTATCCTGTTAGCCTTGGAGCAGGTCGGCTTCTCTTGTCTAACGTAGTAAGGTTCCGCCATAATCTCTCGACGATAAATATTTACAACGGCGCACTCTCATTTTATGCAGGGGTTACTCAAGACCTCCTGAGTCCAGTCTTAAGGCAGACTGGGACTGAGGTAATGTGTTAGAGATTCTGGAAAACCGAGCGAATCCCACTGGAGGTGCGAACGCCCCCGGACAATACGTGGATATTTCTAAGTCTTATGCAGGCTATAGGGTATCCAAGCAAGTTCGGACCGTCTGTTCCTATCAGTGAGCAGTCGCTAGCTAAAAGAGTCAATTGAAACAAATATAAAATTTATATGATGATGATTCTAGGGTAAATGAGCAACAAGAGATTTCAAATTTTACACAGTTACATATTTTATTCGATGCGTTGGAAAGTAGGAGGAGGTGCATAGCTCTTTACAAACAAAAAAAATGAACTTAAACTTATGGAAGGTGAAGACGAACCTGCTAAAACGGAATTGCAAACAGAATTAATTAATTTGAATTTGTACTTTATTCTAATGGGGAGGGGGCAGTCTAAGGGATGTCAGCATGTCCTGCTACTGCAGAGGCTGAAGGAGTTAGCTTGCAGGTAAAGGAACAGGTGAAGACGTCGCGATACCTCTGGTTGGCAATGGCGTCCTCGGCTGTGGACGGTGTTAGTGTCGTCCGGTGTTGGTGTCGTCGTAAGAGACCTCTCTGTTCTTCCTTCAGGAGCTTTTTCCAAGTGCTTCTGCTGATGGGAAGGCCTAGTGAGCGTGCACAACCCTGGTTATGATCTACTGTGCAAGTCTTTTACAGACTGCGAGGTCAGGGTGACAGCCACTTCCCTTGCTGGTGCCCTCAGCTTTATCCAAGCCAGAGGGCCGACTTGTCGGCTCTGTACCCTCAGCCCTTGTAGGCTGGAGGGCTGATGAACTGTGGTTTGGTACCTCCTTATATATAAAAATTTTTCACTTGTGGGATGTCAGAGGGGTGTGGGGATGGCTAGCCTCGCCTCACAGAGGTGGTTTAAATTATCGTTGCGGGCAGTGCCACCATTTCTTATCTCCTCTGCAGGAGGCTGTTGACATATCTATTGCCTCTCCGTGAGGCTCTGGCGGCAGTAATGACCGCGTGTGTAGGGTTCTACCCTCCTGCAGCATCCCTTCAAACTAGCTTCTCTGGATCCTGCACGTTGGTGACTCATTGAATAATTCAATTTCTCAGGAGGGTAAAGGTGACCACATGGCGACTTTTGAGTGGGCAGTACAATTTAAATTAAATCACCACGTGTGTAAGCACAAGATTTATTGTCTGTCAGCATGTGACTTGTCCATATGAGTTAATTGCTCAATGATGGGACGAAGTCGACAAGTAGTGTGTGCATGCCCAATGCACAGGAAAACGACATGCATCAAGAATACACATAGCTCAAAATAGTTGCACCTATCACCACTTGTATTTCAAAGCAAATGGTTTCACATGAAAATGTTATGCAAAACATTGTAATGAGGAATTATTATTTGCAAAGATATTTTCTTTTATGATTAAAGGTTTTCTCCTATAAGGTTGGTGTTTAATTGTATCTGGCATAAATTAAACATGACTTTAAAATTAATATAAATTTAAAATATGCCCAGAAGCATATACTTGACCTCCTCTTATCACCAAAAATTTTTTGAACATCGAGCAACTTATATTAGAAGTGTAAAGTTCATTTTCAGTTACTTCTTGCAGGGTAATCGGAGAATTTATATTAATTTATTTCAATAGAGATGCGTCTTTTGAATAAACTGATAAAATGTAAGGGCCTATTCGACATCTTCTGTTGTTTAATAATGGGCAGCTACGCACCGAGCCGAGTGCTGTGTAACTCACAACAGGGAAAATTAGAGGAAGTGGTTTTGAATGATTAATTATTAAAGACAGTGAAGAAATCCATTATAATCACCTCATTTATTCATTTTTGTCTCAAATTACAAGTTTTCTTTGCAGTAAAATATAATTAATTACTTTAAAAGACAACATTTGCCACGGGCACAAGGCGTCGGCACTCTGTAACAAGTAACGGCATGGAGGGGTAATTCTCCCACCACAACCCCTCCTCCAGTGGCCACCATGAGCACACTGCCCGACATAACTTCTCCGTGTGCTCTTACTTAGCTGAATGAGTGCGCGCGGGACATTCAAAATGTGACTTGCATCCCGTGTCATATTATTTTTTTTTTTCAGAGGGTTTGAAAGTTTTAGGTCAGCTTGCATTTGGTGTTGGATTACAATCAATTATATACTGTATTTCGAGACATTGTTTTCTTTATTTAAACGAGTTTAGGTGAAACGTTTTTTAATGTATTATTTACAAAAATACTATTTATAAAATCCCTATTTTTATTGTGTTTACTAGCTAAACTTTATTCACAGATCATGTACGGCTCTTACTATACTCAACATAAAATTTTATACGGTTAGAAGTTGTATTTAATTGATGTACAGGTCAGAAACCTCATCTACTGAAATCTTGCATGTATGGACATTTTTTTGGCAGTCCCCTGAATGATATATTTACAGTTATTTGACTGTCCTTGCTTTAACATAAACAGCACCATATTTGTAAATCTCACCTGAGTAAGGCCAGGGTGGGTCACTAATGTACTATAGTAAGATGTAAAAAAAAATTTATATATCACTTTTGTTATAAAAAATTTTAATACTTACATAGATTATACAGATACATTAGTCCAAATATGCTAAAGGTCTCTTCACAGTAATCCATACAAAATCAATCTGCATTATGCTCTGACAGTGGTTTTGGAGCCATAGTGTTTGACACGGAAATGATAAGCTTCAAAATTGTATGAAGAAGTCAATAAATATCACATACTGCAGCTCAATTCAAATTATGTTGGACAATGTGAGTCAGCGAGATTGAAGATGTCCACAAAAAAGTCAAATTATCACAATCAAAAAGTTAATAGTTCTTTTATGGTTATACATTATGTATTTACATATATATATATATATATATATATATATATATATATATATATATATATATATATATATATATATATATATATATATATATAATGTTGGTTTCTTATTCAAAAGAAAAAACCTGGTAAGCACCAATGTTAAATGTGAAGAGGAAATTTATTTATGGACAAATTGCAACAAGGCCGAACATAAATAATAATAATACAAAATTATTAAATAATTTTATTAATTACACACAACATAACCAAAAAGTAGTTGAGAAATAGCACCTGCCATCATATTCCTTACTATCAAGGAAATATGACAGCCTTGAGAGTAGGGCATTGACTGCAGCAGCACCAGATAATGCAAGTGCCACACAGTATATCATGCAGGTAACTGCAGGCCTGCTAGCGATAATGGCTCATGAGATGGCACGTCTGGCAGCACGATGGATGACCTGCCCTCCTCCTTCTGTACACCTACAACACACATGAAATATTACCACTGATTAGGTCACAAACCACTTTGATATGTGAGCGCAAAGTTTTTTTCAATTCAATTTCAAAGCTAAATCAGATATTTTTGAACCTATCACCTTGGTTTCGACTTCCGAAATCTTTAAGTGAAGTGGAATTTTCAGCAGAAAATGTTTACTTCTCCATAATTTGTGTAAAAAAAATTATCAGCCAGAATTAATTAATCAATGCAGATGACTTTCTGATTCCCTAGTATTCACAAAAATTAAAATAGCAATCATTCAAACACATTTAATGAGTTTGCCATTTCACTTCACAGTGTGAGAATGTATTCATTTTACTTACATTCAGCAGTATATGTAATTAAGCACCACTACACACAACCTAAAAAATCTTAAAGAAAAGAAGTAAAAAAATTTACACAAAACAAATTTTAGATGAAAATCTGCCTTAATATTTACTACATTATTACATTACTTTGGGAAACTTGCAGTATTTCTGAATTGGGACAATATTGACACACTGACACAGTCAATATCGTATTAAAAGGTGGAGTTGCCAGATATCCTCTTTTACCTGGACACGTCCTACTTTGAGCCCTTGTAAACTGTCCAGCCAGGTTTATATATATATATATATATATATATATATATATATATATATATATATATATATATATATATATATATATATATATATATCGTTAAATATTTAGTAACAGTGCCAATGAACTTCCTGCAAAAGTGCAAACTTTATTTAGAATATTAGGTGATTATTTTGTCTTTATAAACACTTGTATAATTTTTCCTGGCTGTCTTTTCACATGTCTAAGTTGAGAAGAGCCTAATTTATTCAACATTTTATGATTATTTCTTAAGGAGTATGAAGCTGTAAGAACAAATGAAATTGTCACAGAAATGTGATCAAAATGTATCTGAACTTGAGCTGTGCAAGAGTGATTAACTATCAATACACAAAATTGTTTCCAGTGTTTATGTACAACTGTGTTTTGTAAGAATACTCCTACATTATTTGCTTGCAAAATATTCTGCAGCACCTACAAACTAAGTGGAATTGACTTTCATATTTACAGTGAATATAATTATTACTTTATCTGGTTGGGAAAAAAAATTGTATTACTTAATAGCTACGTGGAACCAAATTCGGGAAAAAAATTTGCATGAAAAAATTTTTTAACTGACTTGCAACATAATAAACAATTTTTTATATATTTCCATTGTAAAATTATGGTTATCTTTCTTTGTGTCATTTTCTTGCAAGTGTCCTCTTTTTTTAATGCTAGTTACTTGAACATGTCCTCTTTTTGAATACCACACATCTGGCAATCCTAATTAGAGGTACATTTATTTTATATATAACAAAACTCAAAAATAGTTCTTCCACAGTCTACTGGATTACTTACAGTATCACCTCTACATTGATAACCCTGCATGATATAACTTCTAAAAGAGGTCTATATTCCATTAACAAATGCAATGCAACCAAAAGGTAGCCCTCTTTATGTGACTAGCTTATATGCAGTCAACTCAACTGTCAACCTTTAATTGCTGGAAACAACCAACAGCAAATGCCACAACCATGCGCAATGTGAGTGCTCCTGGACAAACTTACATTCTCTTTCTTCCTCTCCCAGTCTCTCTCACCATCCTGCAGGGCTTCCCCACACACTCACTGTTACTTTTGTATGTTTGTTAACATGTGCTAAACTTGTTTTATTTCAACAAGTGTGGTTTTTTACATTTCAACAGCACTAGAAAGATTTGGAGGGTTTTTATGATAGCTACACAAATGCCAAATTGCAATGTCACATAATACTTAAATAATTTTTTTTTTACAGAAGCAAAGCTCACACTACTTGCACCTGCAAAGTGTTCAAGGAAGTGATATTCACTCCAGGACCACAAATCATTTTTATTACAATATTACATGAAACAATTTCTGTGAACAAAACAAAAGGAAATAGTTCAGAGTCTTACTAATTCTGTAGCGGCAGAAATTATTGTTTGATATAATTTAAAGATAACTTGGCCTCCTAACACTGGGCAGACAAATTTATACCAAATTATATTGCAACAACAACAATCACTGATCACTCAAACAGAAACGTAAATGAATGGGAAAAAAATATGTTGAAGAAAAGAAAGTTGCTGAATAAAGAAAACCATCCTCAAAACCAGCATTTCAACAACATATACAACAAATACTTGAGGGCAAAATTACAATTTTCTTTTAGTAAGTCAAGAGCACGGGCCATTATAAAAAGTCTCCTCCCCTACCATTTTGTCAAAGAATAACACTTGTTGATGTTATGACTAACCCCTTGTTGCACCGTATTACCACAGTCCTAGTCAGATCATGTTCTCAAGCAACTATCCAACCATGCTTTTTGACTACATGAAGAACAACATGAAATTAATGATAAAAGCAGACTATCCATCCTTACTGTCACTCAGCATTACCTCTGATGGTTGACATCTGCAGCTGTGGACACGCTTAGTATAACTTGCCACTACTGTATTTAACACCTCAATTTGTAAGAATTCCTTCACCATGAATTATTTTTATGAATGACTATGGGACTAAGCCATTTCCTGGCCACTTTTAATAGTCTCAGCTCAATTAACTTGTAGTTTTCCACACCTCTATGTGTGACCACTATCTCTAGTCTGGCTGAGATCTATTTGATATGTGAATACCCATGTCACATTTTAATTTTACTGACAATACATATATTGTTTTAACCTACTTGTCTCGCACCCTTTGCATTTTATATTACTTGGTGTTTTCTGCCTTGTTTACTTTCTGGTAATACAGAGCCTGTGCTTGGATTCAGTCTTGTTTAAGGTAGGCAACCACCACTGAAGAACAAACTAACGTTTTCTTCACAGGAATCAATGTCTTTTTTTGATAACTATAAGTGGTTCCACAGGTATGAGTGGATTTCATAAAGGTTGAATATTTACTTTAAAATACGTACAAAATAACTGTACTCTTCATTGTTTTTTATAATGATATTTTCCTACATTGTGAGATGGGGAATCAACTTTGCCCAGCTTCACTTGCAGAGTGATGCACCCAAATTGCTGGCTTGAGTGAATCAAGGACTAATATTTTTTTATTGGTTTTACTTGCTGGGTTGCTGCCTTCTGCATGAATTGGTCTGATGCAAAAACAGCTTGTAATGGACGTGTTTAATGTACGGTTTCATTTAAAGTTTAAAATTAAATTAATTAATGCTGTTGCGGTCAAATTGACCTCAACCATATTATAATGAATGCAACAATTATTATTTATAATTTTTATTTAATACATAGAACATCCTTGCCTCTTAGTACATAGTCATTTATGTCTAAAAAGTAAATAAAATAATATATTTTAATGTTATTAGTATACTTGTAGTCCTGTAAAATTTAATAAATAAGTAAAGACTTAGTACGTAGTCATATTATGTAATAAAAAAAAAATTAAAAATGATAATAGAATATTAATAGTCGTGCAAAATTAGATAAATAAGCAACCAATAAAAATTATTAAAATGTATATTAGTAACCTTGTAAAATTAGATAAATCAGCACCTGTTTATGTGATCACCATTTACAACAAATGACAGGCACAGTTTTCTGTCATACATTTCATTGCTCATCAACAAAGCATTCACTGCAATACTTTACGACTTGCCACATACTGATTTATGGCATTTATTACATAAGTCATAAGCTTTATTCTTGAACTTGCGAACTTGACACTGCCGACGCTAATGTTTGGCTGCTGGTTCAGATTCCTGTTTGGTTGCTTGACTTGATGTAGGACATCTTACACCTGTTTTGTCTTGACTGTGCAGAAGCAGAAAGTAATTCTACACTGAGCACTTGCAAGAAGACTTGCCAGCTGATTTTTTTTCTGGTAATTTGCTTGAAAAGAACCCAAGTATCTATTCCAGCAAGACCGTGTATGTTGTAAAAAACCTGTACTCTCCAACGCCATGATGCTGCTGTCACAGAATATTTTCTGGCCATTTTGCCAAGTACATCGACTCCATACTTGGTTGAATTATACAATGACACTATTTCTGCAAGATGCCTCTGAACATTCCCAATGGAAATATTTGGATGAAGAGTGCTAAGCAAAGGAACGTTCTTGTTTTTCATTCCCCAATACACAGTCCAGGTTGTTTTGTTGTTTTTCATCACTACGGTGTTGTAAAGTTTTTTGGTTCTTACTGATTGTGGGATCTCCCGTCGAGCACGATTTACAGTACCTATCAAACTTGTGCTTTGCATTTTCAATTTCTCAGCTAATGATACACATGTGAAAGAGTTATCCGTTGTCACATTTGTACCTTTCCCAAGGTATGAGGCCATTAGTTTTATGACAACATGTTCTGATAGACTTTGGTTTGGTGGTTGATTGTCGTCCTTGCCCAAATAAGGGAAACCATTCAAAAGGTATTTTGTACCATGTCTGCTGCCAGCCGAAATTTTAATCCAAATCAGGCTTATTAGCCATGTATTGTGTGAATTTGCATCTCGCTTTTGTGAGAAACAGTTGTTCGTAAACTGTAATGTTGGCTCCAGGAACATAACAGAGGGAACAATTTTCAATGAAACTATCCTAAACTTCAGACACTAAAGATAACTTGTCTTTTACCAACCTTGCAGGCCTCTGATCCTTCAAATCAAACCAAATAAATTTCATGATTTCTCTAAATCAGTCTCTTGATATAGTGTCTCGAAAAAAGTGTGGACCCTATTCAGTTGACCATAAGCTGTCAACTTCCAGTCCCTTGTCACAATAGAAGCCACGTGCATACAAGCATGCTATGAAAGCATTTATTTCCATAAGCGAACTACACCAAGTGTTGTCCTAAAGTTGCTTGCGAGCTTTTGACTCTGTGCAAAGTTGTGTGTGTTTCAGCATTGACTCATTGATGAGAAGTCGCCACGAACGTACTACATTGGTTGCCATTACACTTCTCTTAACATATGGTGTAGGTCCTGGTGCCTGTCGCAATGCATTTTATTTTGGTAGCCTTCCAGGATGTGTTGTGGTTGTGCTTACAATTTCCCATTCTGTCCTATCTTTTCCTACTAAATGTGAAGAGATCGCTGGTTGTGGTGTAGTGTGTGTACACTTGCCTCTACCTCTTTGTCTTGTGCGAAAATTTCCATTTGTTCCTCCATGGCAGGTAGATGTTGATGACAATACATGCTGCACAGATGGAATATTTTGCGGGTTATTATTTTAAGATGTTTCAGGCAAAGTTTCAATTTCACCAGCAACACTTGTGTCTCCTGCAGTTGATTGGGGAAGTAGTGAAGTAACTATACACTTACCTCTGTCGTTGCTGCCCATTTTCGTACCTCTACCTCTTCTGTTTGAAATTTCATTTGTTTTTTCTTGACATGTAGCAGATTGGCCTCTCTTCGACAGAGTACTGCTCAGGGACTATAAAAAGTGGTGGGATGACGAGCTCGAAGTTCTCCGGAGAGAAGTGAAATACCTCCGCATGGACAGAAGTGAAATATCTCTGCAAAAAGTTCAAGAGAACTTATCAGCCTGGAAGAAGACAGAGAGTTATAGAGCAGTACAAAGTTGCAAAACAGCGTACAAACGCAAGCTGAGAAAGAAAAGACAGCAAGCTTGGAGAGAGCTTGTCATGGATAGGGGAAATGAAGACCCATGGGGTCTGGTCTACCAGATGGTGACAGGAAAGGTAAAGAGCTCACAGGAGCTACCAGCACTTGAGGCTGATGGGCATCATCTGCAGACCTTTGTTGAAGAGATCACAAGGCACATGATGGAAATCCTGTTGCCTGATGACACACAGATTGGGGAAACTGAGAATCACCTCTAGATCAGAGCCATGAGAGATATGGCAATAAATTCGGAGGAAACAGCACCCTTTTCCCTAGAAGAGTTGAACAGTATTGTCCGAAAGACAAAACTGAAGAAAGCCCCAGGAATGGATGGATTGACAGTGGAGATGCTTCTCCGATCATTTCTGAGCATAGGGGAAGAAACGCTGGCACTGTTCAATGACTACCTGAAAACGGGTACTTTCCCCAGAGAGTGGAAGTAAGGTCTCCTTATAATGATCTGTTAGGGGGTAGGAGAAACCCGAGCAAAGCAAAATCATACAGGCCGATAACGCTCATCGGTGATGGGAAGATGTTGGAACGTCTCATCAACAGAAGGTTGATGGAATACCTAGCCGTAGTCCAAGGTATCCATCCAGAGCAGTACGGCTTCATGAAAGAGGCAAGAGTACGGAAATGGCAGTCATGAATTAAAAAACTATGAACAGACATGTGTTAGCAGTATCCCTGGATAGGTACAATATTGACCAAAAAGTAATTGGGTACCTGTCCAGAATGTTTGTTGGTTGTCACCCCGTTAGAATCTCGTAGGAACACCACTTGCTGCTATAGCAGCAGCCACCCTGTCTGGCATGCTCTTGACGAGTGTTTGCAGGACATCCACGGGGATTTGTCACCATTCCTCTTACAACCATTCCATGAGTTGAGCAATGGATTTTGGCCCCGCCTGACGAGCCCTCACCCAGCGATCCAATTCGTCCCAAAGATGTTCTATAGGGTTGAGGTCGGGGCTCTGAGCGGGCCAGTCCAATCTGCGAACACTGTTGTCGGCGTACCACTGCATGGTAGCTCTTGAAACATGGCACCTGGCATTGTCATCCCGGAAGTAACACGGGTCCATTCCGTAAAAATGCCACAATGTTGGGAGCATTTCATCATCCAGAATATTACAATTGGCCTCTGTGTTCATGCTACCATGGATAAACACCTGAGGTCCTGCGCCAAAAGCCGTGAAACTGCCCCACACCATAACTCCACCACCACCGAATTTCCTAGTTGGCACTATATACTCTGGCAGAAACTGTTCCCCGGGTAGACGCCACACCCTTACGTGTCCATCGGACTGGAATAATGAAAACCTCAACTCATCGCTCCACAGAACCGATTTCCACTGCTGCAGTGTCCAGTTGCGACAGTCCAAACACCACGTGAGTAACCGAGCTTTATTGCTTGTCGTAATATGGGGCTTACGTGCAGCTGCTCTTCCGAAATATCCAAGTCGGTGGGTCTCTGTACACAATGTTCCAATGGAAACCGATACTCCTGTTTCTGCATGAAACTCCTGTAGGATGATAGCTATGGGTTGTGCCCTATTTTTGACAATTTCACATTTCAGGGTTCTGCGATTTGTCAGTCGCCCAGAATGTGCAGCATTGGCAACAATGCCCATTGACCTTCCACTTATGCAGGACGAATGCGACCATTTTGGGCCTGTTTACCTTCCGTGCAATCGCTCGGCTAGACAGCCCACTGAGATGGCCGCCCACAATCACGTCCTTATCAAAGTCCAATAGCTCTGTACCTCGTGCTATCTCCTTGTCAACTGGTTCTACACTGGTCTGCAGCACATGGCAGCTACACAAGTCAAATGATGTACTGAATTACCTATCTTCATGGGTGCCCAATTACTTTTTGGTCGATAGTGTATGTTGGGGGCATTTGACAATACGTGGTGGCTGCAGATTCTGTGGCAGCTACACTTGCTGGAGTGCCCAAGAACATTTATGGAATAATAAAGAGCTTCCTGGAGGACAGAACATGTGTTCTAGAAATGCGAACCCACATGAAGGCAATGCTGTGACCAAAGGCTGCCCCGCAAGGGTCAGTACTTGGCCTGATACTTTGGAACTTGATCTTTGAGGGACTGCTGAGGCTTGATCTCCCGCATGGTTGCGTGATCTATGGATATGGGGTTGATGGATTGCTCCTGATTCCTGCCTGGACTTGTAGATAGCTCGATGAGAAGGCGAAGAATGCCCTGGTGAAAATTGACTAGTGGGCCGAGAACGTCAAGCTGGAGTTCTCAGTAGACAAGATGAATTGTATCTTGTTGAAGGGCAACATGAAATGAGCTCCTACAGATTTAAGAACAGGGTTGTGAGAAAGGTACAAGAAATGAAGTACCTGGAAGTGATTTTGGACTCCCGTCTCATGTTCCATAGTCATGTGCATTATGCGGCGAATAAGGCTGTAGTGATGTTTCAGAAGCTGAGGACTGTGGCTCCTGCAAACTGGGGTCTCGGCTACCAGATGTTGAAAATGATGTACAGGTCAGTGTTCCTGCCCATCCTCACATACGCATGTGGGGTGTGGTACCCAGAAGCAGAGAGGGTTCATGGCAAAAGGAGATTGATCAGCGTACAGAGAGCAACATTGCTAGGGGTCATGAAAGCTTATAGGGCAGATTCAAATGAGGTTAAAGTAGTCACTGGAAAGTCCCACTAGACCTCCTGTTTATTGAAAGAGGTGAAATCCCAAGAAGGAAACAGGGAGGAATATCCCCCGAGGAACTGAAGGCAAGGAAAGAAGCCACAATGAGAATGTAGCAGACTCGATGGGCAACTTGGATAAGGGAAGAACTACACATACATGAGATCTTTCCAGATGTCCAGGAGAGGCTGCGTATGGGGAAGTGGCTTGTAATAGGCCACTACTCTGCGCAGTTCTTGACTGGACACGGAAACTTTAGGGAGAAGTTGTCTTCAATGGGCCTGGTTGACCACACAGAATGCGTGGTGTGTGGGGTGCCTTACAACCCAGCCCACGCAGTAGAATGCCCCAAGATTGAGGATCTAAGAATTGAATTTGAGGGAAAACATTGACCTCTCTGACTCGGGGAGACGCTTAGGGACAAGAACTTGGTGGCGGAGGTGCTAAGGTACCTCACATCAATTGGAAAGAGACGAGAGGAGTTTGACGTCTGGTGGTCGAGAAGCAGGTTGAGCGGTGAGATAGGGGACAATCAAGAGGACGGAGATGACGTGAACACCCAAGATGGATGAACACGTCTTGCCAACGGTCTTGGTCCTAAATGAGTGTGAGGGGAGTTCTCTCACTTTGCACTCATCACGACAGGAATTGATTCATGTCCACAGACAAAGTCAGAATACCTCCAATGCAGGAATACAGCGGGGGAAGGGTAATCAGGCCCCCCATTCCGGCTGCTACCTGACAATGGAGGGAGCAATCAGAAAAAGGGGATGGATTTGCCCAAGTCCAGGTCCACAACGAGAGTTATAGACCTAGAGACCATGGCCAGGGTCAAATGGAAGAGACAGGAGACGGGTGGCCATGTGCCTGGAACCCAGTGTTGTTTGTTCGGGAGGGCTTTGTCCGATTATCCTGAAGCATGAGTAAGCTCATGTGGAATAACAGATGAAAAACAGTCTGTGCCATGAACAGGGCCAGAGAGATATGGGAAACCGGGGTACCTATGGAGGAGGTCCAAACTGAACAGCCAAGGGAAGTCTAGGTTTACAGGGAGGTCTTCCTCCATACACAACTAATTCGAAGGAATGAAGCAGCTCCTTCAACTGAGAGAACAGTTACCATCAACTGGCCAGATGAGAAGAACATGGTGGATGCAGCTGTACAGGCTTGGTATGTAGGGGCACACCTGAAAAGACCCACTGTGGTTGTACGATGAGATTGTACGAGGCACATACCTGTCTAGATTAGAAGAATCGAACACCTTGATGGCAGCCCTGACCATGGTAGCCAGGCAAATGGAGGGGGGAGATAAGATCCTCTTCCCCCGAATGGAGGCAGTTGATAGGCTCGTCGTCCACCAGGTAGGCCTGCCAAAGCAAGACGCACTCCTGGGCTTGCTCAGAGTGTGTTTTTGGCTGGGAGGCGAAAGATTTGAGTCCGAGATCTTCAAGGATGCCGTCCGTATATACGGGAGGTGTACCTTCGACTACAGTAAGCCCTTCATGGGGTACACTGTGGTCCGGTATTAGTCCTTCTTTCCCAGTCAACATCCTACAATATGAATGAGCCAGTCCGATTAAGACAAGACTGTTTGACTATTTCCCCTTGAGGGAAACCAGTCTGAGGGAGGGACCTTGTGGGGGGAGGGGGATCAAAAAGGGGTCCACAGGCTCCTCTCCCAGCTACACCTGACCAAAGGACTGGAAGAACCTGAAAAGAGGAGTTCCATCAGTGAGAAATCCGCATCTCCCTCGCCCCACCCTTCTCCAAACCAACAATTTAGACTTCCTGAATGCGACAAACCACCCTGGACAAGACTCTGTCTTGCCAAGGACAACCTAAGATGACCTTGGCAGATGGCACCGGTATGTGAACTTGAATGAACTACAGAACGATGAACAGGACCTCAACGAGGTCACAGGAGAATGAACTGAATGAGTGTGTGTGTATGAAAGAGAAATGTAACAGAAAGTAAGAAGTGTGGTTTGACAATGTCCTCAACGCCCAGAGGCGAGGAGGCGGGGAATGTTTCTAGTTACTGAGCATTCCCCAAAACTAAGTCCGTACACAGTTGAGTGCATTGGGCCACGAAAGCAGTTAATGGGGTACCGTCATGTTTAATTCTTTTACGCGAAGGATATGCATGGACGCAGTAGTTAGTTTTGTGAGAGTGAGTAGTTTAGTGTAGTGTTCTTTTTACTCTTTTGGATAGCATGACGGTTTCAAAATTGCAATGTTCTCAGTGGACCCTGAAGATCAACGAGAAGATTAAGCTTTTGCTTTGCGGGGGTTAAATGTAACAGTTAGAAATTAGTCCTCTAGGTATGACTTTTTAATAGGTATCGACCACCTAGAGGGGAGGATGGAGAGGCCAGTGCCACTGGGAACTTTGTCCTTTCCATCACACCTTTGTGCCAGAGGGGACATTCCCTGGATTGGGAAGATGCGGCCAAAACCAACACACATGTTTTGAGACTGCAGACTGAGGCCTAATTTTCTGTACTCACCGCACCTTAGCGCCCACTGAGATTGGGTATCTGCTCATCGACAGCCGATTGCTTGACTCTACACAGTAGAAAACCACAAACCCTGCTTTTCACCTCACAGATGTGAGAGTGCGTGTGGCACCAGATGCCTTTCTCCAGACACAGTGGTCTTAAGGAGAAGGTATAACAGGTGCTCAATTCCTCTGGATGATAGCAAGAGCTGACCCCCTCCCTTATTGCCACGATAGGACAGCTCACTTCCAGGGATCAAGCTCAAGCCCTCCAATGGCTGCTCATTCCAGTCACACCAAAAGTACCACAAGACTTATTCCAGCCACCAACACGCCTGAGTAACGAAGTTCATCCGTGGCTCGTGGAATTAATCAGTCTACCGTGGAACAGTGGCCAACAGCACCAATAGCATATCTCACGCCTGTTACTCTGTCTCCGCAGACACGGGCCACATCTAACAGCCAGCAAACTCGCAACTCAGGAACATCAACACGCACTGTCATTCTGCCAAACCTCGCCCTAGCACAAGCAATCTTAAGTCGCCCAGGTATACTGCCCAAGGCTCAGAGCTTGAAAGGAAAGACTGTTCTGGCAGAACCAGACTTCGTGCCCTGCCGTAAAGCTACCAGACTAGTACTTTACACAGAGAAAGCACCAGCCACGTAGTGATTAACTGTATATACGAACCCTCCAGATTGAGGGTGTGCCTGACTTAGCACCCCAACAAAAACACACTTCCACTTACACTTAACATATGCTTAGTCGACAAGGCGTCACGCGGCAAGAAGAATAGGCTAGGAAGGTTAAAAATTTTTTGGCGCCCAACGAGGAGCATAACTGCCGTAGTTTTTACGAGGTAGTTCGGACAAGTCAGCCTGACATCTGTCAAGAATGAAATGGACTTTGGGGAGTCCCCTAACCCCCCTGGCATTCAAGCTGCTACAGAGATGTCAACAGCCTGACTCAGCGAGCATGAGCTCGAGTGCACCAATTCATTGGCAACCAAATATGACCGCTGTTCGCGAAGGAACTGCCCCGGTACAGGGATTAACAGGATTTTGTATGCACACTGCACACAATGGCACCATTATACCTGCCTCGGGTGGGTGGACAAGCCCCACTACACAGACAGCTTGGAATTCAGATGCAAATATTTCAGAACTAGACAATGTTCTGTAATTGGGTCACACGCCCCGGCCGTGGTCATCGCACAGTTAGGTTCATTCTGTGTGGGGAGATGTACCAATGTACCATTATTCTTGCATTGGATGGCCAGACAAGCCAGTCAACAGACCCAGCATAGTCTATCAATGTGAAGTATGCCAACGAGCCTCAGAGTACCGGCCGTCTAACCACGGACTAACCTCTCTCCACAGCAGGCCACACTGCACTGGGTAACCTGCAGCTGCCGGAGTTTGCATACAGACCATATGAGGATCCACTCCTCTTTAAGAGTTCAAAGCACATGCCATTCCAGAGAAACAATGGGTAGCCAGAACCCAAGTAAAAATGAAGGGCAAAGCCCTTGACTGGTGGAGCAAGTATGGCGAATTCGTGTCCGACAGGAAACAACTTAGCAGCAGCAATTTAGCTGCCAGTGATCACAAGGATGCCTCCCAGGCTGTGGAACAGCTGGTACCTGCAGCCACGATCACCCCAGATTGTGCGGCTACCCTAGCCGCCATGTCTACGCTCAACGCAGAGACAGTAGCCTTCGAGTTCCAAATGCCACCCAGTAAAGCGGCCGACAGAAACGGAACCACCAGACACCACGGAGAAACAGGTCCCCACAGTTAAGAGAAGAGGGGGACCACCCAGAAGTTGATAGGCCGGAGTCATCTGTCTATACCCTGACTCCAGACCCAGCACCTCTCGTACGAATTGAGGAGGTAGGAAACTTCATCTGCCTACCCGATGGCAACGGAACCACCAGAAACCTAAAAAGAACACGGTTTCCTGGCATAGGAAAAGACCCTTTCTATGCACCACGGTGTATATAGTCTGTCTTGTGTAAGGTTTCCAGATTGACAGATTGTATGAAAGTAGTACCTTGTAAACAAACTGAATACATATCCTTCTGCCACCATGTTCTTTCCATGTGACTTGTCAAAGCATGTCAACATCATGTGAATTTTCGCTTGACATTTTAAACATGCCAACTATAGGCCTAATTGAGGAAAATATGAGATTACACAGATCTTGTTTTTTAATTTCTGATGGTAACATCTACATTGTGTTATCAAAATACTATCAATAAAATATATTCATATTCTTGCAATTAATTAAACAGATATTATTAATTACTATCAAATCAATAATCACAAACACAAGAAATATTTATTTTAAATCAATATATTTCATTGGACTTGCAAGTTTGCAACTCTCAAAACAGGAGAATTTTTGAGGCAAGATAAAAAGACATTGATGTTGGTTACAAATAACAATGTAATTAAAATTAAATCACACATGTTAAACAATTCAATGGAGAATACAAAAACTAACCTGGCCCGAAGTATGATCAGAATTGCCTTCTTTACGAATTCATAAAAAAAATGTGAATCTCGCATAGTTAACTGATGAGAGAGCATCATTGAAAAAAATCATTAATTCACAACTGAACAGTAAAATGAACTCCGAGAAAACAAAAGTCTGCTGGAATTCTGTGTAAAGGCAATTGGGTCTACCTTAAAAAACTTACATTTAGGCAGTAAACAAACACAATAAGAGTTAGGCCTGTCAAATCATACACACAAATAGTTAATTAGAATTGCGAAAGTCTTCCACAATCAATAATTATGGAACCTATTTGTAGCAATTACAACAAAATAAGTATGTACAAAAAACGTTCCTCACAAATAGTGAAGACTGGTAGGCCTGTGATCATTAAGTAATGAAAACTAGTGGACATTACATCAAATACATGGCCGTATGTACTATTACAGTAACGTGGATATTTAATATACATGCCCATCGTCCCCAAAAAAATTTTCAATACAATGTGTTGTCCTATACAATTAATATTTATTACCATAGCTAAAAAATTTACCACAGAAGAAAATGTACTTTACAAAGTCTTTCTGGACAAACAAAACATTATATATCCCAGTTTTAACGTAATTAGGCCTAAATAATTAGTATTTAATTACAACTGCATTTGTGATTTTGGTCTACACACACAGGCGAGCAACATAACCTCAATGTTTTGGTGAAGTCAATAAGTACTATTTGTTGTTTATTGACCAAACAAAAATAAATTCAACTGTAACATTAACATATTCTAAGAAATAAAGTGAATGCTGAACATTTAAATGTTGTCTGCTAAAAACCAGCCCACAAACTTAACATGTTTACCTTGATTATAAAAGAACTAACAAACATTTTCCTCAGATATTTACATTTCCCTATTAAAATAAAACATACTCCAAATATTCACGTACATAATTTATCTCTATTTACTTTTCGACAGTTTTTGATGAAATTCCAAGCAATCTGCCGGTCATTTCTATTTTTTAAATACCACTGGACGACTTGAGTTCTACCATTAGTAACATGTCCGACTCCTTTGGCAACATGAACAATGTCTTGCTGTCATTGGCAATTACATGAAGGATTTTTAAGTTGCTGCATTAAAAATAACTATTCACACTACAATCACTAATTTGATTTAGAACTTCTAAACTGATACGAACGCACACAAAAATCGCATCTCACAATAACAACATGGAGTCCAGTCGTTGGTTGGTGTAGATAAACACTGCTCTTTTTTCATTATTTCTGTTATGCAATTTAACAAATTCGAAACTATGAACACGTTTAATAACCTTATACAGAATACTACAATGCAATATTATTTACGTTTATTCCAAAATGCTTACTTGTTTTTTTTTTTTATTTGTACTGTACACTATTTTCTTTTTCGCCGATGTAAGAAAGGATACATGTTATTCAGGGATACCACCATTGCTTCACATGGTGGTCAGCTGACATTCATTATTTCAAATACGATGCTACTGTATTACACTTTAAATACATTGGCAGCAGTAGCTGTCAAATTCTGGAAACCTTAAAAAATGAGACAGACTATAGAATGGCAGAGCCCTAACATTAGGTTACTCATCCTCTTGAGGTTGGACTATCAATCCGGGTTGTGCTTCCTCAACCATGCTTCTAGTGCCGGAGGGGGTACTTTCCTAGATCTGGGGGCCTGACCCTTCAGGAGAACTCATAATTGTCGCCACTGTGTAACCTGAATCTCAGTGTCCATCGCTCTTCTAGTGCCGGATGCTGGGATATGGGAGTCAGTTTGGTCTGTCGAGAACGGTGCATGGACGTACACTTACGTAGGGACAAACATCATCTGCTCCACCTCACCAGGACCGGTATTAGAGAATATTTTCCTAAAGCCCCATTCCTGCCGGAATGGTATTTGTAAGAGGATTAAAAGGGCTGTTACTATCTCTAAATACCAACAAGAGCTTAGCTCCCATTCCACTGTCTTTGACAATGTAAGTCCACGTGAGAGAGCTAAAGTAATCAGCCATTTAGAGAAACCATCCTCACAAGCACCTGAACCAGAACTATTCACACCGCCAGTCAAACTCAAAGGAGTTACTCACCAACTATTTCTAGCCTACCTAAGTGGGAAATTAGTCTCATATGGTATACTAGGGACTCCTTAATTTAGCAAATGGTTTTTTCACAAAATTTTTATGTAAGCAAGTAGGGCCTGTTTCTCAACAATTGGGGTTATTTTGGTGGTGTCACTTACTGTTTTTGCAAAGCAAAATATCACAAAATTGGTCATTTTTCTTGTTTTTACACGAAATTGCCCGAAATTCTGCTTTTTCTCAAAATTTCACATGAATTATCACATTTTCAATCATTATTTTTAATAGTTGCACGAGATTTCTCTTTCAAGTTCAAGGTGAAACTCCACAGAAAACCAGACAGTTTTACAGAACGAAACTTAGAACGAGAATATTTTCACTTCCCTGTTTGGTTAATATAAATTCCATCTGGTTTTAATGCCTGTGGTTTTTGAAAACGGGGTCATTATCATAATAATTACTTCTTTCTCATTTTTGTGTTGTGAATCCTATTGTTTACAGTGCAAATTCGATAAACCATTTCAATATGTAGTAGGGATCGGGAAGTAGACATAATCAATGTATCGAAGTAACACCGCTGAAGCTATATCGCCAATGATCATCAATTCCTACGGTATAGCGCTATGTTTTGGAAATAAACTGATCTCGACGACTTTCTAAAATAAACTTATATTGTTTGCATTTCGTCCTTTTCAACTTTTCATCGCATAATTAATGTAACCTAGTTGGTAATATGCAAATGTAATAGAAAAATTACCAAATACTTATTTTAGAAATGGTAATAAAATTTTCCATCGCCCTTAATTGCTGGCTGCACGTTTACGCAGCAAAGGCACACAGTACGCTCCATAGATTTGTATATCTACGGTATTACGGAATGTTTATTTTTTTGGTTACATTTTTCAAGTAAGCATGTTTTTAAAATTATCCAGGTTATGTGAAGACGAATTGTAGCTGGTGCAGTTTTGTTTATTTTTTTTGACAAAGTAATATATTAGTTGAAGTTCTGTTTATTTAATTGGTGGGGCGTAGAACTTTAGCTTGTCACATTTATCATCTTTCGCGAGACGAGGTTGTTTTGCGCCTCTTCTTACGAGAAAGTAGCAATCATAACTGCTCATTGTTTTGATGATACAGTGGAAATTTTGCTCGTACAGAAATAACATTCACATTACTATGATTCAAAAGTTGTAACGTCACCGAAAGAACAAAATGTGATAAATATGACTCTCTTATTCATACCGGTGCGGGAATTACACAATAAACAATTTCATTAAAGTTGAAAATCATTGGGATTTTTTATGAACTGCACTAAAACAGGTATGTATTCCAGTCAGTAATGTAGACACTGAAAAGAGTTTTTCAGTGTCTGGGAATATAATGACTGACAAAAGAACAAACCAAGCCAAATAATGTGGTAGTAAATAATGACAGTGCTTGCATCTTCCGATTAAGTGTATGCTACTTTATTTTTGTGTACCCAAAGTTTGTTGCAATATAAAATATTTTGAGTGCTTGCATTTTTTGACCAAATATATACAATTTTCTTTTTGTGCTATTACCAAACAATTTTTTTCCTCAGCCAAATTTCAGCTAAATTTTTGATGAAATGAATAAAAGCTTTGACGAAAGATCGACCAAAATCGGCCAAAAAATTAACGAAATCTATCAAAAATTTTCCCCACAAACATATTTTGAACCCCAGTATACGTTTCACCTGGAACATTATATATTGTGTACCAAAGCGAGGAGGGTGAGCATTCTATTTTCCTGCATTTATTTGCTTACTTTCACAAATTTACTATGTGTAAAGTGTTACGAATTTTTTTTACTGCTTTATTAATAATTTTGGAGTTTTACACCACTTCAAGTTTTTTGGACTGGTTTTTTGCACCAATATTTGTAGTTTTTATTTACCATTTTTCAGGGTCTTTAGGTATAGCCAACCCGTGGATTAGGGAAGTTCCAGCTCACTGAGTCAACCCAGACGACCACCAGTGCCAACGACTGCCTGACCACCTGCGCACCAGGTCCTGGTGCCCAGCCCAGTGCATCACCTCCAGAGCCATAGCAGGCCCAGCAGCCTCCACAAACCATCTGTCACCCAGGTATACCCGTGAGAGTGGCTCTGCCTAAATGTAAAATTGTACTTGCCGTCCCTGACTTTGTGCCCAGCCGGAAAGCCACATGGCCAGTTCTCTACACTGGCCAGGCTCCCATTCCACGCAGCAATTAAGAATTGTAACTCACCCCGGTGTGTCTACCCTCACCTCCACCAAAACACTTGGGCTGTGACGTTCCTCCTTAGTCAAGAGGATGTCATGCGTCAACCTTCACAAATATTTTTCATAGGTACAGAACCATTGCTAAGGAAAATGTAGGTTACTGAAATGTTTTTTTCCTGAACTCCCAGGTGCTACAGAAAATAAACCTGCATGTGAGTGAGACAGAAACAGCTACCATTATAGTAACATGTACTCTAATCAAAAACATGCAATCTCGCACAACCCACATACAATACATGCACAAGTTAATGTATTTTATTGGATTATACATCACACTGTTTGCACATAAATGCTAAGTGTAATAAAACCCTAAAATTTTATTGGGTTCTGAACAACGTGGAGGGCTGCTGGCCCAGCTGCACTGGAACCAGGGGTTGGCGAGTCCCAGTAGTGTTCTAACCCCACCTTAGATGAAGCGAAGGCATGTACAGATGAGGCGAAATCGTGTGTAGTACAATAAGGATGTGCATCATGCGTCAATTGTAAATGTGTGACACAAACATTGGTACAACTGTCGTGATACTGCAAGTAAAACTACTACCACAAAACACAAGACCACAATGTGAGTTGGGATTTGGTTCAATTATAGCCAGTATGGCAATGCAGTAGACACAAAAAACTTACCACTGTCTTTCTGTGGGGACGTCATGCCTGAGCCTGGAAACTGAGAACTTGGCGGACCATTGTTGGCATTATCTAACAGGTCTGCCAACTCCTCCTCCAAGTCTGCTTCCATTGACGAACATATTGGCTGAGATAGTGCAGCATTGATTTCTTCATGTACATCCAGCACCTGAAAACATTTGTGTTGACACTTCCTTACAACTTCAGTTAATTGACAAACTTAAACAGACTGTCCAACCACAGGGACAACCGGGAAAAGTCAGGGAATCTCATGTGACACGGAAATATCAGGGAATTATCACCTGAAACTGGGGAAATGTAAATAATTGCTACTTTGCAAAAGTTCTTAGTTTTGTGAATACAGGATAATGTTACGAGCATATACATTTTAAAATTTCAATTTTTAAGTTTGTGAACTGACAATACATCTTAGCCAAGTGACATAGGGCCAATGTTTACTAAATAAAGTATTTGTGTGACTGTAATGAGCACTCGTGTGAATTCAATAGTGTGTGTCACAAGAAATATCAATGGGCTTAATATTTTGACCTGGCTGGCTTGCCCTGTGGAAGTGTAATTCATTCACTAATAGCATATTTGCTGTCAGCGATGGATAAAATGGTATTGGAATGTTTCGGTCCTGAAAATAGGCCAGGGAAAAAGGTAAGAATCTGCCTAGAAAACAGGGAAAAGTCAAGGAATTTCAAAATGGAATTTAAGTGGACATCCTATTAAAATGTTAAACTTTATTCAAATACTTAACTTTTGATATACTTGTGTTAATGTCCAAAATAATATTAACCTGTTACCTGAGAAAAAGCATCACCATTTAGTTAAAATGAAAATTTAAAAAGCATTTATAAAAACATATTGTAATGGAGTCAAGTGGAATAAAATCTTGCCTGCACAAACACGGGTCACAGAAATAAGTAATTACACACAGGTTCAATCCAAAAAATAATATAATGTATCTAGAGGCAAGATGTTTGTGGTTTTATTTTTAAGAACATTTTGGTGATATTTTTCTTAGATTTTGGTGTTATTGGTTTTATTTTTGTTCCAACACATATTACATGCATTATATACTTCTGTATTTAAATACCAAATTTTGCAGCTACTCACAGTAACCGATACAGGTTACACAGATACTCCAGATACCAGTACCAATAGTTTATTCAAATAGCCTTTATCAGACCTATACACAAGAAACAATGTCTGCACATATTTAGCTCATAAAAAAAAGAATTTTAAGTAATAGTTTTCTTTCCCAAATGTGCAAAAGTCACATATGACAATCAGTCAATTACCACAAAGTACTTCAAATAAAAAAATTACATTAAGTATACCCAGAAAATTTAAATTAGGGCTGGGCCGATGCCACTTTTTGCCAATTCTACCAATACTGATTCTTGTGAGCCAATACTGCTGATACTCGATACTGATACCCACATTAGAAGAGACTTTATGTTATAAAAGAATATTTAAATATTTTTATGATTTAATAGTAAAATATATTGTATACAGCCAAGAACACTTAAAACAATGAACTGAAAGACTTCTACTAACACTAAAAGTATTTTGGAAAACTGATGGAAATCAGTGTTAATGTCAGTGTCACACTATGTACTATTTTATGCTTTAAGTAAACATACAAAATAATAGGTAAATCAATTTCACATAAATTCTTCAAAATTCCAGAATAAAAGCGGCACTCAAAGAATACTGTAGTATTATATTTTGAATCTTAGGTCAGGGCAACTTAAACAATTTATGTTTTAACTTATCACATAGAAAATATTAAATCTACAAGGTTGTGTACATTTCGCAACATAATTCAAGTTTGTTTATATTAAGAAAATTAAAAATTATTAATATATATAGTTTTTAAATTCAGCACACCCTTATTTTACTGAGGGTGAAATCAAAGCACTGTCAGTTGCCAAGTAATTAATCTCAGATTTAATATTGCTTTTAAAAGATTTTAAATACTGAAATGACAATTTGGAGCAGCTGTGCGACCTTTGCAGAGCTGGTAATTCGGCGACCTACATAATCATTATCTCCTAAAGTACATGTCACAGCAGGTGGCTACAGTGGGTTGGAAATGGCATATATCCCCCCTCCCCCCCCCCCCCCAATATACTTTCCTCTTCCTGTACATGAATATCTCGCAGCAGGGCATATTTTCTTTCCACCCGCCATTTCCTGATGTTAAGTGACAGCCAGTCAGTTTAGTTTTTGGAATAAGAACGGCACAACTGTTACCTCAAAACAGCAGCAGTTGAGCATGTCTTACTCCAACATTACCACCCTATCATCCTCAGCTAAAAAGAAAATCAGCTAATTCCGTGGGATATAGTACATTAGTACGTATTTCGTGTTATTTCACGTTTTAACTAGTATTTCTGTGTTATTTCATTTTATAGCGATTTACCACAAAATCATGATGTGTGATGCATTTCTGTGCAGTTGGCATGCGCTATCTACTTGCAACTTAGCTCCATCATCAAGCATCAATGCTTATTTGGGCAAGTCTGAATCGTAATAATACAGGGCTGCCATCAGCGCTGAAGCTGAATTCCTGGTTTTTGTACATAAAAATTCTATAAAATCCTGGAATCATTGGGTCAAATCCTACAAAATCCTTGGAATTAAAAAAATTGGCAAATTACAGAAAAAAAAGTGGATATGAAGGATGTCTACATAATTATTGTAACTGTTTTTGTTTGAAATAAAAACCATGGTAATACTTTTCTCTACTCGCACTTATACTTTTGTTTATACAATGACCGTATTGTGACAATTTCCATTTCCTCTCCATTGTGATATCTATGTCAAATGCAAAACATTGTCACCAAATTCAGATTGCGTGCGTAAAAATGACAATGCATGGCAAAGGTTCTTTTCAATAATGGTCTTGGCCTTTGCATGTGATACAGCTACGAACAGAAATATGCAGATAACTTTATACCCAAGCGTAATATTTTGGACATATGCTAATGAAGCAATGGTGTATGTCCAAAATATTTCTCTTAATTATTCACCTCTGTTGCAAGAATCTTTCAAACAAAGGCCTCAGTGAAACTTACACAATGCTGCGGGTGCTAGTGTCACATGCATGCAGCAGCCATTTTGAGTAAAGTGCTGTGTACATGCACAATATCTTTGGCACGTGAAAAATAAAAGAAGTCTGTTTACTTTTTACATTTATCAATGTAGTATCGCTATTTTAAAGTGAAATGCGATCAAAAGTTTTGTAGATAATGCTTGCGTGATTTATTTATTAATAAGTGACATGGCTATTCGTTGTGGAGATAAACATTTCACAGTTCCGAACGTAATATATTTGGGTAAATGGACTTGAACTGGTAACTGGGACTGGTAACTGCACTTTAAAAGCTTTGGGTGAAAATTGTTTACCTTTATTTCAAAAATAGAGTTTTTATACACTTAATAATTGTTTAGATAGATTTTACATGCTATTTAAAAATTAATTATGGTGCCTCAGGTATACAATATAGTTGAGAAAACATTGCAAGAAATTATTTAGTACACCTCAGTGGTATATATTAGAATTATTTCACAGAGATTTTCCCAGAGTTAAAAAGCCATCAAAACGGATAAAATCTGTTAAAACGCAGGCCTGCATTAATATATTAAATCATGTGCCTGCAGGGTCTACAAGCATCAAGGCAAACGAGATTACAGACACGTGGTGGATCGGACCTGTTCGCTCCAGAGACTCACCCGTCAAAGCTTTTGGGATGCCTCCGAGGAAACCAGCTCTCCATCCAACGCACCGTTTGTGTTGTCAGAATATTTGCATTCATAACTTAGTTATCTTGATTAAAGCAGATTTTATGTTATTTGACGTTCTCATTGGCCTGCGTTAAAAACATGGTATAAGATATTCAGAGACAACCATCTTAATGCCAAGCCAAGCAAGTTACGCCAAATACTAGTTGTAGATGTTGCAAGTTCAAATACTAACAATTACGTCATCATGCTATATATGTTAAGCGCTCCACATCAATTGTTGATGGGGCCTTATTGATCACAAGTTTCTTATTTCTATGTTTTTATTTAATGGGACATTTCAACATATCACACAGGTTATTCTACATTTGGTCAACTTATAAGTTTACATACATATGAGAATGTTTTTTTTTTTTTTTTAAGTTTTTGAAGTTCCGTATTTTAAACTTTCTCAGCCTGAAGAGAAAAAAAAATCCAACAACAACAACCCAAATCCAATTCTTTTGTGTTTCCAACTGTGCATAGATGTAGGAAAGCAACTAACTTTGCTATAAAAATGGATAAAGTGTAGCCTTTGGAATCTGGCCAGCATGACGTAAACACAGCTAATGCTATGTGACTGCCAGCTACTACTGTCTGCACTTTTTTAACAAATAATTACACAAACAAAAAAAGCTGGCATGAAATAGTTTCCAGCCTACAAGAAATATATGATGAAACAAAAAAAGCATGTTGAGAAAATGGATAAAATCCTTGCCCTACGGGTAAAACAGCAAAACCAGCTAAGTGTACTACTACGAGGTTTAGGGACAGTCCCTCTTCCTGGGAACCATAAAAAGTTGTAGAATCAAGAGCTGACTGTACATTGACACATTTCCAGGGGCGAGAATTTGAAAGATTTTGAACTAGTTTAGTTTTTTATAAGTGAAAATAACATGCCTACAGATTTTTAGTAGCAACACGACATGAGCACAGTGTACACACCAGCAATACCCATGATTGGTGACCTGGCAGCGACCTACCTCCTGTACTTGCAGAACTGCAGTGGCTGCTGTGTCTTCGGTGAGACCAGCCTCGCTGAAGGTAAGCTTCAGGGCAGACACCCCTGTTCTGTACGCCTCCAGAACCTACAATTAACAACAATGGTGACAATACAGCTGAAGGAACAACTTTTCACAAAAAGACATTTCACACACTGCTGAAACAAGTACGGTACAGAGTTTTGCTCCCTCTCGCCAACCATGAATTTATATATGTCCTACTTGACTTACATTCACACTCCCTGCAAAAATTTTTGGGCTACTCAAAAATCATATAATAAATATAAAACATATTTTAGCACCTAAAATAACATACGCCAATCAATTTTTTATTTACAGTATTAACTTACTGTATTTACAAGATATTGGCATTTTTAAAAAAAATTTCCTCCAAAACATGTTCCGAAAATTGTTAACATACAATTGTCAGCTTTAGTGTTTTAACTTAGTTTCTAAGAAGAAGATGAAGAAATAAATAACTCATCATTCATGTGTATTAAAAAATAAACAACTTTGTGCACGAGCCACATATAATGTAAACTAACATGCTCACTTGGTACACACGTTATTAAGACAAGTACGTTATTGCACAACAGCACAACTCAAAACTCTCATTAACAATACCGGTTACTCGAAAATGGCAAATGGAAAGCTACACAAGGGCAGGAAGTGGAGGAAACAAGAAACACGTGGTTAACACTGGTAAGTGAAAGCGGCGAGAAAAGGGACAAGAGGGGTTGTGATGACAGAGGGTGCAATAAGGTCACAGTCCTCTCCCCTGTAAATTACTCACTCTCTTTTTTCTGTCTGGTTGAATACTGAACTGTTGCCACTTAGAGGCCAGCCGGAGGCTAGCCGGTACTGTGACAGCACACTCAACGACAAACTAATTAGTTTGATGTTGCCATGCTAGTTGGCCTCCACACTAGCACGATGAGGCCCAGCAATATTTAAAAGAATAAAAAAATTCAATGCGGCCTATATTTCAAATATTAATTATCCTTAATCTTCCATCAAAACTTCTGGCGTAGCCTATACACACAAGTGGCTTATACATGCCAAAATACAGTAATTTGAATAGAAAATACACTTGAAAAAGATATTCAGCTTAAATGGCAGAAAACATTACACACATTAAAAATATCACACTCTCTTACATGTAATAAAAATCACAATATGCAGCAAAACTTAGTTAATAAGTTTCTGAAGGGGCTAAAAAGTTTTAATTACTTTGGTAATTCTGGACAAAGTAAGGTTGCTAGCTTTTTTATATTTGCTGTAAGGGACACTTCTAACAACTTGACAAGTGACATCTGACCCCAATAAAAGCATTAACAAAAATTGTAATAAGAAAAAACCATTTTAAATATTATGCAAAAGTCAATATATAAATCAGTCAACATTTCCTCTGAACATACACAACAACAAAATATTAGATGCATCTATAGTCATAATTGAGTCTGCAATACAGGATATATATGACATTCCATCCTAAGTTCATACAGGATACAGTGGAACCTCTATGTATTGAACTCAAATAGATTGAACTCCCGCATCCGTGGAACATATTCTGCGGTACCATTTTTTATTTATCTGCATTTCAAGACCACATTCTTTGAAAGTCCACATGTATTGAAAGTTTTTGTCACTCCCCTGAGAAACGATGGATAGAGAATCCATTGCAATTCTTTCAGCCCCAGGATATAGAAAATCCAGTACAATATGATACAGTTTACAACTCTCAACTATTACACAGAATGGCCTTGCCAAGGAAAGCTGGCCTCACCTGAGCATCAGACTCTGTGTCCTGCAGGCGACTGAGCAGAAGGCGTACATTCTCTAGAGCAGATATCCTCTTCTCAACACACTGGTCCAGCTGCTTCCTCTTCCTGAGGCAGCTCTTGGCCTGCACCCAGGACCACACACACTGCACTCTCCCAGCAACCAATTGCAACTACCTTCAGCACTGTATTTACCCAAATATAGATTATGTTTAGTACCAATTTTTAATTGCAAAAAATTAACGGTCATCTTATTTTCACATACTAAAATACTTTGAGGGCAGCGTCTATTTTTTAGTGATTAGACATGTGTTTCAAAAAATTAAAAGCCACAAAAAAATTGTAAAAACATTAATAGACTGCTTTATAATTAAAATAATATGTGGACGGACATAGACAGTAAGTTTTCCTTATGTTTTAATGCATTAAATATGTGGTAAAATACAGTGAATTTTTAAGTGTAAAAAATTTGGCTATGTTATCTGTCATTCGAGTGTCACAAATAAATACCTAATAATGCTAAATTACATGTCCAGATTATTTGTGGAGAAATTAATGTTTCTGGAAACTAAAATTAAAATGTGGGGGTTTTCTTATTTTCGAGATAGTCTATTCAGGTATCTACAGTAATTATTGAAACAAAGTACTGGTACAAAATCCCTATTTAACTTTGAGTGAACATGCCATTTTATGGAGATACAGCATATTTAACTTAACATTAAGCAGTTAACAGACTTTCTGATTTATTGCATTTATCAGAGGTACAACCTGTAAAGTATTATTTTTATCATGTTGGTGGTCAACTGTGAAAAACAAACATTATTGCTTACTTGGGAAGTAGGTCTAAATATTACAAGAATAAATTATTGAGTTACAAGTTAAATTTTGCTTTCATTGCTTAAATAAAAAAAATTTCTGCAAGCAGTTTATCTAATGTACAAGCAGTTAATGAGACCCTGGGTTGGTTCAGTGCTTATGACTCTGGCCTCCCACCACTGACATCTTTGGTACAATCCCAAGCCCCGGTAGAATGGAGATTTTTTGCTGGAGATTCTCTTGTGAGGAGTTGCCGCTCTGATATGGTTCTTCACTCTACCACTGCTCCGCTCTTGTCCCACATCTCATCACAGTTATGACCAAGGGATGGTGCAGATATTGTAGCTGCCACCAAGGGGCCTCACACATTTTACTTAAGGTACAACGGAGTATAGCATCAAGAGCGAGACGCTTATTTATTACATAGCTATGCCTGACCCACTGACTCTGAGGTATAAATACACAGCGCATCGCGCCACCCCCTGCCCAGTGATCAAGGCATTACGTCATATAATTGTTGGAGCAGACAACGCAACAAGACTCAGCAAAGCTGAAAACGAGAGCTACAATACCATCCAGGTCTAGAGGAGCTCTTGGCCATTCTGCAGTACTTCTCATATGGTGAGCATAATCCGGCTAGGCATTTAGGCACAAGGCTACTGTTGAGAACTATTAACTTATTAACTTTGTTCACTTTAAGAGTAGAGTTACGTTGAGAATTAGAGTAATTTGTAACTATTTATATTGTATTAATATTGTACTGAATCATGTAAATAAATGTGTTTTGTAGTAAAGAAATTCCCGGTTGCTTGTATTTATTCGTCAGTGAGTTACACTTCCCATAAGTGCTTTCCCTTCACGTTATAGTGACTTACCATGCCTTGAAACCATAATCACAGAGTATAGGAACAGAGTGAATACAGGAGTGAGTACACAGACTGAAGGGGAGCGCTACACTGGTGGAGCCGCCTCTAGACCCACCTCGCGCTTATGCGAGTACGCTTCTAATTAGGAATTTGTCCAGTAAATTGTGCTTCATGCTGTTTTATTGCACGCTACAGGAAACCAGAAAAGTAGAAGAGCAAAACGTGCCTGCGCTTCATGCAAACCACAGCATGCTTACATGTAGTAGTTCAGCGATAGTTCAATTACTCATTCATTATTTCTTTATTAAAGTATATTTAAGTAACTTCATTGCAGTAGTGAGTATAACTTTCAGAATTGTTTTAATGTGCCAGTATAAATGTTTAATTGTATGTACAACTAACGTATTTGTGGCAGCATGCATGACAGCTGTTGCCTCCAACGCGGTCAGGGCAAGCGCAGTAAGCGATAGTGTGCAAGGTTAGTTTGCCACGTGCATAAGGCAGTAGTTTGCGCAAATGGCTTTGCCAGCCTAGCACCTTGATGTCACGTCGCCTGCCCAGGAGCCTTAGAATAGCTTATCTCTGTTTCTCTTATACTAATGCATGATTACAGCTTATTTCTGCATGTGGGAACATCTGTTCCTTTGTAAGCGAGAAACACTCCACTTGTTTTTGCATGTTATCAGCATACTTTCCAAATTCTTCTTTTCTTTGTATTTTGAAGTATTTTTAAGTTACACAAAGTGAACGGCAGCAACAACTCACATATTTAGATAACATTTAAAGTCTACACTAAATAACTTTATTCCAACATGTCGACATGAGTACAGAACAGGAATCCATCGCACAAACGATAAGGAAATTGGTCAAGGCACTATTAATTGACTTAAGCGACGCTAAACGTGCAGTTGAAATACATGAACAATTAAGGACCCAGTTAAATAGCGAAAACACAGAATCGATCGCAGTAGTATACACCTCACCTACAGAACAGATTTCACCACTTGAACATACTTTTCAACATCCACACCAATCAACATTTAACGAGGCTGATACAAGCGGTTATCTCAGACCACGCCCACTCCACACACTTCAGAACAACAGACCCACTTTTAATTTCCATTCCCAGCACGAATACTGACATTACTGAACACGAGTATACAAACATAAATAACAAAACAGACCACCAGTCTGTCAATGCTGCAAACGACACAGTCCCGATTGCACAACCACCCAACATTCTAAATCCAACTCATGTTATTTTACACATCCACAACCCATTCCCACATTCACAGGACAGAATAATCAGAATGTAAAGGAATTGTTACACACATTCAACGCCGCAGTCAAACTTAGTGGTTAGAGTGAACTAGAAAAACGACGCTGCCTAAAGTTTTACGTTCAAGGCACAGCCAAACGGGCCTATAAGAATGTATATTACGCCTATGGGGAGCAAATTTCTTGGCAGCACATACAAACCAAATTATTAGACACTTTCACAAAGCTTGACACAACAGACCATTACAAACAGCTGCTACACTCAACAAAACAACACCCAGGCGAGAGTTGTCAGGCTCACATTGAAAATTTAACTTTCTATAAGAATAAGTGTGAGCAACAGTTGCCAGATCCAGAATTCTTTAAGATAATTTGGAACTCTCTGTCACCAGCCTTTGCCAACAAACTTGTACCATTAGAAAACATCACTCTAAACCAACTATTACACAACATTAAAAACATTGAGCTTGGCTTATACAGATACAACCAGATTATTGAACACACCTCACAAAGTACACAACATGTCAAACTCCAAGAGGAGATAACTATGTTGAAAGAACAATTAGACACGCTCAAAATCACGAACAAACATACCGCACCATTCCCACATCCAGTCAGTTATGTTCAAAAACCTACATTTCAACATGTGTACAGAGAACCCACCCACAGAGACACGCATATTCAGACAAGGTTCAATAGGCCCACAGCATTTGAAAGGACACAGAGTAGGGAACACTACAGACAACCATCACACCAAGGCCCCTATATATACCACACACACACAAACAGGCAGGCCCCTTCAGGGCACAACCGAGAAATTACGAACATGCACAGGAGGAAATTTGTGGGTAAGTACAGGGAAAAACGTGTCTTTCCCACAGACAAAAAGAACATTCAGGTTCGTGATGCATGCAGGGTGATATTTAACAAGGAGGTACCACGAGATCATATGCCGTTATTGCTAAATACAATGCCCATAGCAACCAGACAGTATCGACCAAACCAGAAATATTACAGACAAATGTGGGCTCAACAAATACAAATAGTGTACAACACTCCAGGTCCGCAATAGACTTTGTGCCGCCGGCAAAACAAGCCACTGCAGTTAGTTCAAGTAAAGTTTCACTTCAGTGGATTGTGCGTGCATTGCCGGCTGAGCGCAATAAATGCAAATACGTCACTCTGTCCCGTCGCGCAATCCAGGTCAGCATTGCCAAACTGCCGCCACCCCGCACCGGAAAGTGCGTCGTTGCCAAGTCTCCATGAACTGTCGAAAATACACAGAAAGTCGCTGGAACGCGCAAATATTGCCCAAGACACAAGCCCCCTGTGTTTGTATACGGGGCATAAAGCACGTCATTGTAGTTTGTTTCCAAACCAAAATTTTGAGTTCGCAACCCATATAAGAGACAGAATTAAACATTTTAAAAACAAATTCAAGCTGACACCTAGAACTGTTTTTCTAGAGTGCGAAACAAGAAACAGCACCATACCTGCTAATAGTTGTTGTCACAACACAAGGAGTGAGGCCCGCGATGATGAGCCAATGATTAAAAACATACTGAGCAGGCCCTGCGCCTTAATCTAGTTCATGTTAACACGCACGCCCCGCAACAGAAGTGGAATGTCAGCATGCCGGACTTCGCACTTTGACACCGGGTGCTCTCGCAGTAGTGTAGCAAGCACATTAATTTCTACTCAGCAACTTCAACCTTTAAATGAACAAATTACTTTAGTTGGTGCTATATCTGTTTTGACTTCACCCAAGTTTAAAACCACAATTAACTTATGTATATCTGGACACACTTACCCGCAAGAATTTTTAGTTGTGGATAACTTAAAGGAAGATTTGATATTAGGAGTAGACTTCATTAAGAAGTATGATATCATCCCGCTATTAAAACATAATATTCTCTTTATGCATGGTCACAACTCTAACAAATTAGTACAGATACCGATACACTCTGCTACGGCAGTAAACGATTATACTACTACTATAGAACATTCTTTCAATGCACTAGATAGTTCCGAATCTGAACAGACCAAGCTGCCGCATATTAACAAGAAGTCACATAAAAAAAAAAAAAACAAGAGGCAATTACCAATATTATTGACAAATACAAAGATAGGTTTGCAAATACTATATTGGAATTAACCGAAGTCAAAAATTTTGAAACCAAGTTAGAATTGACAACAGACAAGCCAGTAGCCACCAGACCGTACTGTATTAGTCCAAAAATTCGAGATGAGCTACTGATACAAATTAACGATATGGTACAGGTGGGAATTATCGAGAAAGCTGACTCCCCTTATTCTGCGCCGAGTTTGGTCATTTCAAAGAAAAACGGCAGGCTAAGATTTTTAACTGATTTTAGGAAACTAAATCAATATTTAACAAGAGTGCAGTACCCATTACCCCGCATCCAAGACATTTTGAATGCTCTACAGAACTCCCAATATATTACAAGCATAGATTTATTCTCAGGTTTTTACAGTATTGCTGTTAGACAACAAGACCGTTACAAACTAGCATTTAGCATTGATGGAGTAAGGTTATCCCAATATAAAAGAATGCCAATGGAGTTATCAACATCGCCTCAGTACTTTCAAATGTTCATTAATTCACTTTTAGGACCCCTACGATGGACCGCAGCCATCGCCTATATCGATGATATCATTATTTTAGGTAATTAATTTGAGGATCATCTAGCCAACATAGAAAAAGTTTTGTATGTTCAATGTCAAAGTAAATATAAACCAATATAAAACAACTATGCACATTTTTAGGAATGACTTTTTACCTCCGTACGTATATAATGAATTATGCGAGTATAGCACAACCACTTATTGAATTAAGGAAACATAACATAACCTAATGGGATGATATCCACCAACGAGCATTTGTGAACCTGAAAAAAGGTATATGGCGCTGCGCCTGTGCTACAAAAATTTGATGAAAAGAAAAGCATAATATTAGCATGTGACGCCAGTAACGATGCGGTAGGCAGAGCGCTTATGCAGGAGGAACCGCACACGAAACAGTGTTCTATCATTGCCTTTGCTTCCAAAAAGTTATAGCTTAATGAATCGTGTTGGAATGCGACAGAAAGAGAACTTGGGAAAATGCATTATCTGTATAACCATTTTTGGCATTATTTATATGGGTGCAACTTCAAAATCAAAACACACCACACCAGTCTTAGATATTTGCGCTCTATGATAGAACACAACATCCACATTAAGAAAATGGCAATTGCTCTTAGCGAGTATGATTTTGAACCCATATTGTCAAAGGCAATTTAAACACCCTCCCAGATGCCTTAAGTCAAATTACCATGCACACAGGAACACACACACAACAAACCCTAGTTAACAACACTAAATACGAGGTTAAACAACAAATGGTCAATTGCACATCACCAAGCCTTAGCCGAATGTGTTTTTCAAGCAGCTAACAAGCACGATGAAATAAAAAAAACACAGTAAGATACACCACTAATCATTGGGACAAAATAAAGAACCCTTTCAAGATCAAATTACAATCTAAAGACAATACCAAGGTGGCCAAGGCTCTAGAGAATGAAGAAATTTTCCCAATGTACACTATATGCAAAATAATCACCACCCTGTACCACGTGAACATGCAAATAGTAATGGAGGACAACCCCAACAAAGTTGAAACACACTGTATTGACCCTCTTTGAAACTGTACAATCCTCATTATTAACTAACAAGGGCAGACACATTTCTTGCCTGCGTACATTCATGAACAAGAGTATATTAAAACTGATAGTGACTTGATTTTACATTTATGTCCTATAGTTGTAAATACTTCACCATTTATTGGAGCATATGAATGTGACCCGCATATTAGGCAATTACAACTCACATTGCTTCACCCCGATAAGGTCGACTTAATAAATACCGTAGATTGAGTCCACATTATGGCATCACAGCAAACTGCGAAATTTTCTTGAAAGTCAACACACCACAAGGCCCCATGAAACTAACTCTGGTACAGCAAGTTTATGCTAAGGAAATCATTCAAGCACATCACGATGCGATATTCGGAGGCTGTCATTTTGGAATGTTCAAAACTCTTCAAAAGATTAGCAAGTGTACTACTGGGATACAATGAGCGCTGATGTAAAGAATTATGTACGCTCGTGCCTAATATGTCAGAAAACCAAAGCTAGTAACGCTAAGCCCATGGGTCAAATGACATCTATCCCTCCCCAGCCACTTTTGAAAACTTGGACTTTACATGCGAAGGGACTCCTCCCTGCCACTGTACGTAGAAATAAGTATATCCTTGTAATGTTAGCACTCCACTAGATATGTTGTAGCGAAGGCCGTACCTTCAATCAACGCTGCCACATGTGCTGAATTCATTAACAGATTACCTTGCAATTTGGATGTCCCGAACAAATTTTGACCCCCGGGGTACAAGCTTCCAGAATAAGTTAATACGTCAACTTTTGAAAACCCTTGGTATCAAAAAGTTAACAACTACTGCCTATAATACTAGATGTAACGGTTTGGTATAGGCCACACACCGTATTGTTGATGTACAATTGACCGCTTGTACAAATACCAACCAAGCCAATTGGGACCATTATGTAGATTTTATCATCTTCAATTATAATACAAGCGTCAACACTAAATTTACACAATTTTATCTATTACATGGTATGGAAGCTGCACATCCAGCGCAAGTAGTAGCGGTTCAGTATTCAGAACGAGCTCATGGCTGGTGCCAAAGACTGCTACAAGATCGTGAAACTGCAAAGGTAAACTTGATTCAGGCCCACGGGCATCAGAAAATCCAGTTTGACAGAACCACACAAACAAAGTACGCCCACGCATTGTTATCGCGGCCCCTTCAGGGTAGCAGACATCTTAGGCGACTCAACCGTCCGTATACAGATCAACAAGACGGGACCCTCTAAGTTTCACAGTCTTTACCCGCCATACCAAACCAGCCTTCGTACAATAACTCAGAATTCCTTGTAATGTCATTATATTGTAAGTGTATAGTTGATCAGTGTTTTATATATGCCCTTACAATGTGTTACAGTATATGTGATTGTCTATCTGGGACGAGCAAAGTAACGTGAGCCACTGTGGAAGCCGTTACAATGACACCCATGCAGCCTGTACACGCAGCATCTGGGGCACGCTGACCATGCTCTGCACACAGCACATGTTTACGACAGCAGGAATCAGGCAGCACGAGCCGCCGGCCTAGTCTTCCTGACTGTCGTCACATTTTGGATCAACTGCCGCACAATGGAGGCGTGGAGAAGGGGAACCACGGCTGCCAACCCGTGAACAAGTGTTGCACCTCTATGGCAGCAACAATATGCTGCTTTCACAGCCAGACACAGTTGACAGCAGTACGCGAGCGTGAGGCACGCTCTGTGCATGCGCTCCACCGTTGCCATGGCAACACCAATTACTGTACGAGCTCGAGCGGAGGAGTGGGGAGTCAGCTTCGATCGCCACATAGCCAAGGTCGTGACGGTAATGTGCATTGTCCTACTGACAGTCCTGACAGAGCCCCCCATGTTTTGAACCCATGCAGGGGTTTATTGGACCCCTGCCAATGCCAACTTTGTGTATGAGGATAGCATCCCAATTGTTTACACGATCCCCCTACACTTTCCAGCAACGTCACTTGATGAATATTTACATGTAGCATGCACAGACCAAGACGTCGAACTCGTGTAAGAATGGCAAATTATTTTATGAATATTTACAAGTAGTAGAATATGGAGTACTGAGATAATACCTTGATGACGTAGGTACACAATTCCGGCAGAAGCGCGAAATCCAATTCCTCAGGGACGTAAGTAATTGGTGTTGCAACATGCTAACGAATAAGCACCTTCGTACATTACTTGGTAATGACAATCAACTTGACAGCCAAATCAACACATTAGCTAGCAACATACAAACTACTAACAAAGTTGTCAATGTCACACTTAAAGTGATCAATGAAATACAACACCAAGTTGAAGGTAAAGTAAAATCTTTGGCAGCAACAATCAACGGCATTTCCCAAGTTTTACAAAAACAGCACTCGGCCATAAGCAAAATTGACAATGTCGAGACACAATTAAATTTACTATCCACAAGTGCCTTACACATCATAAACAATGTAATTCTTGGGGAATTAGTTAACAGGTATATAAACTCATGTCAACTTAACAAGCTACCCCTGAGTGCAGTTGGACATTGTTAAAGCCATTACACCCTCACCAGAAATGCCAGCGGATGTTATACACATCCCGAAGGAATCACTTACGAGTGAAAATGTGTAAAAGCAGCAATTCTACTATCCGATGCTCATACGCTGATTTAAACATGTAAATTTCATTGCTCACAAGATACTTCATTTTTAATTCACTGTTCAACATGTTTACAGTGTATTAATACCTCCCTAAATATTAATATCCCCAATCATAAAATTGGAAGTGTTGAAATGTTTGTACCATGTGGATGCCAGATTGCCACACAAGAACCAATTTTTGTTGAAGCCACACATCTTTGTGATGTACGTGAGCCTACAATTCCCTTACAACAAACTGTGCTACCTATTCATTGGTTGAACCAGAAACCTTCCAAATTAAATAAATTGGAAGTAAATGCTGGTATACACTTCTATAACATCAGCACAGCCATTGATACAAATTGGCAGATGAATCACAGTGAGCTGTCACTGTTACCAACCACTGAACAATATTGCTCCCATGTTAATTTAAGGCAAAACAAACTGTTTTCTGTATTGGATCCAGATCATTATGACTACATTACCATAGCTGCCAACCTCAAAAATAGAAATTAGTGCAATTTAAAAGAAAGAAATAGTACACTCATCTTTTTTTCTGCGACAAAAATCTGACAGTTATCCTCATAATCATGCTGATTCTTTTGTACGGATACATGAACCAGAGATTTTGTGCGTCCGCAACCATAACATTTTGCCTTTATGCATATCGGAAACATTTTCCTAAACAAATATCCGGCATGATCTGCTACAGCAACAGGTAAATTATGGTCAACAATGAATTCAGTAAAGTTGCATTCTGCCCTAACTTTACTAAAATCCTCATTTTTCTGCACACTGAAAAAGTTTTTATTTTGCTAAACTTGACTTGGGTTTCAGCTGCTTCATCATTCGTATGCTTCCCTGAATTTTTATAAACTTTTATATCATCCCTTCCAATATGCAAAATATTTAAGTCACACACACCACACATTTCACAAAATTCTCGCCTTTTCATGAACACACTGCCCAAGAGAAGTCCGTACAGTAAGACCAAGTTTATAAAAATGCAACAAAAATAAAAATGCAACAATGCAAAACCAAAACACATACAATAGTTTATCAACATCGCGTGATACAAGATATCATCAACATTATAAAATGAAAATACCAAAAAGTACACATAATTATGGCAGAAAGGAAAACAAAGTATAGGGCAACCACCAACATAATAAGTAATTTCTTTAATACCAGTCTCTTATAGTTGCATGTTCATTTTCTAGTGCTCTAGTAAACAATAATCTAATATTACAATAAATCATTCCTTGTCATACAATTTACCCAAAGTAAACAAAAAATGGAAAAAATTGAAATTTGTATGAAAAGTTACAAAACTCGTAAAATTGTACTAACTGCAAAAATTCGGACAAAATACTAAAACACCGTACAAGTTGGCAGGTATATATTACCATGGCAGTCATAACTATAGTTCTATTCACAACTATTTCATTGTATGTAAAGCTAAGCTTGTTACACTCTCAATTATTCTCTCACAAATGAACACGACACAGTAAGTATGACATGAAATTTTATTAGCTGAGCTTCATGCAAATACATCAAATTCAAGTTTACACGACACGGAAATAAAATTGTGTAAGTATATATTTGTACACCTGAGGTTCCCAACCTTGACTTTTACACACCTTGGATTGAGTTAAATAACTTTCTTAGGCAAGCAAGGGTAATGCTATCAGGCCCTGAGGAAGGGACCGGTAGGTCGGACCCTAATAGGAAAATTAATTGCTCTATTATTATTTAATAAACGACCAATAGGTCTCTATGGTGTAAACACAATTATTGATACTTAGATTGCTGGGAATGCCTCCTGGCATTAATGATTTTCTCTTTCAACTTGAATTATATTTAAGTATTAGCTCCTTAAAGCCAACATGTTACACTTATTATAGTGGTGAAAGCACTAAGCACAGAGTTGTAACTGTCGCTACCGACTCTCACCGAAGTTATATATATATATATATATATATATATATATATATATATATATATATATATATATATATATATATATATATATATATATATATTATATATATATATATGTATATATAATATATATGTATATATATATGTATATATATTATATATATATATATATATGTATATATATATGTATATATATGTATATATATGTATATATATATATATATATATATATAATATATATATATATATATATATATATATTATATATATATATATATATTTATCTTTATATATACCTCCAGCAAGAACAAAAAATAAATAAAGTGTCCTACAATTTTTCTTATTCACGTGTAATAACTGACAATAAAAATTTTCTATGTACATGAAATATGAATAAAATATATACCAGTGAGTAATAAATAGCAAACGAGCTAAACAACAAGAAGATAGAAAGACGAGTATTTAACATCAGTTTGTTAATACTTTCTATAATGTAATGACATGTCTAACATGTATTGTAAAATAAGAAATTTTTCAATTCCAATTATTCTATTAAGTATCATAAAATGCTTCTACTGTATTTGTATTCGATTCAAACAATGTTATTCAAATGCCCTTACAATTACTATAGTAATTAAATTCCTTTATATTCCTTTGTGTGTTTAATGGTTAAGATTGTATAAATTTCCACTTAACTTTTGTAAAGTGAGATCAAAAGACATTATCTCTTTCCATTTATGTAATCAAACTGCATGCTAATGGATTAGAGCTTTTTAGAAGCGTGTGAAATTGTGATTCAGTGCAAAAACACTCATAACGAGCATGAACAATTAATATGACAGACACTAATACTCCAGAACAGTGCGTCAAATATGATGCACGTTTTCAGTGAACTGTGTTGCCCAAAGTGAGAGGCAGTCCTCAAAATAATAAGTACACGAATTGACTACGTACTTTTAAAACCAGACGCAAATGTGTATACCTTAAAACAAAAACAAACACTGTAAAAATGTATATTGATGATTCCACTTTACGTAATTCCTACAGGAAATCTACATTATTGTTATTATATTACTCGCCATTATATGTTTAAGATAGTTTTATAACTTCACAGATGTCTTTCCCTGTTTGATAATATTGCTAACGTATTTTCCTAGTACCTAATGGTATTCGCCAACAGCTACATCACAACTAACTGACCACTGTAATTTGTAAAATGAGTTATAATGTTTTATGTACAATTTTTAATTATCTGTAAATCTACAAAACAAGTTTCTTAATCCCTATGTCACACAAATTGCTTGCACTGTGTAAAGACAATGTCCACACTGCACTGCGGTAAACTAGCAACGTAAGTGTTCTTCAACGTGCCATTGTTGACAAAGGCGGCACTAGTATTCAATGCTACCAACAAGGTAGCCTCTTATACCCTTCATGTAGGTAGTACAATTACCTAGACTTTAAATAAGACCATTAGTTTTGTATGTCACCTTGCCGTATTCTGTGTAAAACTTTCTACCTATGTTCACTTTTTTAAAATAACGATAGGATATTTCAGACAGCTGGCATACCAACTTGTGAACTTGTAATTTCTTGTTAACTTTTCCTGGCACGTTGTAGAGCAAACTAGTACCACATGCGTGCACTTTTCAAACATCCTCTTGCCCATGTCCACTGCCTAGTTTTGGGGTTCTTCTAATATTTTAAAGTCAAATGTAGCGTTGGACATACTTCCTTCTATCCAATAATCTGCTACACAACGTGTGTAGGTGTTATAATTAAAGGTCGACCTCCTTGTTAAACTTATTATAAAATATATATCATATACTAGCAAGTCATATTTTTTAAAACTAAATGTTATATTTCTTACACTTTTCCTGCAGTGCCAGTAATAAGAAATTTCCGTTATTCTTTTCTACTCTGAGTTATCACTCAATTGTAAAACGTTGTCTCGAACTTAGTTTCGCATCTCCGATACTGCCATGAAAATAAAAAATTCAAATCGTGAATGCCACCATTTTGTTCCATGTCCTTCGCTCCTGTGCAAGAGCTCCTCTGTCACTTCCAGTGCCTCTGAACCCTCTCCAGGATGGTTCCAGGGTATCACTTCTACTACAGCATCCGGAACTGCTGCAAATTTTGACAAAGGGGGCAGTGTAGCGGCCACCAAGGGGCTGCACACATTTTACTTAAGGTACAACGGAGTATTGCATTAAGAGTGAGGTGCTTATTCATGAAATATCTGTCTGACCCACTGACTGTGAGGTATAAATATAGAGCGCGTCGTGCCACTGGGGTTAAGTACATCCCCTCAGTACTTTCAGATGTTTATAAATTCCCTATTAGGACTCCTACGATGGACAGCAGCCATTGCTTATATCGATATCTTTATTGTAGGTAATTCATTTGAGGAACATTTAAGTTACATAGAGAAATTTTTTGAGGGACTGCATATGTTCAATGTAAAAGTCAATACAAAAAAATGTAAGTTTGCAGAGCAGACTGTAAAAGAACTAGGTCACATAATTACTTCACAGGGTATAGCTACAGATCCTGAAAAAGTTTGCACCATTGAGCACATGGCTACACCAACAAACAAATAGCTACGTATATTTCTAGGGATGACTTCTTACCTCAGGAGGTATATCATGAATTACACTACTATAGCTCAACCGCTGATTGATTTAACAAAACATATCTCTTACAAATGGGAGGATATTCACCAGCAGGCATTTGTTTCTCTAAAGAAAGCTATATTAGCGAAACCTGTTCTACAAAAATTTGATGAGAATACAAAAATCATACTAGCTTGCGATGCCAGTAATGATGCAGTAAGCAGGGCACTCATGCACGAGAAGCCCCATACAAAGCAATGTATTATCATCGCCTTTGCTTCTAAAAGTTATCACTGAAAGAATCGAGATGAAATGCCATTGAGAGAGAGCTTGGTGCAATATATTATCTCTGTATCCATTTTCCACAGTATTTATATGGGCGCCACTTCAAAATCGAAACAGACCACGCCAGTCTTAGATATATGCGGTCTATGGCGGAACATAACATCCTTATTCAGAAAATGGCAATTGCTCTTAGCGAGTACGACTTTGAACCTCAATTGTCAAAGGCAAGTTAATCACCCTCCCAAATGCCTTAAGCCATATTACCATGGATACAGGGACAAATACAGAAGAAATCCTAATTAACAACACTAAATATGAGGTTAAACAACAAATGGTAAATTGCACATCACTATATGCAGCTATGGCTGAATGTATCTTAAAAAACCCTGATAAACACAATGAAATAAGAACAAGTATCGTCAAGTACACCGTCAACAATTGGGCTGACAAACACATTTTTCAAACACGACTTTCAGTCATAAGACAAGACCAAAATCACGAAAGCCACAGCTGATGATAAAATTTTTCCTATTCACGCCATTTGTAAAATCATCACTACCTTATACCAAGTCAACCTAAAAATAATTATGGAAAACTGCCCTAATAACATAGAAACTCATTGTATCGGACAATTATTATCTTGAATAAAAATAGGATGCCACATTTCTTACCTACCTACAATCATGAGCAGGAATATATGAAGATTGACGATGATGCTATCCTTCATTTGTGTCCTATTGCTGTTAACTCCTACCTTTTTGTCAGTGATTATGAGTGTGACCCGCACATTCAACAATTAAAGCGCGCATTAGAAAACCTACAGAATACTGACACCAAATACTGTCGCCTTAGTCGCCGCTATGGCAAATGGTGAGATTTACCTTAAGATCAACACACCACAAGGAACCAAGAAACTTACAATAGTACCAAAAGTGTATGTACCTGAAATCATTCAAGCGCATCATGATGCCATATTCGGAGGTGGACAATTTGGAGCATTTAAAACACTAGAGAAAATTAAACAAAACTCTTATTGGGAGACTACGGTGCAACTCAAACATTGATACTTTGATTGCAGTACATGCATCTTGGCATTTATGATTTTCCTTTCAGCTTGAATTATATTTAAGTACTGGCTCCTTCAAGCCAACATGTACCAATATTATAATGATGAAAATATTAAGCACAGTTGTAACTGTCGTTATGAATAAGTGAATAGTGACAATATTTATAACCATATAGATATATGGCCAAGGACTGAAGTTATATCCTCATTGTATACCCCAGAGTAAAAAAAAACAATAAACTAAAATAGTTTCCTACCATTTTAAATCAGATGTAATATGTGTAAATAAAATTATTATGTACATGAGATATGAATAAAATATTTTCAAGTGAGTAATAGCAAATAAGCATGATGTCCATTTTCATAATTATGCTTACTAAACAACAAGGGGATAAGAGAGACCAGTATTTAACATTTGTTTGATATATATTTTATCATGAACTGACATGTTCACATGTATCGTAAAATAAGAATTACTTCAATTTCAATTATTCTGCTATGTATTAGAAAAAGATTTTACTGTATTTGCATAACAATGAAACAAAGTTGGTCAAATGCTATAACAAATATTATAGTAATTAAAATTTTTATGCATTTAAAATATTTAAGATTGTATAAATTTCCATTTAAACATCTGTAAAATTGAAATTGAATGACATCATGGACTCTAATGGACTACAGTTTTAGCAGCGTGCGAAATAGTGATGTTGCAAAAAAAACACCCATAACGAGTATGAACAATTAATGACAGCCGCTACTACAAAATAAAAACAGTTCGCCAAATATATTCAACATTTTTAATGAACTGTAATAACTAATGTGAGAGAGAGTGCTGAAAATGTTAAATACATGAACAGTCTATGTACTGTTCTTAAACATTTTCAACACAGAAGGCAAATGTCTAAATGTGTAAAACGCACAATAAAGTACAGTCGAGTCTCGATTATCCGCGATAATGGAGGGGATGATTGCCGTGGATAACCCAAAATCGCGGATAAACAGCATACTAAGAGAAAAATACAGTTTTTCCAACACTAAGTTTTGTATGGTTGTAACTGAATACTGGGTGTTTCAGTGTGAAACCTAGCCTATCCTAGACGTACTACTGTATTTACCCGCATATTTTACGGCCTCGCATAATTTTCGTACCCTATTATTTATTAACAAACCAAGAAATTTTTTTTTAAATTCGTTATTTATGCACCCCTGATGTCTAACTTACAAAACCGGAATAGAAAGTGTGTAAAATATGCAGGTAATCACGGTAGCTCTCTCATGAACATTACAAGAACGAGGCGCTATTTATAAAACACGATCCTCATGACCCACTGCCAAAGGAGTATATAAGTTGAGCGCGTTACGCCACGTCCCCCCAGGCGCACCAGAGTGATCAGAGTGTGGCGATGTATCGCTGTCGGAGCAGACGACGCTGAAGATGAGGGCAGCTTCACCACCCAGGCCTAGAGGAGCTCTTGGCCAGTCTAGATTACTCCAATATATGGTGAGCATAATCTGGATAGGCAGTAGGCGCAAGGCTATTTATCACGACCCCGTTATCCAGAGAAACTAAACTATTAATTACTGGCAAGGGTCGGCAGGTAAATCTTAACTTGTAACATATTATTAGTGAATGCGAACTTATGTCAAGGAATCAAAAGAGTAACGTACCATTTTAAACCGTTTAATATATTAGTGTAATTCACATGATTGTAATTAATATTTTAATAAAGTGTTTTGTATTAGTGAACTTCCTATTTAATTGGTTTCTATTCAGCCAGTCTCCGCCCCCATGAGCGTTACTCCTTCTTACAGTAATCACGTAACTTATATTGAAACAAGTATTAACTAGAAAGGTAGAAGTTGCAACCAGCTGTGAACGGTAGGAGAAGGGAGTACGCTAACACTTAGCTACAATGCACGTTAAATTAAAGTGTTTGCTCCTGGATGGCGGTAGTGCAGTAGTCAGACTGCCCGCCTCCCACCTAGGCAAACCAGGCTTGATTACCAGCAGGGTCACTCCCAGATTTTCATGTGTGGGAACTGTGCCAGATGACAATGAGTTTTCTCTGGGATCTTCCATTTCTCCCGCCCTTGCATTCTACTCACCTCACCTCATCTTCACTAGCTCCAGAGAGCTCAATGTTAAGAGCTGCCCAAATATCTCCACTTCAATTTTGGCTCCTTAGGATGGGACCACCCATTAGCAGAATATTTGTTAACCCTCAACTCATCCAGACATCTCGCTAACTGGGAATAGCAGGTGTGTCCCTAAGGTAGGACAGCTGACTCCCCTGGTGGCAGACCACTGTCATCCACGGTTACCTGCCCAAAGGCAAGAACATCATGAGGATTAAAATTTACAAAAAGTTAATATAAAATACACATGCTACACAACTGATGCATATTATATCATGTGATTATCATAAGAGATCAAAACTAAGCCAACAGCTAGTTCTTGGAAGTGAGTTCTAGCTCCAGCTGACAAACAGCAGGCTAACCACAATACACCGAACATCCAAGTCAAAAGGGCATACTCACCCCCAACAATACACCTGACATGTGGTCCATGGATCATTACAGCATTAACACCAGAGGTGTACACAGGATTATATTTGGGGGTGGGGGCTGAACCTTGTGCTTATCAACTTAATGAAAGTCTATTGGAGAATTTCTAGTAATACGTATGTTGAATAGAAAATAAATAATTTATACAAAAAACCATTAAATTGTATGAATAAATTTAAAAAAATAAAGATTTGAATAATTTCTAATTAAAAATAAATAGATTTTACAAATTAACATTGATACAACTTGTAGCTCCAGACGAAATGATCATTAACATCATTAATTAAAGCCATATCTGAATGAAATAAAACTATTTAATTTATTTTACACTGCATACAAAATTAATGTACAAAAAGTGAATAAGTAATAGATCAGACATTAAATACTTTTTTACTTCAGAAATGCAATGACTCTACAAAACAGGACTGAGGTGTCTGGCTGGCACTGGCAACTCCAGATTAAATGATCAACGGTGTACTATCCTTGCATTCATCCTTTACATAGACTGGGTTGTAGTATGCTTTGCTTGTAAAATTAATGCATGCAGTATTAACGGAACCGCTTTTCGGCTCCGCAACTGATTTTGATAAAATTCCTATTGCATAGAAGGTTGTTTCAGAGTGCACAATATCAAGGAGCAAAGTAGAGTTCTTTTTAGATTAGCATATCTGATAAATGTACATAGTGCGTAACATACAAATTACAATAATACATGCACAACAGAAAAATCTTATGTTCGCACAGTGCCATTGTAAAGATTCTATATAATATAAACAGTATAAATTCATGATCATTCGCAGTAAGTCCACGCCATCCACTAGATAAAAAATTGTTAAGGCTTTAACACTAGACATATCTGAAGCGGAAAAGGCATTAAAAGAGAAAGCATCTCACACACACGTTAGAAACTGTAAATAAATTTACATACTATGGAACACTCACAACCTATTCAAATTATTCTAAACCAAGCGGAAAAAATTCAGATATTCAGTGGAGAAAAAAACGAAAACATAAAAGATGTTCTCAAACAATATCAGGCAGCCAGTGACATAAATGGCTCGAATGACACAGAAAAGTGTAGGAGGATAAAATTTTATTTAAAAGGTACAGCTAAACAACCGTACGTAAGTTTGATTTAAACAACAGGGGTGAAATCACATGGCAAGCTATTGAGTCAAAATTAAAAAAATATATTCACACCAACGAAAGCAAGAAATATATGCAGTTACTATACACAAAACGACAACAACTAGGGAAGAGCTGTCAAAAACATGTACAAGATTTGCAGTACTATAGGGGAAAGTACAATCCACACGTCACAGACGGTGAATTTATAAGCATACTGTGGAAATCACTACTCCTGTCCATAGCAAACAAGATTTAATCGTGCTAGAAAATGAAACCATAGAACAAATGGTCAACAACTTTAAAAGAGTAGAGTTAGGTATTTACAAATACAACCAAATACTAACTAAAGCCACATACAACCCGGAAACAGAGAAATTCCATACAGAAATAGCTAAACTAAAGGAAGAAATAGCTAACTTGACACTACAGTCACAGAAAACAACATAAACGGCCCAACAAACTACAAACACGTATAGAGGAACACAAAAATTTAGAGCACCACCCAGGTACAGAAATCAACCCCTACGGAATTTCTACTAATGTCAGTACAAACCGGAGGGTAGAAATGTAAGACATCAACCACCTCAGAACATGACACAACTAATCATAATAATTAAGGAGTATTCAAATCCATCACAGCGCTCAAATTATACTAAGTCACTGCAATTCAGATATAAATATAATAATCAAGCACAAAAAAATAGGAAAATAAGACAAAAAGAGGATAACAGTTTTCAAAATAAGGAATCATTTCCATATAGGAACTCCAATAACCAGGGAGGCAGGAAACATTATGTAAGGCAGGGAAACCGAACAGAGAACCAAAAAAACTAGGTAACGAGGGGGCAAGACGTGTTACCCCTGAAGAACATACATATCATATGCGGAAATAGCGCACTTAAATAAAAAAGTCAAGGCATAATTAAAGCTTTAAAAACCAATTTGGTATAGGTCATGTCAGATTACACATCAACACGGACGTAATGACAATTACAAAGAGAACATAAACATGGAACAGCAGTTCGGCAATGATGACAGAAGCATTTCATACAAACTGAGCCAAACCACGTTCCACAAACAGGGTCAAAAACAAACACAGAGTGGAAAGGAGCTAGCATATGAACAGGCTATTGTCCGCACTTCGATGCCGCATATTCAGGTTAAAATATGGGGTAAACAATACAACACTCTTATTGACACGGGTTTGTTCATGTAGCTGCGTCGCAACTATCCTCATTTCTAAAGAAAAACCAAACTCGAGCCTGTTACGGAACAGTTTACATTTGTAGGAGCAACACAGGAAATAGACACCCCTACGTTCAAAACTAATATCAAGTTAAGCATATCATGAAACACATACACGTAAGACTTTCTAGTTATTGACAACCATAGGATGGACGTCATACTTGGCGTAGATTTTATCAAGAAATATGAAGCCATTCCATTTTTGAAACACAATATATTGTTTATAAACAAAAATGATTCAGACAAAGTTATACAAGTACCTATTTTCTCTTCTCTGAGAGAGAACGAGAACATTGAGACAATTCAATATTGTATTAATAGAATTGAAACAATAGGAAATACACAGGAAGAAAAGTTCTTACCTAAAATAAATAAAAAAACTAGACAATAATCAAACACAGGTGATCACCAAAATAATTCATGATTATAAGAATACACTTGCGCACAGCATATTAGAGCTCACAGAAGCAAAAAACTATCAAATTAAACTTGAATTAAATATGGAAAAACCTATTGCAACCAGACCATATCGCATCAGTCCTAAAGTCACACAGGAGCTTTTAAAACAAATCAAGGACATGGAAAACACAGGGATTATTGAGCGTTCAGACTCATAATTTTCTGCACCGAGTCTCGTAATACCGAAAAAGAAAGGCGGTATGAGATTTGTTACTGACTTTAGGAAATGCAATCAATATTTAACAAAGAATTCAGTATCCACTTCCGAGAATGGAGGACATTTTGAATAGGTAACAAAATTCCAAATATATCACAAGCCTCAATTTATTTTCAGGATTATATTCAATTTCTGTAAAATATAAATTAGTATACTTGATCAATGGAGTCGGGTTATATGAATATAACAGAATGACCATAGGATTAAGCACATCTCCACAATATTTTCAACAATTTATTGACATACTATTAGGTCCACTGCAGTAGAATACAGCAATTGCATACATAGACTTTATATTTCTATCAGGAAACTCCTTTTACCAAACATTTAGAAAACATCAAAACGTTTTCTAGAAATTAAGGCAATTAACGTCAAAGTTAATGCAAAAAAGTGTATTTTTGCAGAACAAACAATAAAAATCCTAGGACATTACATTACACCAGAGGGTATAGTTAATAACCCAGAGAAAGTATGATCTATAGAATAAATGTCATCCCCGTGAATATTAAACAATTATGCACATTTTTAGTCATGAGATCTTACTTGCATAGATACATTCAAAATTATGCTAGTAAAGCAGCACCCCTTACAGAATTAACCAAAGAAAACACAAATTATAAATGGGGAGAAGAACAACGAAAAGCATTTTTGGAACTCAAAAAGGCCATACAGAATGCACCCATTTTACAATGGTTTGAAGAAAATTAAAAGGCAATTTTAGCATGTGACGCATCGCAAACTGCGACTGGTACCGTACTCATGCAGGAAAATCCACATAATAAATCTTGAAATGTTGTAGAGTTTGCTTCAAAAAACTTTCAATTAATGAGAGAAAATGGAGTGTCACTGAGCGCGAACTTTGAACCATTAAATATTTTTGTAATTATTTCCGGCAATATCTATATGGTATACATTTTATTATAGAAACAGACCATGCTAGCATTAGGTATTTTAAAATTATGGCAGAACGCAATTTAAGGATTCTAAAAATGGCTACAGCACTTGTAGAGTATGATTTTGAAGCAAAAATAGTTAAAGGTAAACTTAATACAATAGAAGATGAGTTGTGCCACATTTATACTAAGGAACAAGTAAGCACGTAGATTGTAAAAATCAATAATAATAATAATAATAACAACAACAACTATCAAGTCAAAACAGGACATGTTGAAGTGTAAGTCATTATATAGGGTATTAGCAGAAAGCCTATATAAAAATCCGGACAAAGAGGTAGAAATGCAGACAATAATTTACAAATAAATTGTAAATAACCGGTCTGACATTAAGAATTATATCAAAAATGATATGCAGGCAAAAGATAAATCAACTGTTATTATTAAAAGTATCTTGAACTGAGAATATATTCCCGTGCATGTGATTGCAAAAATTAATAAAGTAACTTTTCAAGTAAATGTAGAAATTATAACGGAAAATAGATCAAATAAAATAAAAACAACATACGTTGATCCATTGCTCAATTGTCAGATAGTCATTATCAACAAACAGGGTACTATTTGCCACTTACCAGTCTTTCACCATGAGCAAGAATACATCAAAATAGAGAACGATAATCTTTTGTTTATGTGTCCAATAGATGACCATACATCACAATTTTTAGGCGAGTATTAAAATGATCACATTCGAAAACTAAAAATTACATTAATGGAATCAGACGAGGCAGAGCCAAAATACAAAAAGTTAGCTAGGTGCTACGGAATTACCGGAAACTGGTAAATATATTTAAAAATTAATACCCCAATAAGAGAAAAGAAATAACCTTAGTTCCATCATATTACGTTGATGAAATTATAGCAGCACATCACGATGCACTGCTAGGAGGAGGATATTTTGGGACTTCTAAAACATTACAGAAAATAAAAAATGCATATTATTGGGATACAATGAAAATGGACGTAAAAAATTATATAAAAAATTGTCAAATATGCCAGAAAGTTAAACCAACAAACAAAAAGCTAGCAGGCCAATTAACACAATTTCACCACCGCCACTATTGAAATCATGAGTGCTAGATGCGAAAGGGCCATTACCAACATCACATAAAGATAATAAGTAGATTTTAGTGATGACCAAATTGTTCAGCCATTATATGATTGCGAAAGCTGTTAAAGAGCATTGACACACAAACATGTGCAAAGCTTCATTAAAGAAGTAATATTAAGATACGGTTGCCCACAACAGATTTTGACGGATAGAGGAACTTCATTTGACAACGAACTAGCAGCAGACTTTTTAAAAAGTTTATAAATAAAGAAATTTCAAACAACCACATACAACCCCCCTTGTAACAGTTTAGTGGAAGCTTTAAACGAAATACTGGAGCTCAATTAACAGCTTGTGCACAAGAAGATCCCAACAGCTCAGACGAATATAAACTTCACAGCTTTTAACTGATACGTCAGTGAACTCGAGTGTGAAGTTCACGCCATTTTATTTTTTACATGGCGTAGAAGCAACCCAGCTTTCACATGTAACTACGAACAATTATTCAGACAGGGACAACCAACGGTGTTAAAAATTAATGAAAGGATAGAGAACAATAGTTTGCAGGCTTTCGCGGCCATTGTCTTCAATTTCTAGGCTTCTGGGTTTGAGCCATGGCTCAAGCTTAGAAATTAATAGGGAAAAGTGAAATAAAATTTGATAGAAGCCCAAAAATAACAAAAAATTCAGTTCGACAGGAAGTATAGGTTTAACACCACCCAAATCGGAGATTGGGTGTGAATATGTAATAATGCACGCAGTAAATCACTTACGTATAAATTTAAAGGTCCCTATTGCATTACAGATGCACTAGGGCCACCTACGCTGAACGTACAAACAAACAACACAGGACAACCCAAATACAACACAGTAAACATATGTAACACGAAGTTGACGTATATTACATGATTATAAAGTGTTCTATTACAGGTGCCAGTAAGAAGTTATTGCAGCATCATTGAAAACCAGAAATTAATATAAATGTATTCCGTTATAGTGTGTGTGTGAGGGTACATTCGCATTCCTGTAAGTAAGCCAGGAATCCTGTAATTAAGTCACTCATCGCTGCTCAACCAAACGGGAACGAGCAACGGGTGGTGAAAACAGCATGCCGTACTAGTGCAGCTGATGCGACAAGGTCGCATCTGTCCGCCGACCACATGGGTGGAGCAAACACCGGAACCACAGGACACGACCGGCAAACTCTGTACAACAAAGGCTTTGAGATAGCATGATGGCAGCTACAGGCAGCAGAGTGACTGCCGTCTTATACTGCATCCTACTACATTCTACGGCTCTCACGTCGTTCAGAATGCACGCAGGAGACTACTGGCAGAAAACTAATATTAATATTTATTATGAAGTCAGTGTACCATTAACATATCATATACCTATCCACAATCCCACTATTCCTCCTGCACACAATATTAGGTTACATATGGCATGTAAAACACACACATCACCAAGTTGCACAAATGCTAACCACATTTATCAATACATAAAAGTAGTGGATGATGGAGTGCTACAACAATTTCTCAATGAGATATCTACACACACACACACTATGTAAACATGGCATTCAATTACTTGGGGAAATAGGTAGCTGGATCAGCAATATTCTAACCAATAAACATCTACATGCACTCATTGCTAATAACAAAAAAATTCTGAATCAAGTGAACAAATTGATGAACAACGTAGTCACGTCTAATAATAATTTAAATATTGCGGTCCAGGCTGCAGAATAAATTTAAATGCATGTAGAAACTAAAGTAAATGACTTAACAGAAACAGAAAATGCTCTCTCAAAATCTCTCTATGATCAGAATAGAACTGCAGAAATTATCGAGCCAGCGATAACACACAACTACTAACTACTATATTATTACACATTATTAACAACGTTACGGAACAGCGAATTGCCACCTACATACAACATTGTCACCAAAATAGTTTGCCATTAGAAGCAGTAACGAAGGAGCAACTTATTGCAGACCTCAGACTATTAGAAGGTAACTTAAACCAGCTCAATTTAAAATTAGGTATCCCCACATAGAGTATTTTAAAGTATTATACCACTGACATTACAGAATGCACATTTTCAAGCACGCAATTGCTACTAAAAATCCAAATACTGCTTAAACAGCCTCATGGTGAAAGGAAAATTTTCAAAATTTTTTGTGTTACGTATGCATTTCAAAATGAACGATGCGTGATTCAAACTCCCAGTACATTTATAGCTGTTAATGAAAAACTATCACACACAAAGGAAATCCCTGAAACACCTGAATAGCACAAGAATATTTTTCATATTCCAAAAGAGTCATCTACCAGTTAAGAACATGAATATGTAAAAGCAGCAATACAATTGAATAATTGTTCAGCATTATTAAGTAAGTGCAAATACACGTGCCAGTCAGTGAACCCTTCAGTTTGCAACAAATATTTCCACACCAATACATACTCACAAAAATCACACAACGGTCTAACAATGTCATGTACTAATGTCTCTCTCAATAAGGAAATTCCTAATCACGAATTAGGCAACATTGAACTACAGGTACCATGTGGTTACCAAGTTGCAGTAAACAATAATGTTATTATTGAGGCAACACATACTTGTGATTCCCGAGCACCAGTAGTACCTACTATTCATACTGTGATACAGATACAATGACTCAATGACTAACTAAAAATGCATTTGAGGTTGATCCCGGCTAACAGCCAGCGGCGCTAAAGCCCATGACGGCACCTCACCATGCACGTGACACATGTACATGCATGTGCGCAAGGAGGATCCAATTTGAACTTTCCTCTATCGGAATATTAGAATATTATTTGCTGTGTCAAATGTGTCTTCTTTACTTTTCAGGGCCTAAAATGTTTTAAAAGTGTTTTAAAATGTATGTTTGTCAATATTGAAAAATGTTTAGTTACAAATTCAAACCGCACGCTGCGGGGAGATTAAGAACAGTTCTACTCCGGCCAGAATGCTGCAATAAAAGACATTCAAAGAAGATGAGAAATTACAAATTAATATGTATGTTGTCAATTCATATTTTAATTTCTAAAGTGGCTTTTATTTTTCAATAATAAAATATTTTACTCGGCGTGCACAGCACTTCCACTTATGTGAACCCCGTAGGCAGCCATGGTAGGTCAGTGCGACACTTGCCTCTGGGTAGTCTGTCTAGGAGAGCTGGCGAGGTAAGACACTGTCACATATGCACTACAACTTTTGAGCACTAATGTAGATTTCCATACCACTTTTAGTATACCGGTCAACCTTTGCTTTGCGTACACTTTGTCAAACATTCCCCAGCATTATGCTTCCGCATAAATAATAATTTGTGCCCTTGCGGATTTTTCAAAACTTCATAGAGGAGAAGGAGGAGAAAGATGTCGGAAAGGTAATGCGACCTGCGAAACTTGAATCAGGCACCATCTCCTACTGCTAAAGGTGTTCCATTGAATTTATGAATTACTATGGCGTGCAATTTTAAGGGCTTTAATTTAATGTATGTATTTAAAGGTAGTTTTCTTGTTTGATCATTTTACAGCCACATCACATATGATCACGCGGTCAGATATCGCCAAGTATGTATCTGCGCCATCAATGCGTTTTAAGGGCTTATTTGTGTAAAATCATGTATGCCATGATTTTATTGAGGGTTCCACGTACTTTTCACGTAAATTGATGTTTTTTGTGTATGACCACGCTGTCACTTTCATGTTTGCTTTTTCCACCATTGGACATGCTACAAGTCTGTAAATGCTTTAGTCATAAAGGGAATAATTTTCCTAACAGAAATATAAATTTGTCTGAATTTAATTTGCAGTCTCTACAAACAAATATTGCAATTTCACCTGCACCACGTGGTCCGCTACGAACTGTATCCAGCGGTATCTGCGCCATCTAAACTAGCTTTCATGCATGTGTATATTTATTGTGACTACTCATTTTGTGCCCCATCGTTTTTCATTGATATTTATGTAATTTTGTAATTTGTGTACGGTGATATTATTTCCGTTCTAGCCGGCTATGTGTATAGACTGTCACCACACTAACCCTGTGCTGGAGGGCAAGCCCCGACGAGTCTGCGCTAGTGATGCCAAATAATCACACGTGTTTATGTATCATCTGTTGATTCATCTTGTATTTCTCCATGTCCTATCTTCAGGGAAAAATCGTCAGTCCACCCTAGCGGCTGTTGACTCCCTTTGTGAAGATTGTGTTTTAAGGCACCACAGTGAAGTCATTCATATAGGGGTGCGCTAGAATAATTGCGGGCTGGGGAGCACCCAAATGGAGTTAGCAAGACACGACCGAGTTTCATAATTAAATAGCTTGGCACGTTATTTGTATGAACTGTATCAATAAAAGCAAGTATCACAGTATTACACTCTTTTTTTGTAGTGACAGTGTCCTTGCCACATGTATTTTTTAAGTGTTAAATATTTAGTAAAAGTATTTGTATTGCAAAGTGTATTGTAAGTACACTCGGGTAAGATGGACACACAGAACCCACAGCATCCCTGAGAACCCTGAGTCTCAACAGTGCAGTGATTGGGAATCACCGCTGGAGCCCATATCATTAGTAAGTAATTTGTGTGATCTTTCGTCTCGTGTCTCACCGGACAGTCTCAAGGTACAACAATTAGCAATAACGTCTGGACTTTACTATCACAATGTCATAACAACCTTAAACACTAAGTGGAAGATCAAACATGCCACCCTTCCAGAAATACAAAAATTCCACACTTCAAACCATGGCCAAACGTGAAATATAAAGTTAGTAATCACGCATGCACAATATATGCTACGTTATATTTTTAATCTGATAGAGAAAAGTCATTGCACGCAATGAGATGCCAGATGTTAAACAGGTCATGTGATTACCAGGCAATAGGGCAAATACATGCACAATATGTTACTATATTAACACAAACACTTTATTAATATCATACGTGATAATTCAATAAGTAACATCAACATGGTAACGAAGCACACAATTGAACAAAATTAGTAGCCAGATGGCAGACGCGTAGTCAATGCGCGTACGAAACTCAGTTAACATATGGTACATGACTAATTACGTGTGAATGATTAGAGTGGCAAAACCAGTCCAGTAAAAATTCTTACACACATAAAATTGTACATGAATGAAAAGACGTATTACGTTAGTCAGCACTCAATGCACAATATATGCTAAACACATACAGAGACACAGTCATACTAAGCTGCTAATCGCGCGAACCATGTCACAAGATGATTGGCGATGATAGAAAGTGCATACTCAGTCTTTCTCATCAGTGCAAACGACAACAAGCGAGCGCAGAGTTCGTTCCAAGTACAAGTGGTACGAACTGTTCTTGCGAATTACCTATTTCAAAGACAGCATGCATGCAATAATATATTAAGTACTAGTATACTAATATACCAAATATACCAATATACTAATATACCAAAGCTGTATAAAATTGTATATTGTATCAAACTAGGAAATTGTACAAAATCAGAAAAACTAGATATGTAAGTGATGTAAAAATAGCAGAATTGTACTTTCAGTAAGTTCAAAGAAAACTTCAACTTAATAGAAGCAAGTAGAACATTTTATTATAGTTCAAAATATACAAAAGTAGACCATAACTATAGTCTGTTGTACAGTTGTTGAGTGTCAATTCACAATGCGTGTACATCCCATCCTACCACAGTCCAATGTTCGGCGCCTCGAGGGATTATAAGTGAAACCAATGGGGTAAATGTGGTGCCGACCACAACCCTTACCCTCAGTGAAGAGACAAAACAACGTACGACATGCAGATATTAATGTACAATGTGTTATAAAAAGATTAGTACAACTCTCCCGTAGCAATGAAAGTCAAAACCAGGTATTAAGTTCCAAACATAATTTAGACTAACTATTGTACATACTGAAATCCTTGTGAAACTAGCTCAAGTAAAACTAGAACAATATGTAAAAACTACCATAGCCTAGTAGACTAACCGAGGTATCTTGCATCCATTTGAACCACCAATAATTAGTGTGCGAAGGACACTAATAAACTTTAAATTACCACTACTCGCGTCATCTGCGTGTTGTGAGGAAGACAGGCTCCTCAGAGACCAATCCCAGTTGGGGCACCTTACCTCCTAGGCCAGTGCTTCCCCTATGAAAGACGCCACCCCTCACTATCGCTCCACATCGTACCTCCATGACTACATCAGCAGCCGGGACACCTGCTCTCCAAAAGGAGGGGGTGATATTGACACCCCGGGAGTAAAAAATGTGTTACGCTGACCCGAGAGCAGAGAGTGCAGCCAGTACAAGGTGATGAAAGCATAAAGAGTCAGCGGGATGACAGAAAGAGAGGGGAAAGTCAGCCAGGGAAGGTAACCATATATAAGACAGCGAGAGGTGCTACAGACTCCCACTCTCCACTCTACTCTCACGCACCAGCGCTTCGAGATTGAAGCGCTCCGTCATGAGACGAAGCGGCAGACAGAGGGACGTCTTCCGGTCATCCAAGACACCATGACAACGGGGTCCGAAGAGCTTCCGTCTGTGTGCCCAGAACATTGATTCTCAGTGGTGAATAAGTTTTGGGTGCAGGATAGTCTCGGGTTAGGAAGCAACCAGACCGCGTATCAATATAATTTAGTAACAGATTTAATTAGCAGATCAAACTAACTAAACAAATTATCTTTGCGTAAGTTAATATATATTCTAATTCATTGATAGATGCGAAGCATTTTGAGTACATTGAAGTTGATGTATTATTCATAGGTTAATAAAAGCTTGTAGTATTTTGTAGTATCTCTTTTCTCTACCTCTAAGCTATCGCCAACCCCATTTAAGTTAATGGTAAGCCAAGTCTTGAACATTAGGTAGACTAGCTGACAGTGGGGAGCCGGGAGTTAAAACACCATGTTCCTCGTGATACTGGAATCATGATATAAAACCTTAATTAATGGTATTTGTAAAACAATTAGTGTTAAAACCTATTTCTTCAAATAAGGAATTTTATTCAACGTACCCAGTTGTTGGTTCAAACCCAACAATCAAAAGCCCAATGTGTAGAACCATATCACAGGCGGTCTTGCGTCAACACATGTATCTCAAGTTTTTGCAATAATTGTAATTCGTTGCCAGACAAGGGCTTTACCCTTTGTATTTGTACCTATTTGATGATAATTTACCTGTTTCATAGTACATATTTCACCGAGTCTGAAATATTTTTTTGTCAGAAGTGAAAGATTTTTATTAAGCATTGCAGTATTACATACCACATGTTTCAATAACATTTGTACTTGTTTGCCAGACGTTTATTTTGTTTGTTCTCTACCACATCCTAGCAGTTGTTTGTATGTATAGTTTGTAAAAATCTAATTTTTCTGCAGTAAACATAGAGCACACTTAGTGTTCTTATTTTTTGTTTATGTTCTCTCATTATGCCTGACACCCACCTTCTATTCTACCAAGCAGTAGTGCAGTTTTCCTTGTTCTTTTCCAAAGCTATAAAATCCAACTGGTAATACTCACCTCCTGCAGAATTACTCTTATGGAATCTTAATTTTGTTACTAACACTACAATTAAAGGTGTACAGGTAAGAATGTAATGAAAAAACCTTCAGCACTGGAGCTGTGATGAGAGAGGTGGATGCCACAGGAGGCTGACACAGCAGAACATTAATAATGTTAAAAAGGAAAAAATTGAATAAGGAAAACCAACTTGTGCTTCTGCTTCCGTGTGTATTTTTAACCAGTGACACCTGTTAAAACTGTATTAATGGCAAACAGATGTTCCTTATGTATACAGGTGAACAGTACGTATCACAAAAAGGTCAACAAACATGTAAGTAATGCAACAGTAATTATATAAACCTCATAGGCAACTGAGTGTCTGTTTGAAAGTGTGATACTCGAGTGCACATCATTAATATGTAGTGAGGTAAGTCAGAATTCTATACTAGCTTAAACTATAAATACATACATTAACAACTGTTGATAGTTTCTACTCCAAATTTATGTTATCTTTCTTAAAAACTCTCCCTCACAAGCTCACTCACACACACACACACACACACACACACACACACACACACACACACACACACACACACACACACACACACACACACACACACACACACACACACACACACACACACACACACACACACACACACACACACACACACACACACACACACACACACACACACACACCCCACACACACACACACACACACACACACACACACACACACACACACCACACACACACACACACACACACACACACACACACACACACACACACACACACACACACACACACACACACACACACACACACACACACACACACACACACACACCACACACACACACACACAGGTGTGTGTGTGTGTGAGCTTGTGAGAGAACAACAAATACAATTGGTGTAATTTCCAAATGCTAGAAGCGAAATAAAAAGTGTAAAAAAGATGGAGATTTAGTGTGCATCACAACTTTCAAACCCAGGGTAAAACTCTGGTAAAGACTACAGCATTTGTCTCGCTGTGGGAGAGAATACTTATTAAAATTTTTAAAGACAAATACAATATGTCACACATCCATTTTTTACTACCATTATTCTACACTTTCATTTTAGAAAAATTTCCTTTTATCTCATTTAATGCTCCCATAGAATAAATTTCTCTGCAATCTTTTCGCAGTCTTTAAAATTTTTCTGACCTCGCGAAACAGAAGTAGATTTCAATGGACCAGAATTTTGTTTCAGTACACATTCGCAACAATAAATCATCTGAAAATATTTTATTTTGACAAATATTTAAGTTTAGTAATAAACTGCAAACAGGATGTTAATAACAAAAAGTACAGCCATAATACAACTGGCTTGCTTACTATAAAAGCAATATTTTAAAGTTTGTGTACTGAGGTATTTGGTGTATCAGAAAAAAAAATTTCACAATTAAAATTCAAAAGATCTTAGTTGAAATTTTGTTGGTACAGCAAGTTATTACAAATTTTGTAACATTGGGAGTGAGAATGCACTCTGATGACCCATTTACCCGGCACAGAACTTCCTGGGCACTCAATGTCAGTCGATCTGCTACGCCCTCTAACTAACTGGTGCCAACATTCAATCACGGCTGTGCACAGTTGCCTAGTTTGCAGCAATACAGTGGACACAGCCAAATGTTTTTCACATGTGCTCAAAAAAATCTTAAATATTTCATTACAATTCATTACTTTTTTAAAAGTCTCATTCTGCTGAATAAGTAGGTAAAAATCTTATATCTGAATCTTTATCTATTTGTTAATAATGAGTGTGCAAGACAGCAGGCGTAAATGCACTACTTTTTTTGTAGAACAGAGGATATTATTAGTTCTTCCCGTGAGAAGATACCATAATTTGAATGTGTACCTAAATATGCCCATCTTGCTTTGGAGGCAGTAGATAACAAAATCTGACTAGTGCTTAGTCCACTCAAGATCACGCGTAGCACAACAGGTGCCTCATTTCAACCAGTGTTGGTGTCTGCTCTAGCCTAATGTACACCCCGTGATTGACGGGCTTTGAACGATCCTCACTGTTTTTTCATTTGCTTGCATGCAAAATTTTCACTGAAATTATCGTGCTAAGGACACATCAAACCCTAGTAGTTATGAAAATAAGTGGTTAATAAAAAAGGTCAATCTATAATCTTTGGTGTGTATTACATTTTTACTAAATTAGTTAAACAAATAATTTCACATAACCATAAATTTTAGACAACTTAACAGTTTAACAATAAGTGTATCTTATGTCAATGAACAGCTAAGCAAGGAAGGGAAACACAGCAGTGATGCATCTACATCAAAAGCAATAGTTGTGTCACCTGGAAAAAAGGGTTTTTCAAGAAATTAGTTACAGATTTTGATGATATTTATGACGATCGTCTTTGGAAAACGGTGTTTGAATTTTACTGTGAGGGAGAAATTCTGACAACATAAAAAAATTACAAAGTAATGTGTGAGGATATAGTTGATACAAATTCAACAGGTTGTGTGTGACAATGTATTTCAAAATACTTTAATTAATCTACAGGATAGTATTGCAGAAAGCATAGATATGGATGCTGAAACTACACATTGGAGGAGAGTTTGCATTGCCATAATAAGTGCACCAACAAAGATTTGATATGTGACAGTCCCGGCTGTCAGACTGCCCCCGCCCCTAGGTAACTTGAGCGACATTAGGCGAGTCGCATCTGGCTGTCTGATGCCAAAGAGTGCCTCCTGCACTACCGGATGGTATCCCTCCACGATCCTGATGAGTGGCTTGAACAATCCGACGGGAACAATGTCTGGAACTGGCATGCCTAGGCGTCGTTGAAGCGCAGCTATGATCCCGTGAACTGAGTAACCTGAACCCACTAGGAAGGATATGTACTCCCTGAGAAAGCTTAGCAACAGCAGGAGTTGGGCAGTTGACGTGTCAGTGCTTAACAGTGTGCGGGTGTCCTGTGGGAGTACTTCTCTGCCTCTCGGCGCCACTAGGGGAGCGATGAGAGTTGGGCACCTAGCCGGCAAGTCCAATCCACCGGGAGCGTACCTAATGTCGTGGCTCTACCGTTCCTTCCACATGGTGCAAGGAACGGGTGGCCTTCCAATGGTGGTGTGGTGAGGATCCCGGGGTCACTGGTCTCCCCGAACTCAAAGAAGAACCCATCCTCGGCACCACAGAGGAAGCGATGAGGAAGGGGCGACTTTGAGCTGACAAACCAATTTCCACAGGACGATATCCTAATGTCGTAACTTTACCGTTCCTCCTACGACGTACAAGGAACGGGTGGCCTTTCAAGAATGTACTTGTTCTGTTGTGCAGTGTGTGTTCAGCAGTATCAAAACCCAGTCTCCTGCCAAGTCCTGCAGCTCCGATGTGACACAGAAAGGAGCTTGGAGTGAAAGTTAAGTTGATTGGTAAGAACAGTGTTTATTTACCGAAGTGAAATAAACAATGATGGCAGAGGTGCTAACTCCTAATTCCCCCATGAAGGCGCCCTGTGCAAAGCTGGGTGGATTAGGCAGTTACTTAATGTGTGTATCCTTGAGGCGAGCTCTACTTTCAGGTGACTGTCCGTAAGGGACCAAACATGTCTAAGTGTAACTTCTTGACGGCCACTGGGTAATCCTTAGGATTCCGCTAGAGAGGATCTTCGGCCCTGCGAGGAGAGCAATAAAGCTTAGGAGATGTTAGAACCTCGGCACCAGTAACTGGGGCGGTGATCTGGAGGCTTGGCTGCTGGCCCTTTTATACTTCTCAGCTATCCCTTCTTCTGCTGGCATAGTGCGTTTGTAGAGGGGGCACAGCAGGTGTGAGCCCGGCGTCTAGATCCTTCGAGAGGGGGCGGCGTAGTGAAGAGCACCGGGATCTACGTCTCTTGTCTGTGGCGGCATCTAGCGGCGCTGCTGTACTTGCCACAGACCTCTTGCACTGTCTCGATGGCTCATCGAGCTAAATAATAATTATCATTGGGATGCCTGTCCCGGCTCAGCAGGTAATACAGTCTTGCAGACGTCAGCGGCAGCGACGTGACTTGTGGACAAGCTGTCAGGAGTGTAGTTGACTGACGAGTAGCAGTAGTTTATTATATTGGAGAAGATGTCGTGCATTAGATTATTTATTTTCTTTGTAGGTTACTCAAGTATAATCATACAAAAATTATTACATCTATATTTAATAATCTTGCTAATATTTTAATTTGAATGTCAGAACACTTTTACTGTGAACATAATAATTTAGCAGTTGATCTGCCCAAGCAGTTTCCTAATAGATATAAAACCCCAAATATATCACATATGTGCTTTATCAATTTGATTTTCTACCATTATCAAATGTTCCTCTTTGTGTACTGAATTACATTACTACAATTCAGATTTCATGACACCCACATTATGACAGGACAAATGCTTATAGAGTGGCAACAGTTTGGTAATGCATACTGACAAGCTGACACGGGGTGGCCAAGAAGTTATATTGGAAGGTGTAAGGAAAAATTCACTTTTCTCCACAAATTGCAGCAAAAATTAAAATAATCATTTCATGAAAATACATTTAAAAAACAAAGTTAATTTTGTCAAAACTGTTACAGTAGTTTATAAAATCAAAAACCTACTATGCAAGACTTGGAGAAACTCAAAACAGCAACAGCACCTGCACATAACATGTGGTAAGTGATTTGTCAGTCATGATATTATGTAGCATAATTCAGGGTTTTGTTTAGAGTACAAGCTACATGAATCCTGTAGTTGTCCAAAAAGTTTAAATTCACAAGGCATCCTTTTTTTTTTATTTAGCAGAGTTTTATTTCAGAGTTAATTTAAACTGTCATTAAAGAACTAAATTAAGTATGTGTTTGTCAAAAAATGTAAACTAAAATATGTTTTTGGGGAAAAGTAAACCCTTTAACGATCAAGTTTCATAAAAATTGATTAAGGAGAAATTATTTAGGCTCAGTTAGACTTACCATATAAGATTCTTTAATTACTTGCTGATTTAAACTGCTAAAAAGCAAAATTTGATAATGCCAATACAGTTCCTTATCTATTTACCTTATCCTGCCATATAGATGCAATATTTTAACGATATGTAACTACGTTACAATTAATTTAATATATAATTGAAAATAACGTTACTAGTATGTTCATTATAGCTATTATATGTAACACCAGTACTACTGGATACTGCAATAACTAGTCCCTTAGGAAAAACCTCATCACCTAGAACGATCCATAACAAGAAGAAGGGGTTTGAGAGGAAGGAGCGGTACAAGGGTGCAAGATCCTCAGGGAGTATAACAATCTCACAGGCATCTGCATGCATAACCACCACAGTCTTCACAGATGTCATCACCAGCACAGTATCCAATGATACAGCTCAATCACCTTACACCACTCTACCCCGCAGCCCAATGGGAAAGAAAACAGCAAAGATTAGTACGGGTGTGCGAAGCTTTGCATTTTCCAAGTTGAATCGAAGACTTTTGTACCTTCGACTCCATCTTCGAATAAAAAAATCTTTGACTGAAAAGTCTAAGATTTTCACCAAATGTTTTTTTCCACCGAAACTAGTATCAAAACCTGCAGCCAGTATCATTAATAGGGGTGTCTGGATATTCGAAAAGTCAAGTAGTTGTGAAGAGTAATTTATGAATTATTCACATTCGAACTGCGAGTGGTTGTAGAGCTGTGCGGCCCTTTAAGAACTTTGAAAGTTTTCCCGTGTAAAGCCTAGTACACACTGGCATCACTTTTGTACCAGAAAGTGAAAATAAAGGTGAACAAAAAATTGAACACTAAAGTGCCGACTAGCTAGTATGCACGGAATTGTGTGATCCATACACACGCACTAGCTGATGAGCAAGAAAGTGGATGGTTGATGTCAACTATGTATGATTTGAAAGCAGGTTTTGAGGTTGTGGGGGTAATTAGTATATTATCAATAGCATCTGCCATAAAAAAGAATAAAAGATTTAGTCCAATCAGACATATTTCAAGCACTAAATATATACAAATGTAGAATATGTAAGATCACTCACATAAGAAAAGACAAACCTCTCTCTCTTTTTTTTTGTTTAATTCATTGACAGAATTATTTACGATAGAGGGACTATTAAAATATTTTATTGTATTAAAAACATTAAAATATCTGCTTATTGCCAGCATCAACAAAATATATGTTTTGTTTACATTCAACTTGTACAAGAAAGAAGGTGAAAAATAGGACCCACCCTATATGGCACTAGCTCGTATACAAGCTCTTGTGTTCTAATAACTAGCATACTCCGTTTACACAATGCAAGTCGGGGTGTACAAGAACGTGCTCACTTTCTTGTACAAGAAAGATGCCCATATGTACTAAACTTAAGGCAGCATATCTCGGAACGAAAGCCTCAGTGGAAAAGATGCTCAACTTCCACTGTTTTCAAACAACTAGGTTTGTAGATTTTATCCCTAGCTCCACCCTGCTAAGATAACAATCTACAAGCTTGACATTGTCAAGGGTTGGTGCGGAAATAAGAGGGAGGGAGGGACTGTTTTTACAGCAGCATCCTTTCCTTTGTGTCTTTATTTCTTTTTCTCCCTCTCTCTGTCACAGTTGAGGTGTCTGTACGCAGCAGGCTGTGGAAAACTCTTGTGTAGTGGTGTCAAGCCAATCCTCCTAGCCAGTGTTCTAGAGATCAGAGTTACACACACCAGTGGAAAGATTGCTTTATACCACAACATAACACAAATACAACACGTGGATTTTCTGTCTTGAAAAATTCATGTTTCTTTGCCTTTCTAACATGGCTATTATGTCTTCATGCTATTATTTTCTTGACATTTGGCACCCAGCCACACCAGCATACCAGATGTTGGAAATCTGGATGATGATCAGGTCTCTATGCATCGCTTGTAAATATGCATGACCAGTATTTTATTTTGGTCCCTTGAAAAACCATCCGTACAGGTCACAATATATTTCAGTCTGACTTACGTTTATATTAAACATTTTTATTATGTTTTTCAGTAATATATTGTTTTTCCACAGGTTATTAAGATGTATTATATATAGTATCTTTTTTATATTTTATTAAAGATTTATTATATAATGTACTATGCATATGTAAATTTAGTATATCAGTTGTGTATACAATTTCACATGAAGTTTCCCCAATACAGTTAACATAGCAAGTGTTCCCTTCAAATTCATTATAAAAAAATGTTCTATTATGTATAACAATTTCATTTGTAACATTTTTATGTTAAAAATTTGTTCTGTTAAATACATTTATTTTGAATCTTCCTCTGTTCATTAACAAATATTTTATACCAACCCAAATGTGTATCACAGCACCCAAGTTTAAATCATCAATTACATTTTAATTTTTGAAAAGAGCTAGGTTTTGAGAGCAGATGTTTTGCAAGTAACATTAATCTTGTTTATTGCAGAACCAATGCATATATAAAAAAAAAACATAATTTTTGTTTCAAGCCTATTACTTGACTGTCAACAGCAACAAAACTTGCAAACAAATATACACATGCTTACTGTTTTCTGAGTTCAAAATTTAGTATTTATACAAATATAGAGCTCTATATATACTTCGATTTTTGTCTTTACTTGGACTTACATGGTTTGTTGTAGTAGTCTAATACCCAATTACTTTTTGGACAATAAAATGGAACAAGTTAAAATTTGCTTTTAATTGTGCTCCACTTCACCAATACCACTGTTTTGAGTATTATAGTAACCTAAATTCTAATTAAATGTAAGAAACACTTTTTCATTCATTGGCAGCACATCAGTGAATCTGCATTACAGAATCTGCACATCAGCACAAGTTTTGTGAATCGGCACAGCTCTAGCTATTTTCCTTACTTTTTATTCCTACTCATTTAAAGATCTTCATTAAAAATTTTATTCCATAGGTATTACAGCTGGACCATTCCTGATCATGAAAACTAGTAGTTTTTATGAATGTTTGCCATTTCCCCGGTGGCAAATCAATGATAAATAGATCCCAGCGGTGCTATGTTATAGAATAACTCGTTTAGAAGTGTAATAAAAACCAGAATTATTAAGAAAAACCATTATACACACATTTACTTCACTTAAGCATTTACCGAAAGAGGATGTATTTACTTTTTTTTTACCTTTGCAGCCGAAGAAATGGACATGTAGGCCTAAATGTTATATTGCTGTGGGTTTTACATTATCATCACTTTTATTGACAGAACACTTTTTTTTTTTTATTCCAGGGAAATTATAGTACTTTATTTTTGCAAACACATTCAAAAGTATACTATTTCAATACACTGATGAAAGCATGAGACAGCAACAAGCTGGAAATGAGTATCATGCACGGCGCCAGCGCCGCTGGGAGTTGGGTTGATTTAGATACCACAGCTGATACATCTTTTCGGAAGAACTGCATACTTTCTTTGTAAGCAATGAAAGTTGAGCCTCTCTTGCTCCGAGGCCCTACTGCCACCACCATTCAGCAAGATTATTATCTAGCCTGACACTGACAAGTGTCCTTGGAGGAGGAAAGTAAAGAGGCCAAATGTTGATAGCCACCCTCTGAAATCCCTGTGCGGTGGTGGCACCAACTGGGACTATATAATGGAGTATGGTACTTTTTATAAAGTTTGTAGGTATCTAAACGTATAATCATTCATTTCTTGCATATTTAATATTTTAATTTTTTAGCAGTACAAGATTAGGATATGTTTTATTCCATTGCTCAGTGTCTAGTAGGCATACATTTTTTGGCAGTAACAGTACAAATGAGTTGAATAAACTTGAAAACTGTAGCCTACTGTAAATTAATATACATATTTTTAAATCCTAAAACTTTGATTTTTGTTCGAAATGCCTTCGCATGATGTAAGCTTTGCTTCGACTTCGCTTCACATTTAAAAAGAGACCTTCGCACATGCCTAAAGAATAACGAACCTAGTGACCATCAAGGCAGGGACTCTCTCACCAGGGATTATGGTGATGCCATATTCTGTACTGGAACTGAACTTGAGCCAGAAAGAAAACACAGGTTACAAGTAAGAAATGCTGCTGCATCTCTATATGCAAAATCAATGGGTTTTGGCCATAAACGACTCCTGGATTAATGGACCCAAGCTAGGATCCTGCTAGCTAATAGGGATAACAAGAATCAACGAATATAGTGCTCTAGTAAGTCTATCCAGCACCCAAACACTTCACAAGTCGTACTGGCCTCAAGCAGTTAACAGAACCTGAACTACGATGGAGAAACTTGCCACCACTGCCAACCACCCAAATCATCCACACTATCAAGACCCCATATCATATACAGAACCATAGTTAGGAGCACACATAGCGCACAGTGTGTTTTAAATGGCATTTCAAAAAGACACAGGAATGCTGTGAACTACACTGCCAGGAATCAGTTGTACTTCCTTACTAACCACATTAACAATAAATAGCATGAACCTGGGTCGCAACATCAGTTTGAAAGTACATATAAACGTGACACATCTATGTGAACATAGCAGATAATGGCACCCACCACGGAATAAGGCGTGAAGTTGCCATTTAAGGCAGAAAACCAAAACCCAAATGTCTTGATGATATGATCCCATGGTCACATGCCTGTATCAATGTATCAGAATATAGCCCAGCAAAATGGGCTCATTTCTGGCAATTACAGTGAAATATCTTCTTACTTTCTCTATAACCACCCATATTGTCAACCCAACTCCTACTCACTTTATTTCATCTTCACTACTCTCTCACTCTTTCTTCTCCCCCTCATGACAAACAGTTTCCCTCACCAAACCTGCCTTATCTCTTTCTGGCCCACACGCTGTAAGTGCTAACAAGAACTGCAATATTCTGGCTGCACTTTACTGTAGCTCCTAAGGACAGTACTCAAGTCCAGACGTTTATGATGCATAACTTCCTAAAAGGAAATGAGTAACCACCCTGACACCAGTTGATGAACTCTAGCAGTTTTCATATTCACTTATTCCAAAGGTGCTATCACTCCTACCACAGCCCAGGTGCACTAACAGATGACATGTCTGATACTGGTGAATCTTTCTTATAGTAGCTACCAGATCAATATCATTATTAAAGAGGGAGATTTCCCAGCATCCACAAGAGCCCAATGAATGAAGAACAAACACACATGGTCACTCCTTTTCACACCTAAACCATATAAAGCTGCTTACTCGCCACAGTTAACGTGGAAATCCACCTCAAACAGTTGCAGGGTCAGTGATCTCACCTACACCTGACAAGCTAGCACTGATCTCATATTGTGTTAGCCCCTGTGATGACTGACCTGTAGTAGTAAGCACCACAGTGGTTGGTCTAGACTAATGGCATATCAATCAACATCATGGTCATGTCAATCAGCATCACAATCACTTCCTGGACTGTAATTTCTAAGGACACAGTAAAAAATAGTTGGGCTAGCTACTAAAACACATGGTTTCTTTAACAATACTCACAAAACCAGGATACGTTCAACTCAATAGATTTCCACAGCTGAGAGCTTCTGCTGCCAGGCATTGTTGGGCTGTATATAGCTGGTAGCAAGGAAGATGAGCCACAACCTGGGACTGATGAAGAGTCAGAAGGAATCACTAAGTCATCATAGAATTATGTAATCTTATTGTACAAACACTTGCCAGACTCCTTAGCACATGTGCATGACTCAGGCTTGTACCATATTTACACATTGTAAGCCAACTTATTTTTATCAATTTGAATCTTTCCAAATCACGCCTCGGCTTAGAATTGGGACAGACAATATTACATACAGTTACGACCAAGTATATATAAAACAAGCTGATAAAATGGATGGTGTATATTTAATAGTACCATTGCAAGCTTCCTTCCTCCATCCACCTGTCCAGTGCTCCTACACCACTCCAAGCTCTCTTCCACACCCCTACTATCTTTTTCATGTATTTCTATTCCCCCCCCATGACTCGTCTATCATTTGTATTCTCATACTCTTGCTTCAAACACCCTAACCTATTTAGAAACAATTGTCACAACAGGCAGCCCCGAATTTTCTTTGTCCTACTCTCCCTGCACGCAGTCCAATAGCACTAGCTGTCACATCTTTTCGCCTCTTCTGTGGGCAGAAGAGGCAACAAAAACCAGTCAACAGACATGAAAACTCTGGCACAATCAATGACATCACCGCGTGCTCCCTCAGTTAATTATGTGTAGTGGACATTGAAAATTAGACTTGCATTCAGTATCATATTATTTTCTTTTTCCAAGGGTTTAAATGTTAGGGGTCGGCTTGCATTCAGTGTCGGCTCGCAATCAATTATATACTGTATTTAGGTGATGCAGTCAGCGATGCTTAGCTTTCAGTCAAATGGCAGAATGAAAGCATGAGCAAGGCTGTGGCAAAAGAGATGGGACAAACTTTATCTGTATGGTCTACAAGGCCATGCAATACAGGAAATGGTCGCCACCAAAGAAAGCATCCACATCCTCCACCAGCATAATGCAATGGGCTTTGATGACTGGCTTTCAGGAGTTCCGTTACTGGATTACACCTCAACTCCCAGCTGTGCCTTGCCCTTTACCACCAGGGGACTCCAGCACAGAACATCTGTCTAACTTCAGTGGAGGCCAGTCAATCTGAGGCAAGCACCCATGTCAACCTCATTGGCATCATTAATATAGTCTCACTGACCCACCACTAGAACAACAACAGTATCACTTTTATGGAACTATAAGAACCCTTTCCATTTGACATAAGCACAGAATTGACACGCACTCCCTAAAAAACTTCTACAAAAAGGAAAATGTTCAAAAATACTATCAGGTATCTTCACTGAACTCTATTATCCACCACCCAACAAACTACTCTGTCCCTACACTACTTCACAAAGTTGCCGACTACTGAGAATTGTGTATAACCAAACAATAACACAGAGTACAAACACACTACTTGATCTACAAATAAAACTTCCAACCAGCTAGCAGGAAGGAAATTTTCACCATAATGCTTTGCCTGCTCAAAACATGCATGTATATTTGACAAGAAAAGAAGCTAGAGAAGGGGCATAAAAGTCATACTTTAATTACTGTACCCACAATCCTATTTTCCACTTCCCTTCTCCCAGAAGAAAGCACTGACAAAACTCAGCTGACTGGGTACAGGGGCACTGAAGGCAAATGGACTTCCACCATTGACAACATCTATCCTGTTGCCACGGCCTACTGTAAGAGGCTGTGTGAATTCATGTGGAATTTGGAGAAAAATATTTTTTGACGCAAAAAAAAAAAAAAACACTTTTGTGGCATTTAAGATATATTTTCCAGTATACGACATTTCCGTGAATGTGCAGAATAAGAAAAAATTGCCAAGCAGAAGTTAATGCAAGTATTGGTAAATTATGTAGTTCAATATATGTTTTGTTTCAGTGAGTTCTCATACATTGCTAACATTTTTTCCAAAATATAGAACTAAGTCATTAAAAATATAATGAAAAAATACTGCGGTATTATTAACTTTTAATTTTACTTCTAAGTCATTAAAAATATCAGTGAAAAAATACTGCTATACTACAAATTTTTAATTTATAACACATTGAAATGTATGTAGTTACAGTTGGTGGAATGGATTTACACTAAAAAGTAGTGGAGTGATGGTGTTACCCCGTGAGAAGCATGTGTAGATCATTTATGATTGTTATAATGTAAGGTTTGAAAATTTTTTTATCAGTAGATGCATAAGAAGGATTATTTTCAAGGTTTGGGATAACAAAAGATTAAATGGCTCTTAACAAAAAAATGGCATTCAGTCACTTGGCGATAGTGTAAGGCCATGGGGAAAGTGAGGACGAATGATGTTAAAACATTAGTAGATAGTATATTGGTCACTAATTACTGTTGTTGCCAAACGTCTTAAAGGCTACATCCCTAGTCTCTGCTATCCCCTCCCCCAACTCCACAGGCACCGACTGACACCCCAACCACCTCTAAGAAGTTTTACTCTTGAATAACATACTATCAGTTCTGCAAACACTAGACTGAAAGCTGCAAGTACAAATCCAACAAACATGAGGGTGAAAAAATTTACATGCGTTTTCAAATAATCTTCAATATCTCGCTAACCCAGTGAGACACACATTATTATGCTCTTGGATATAAATGTTACCTACATAAATAAATACAAATTAATCTTGATATTTTTTAAACTTGAACTTTAAGTGGGCACAAAGGTAATAAATTGTGTTAACAGCGGCTATAACAACAGCACAGAGAATCATGTACGTACGTTCCTAAATAACACAGCTTCTACTGTCATGCATGCACAATATACTGGGAGAGCTGATAACTACACTCACTTTAAGTTCAAAATGTCACAATGGCTGATGGCAGTATTACACAAAATTGTAAAATAGGAAGTAAGTTAACTTTTCTGATCATTACTTCCTTTTAAATTTTGAAGATCTGCAGGCATTTGAGTTAACGTCCAATTCAAGCAATACATGCAAGAAATAATTGCATTCAGTGAAATACTTTGAAAACTGTCATTAAAATATATTTCAAGTTATCAACCTCCCCTTCCTCCATTGCAATTCAAATTTTGTGCATCAAACTCAATATTTATATTCCACCATTGAAGACTTAACTTATTTTGTTCGGCCTATCTATAAAGTAATAAATAATATCTACTGAGACTGAAGTGAAATTTTATTAACTTTAAAATATTATTTCTACTATTATTTTACACTAAGACAACAATGTTGCAACTCTGAATGCAGTTTGACGCAATTCAGGGCCTATATTTCCATATGTCCACCATTATACTGAGCCTTGTGACACACACACCTGGCTCTCCATGAAAACTTGTCTTTAATAATATTTCATAACTGAACTACTAAACTATCTGTGAATGATCTATTTATTTTGTACCAATTTTACAAAACACATCTGTGTTAGTCACTATGTGACAGCCGGCCATAAGTAATTCATGATTGGCTACTTTATAGCAAAGGGCCAATCATTTGTGGCCGAAGGCATGGTGTAGATATTGTGGAGGGGAGAGGTGAAAGAAAAAGTGAAGGAACAAAGGCTAGAAAAGGGAAGGGGAAAAATCAGTTAGCATCTATACATAGTATAAAACAAAGTCGCCTGGCCAAGTGTGTGTGTGTGTATATTCGGCTAACGCTTCTAAACTACGAAATGCATTTTGATGTGATTTTCACCAGCATTTAGAGAATTTCTTGAGGAAGGTTTAGGTATGTAATACAATAATATTTAATGTAAGGATAGTAGAGAAATTTCGAAGTTTTATAATAAAGTTGGAAAAAGTCGCTTTTCTGGCACTGACATGGCTTACACTGACCAAACCATGAGAGATAAATACCATAACAATGTACTACAGAATTGTAAATTACAAAAAGTTCTACAAAAAGGTCTATGACAGTATATGTTTATCTTTTAAGGATGACCCACAATAACCATTTTTGTCTTTTAGGCGTTCACTTATGAAGACTTTGTGAACAACAGAGTATTAATCCTATGTTAGTTACCTTAAGCATTTAGTGTATATACTAGCTGTAAAACTAAACAACGCCATATTTGTAAATAGCAACAGAGCGAGGCTGGGGTGGGTCACTAGATTGTGTATATTTAACGCAAAAATGTTATGTTTTCACTAAAAATTATTAAGTTCCTCACATTAACGAAAATTGCAGGAGTCATGAGAGTAGTGCATTCTCGAACCACAGTTGCAGAAGTAAAATGTAACAGTTAGTATCACGTAACAGTTATTCCACAGAAACCTTGATACCTGCTTGCACGTAGTCTCAGATAGCTGGTATTGTAGAATAGTCTACCAAAGCTTGTACCGAACACTGTATGGTGGCACACAAGCTTAACAGACAATGAATAATGCTCCCCAGCTCACTTTAAGGATTGCTTCCAGTAAGGAACATGCATGTTTAACAGTCTTGTGTACATTTGTATGACCCTATGTAATAGTTGTGGTTCATGCTGTCATTTTACATATGAATATTACAATGAGACGGTGACGTCTCAATATGCACCGAAAAAATACCAGCATGCCTACATGCCTCTAGTTGACTACCTTTACATCACCATCATCCTGTTGCATCAGCCGCCAGACCGCCGGCTTGCTAAAGTGCATGACGCAAAATTACTGTTTAACAGCAAAATTACTGAAAGAATTACATACAAAAAACTTAAAGACTTATAAGCTAACTGTACTTACACAATCTAGCAGTGTGAAAATTGATGAACGGTAACGAATAAGTGAAGTTCGCTTGCAGATCCCGGCACGGACATCTAACTAGCATAACAGCTAGAACCAGACTGGGAAACATGGTTCGTCATGTTCGCGCCTAGGGCGCTAGTGTCGCTGAGCTCATGGAAAGGCGTGCCGTAATTCTAAATAAAATAGATGGTATTTCACTCGCAAATTCTGAGAATTACACGACTTCTGGAACCTGCCACTCATGCTGATTGGTTAGGGAAAAAATGTAACCCCCTCACTTGGCTTTGACGCAGTCGGGTGAGACACAAGACGAATGATGACACAAATACTTACTGGTAATTTGGGCACCAGCGGTGCTACCCAATCACCACACTATTGAGACTCAGGGTTCTCAGGGATGCTGTGGGTTCTGTGTGTCCGTCTCACCCGTGCGTATTTACAAACACATAAGCAATACTAAACTTTTTACTAAACATCACTGGAAATAAACACTTAATAAAATATATGTGGCTACAACACTTTCACTACACAATAAAAGAGTTAAGTTCACTGTAGACTAGCTTTTACTGTTGTTATGCATACACATCAACAAGCCAATGAAACGATTATCTCGGTCATGACTAGCAAATTCCACTTGGGTGCTCCCCAGCCCGCAATTACTCTAGTGCACGCCTACATGGACGATCTCACCGAGGTGCATGAAAGCACAGCCTTCACAAGGGAAGAGGGCTGATAGCCGCTAGTGTAGACTGACGGTTTTTCCCTGACGATAGGACACAGTGAATTACAAATGAAACCCTTAATACATATTAACATGTGTGATTACTTGGCATCACTAACACAAACTCGCCGGGGCTCGCCCTCCAGCACGCGGTTAGTGTGGTGACGGCCTATACACAGAGCCGGATAGGACTGGAGTAATTGCACCGTACACTAATTACACAATTACATCAACCCTTGAATGATACATGAAACAAGATGGGACACGAGATATTCACAATAAACACACTCTTGTGAAGACAAGCTTAGATGGTGCATATGCCGCTGGACAAAGTTCGTAGCGGACCACGTGGTGCAGGTGAAATTGCAATATTTCTGTGTGGAAACAGCAAATTAAATTCAGACAAAAGATTATTCTTGGTGAGAAAATTACTCTCTTCATGATTGTAGTGGTTACAGGCTTCTGACATGCCTGATGGTGGTAAATCAAACATTACTGTGACAGTGTGGTCAAGTACAAAAAGCATCAATTTAAGTGAAAAATACATTGAACCCTGAATAAAATTGACATATAACACTGAAATAAATTATTGCAAATACGATGTTACATAAATAAGCTCCCAAACACAACGATGCCATATAAAAAGACTTGGCGTCAGTCGGCCATGTGGTTATACGTGATGCCGCCGTAAAATATTCAAACACAAAAATACACTCAAATATATACATAAAAATAAAGCTCTTAAAATAGCATGTAGCAATAATGCTGAAGTTACAATGAAATGCCATAAACACAGGCAGATGGCGCCTGATTCAAATTGCGCGGGTCGCGTGACCCCTCCGACATATTTCACCTCCTTCTCCTCGATTAAGTTAAAAATGCCGCAAGGGAGCATGAAATTAATAAAGCGGAAGCATGATGATGGGGAAAATGTCTAGCAAAACTGTACACAAGCAAATATTAACCGGTAAACTAAATTAACTATGGAAACCTAAATCAGTGAACAAAAGTTGAAGTGCATACGTGACAGTGTCTTACCTCGCCAGCTCTCCTCGACAGACTGTCCAGATACAAGCGTCGCACGGACCTACCATGGCTGCCTACAGGGTTCACATAAGCGGAAGTGCTATGCACGCCGAGTAAAATAATTAACTAGTGAAAACAAAATGGCACATATTAAATTAAGTATTCTTTTACATTTCTATAATTTTGTATCAATTTCAGTATTATTTTAGTGTCTCTTTATGACAGCGTTCAAGCCGGAATATTAAGTGTTCTTAATCTCGGTGCCATGGGCACTTTGAATTTTGTAACTAAACAATTTAAAGTTAGTACAAACAATTTAAAACATTTAAAGACATATTGAACCCTGCAAATACAATAAAACACATTTTACACTGCAAATAACATTTATACGAAATTTAAAAATTGGCCTCTTTCCGCACGTACGGGCCACGGGCAAGGTGAGCGCCGTCATGGGCTCTAGCACCACTGGCTGTTAGCCGGCGTCAGCTTAACCTTTAGTTTTGATTAAGTCCCCACAGCAGCATGGGTCAGCAGAGACTGGTAACAGCTGGGGACGAGACAATTCCTGAGATAAGTATAAAAAAAAAAGTAGGACTCTTAAGGCCAGTATGTAGGCTTGGACAAATGCTGTCCAAAATTACATGAAGTTATTTTTGTCTTTACACTTGGATTTTGAAGCTAAACCAGAAAAGAAAACCAAATTCTTAAAATGTCTAATCTTTTCCGTTAAAACTCTTAACATCACTTAGTTTTTCATGAAAGAAATTATATAAGAAGTTAGCAATGACAAGAGCATTCACAAATTACATAGAATGTTATGTAATAAACAAAATAAAAACACTTAAATAAGAAATCGTAAAATTAAGGCTGTTTTATAGTTTTCTATGGTTTTACAGCCTGTAATTTTGTTTGAAAATGTACAAATCATGTGTTATTTAGAAAAAAAAAAATGGTTTGTCAAAAAACAAGTAAATATAATTTTAATGCATTTGATAAAGTCAAGGCAAATTCTCTTTAAAAATGTTATCGAGAATTTAATTCCTGAAATGCATAGTGGCATGATAAGAGTTTTGAAAATGTCAAATCTTAAGGCTGTTCTGCTCAGAATTGTGTCCTTTTGAGATGGATATGAAAACAGTATTTCTATTCAAAAAATGTACTTGGTTTATGAAAATGGAATGTAGTATATGTAGTATTACTCAATATATTACAGTATTCGTGTAGTATTTTTGGTTTGAACCATAATGATTGTAGTTTTGATCGTAAAATATAGTGAAAATAACTTGTGTGTGTGTTTTTTAGTTTTGTAACCAATTTTTGCTTCAATATAGAGGGTTTTGATGTACAACAGTTTGGTCGTAGTTACTTTAGACAAGAGACCTTGCATCACCCTACAGTGTAGGTCGAGGGAAGAGTCTCAATGAAAACACCTAGCAGATTAAAGTGTGAAATGTAGATAAGGATGTAATTATCAACCAAAGTTGGGTTATCATTAACAATTATGTTTAAAGTACATACATCTATATGTCACATCAAATCAATACAATTCATTGTGTTGTGTAACTACAATAGAGTCCTCTGCTTCAATTCTTCAGCATATCAGTTGTCTGCTGAGAACATAAAGTAAACTTGCATATGCAGCCAAATTACACTAAACTGATAACACAACCATGTTGATGCAAAAAAAAAAAAAAACAGTACACACCTAGGCCAGCAAGGGTGGTCAGGCTCATGCAGTGGTAAATTGGGGCATTTCTTTACTCTACCTCAGCTGTTCTGACATGTGGAAGACATAATGTTTGTTATGTCAACTGTTGACATAACAAACAACAGTTCCATGGTCTAAGCCAGTAACTACAATGTTACATGTACAGCCAACATTGCTTCAGAAAGTATGACAGCAGAAACTGCAAAATCCAAAATTTGCATTTGCAGAAATTATTTTCAAATATTTATAGTAAATTAAAATGTTTGAAAGTACAATATATTAGGTGCAGTGTTCTACGCAAGTGCTAAATAATTTCAGTTAATACTTTTGAATAACTATAATTTGCCACATATACATATTGGTTACACAATATACAGCATACATTTCTTTCATATTTTATGACATTATTAGATTTTTTCTGCCACAGACTCACCATGAGAGTGAGTGTGTATTACTTCCTTTGCACTGCCCCGCTCAAGTGAGGTGCATGTCAAGGTCAGGCTAGTATCCCAGGAGCGTGCAGACATTTACAAAGGTCAGCCCCGCGTGCCAGATAAGGGTATCAAAACTCATGTGCTCCTGACATTGAGCGGATACAATTGCTGGGGTTATCATAAAAAGAATGTTCTGGTCATCAACCTAGCCTCCCTCACAAAGGTCTAGGTGAGCATAAGCACTGTCTGCTATTTAAAATTCCTGATGGTTGAAACTGTTAAAAGTAAAAAGTAAAAATGCAATTTAAAAAAATTTATGTTATTGGAAAAGTGATGTTTTCAACTTTTGACGGAAATGTTAAATTTACTCATTTCTTTTGTACACACTACTTTTAGCAAATGTTGACCAAATGAAATGTTAAACATCTAATGAATCTGCTGATAGCAGGCATTGAAAATTGTGTAATTTGTTGAGACACCGTTATGAGATTGGTGGTTCTGTTTGTCAAATATCTGCCGTCATAAAAGAAACAGAGTATACCCCACCTTCTACGTGCCACCCTCCTCCTTCACAAAGAGCTCCATGGCATCCTCTTATTTCCTACTTTTTCTCAGTGTGACCTTGATGCAGTTATTAGTAACCCTTGGTGCAGTTTCTGAAGTTCTAGTTTAAACTTAAAAAACATAAAGTAAAATTCCTGCCCTTCGGGAAAATGTGTATACATTTTCAGCAGCATTTCAGGTCCCATGCATTCCCTGATCGTTGGACACCCTGAGAATTACATACCTCATGACAAGAAATTATTAGGCAAGACGACTTTACAATTTCTGTTGACATTGGTCATTGAGAATAAACATGTTATTTTATTAAATTAAATGCTACCATGTTATATACGTATCAGGATTTGTGGTAAATTAACACACCAACAACTTGATCGAAGAAATAATCAAAATAGACACTAAGTACAAAATTCTGAATATGATCGACATAATGAGCAAAGGAATAGTGGAAACGTGACAAATAGAAAATGGGATCGCAGTAAGGAAGGGCAGCACGATAATGTAGCAGATGTCGACAAGTAACATGGAGCAGATATAGACACACCATTTAATGCCTACATGTCCCCACCACAACTGAACCTCGACAACAGAATGTCACACATATGCTACACTACAGGTAATGCCTTCTTAATACTCACAGTGGGATAATAATCAGTTGCAACCTCAACTCGCAAAACCTGTAAATATGCCCAATACTGTTATACAGCAACATGTACACCCACAAGTACAAAGTCCTGAAACCCAACCAAAATCTAGTACACCAACATGTTCACAGTGGTCATTCAAGTGAAGGCTATTTTGAGAGGCTAGAGAGTTAAAATAAAATTCCCGCTACTGAAGTTAATTGCGATAAATGTACAGGAGTTTGGAGTTCAGCTCAGCCACGGAATTTTAACTAATGAATCAGAATAAGGTATGGGTGCAAGAACAGCCTAAATTTCTACCAGTTACCAAGAAGTTTCTACCAAGAAGTTAAACTAGATGTGTTTGGAGCCTTTTGAAAATGTTAACATTTCAATTTTGCTGCAAGTAACTGATTTTAATGAACTGCTGAAAATGAAATGTGAACTTATTAAAAGCTACGTGGCGTACAATTTTTACATCATTTTGGTTGACAAGATAGACCTTGTATATGTCTGGGATATCATATTGTTAGGAAAATGTCTGCCTATTAAAATAAATGAATGTTTCGTTGATATAGCATTTGTTTATTATTTAAGAAGCCATTGAAAATAGACTTTGCCATTGTAAAAATTTATTTGACGCATTGTGTTTGGACTTAATTTTGACAACATGGGGAGGTCTTATATGCTTTTTAATGGTTTCATTTTCGTTGGAAGATGTCTATCTATTAAAATAAACTAATAATTTTTAAAACCAATGTGTTGTTTTTGTGTTAGAGATAACCGAACACGGACTAACACAAAAAATTCAGTTTTTGTATTTTGGAGGGGTTAAAACCAAGAGTTAAAACAAAGCCAATCTTACAAGTTCATAGAGCGTACTAGCCCATGAAAACACAAAAAATCAATATTTGATGGTATTTGATTACTATAACATGTAATTTAGCTGCAAGAGCCATTCAAAAGCAGTATAAGTACTACTTAAGTGTGATTTTTGAGAATAGGGATCGAGGTCGGTCAAAATTCCAATAATGACCCTTTGCCAGGGAACTGTAAAGGGTCGTAGAATCAAGAGTTGACTGTATTAACAGGTGGCTAGGAGATTGCTAGGTGTTGTGCAATGTTCATTCATAGGCCTACAGTTTTTGTCATATTATCTTTAAGGAGTAAGGAAAAAGGAAATTAAAGAGGATACCAAGGTGGCTTAGTTTAATATAGCCTTACACATCCCAGGGGCCCTGCTTCCCTGAATCATAAACCCGTGTTTTTGATGGCAAGGGTAGAATACTAATCTCCGTTAAACAGAGGCTGAACATATGAGGTGTAAGGTAGTTGCACACTACTTACCATCTGCTTCATGTTGCGAACCATGTACTTGCGGGCTTGGTTTAACGCAGCTTCTTGCTCTTCCTCCAGCTGCTCTATGTGCCTCGTGAGGGTCTTCTCACTGCAACGCAGGTTGTACACTCCTAGGTCCACCTCTGTCACTCTTGCAGTCTTGACACGTGCTCCAGCAATCTTCACCAACACGGGACCTCCATCGGGATGCATGCACATGGCGGCCTTGTTCTCACGCTGCAGCCAGTGGGATGCCAGGACCAGTTCCTCACTTACCTCTGGGACATGGCCTGTCAGCATGCACAGCTCCTTCACGTCCCATAGCTTGTTCCTGTCCTTATCCAGCAGGGCCGACAACAGCTCATCTGCTTGTATCTGCTCACACATCACACCAACCACATTTAACTTAGTGCAAAAGTAAGCCTGATTTTATTAAAATTTGATACCTTAACACACTGCATTATCTCTCATTTCCATACTCAATATTTTTGCCACAAAATAATGTACATTCTAAAGATTATTATACTCCAGGTAGCTATAGCACAACATTGTCATAATATTTCCTAAAATTTTAAATAGTTTTTTAGTCTCTCTGTTTTTTATTTTCATCCAGCAAAATTTCTGTTGTACTAGTGACATATGTATGGGACTTTGTTTTTATTTTCCAGCTCTCAAGAATGTGCATGAGTGTGTCTGCAGGTTGTTTAAACGTCCATATTTGGCTTTTAAGCAGGAAACTATGTGCAACAGATTATGTGTACACAGCTGATGAAACACACACGTACTTTTGCTGACTGTAGCCATGCATTGACCAGATAGCAGGATGAAGTTTCCCCTTACCCACAGGGACAATGTTTGCTGCTTTCGCACCCAATAGGTTTTGGGGAAAATGTGAATTAGAGTACGAAAGAGACAAAGGGGGGAGGGGAAGACATCCAGCTGGCTTTTTTTATTTACAGGTCCGAAAGCAGCAGTGCATGTGATAGGCTCGAGTGGAGGGACCTGAGCATATACCGGACATACCTCTTGTGGTAAACATGTGAAGTAGCACTGTTTAAAACTAAAATTAGCAGAACTTAAGGTGGGGAAAATGGCCACTAGCAGTACAGATATGTTTTCATGCACCATACATTAGATTGTGTAAAACACTAGTCCGGAGGAGGCTGGAAGTACAGCAGCGAAATGCAGAGTTAAGTAAGAGCACTATGTTTCTTTGTTTGTGTGTAGTTCATGTTTAATGTTATATAGCTAGTATGTAATTGGGGCAGTTGGCTGTCAGCCATCTATCACCAATAAGACTGCGTGTAGCAAAGCACAAACTAATACAACCGTCAAGTGTTAAGAAACTTCAGCCATGGGGTTATAGTGTAATAGTTAGCTAGATTATGTAGGGCCTCAACAAAGTCTGCGAAGTGAGAAGCCTCTACAGTTCAGCTGATTGGTTGTTTATTAATTATGAGCTGACTGCAATATTTTATGGTTCATTTTGCTTTGATTACTTATATAAGACTTGGTAAATTCCTAACAGTTGATGCCGACTAACAGCCAGCTGCGCTAGAGCCCATGGCGGCGCTCACCACGCACATGTCACGTGTCCTGCACATGCGCAAAGAGGCCAATAATCATTCTGAACTCCCACATAAATATTATTTTTCACTGTAAAATGTATTATATTGTATTGTATTTTCAGGGTTTAATATGTCTTAAAATGTGTTCAAGTGTTTGTTATTAATTTTAAATTGTTTGGTTATAAAATTCAAAGTGCCCGCGGCATTGAGATTAAGAACACTAATACTCCGGTATGAATGCCGGCATAAAGAGACAATAAATTCATATGAAAATTCAGAGGGAAAATTATAAAAATGTAAAACAATATTAAATTTCATTTGTGCAATTTTATTTTCAATAATAAAACATTTCACTCGGCGTGCATAGCACTTCCACTTATGTGAATACCGTAGGCAGCCATAGTAGGTCCGTGCAGCGCTTGTCTCAGGACAGTCTGTCGAGGAGAGCTGGCGATGTAAGACACTGTCACGTACGCACTACAACTTTTGTTCATTTTTGTTCCATAGTCAATTTAGTTTACAGGTTAACCTTTGCTTGCGTACTTTTGCCATACATTTTCCCCCACATTATGCTTCCGCTTTATTAATTTCTTGCGCCTTTGTGGCATTTTTAACTTAATCGAGGAGGAGGAGGAGGAGGAGAAAGATGTCGGAGAGGTCATGCAACCCGCGAAACTTGAATTAGGCCCCATCCGCCTATGTTTATGGCATGTCATTGTAACTTCTGTGTTATTGCTACACACAATTTTAAGAGCTTTATTTTTATGTATGAATTTGAGGGTAATTTTCGAAAAGTGTTATGCACGTAACGGTAGGAATCAGAGAGCTGCGTACCAAGTGCGATGTCTACATTGTGCCGGACTTGTGAAAGGAAGTGATTCTGCGACGGCCATGGCTTACTGACAACCAAGCCGTGATAGAACCAACCACATCCGAATCGTCTGCACATGGGGACACGTGGCTGATGGACCATTTATGCCGTGGGAGCAACACTACCAACAACAACTGCTGTGCCACTTGTTGACTTTGATCACGAGGTGCCCACCACACATCAGCAACGTCCACTGGACCAGTATGCCAGTGTGTTCCACAATAAGGGGAAGCTGCAACGCGCTGACATCACGGAGCATGCAATTGTCACAACGCATGAGGACCCGGTGTACTCCAAGACATGAGACCCAGGTATTCTCTTTTGCCGTGTCATCAACCAGCAGGTATGTGAGATGCTCAATGATAACGTTATTGAACCTACACAAACACACTATAATTCGGGTATTACCCTTGCTCCAAAGAAAGATGGCGAATGGCGATTCTGTGTCGACTTCCGCCCCCTTAACAAAATCACTGTAAACATGCCGCCACCAGTCATAAACATGAAAGACACTTTGTCAACATTAGGACCAGCTTCAGTATTCACATCACTTGGTTTAAAGTCTGGATATTGGCAAGTGCCTATCCGCCTACAGGACAGAAAGAAAACAGCCTTTACTACCCCAGATGGACGTAGATTTCAGTTTGTAGCCATGCCACTTGGTTTAAAGTGTGCCCCTACAACATTTCAGAATTTAATGGTTAATGCATTGGATGGATTTATTGGAGACTTTGCGATGGCATATTTGGATGATGTACTTGTTTCGTCTAACAGCTGGGAAGAGCACGTGCACCATTTGAGCCTTGTGTTTGAACGGCTCAAAAGTAATAAACTTACGTGCAAAGTGGAAAAGTGTAAGTTGGGTATGAGTAGAATGGAGTTTCTAGGCCATTATGTAACAGCAAACGGACATGAACCGGAACAACACATATATGACATTCAAAATAAACCCACACCCAGATCACGTAAACAATTCGGGAAGTTCTTTGGCTTAATTAATTGGTTAACGGAATTTGTCCCAAATTTTTCCGTAATCACTGCACCGTTAACTGCTTTTTTTGTGTGAGAAACATTCATTTGTCTGGCCACCTCAAGCTGATCAAGCATTTAAAGACATTAACATTGCATTTCAGAACTGTAATCCGCCAGTCAAGAAGGCATTGGGGCCGTGTTGTGTCAGGAGGGAACACACGGGGAAAAACATATTATAAGTTACCACAGTGCTAAGTTCAGGGACGCAGAACATAAATATCACATTAATGAACAAGAATGTTTGGCCATTGTGCATGCATTGCGGAAGTACAGGCCGAACTTACTAGGAAGGCAGTTTACACTCAAAACTGAAAACGGATGTCTTGTATGGTTAGAGGGAATGCATAACGGGAAAAGCAAACTCGCACAATGGGCGCTGCTACTGCAAGAATATGATTTCAAGGTAGAATACGTGGCGGGGAAAACTAACGAGCTCGTGGACGCCTTGGCCAGGAACCCTTGTCCGAATCTAACGGTAACTGAAGATGCAGAGTGGGAAGAGATGCTACCTTGCCATGCAATACCAACTGCAGAAACACAAACTCTCGTTGTACAAAATATTGTTGATACACCACCTGGCGAACTTGTTTCCTTGAATGTACATGACGTGTTAAAAGAGGTACACACTGCACAAGATAATTCTCCAGATGCCGCGCAACGCTGACAACACTGTGTCACATGTTACACAAAACACTGGAGGGTAGTGAACAGAGAAATACAAATCAAACCACCTGGTAATTGTGCATGATGACAGACGTATATACCAAAAGAGAAATGGGAACTTGTGTTAAAGTATGCACACGACAGTTTGGAACATGGACACCCAGGATCCAAGCAAACACGAAGGAACGTGCAGAAATTTTTTCACTGGCCAGGGATTCAGGGAGATGTCAGGAAATATGTACAGAGCTGCATTACGTGCAACACCAGTAAGCCGCGAAGAGTGGACAGCGACGCTCCACAACAGCCAAGGCTGCCAACCAAGCCTTTCAAAACAGTAGCTATCGACATCATGGGCCCGTACCAGCGTACAAAAACTGGGAAAAAATTTCTTGTTGTTGCCACGGATTTGTTTACCCGTTGGACTGAGGCATTTTCCATCAGCAATGTTCGTGCACACACAGTTGCACAAGTAATGCAGAACGAGTTTTTCCTGAGTTGGGGACATCCAGAGTATTTGTTGACAGATAATGGAACACAGTTTGTAGGGTGAAAATGGAGGGAGTACTGTACCAGGCGGAGAACAGAACACCGTACCACCCCAGCATAACAGCCCAGGGCTAACCCAACCGAGAGACGTAACCAAGACGTCAAAATCCAACTACTGGTCCGGTTAGGCAAGGACCATACTAGGTGGGCCGAATTGATCCCGTAAGTGATGTTTTGACTACAGAACAGAGTGAATGCAGCACTCGGGAAAACACCCACCACGATGGTACAAGGTCGCAAACTCCCTGCCCTGGAGCACAGCGCGAAAAACTGCCCAGACCACCTGAACAAATTGCTGAACTCCAAGTGCAGATACATGAAGAAGCCAGGGTGAACCAGATCAGTTATTGCAATGTGTAGGTACCGGATAGCAAGAGGCCGCCACCCGAACTTGTATCTGGGATGTACGTGTACGTAAGAGAAAACCCGTTATCGGCCGGGGCAAAGTAGTACTGGGCTGGACTGGCAACTAGATGGACAGGGCCAGTAAGAGTGGTGGAAAAGATGGGAAATTCCACATATCTACTGAAGTTGGGACCCAGATGTGTCACGAAACGGCACCGTGATGACCTGCAGATAGCCCAACAACCTGTGGGGAAGAGAGGCAAGGAGACTACGTTACGCCCAGTACCGCAGCGAGTTCGGAGAATTTCACCAGGGAGTACACAGGGAAATGTCAACATGGACACTGAAGAGAACAACAACACTAACACGAGAACACCCAGCCAAAGTAATGAACTGTCATTTAAGGGTATTACACCGACAGAACACACAACACCTAGTAGTGAGGAGATGGAAACGAGTAGTATTGCAACACCATTTCTGGGTTTTTCTGTTAATACCTGTAACAACACAACGAAGCAGTGTGAATTTGAGGGATTCCCAAGTGTACACGAAGGTGGTACATGTCAACACAACCAGTGCCAGTGAGTTGAGTTTTAAGGGGTTTCCCTAGGGCACAGGTGAATTTGGTTGTAACCAAAGTGTAAATATACATCTTGGTACCACATGTGAAGGCGAGATGCCTTTTAGAGGCTTTCCAGTTCCCGCAGGGGAGAGTCCAGTAGGGCAAGAGAGTTTGAAAGGGTTTGGGGAAACTTGTAGGTCAGTGAGTGTGACGTCAAGTGTCAACAAGTCGCAACACAGCACTCACAATAAACGGGCCGAGTCACCACTACGTACCCACATTGTTGTTCCTGACTACACCCCCACCCCCCAACAAATGCAGAAGAAACAGACAACCTCCAAGGCCATGTTTTCTTTGCCCTAAATCAGCAACCAGCCTAGCAGAGCCCGCCAGAGCAATGATGCATTGTTTGCAACCCCCTTGGCCTTCGAGGGAGGGGTCGTTTTGATGCTGGCTAATAGCCAGCGGCAATAGAGCCTATGACGGCGCTCACCACGCACGTGTCATGTGTCCTGCACATGCGCAAAGAGGCCAATAATCATTCTGAACTCCCACATAAATATTATTTTTCACTGTAAAATGTGTTATATTGTATTTGCAGGGTTTAATATGTCTTAAAATGAATTCAAGTGTTTGTCACTATTTTTGAATTGTTTCGTTATATAATTCAAAGTGCCCAAGACACAGAGATTAAGAACACTGATATTCCGGCATGAACACCATCATAAAGAGACATTAAATTCATATGAAAATTTGCAGGAAATATTTAAAAATGTAAAATAATATTAAATTTAATTTGTGCAATATTATTTTCAATAATAAAATATTTTACTCAGCGTGCATAGCACTACCGCGTATGTGAACCCTGTGGGTGGCCATGGTAAGTCCGTGCGACGCTTGTCTCATGACAGTCTGTCGAGGTAAGACACTTTCACATATGCACTACAACTTTTGTTCACTGATTTAGGTTTCCATAGTCAATTTAGTTGACAGGTTAACCTTTGCTTGTATACGTTTTGCCATACATTTTCCCCCGCATTATGCTTCCGCTTTATTAATTTCTTGCACTCTTGTGGCATTTTTAACTTAATCGAGGAGAAGGAGGAGAAAGATGTCGGAGAGGTCACGCCACCCGCGCATTTTGAATCAGATGCCATCTGCCTATGTTTATGGCATTTCATTGTAACTTCTGCATAATTGCTACATGCAATTTTAAGAGCTTTATTTTAATGCATGTATTTGAGGGAATTTTTTGTGTTTGAATATATTACGGCAACATCACGTATAACCACGTGGCCAACCAATGTCAAGTCTTTGTATACACCATTGTTGCATTTTGAAGCTTATTTACGTAACATTGTATATGCAATATCCGTTTAAGGGTTCTGTGTCAATTTTATTCAGGGTTCAATGTATTTTCATGTAAATTGATGCTTATTGTACTTGGCCATGCTGTCACATTAATGTTTGATTTTACCGCCATCAGGCATGTCACAAGCCTATAAACACTTCAATCGTATAGAGAATAACTCTCTCAGTAAGAATAACCTTCGTCTGAATTTAGTTTGCCATTTCCACGCAGAAATATTGCAATTTCAACTGCACCACGTGGTCCGCTACGAACTTCATCCAGCGGCATCCGCGCCATCTAAGCTTGTTTTCACACGTGTGTGTTTATTGTGAATAATCATCTCGTGTCTCATCTTGTTTCATGTATCATTCAAGGGTTTATGTAATTTTGTAATTAGTGTACGGTGCAATTATTCCCGTCCTTGCCAGCTCTGTGTATAGGCAATCACCACACTAGCCACATACTGGAGGGCGAGTCCCGATGAGTTTACGTTAGTGATGCCAAGTAATCACACATGTTAATATGTATTAAGGGTTTCATTTGTAAATCGCTGTGTCATGTCTTCAAGGAAAAACCATCAGTCCACCCTAGCGGCTGTCGGCCCCCTTCCCTTGTGAAGGATGTACTTTCATGCACCTCGGTGAGATAATCCATGTAGGCGTGCGCTAGAGTAATTGCAGGCTGGGGAGCACCCAAGCGGAATTGCGCAAGTCATGACTGAGATAATCATTTCATTGGCACGTTGATGTGTATACATAATAACAATAAAAGCATATCTCCAGCGAACTTAACTCTTTTATTCAGAAGTGACATTGTTTGCAAACAAACACCATGTGACTGCCAGTATTTGTAAACAAACAACATATGACTGCTAGTATTTGTAAACAAACAACATATGACTGCCTGTTTATGTACCTCCTCCCAAATTACTTTTAGAAGCTGTGAAGGGCTGTTTAAACAGTTGCAGATTGGCAACAAACCCATTTTTTTAGTTTATAAATATTTTATGTAAATGACTAACAGCCCATGTAATAAGTCTATAAATTTGTAACCAGGATGCACGAAAATGAAATTGAATTTTGACTGTCAAATTAATAAGATATTTTACTGTTTTTTAATATACAGTACTCAAAATATATTAATGACAACTAATCTTGTCACACTTACCTGAAGTAAGTTCTTGTAAACATAAAATCTAACATGGTTTCCACAAACGCCAAATACCAAAATCCCCCTCCCCCAAAGAATGCACAAATATTAAAATACCACCCCCCCCCCCCCCTTTTTTCCACACCTTCCCTTTCAGAGACAGTACATATACATTCTTGAAATATAGGCTATGCCTACTATTGCATTAAAAGTACATAATTCAGCTTTGTGGTATGATATGACAACAAACTCTGTACAGCCTGATACTTTTATGGTGGTTATAATTCTCAGTATGTAGGTAGAAAAAGTAATATTTAAGCAAATGTTACTTAATTTCAGTAATTTTAATAACTCTCATTTAGTAACTCTAATGTTAAGTATTGCAGGTCTACATACAAAATACTTAAATAACTTTTCTCAAATACATACGTGTTCAGATTGTCATGCTGCAAATAAAACTTTATTTCTGACTAACTCAGTGTTGATATTTACACTGAAGTTCAGTCGCACAACCTCCCTCCTCAAAATTGTGATTAGAGCCCTAGGCTTGTTCTCGGGTTCAGAGATGTTAAAAAGCGTTCTAGAGAAGCCGACGTGACCTTCAGCAACAATATATAAAATGAACAAGTTACTTACACACTAAAAAGATGCTCCACCTACACAAAATTGAAGACATCGTAAAGTTCATTTTCCTTTGCGATAAATTTTGGAATGTCGCAGTTCCTGCTGATGCACGAGACATTCCTTTATGATGTTGGAGCACCTTCGTTAGGAGCTTAAATTGAAAAATTTTGTTTGATAAGCATGTTGTAATTTACTTGACATTAAAAAGTTGTCTTTCCAATGTAAATCCTGTTTATGTGGATTAGTCTTCTGTTACTCTTATAATATTCTTAACAACACATCTTAAAAATATATGAGCGCTTTTAATTTGCAAAACAAAAATGCTCAAAACATTTATGAAAGACTCCAACATTGAAACCTACATGCCATTATGTTACTTTCAAAAACAGCCTTTAAAAACACGAAAAACCTTTAAATTTATTTTCCAACATGTATCCCTGCGTAACAACATTAACTAATTTTATATACGTTCAAAAAATACAAGTGATACAACTTACAAGTTTGTATGGTCAATAAGCTTTACATTTTGAAACCCTCCAGAACCAGAGTATTAGTTTCAATGAATAATAACACAGAGAAATATTCATAGCAATGAAATGTGGGCCCAATTAGGATATCATCTTTATTTTATTTCGAGGGAGAAAGGAAAAAATTGAGCAGAATGGGGGAGGGGCTTTAGTTTATCATCTTTCGTGAAACGGGATTATTTTGATGTTCTTATGATGTCGGAATCACATAGCCTCAATGTGCACAACATTGGCCAAGAGCCAATGAAATATTAGATAGATTATCATAAGCCCGACCGATTCTGTCGTCCAACCAGCAATTTTGGATTAGAAATGATTTCTACACTTTGTCGTGTCGTGCGGCACGACGCACGGAATGTACAACATTGCAAAATGAAATTGTATTGCAAGCTTTCCCTACAATGGTAAATATGCAGCTTAAAAGAAAAATCAATTGAAAACTACTGTATCTAACTCTTAAAAATAATAATTTTACTTTTGTATGCATTGGCGATACCAATTTGTCCCCATTATGTATTACAAATTTCCCTCTTGTTCACCACCTTTGACATTAACGTAGTCTATCAGCACCTTTTAAATAGTTAGGTTAAATGCTGAGAGCATTCTGTCATGCTGTAAATTCAAGTAGTCACATTGAAATGTGTCGTGATTGCGTTTTTGGTCGTGTTGTACTGTGTTGGATGGGGCTATGTGATTCCGGCATGAGTGTGTGGCATTTTGAGTTGCATATTGTTTTGATGGAGCAGCGGAAAATTTTGCTCGTATGGAAGTAACATTTAAATTATTTAACTTCGAAAATTATAACTTTAATGACAATACAAAACGTGATACATATGTCGCTGTTCATATTTGTACAGTTGCAGCAATATATACACACACACACTTTGACAGAAGATAACCTTACACTCAAATTTACGATGTAGACAAACAAATATTATTCACTCACTATAAAAGTGTGGAAAGTGATGCACTTTTCAGGCCACATGCATTTCAATAATTATAGTAACGGTTTACAAATACATTTACAAAACACGCAAGCTTACTGTTGTAATTTCTTGAACACATGTTTTTGTATGGCAATCCTTGCGAGTTTACTTCATTAAAATCACATTTGTTCGTCACTAGCATGAAATAATATATTGGCACAATCATTCAGTAAAATCAATACTGCGCACATTTCCTGATACGAACAAACAAACTTGTATACGGAAATGATATTCGCGTCACTTCATTGTGGAAAGCAGTTAGGAAAATGGTTGAATGAGCAGTTTTAATGATGTGACGATTAATATTACATTTCACTCAACAAAACTCACTACATCGGTACCTACAAGCAACTATGTTTGGAAAAAGGAAATAAAAAATAATTAACTACCGATTAAATATTCCAACAACACCAGTAAGATAATCGTATAATAAACACGTTTAGAAAAAAAGTGCACTCACAACTGCCTTCATAAACATGGCTAGACATTGGCTGGAAACGTTTAGTGTTCGTATGTATCAACATTCTCTGTCATAAATGCTAAACATGTTTTTTAAAATCCCGTTATTAATAGCCACGAAAATTTAATATTGCTTTAGAAACATCATATAAACCATAAATGTTGTAAGTGTAATAAAGATTTTAAATTACAACTTTTAGTTCCGAGTACTATTTTCTTCCAAAGACATCAAAATTGCCAACCAAACAACATGGGGTGAAAAGGAGCCCAGCTGCATAGAGTGTTTGCCCTGCAAGAACTTCCCAGCCATATCTCTCACACACTGTGTTCACTAGCAGAAAAGGGTGGAAGCCAACCTGAGCTGCTAGGTGCATCAACACCTACACTTCTCTCACACTTATTTTAGGCCCAAAGTTAAACAAATCCATGTGAGTTAGTCTAATATGGTTCAGTCTTATCCTAATTGGTTCACCTCCACACTGTAGTTAAACACACAAAAATATAGTTCATATTTTAACAAATTTACTATGCAATCTTTACTACATGATTAAAATCAATATATTCTTATGATGCGTGAGATGCATTTTTTTTTCAGCTTATTATGTGAGCTTACTCTCAAAATCATTTAACTTCAATTAGCCGTGAAATGTGATACGCAATGTAGGCCTACCTACGACAGTCTGTTCCCATGGTTCTGTGTGTCACTGTTAATCTCCTGCACAAAGTCACTGACCTGCTGGCATCAGTAAGTAGCTAAAATGGTGTGCCGTGGATGTGAGTCATGTGTTGATATAGTAAAATAGCATATTCATTGATGACAATTAAAAATTACAAAAAGAACAGGGTGTCCACTGAAATTACATTTTGAAATGATATTTCCCTGATTTCCAGGCAGAATCTTACCATATTTCCCCTGATTAATTTTCAGGACCAAAATCTTCCAATACCATATTTTTCCACCGCTGATAGAATGAATACGCTATCAATGAAGTTGAATTAAATTACACTGCAACAAACCAAAAAAGCAGGGCCAACATTTTATTCAGCCCATTGATATTTCTCACAATACATGCTATTACACAAGTGCCTATTACAAACACACAAATAATTTATTTTGTGCATAAAAACTTTATGTAATTTGGCAAAGATGTGTTATTGCCACTACACAAACTCAAAAACAGAAATTTTAAAATGCATATGCTCACAACTACATTATCCAGTATTTACACAACTAACAACTTTTGCAGAGTAGCAATAATTTACATTTTCTCTGACCTAGGTGAAAATTTCCTGACATTTCCCTGACCTTTCCTTGTCACATGAAATTCCCTGACTTTTCCTTGTGGGTGGACACCCTGAAGAGCCATATAGTAAAATCCAACACTGCCTTTGAAAAAAAAAAAAATAGCTGTTTATGCAGCTGAAATAACTGGCACATCTGCTGCAAGTCATTTTAGTGCGTATACACCCTGTGGCACAAGCGTTTTATACTTGTGTTCATAAAAGTTACTTTTTTTTTTTCGTTAAACTGAAATGTTATTCATATTTTATCCACAAATTATAATGCTTCATTTATAAATAATCTGAATAAAAATCAGGGAGAATATAGGTATGTTGGTAGCGCCTAGTGAGAAATAGTCCTTATACAAAATACTGTTACCCATAGTGCACACGAATGTGGCACTATGGGTAATTATCCCCTTGTGCCATTTTCGAGGATTAGTTAAGCTTAGTTTGCATGAGGCGGAGGAATATCCTGGAAGTAGAACTTTAGCACGGCTTGAGAAAATGCTGAAATAACCGTGAATGGACTTTTAACTGCTGATACATGCCAAGATAGAACAAAATTATACATGTGAAGTGATTGGTAATAAGCACAGTGCACAAAAAAATTATCTGTATTGATAATCATGTTAATTGCATAAGGTTTATTTTTCTGAGATATTGCATGTAGCACAGTTCTCCCAGCTACCAATCAATGCTGTTAGCAGCAAAGGGATGTAGCTTTGCTTACACTGTGCTTAAAGTAAGGGTGAGAGCAGTATAACTCATCATTCAACCTGCCACTACAAATAAGTTTGAATCCCATCACACGCAGGTCACGAATAGGACTGCTGGCCAGCTGTGAAAAATTAACGATTTTATAATTCAATTTTTTTTATTATAAGTACTTACAACCACTAACCTTTTATTGGCAGAATTCATTTATTAACTGATTTTGTTCAAATTGTTTCCATAATTTGCTTTTTAATGTTCAAGTTTAGAGATATTAGTCATAACAATAACAAAAAAAAATTCATAGTGTCACTTTTGCTATGTTCCCAAATGGGAACATTAACCACATCGGACTAAACAACATACACTTAGCAAACACATGTGTATTGATCAGAAAACAGACAATGTAATTGCAGTCCAAAACATTGTTTTAGTTATATGATTAATGTTGGCATTATAACCATTTAAAAATTTAAAAAATACCACACTGACAATGAAGAATATGAACTATAAAAAGGGGGCAAAATTCTATTATTTTACAACTTAGAAATGATATAGTAGAAAGCAGTGTAGGTGTAATTTTTTCTCGCACTCATTTCACTGTAGTCTAGCATTCACTCCACAAATTACACATCTGCCTTGAGAAGAACTCACAAGGTGATGGCCATCACTATTTCTTTGGGGCAAAAAGGGATAACTTTTCGGTCCAGGTCATGGTCCAACTTTCCTTGGCAGAACTCGTAAGAGGGCAACAGTAACCTCTCGGCAAAACTCTAAATGGCTAAGTTGGTTTTCCAGTTCTTGCGTAGCATGATGTAATTGCCAACTAGCAACCATAACCATGTTCAGTGCATTTGCGAACAAATTCCACCATCACTTCTTGCACCATAGTCTGGGATGGTATCTGCCCAATATTCTGCCTAGTACATCAACACCTCCCATTCCGGAACTATACTGGTGTATCAATTGGTTGTGGTACATCCACTACCTTTGTTTTTACATTTGACCACCATTTAGCATACTGTATATTGGTTCATGAGAACAGTAGTTTGATGCAATAGTCATACAGCACTGTCGTTCCACTTACACATGTAAACTTTACCATCACTCTGATAATCAAAAGTGCCTCTTTCTTGTTTTTTCATGTCATTAGAAAGTTGCAGAGGGAATGCTTGGTGCAATTTTCTCGAATAGTTCCTGTTGCTTTGATGTTTCGGTCCCCGAGTTCAATCAGCAAATCCTATGAAATGAAAAAATTGTCAAGAAATACTTCTACTTCTAGTGGGTTAGTAGCAAGCAAAATGAGATAATGGACAACTCTGCTTCCAAGAGCCACTGTCTGCTCTGATGGCTTACGTTCATAAATCTCAATTTTGTACAGATAACCATTACTTCCACAGATCATCCAGACGTTGTATCCAAAGCGAACGGGTTTTACACTAATGAACATCTTAGCAGAGTTGTGACCGTAGTATGGGACAGTGGACTAATTGATGCTAAGGTGATTGTGAAATACTCTGATTTACATACATTTCGCATTCGGTTAATTATAGATAAGTTGAAACTTACCTAGTTTCTGGCCTGGTCGCAAATCATAATTATCCATCACATGAAAATTTTTCTTGATGTCTCTAAATTGTTTTCTTGTCATTAGTGTACAGACAATAGGCACAGCAATGTCCTCAGCAGTAATCCAGTAATTGTTTTCAGAAGGTACACTATGATAGCCACTTAATAAAAGCAATCCAAAAAATTGTGCGATGTCTCTCCATTCGACACGTAAGTTAGTACGGTGTTGAGCCGCATAAGTCATTGTCATCTCTACCAAATGGATGAGGTAATCCTAGGATAGAAATCTGAAGAATATTTGTAAAGGTTCTGCCTCCAATATTTCAGGGAATCTATTACCAATTTTGTCAATAGGTTTATTTTGAATAGCCTTGTTGAACGTAGTACCTTTCTTCCATATAGGTGTTGATTGTTTTATTTCCTTTCATATTTGATTATCTGTTCTTAGTTCTACATGTCTTCTTTGGCTAAATATGTGTTTCTCCACTTGAAATTTGTATTGAGTGCAGCTAGCTCATTAGCATTGTCCAAACGCTTAGTGAAAATGCACACGTTTCCACAAACATCAACAGGGGTAACTGAATCAAGAGTGTCATCATCTACATCCTCCTCTTCTGTAACCCTGTAGTTTTCATTGGGGGGAAGCTGACAAATTTCATCATCTTCATCAGTGAAATCAGAAACTTGTAGAGAATAGTGGCAGTCCACAGCTTCCTGTACAGTGGTTATATGTTTTATCCATTTTCGGTTAAAATAATGTACCCAACACACACTAGTTTGAAATGACACCAAAGGTAAGAAAGGAAGATATCGCAGCCAAGACTGAACAAACTACAAAATATGAGACGTACATAAGTAAACTCGTAACTAGTAGGTAAACAGTCACAATTGACAGAAGACTGGTAAAATGACAAACAAAATTACCCATAGATATAGTTTACGATGCAATGTTGATAGCTGTGAAAAAGGTGATAAATAAACAAGCTGATCACAACTTGAAATGTAAACAAAAGCTGAAAGAAATTCATTGTGCCCAACACTTGTGTAGCGGTTAGTGGGTGCTGGCCAATGTTTCCAATTGGGAATGCCTCTAAAAATAATGTTGTCTTGTGTGAATGAAGTACATTATCTTCCTTCAATAAATTTTCTAAAATATAACACATTACCTTACAAAGCCAGGAAAAAATTGGTGTGCTCAATGGCCTAAGGTATGTGACTCAAACAATGGAAAAGTTAGTAATTGAAATTTCACTAAATTTGTGGTACTCAAAAAAAAACTGTTACCTTCAAAATTATTATTCAAATTTAAGTGAAACTTTTATAAATTAAATGTAGGATATGTTTGCCTGTAGTAAAATGTGAAACCAGTGATTACTGTAGAATTACTATTTTTAAAAAAATTGCTGAAATCATGTTCCCTTATGGGAACATTGGCTAGTAAGTTTAATTTATTGCTTTTTTCAGTGTGTTTCACTACGTGACAAGTACAAATTGATAAAATAAGTGTACAGAGATGGGAAAATGCTTGCCTGAGAGTTTTATAATAATCATATAGTGGTAATTACAGTGGCTTGTGACTGTATGTCACAGTGCTATTTTGCTAATGGATTAATAATTATAAACAGCATTCATTCCATGTTTTTATTTTCAAAATTCACAAACCTGTAACTGTAAGCTATCACATTTTGGTAATAGAAGGTGCCATATAGATACACACTCCAAAATACAAACCAACTTGTAATTAAGGATTAAAAAATCTATTATGCTTACGAAGCAATAGCAAAGACGATTTTTATGGCAAGTTCATGTTGGAATTCCAGCAGTACATGACAAAATAATTACTAAAAATATGAAATTAAGTTACAAAAAATGCTTAAAAAAATAATAATTACTAATATTTTTGCTTGTTACCTTAACAGTAGGTATATGGACATATTCTGAAGCATCTCCATCTGTAAGTGCTACCAAAGTCTCTTTAATTTTGTTGAATGTCCACACTGCAGGACGTTTTACAACCAAATTGACTACCCAAGTCATCCATGTCTCTTGAGGCGGTAGCTGCACAAAGTCAGAGTACAGCACCAGTGTTCCATCCCTAACAATAGAAAGAAATTGATACTTGTAAACTTTTTCCAAGTCTAATTCTATCATGGAGACAGCTATCACATCAACACAGCATACAAAATAGGATAATTGTGACAGGGCTTAAAGCAAATGTTCAAAATTGTGGAAACTGGATACGGAATTAAAGAGCATGCTATTTGTGCACCTTATGCTGCTCTGCAAAATTGGCAAAATTCAATTCCAAAAATACTGAACATTTAAATTCACAAGGATGGAACAACATGGAAACGACACAACAAATAGTCTTAGAATTTTTTGTCATAATATCTAATGATGCACAACTAAACAGAAAAATCACTAATACTGAAAGGAAGACGAAGCATTTAAATATTTACACTTTATTTAGACTACACATCAGAAAAACAAAAGCTTGAGATCATAAGAGGTTTTCATCAGCTTGATGCCAGCTTACAGCCACCGGCGTTAAGACCATAACGGCCCTCACCACTCGCGTAACTCGTGGGTACACATGTGCGCAAAGAGGCCATAACCTGGACTTTCCCATAATACAATATTTATTTTAAAGTGTAAACCATGTCTTTCTGTTTTATTCAGGGTCCAAGTGTTTTAAAGTGTTAAAATTGTATGTTCCAAAAGTGTTGCAAAATGTTTAGTTGAATTTCAAAATATGCGCTGCGCAAAGAATAAGGACGTTATTATTCTGGCATAAATGCCTACATGAAGAACAATCAATGAATACAGAAAATACACAATTTAAATCTCAAATGGAAACCCATATTGAATTTATTTTTGTGCCATTTCTTTTTGATATTAAAAGTTTTACTCTGCGTGCATAGCATTTCCGTTTATGTGAACCCCGTAGGCAGCCATGGTAGGTCCGCGCAACTCCTGGCTCTGGACAGTCGTTCGAGGAGAGCTGGCGAGGTAAGACGCTGTCACGTATGCACTTCATATTTTTGGACTGAGTTAGATTTCCTTCTTTCACTTTGGTATACAGGTTAACCATTGCTTTGCATACGTTTTGCCAGACGTCCCCAGCATAATGATTCCGCTTAAATAAATCTTTTGCAGCCCTTGTGGATTTTTGAACTTAAATCGCAGAAAGGAGGAAAGATGTCGGAGAGGCCACGCAGCCCCTGCAACTTGTAAATCAGGCGCCATACGCCTACACCAATGGCTTTTCAGTGTAATTTCTGCTTTATTGCTGCGTGCAATATAAAGGGCTATATTTCTATGTATGTATTTCAGGGTATTTTTAAATATTTAATTGTATTACGGCCGCATCGCCCATGGCTACGCGATCAGATATTGCCAAGTCTGTATCTGCGCCACCCATGCACTTTAAGGGTATATTCTTATAATATTCAATAGTCAATTTAGTGGGATTATTTTTGTATTGTTTTATTCAGGGTTCTGTCTATTTTCATGTTTGATGCTTTTGTATGTATGACCACGCTGCCTTTTCCACATGCTTTCCTTGCGGGGGCTGAGTTTTCAAACACCCCGTAGAAGTCATCCACCTAGGAATGCATTAGAGTAATTGTGAGCTGGGGGTAAGAGCCCAATGGAATTCACTAGACACATCCAAGTTTGTAATCAATAACTCATTTATCTGGAACGACTTTGTAATTGGAAAGCAATAAATGGTATATGACTCAGTGTAACCATGTGTGTTTACTTGTAGCATCAGAACAGCAAATCTCCCACGTATTTTTCAGTAATAAAATATTTGGTATTGATCACTGTTTTGTAAAGACACTTGGGTGAGACTGGCACACAGAACCCATAGCATCCCTGGGTATCGAAGTGCGGTGTCTGGGAGCACCGCTGGGGCCCATCTACCGTAAGTAACGTGTGTCATTGTTCGTCTCGTGTCTCACCCAACGGCGTCAAGCTATACAGAGGGTGTTCACTAAACATGTACGAATTTGGTGTCATTGTACAATCCTAGTCCCTTATCCTTTTTATGACCATTGTAGAGAATTGTCTACATGTTGAACCAGAAGGTTATATTTGACCGGAACTGTACACTGTAAAGCTCAGTACTCAATGACCTTTCCTGGGAGTAACTGATTCGTAAGCCGTAATGCTGTTCTACATTATGACTGGTTTATATCACTACTCACCAAACACAAAACCTGCAGCTTATTGGTAGTTATAATGAAATAAGTTCTTTGCCAGTTTAAGCAATCATAAAAAAAATATTCTCATTATCACCAGCGTCCGCAAATTTTTTTTGGGAATGAAAGGTTTGAAAGAGTATTTGTAAAATAACAGAATTTTATTATGTGAGGTGAAGTGCAACTCACATGAGGGTTTTTGAATTGACCAAGGATAGCAAATATTTAGTTTATTTGTGCTCTGTTAGAACACGTGTTAGAAATAAGAGGTGCAGTGTTGGATGAATCACTGAGCAGCGAAGCAAGCACAAAGTCCCAATGAATGTAACTTCACACTCAGTTCATTAGCACATCAGAAAGACAGATGTACAGATTTGCAGATAATAAATTCTCTTGAGCTAATAGTAGACAATAAATATATTTTTGTAGTTATAGTATTTTTACATTTTCTACCCCACAATTTTCCTGGTCTTCCTAGTTATAGCCACTATGGTATTAGTTAGGGTAACCAAATATAACAGAAATGTGGAAATAAATCAGCAACTTTTGTAAAGCCTAAAATTACAATTTCTTCTCAATTTTTCGAAAAGTCACTAAACACTTACCCAATTTATTAAGTAGAATAAATCTGAACCTTTTGATGCCGTCTGGTGAGACATGAGACAAACGGTGACACAATAGCTTATGGTAGATGGACGCTAGCGGTGTTACCCAGTCACCACACTGTTGAGACTCAGGGTTCTAAGGGATACTGTGGGTTCCATGTGTCCGTCTCACCCACGCATATTTACAAAACACTTTTCATTACTAAACATCTTTACCAAACTTTTATCACTGAAAATGGTGAGAGGTTGCTGTCACTACAAGAAAAGACTTTAAGCACTGTGATACTTGCTTTTTATTCTGTTAACCATACAAAATAATGCCAACATTAACCTTACGAGAACTCGGACGTGTGTCTAACTAACTCTGTTCAGGTGCTTCCCAGCACGCAATTCATTTAGCGCACACCTAGATGGATGACTTCTCTGTGATGTTAGACAACACAATCTTCACAAGGAAAGGGGTCAACAGCCACTATGGTGGATTGCCGATTTTTCCTGAAGACAGGGTGCAGAGAATTATGAAATGAACAAACATATGTGATTATTTGACATCACTAACATGGACTCGGGGCTCGTCTTGCCGCACGTGGTTAGTGAGGTGACGGCCTATACACATAGCCAGGTAGGATGGAAATAATATCACCATACTGACGCAGTCGTGTCAGACACTAAACGAATGAAGACACAAATTACTTACTGATGATGGGCACCAGCGGTGATTCCCAACCACCGCATTGTTGAGACTCCTCAGGGATGCTGTGGGTTCTGTGTGTCCATCTCACCCGAGCGTACTTACGATACACTTTGCAATATTAAACATTTACTAAACATTTATCACTGAAAAATGGTGTGGCGAGGATACTGTCACAACAGAAAAAGATTGGAGCACTGCGAGACTTACTTTTATTTTACCGCTCATACAAATATGGTGCCAAGAATTTAATTTGTGATAAACTCGGTCGTGTCTAGCCAACTCCGTTTGGGTGCTCCCCTAGATGGACAACTTATACAATGGTGTTTGATAACACAGTCTTCACAAGGAAAGGGGTCTACAGCCACTAGGGTGGACTGTAGGTGTTTCCTGAAGACAGGGCAAGGAGAATTACAAAAATGAATCTGCACATGAAAACGTGTGATTATTTGACATCACTAACACGGACTCATAGGGGCTCATCCTCCAACGTGGTTAGTGTGTTGACGACCTATACACATAACCGACTAGGACGGAAATAATATCACCATACAAAAGCACACAATAAATATGGATGAAACAAGATGGGGCACGATATGGGTAGTCACAATAAACACGTGATTGCATGAAAGCAAGCTTAGATGGTGTGGATGCCGCTGGATAAAGTTTGTAGCGGACCACGTAGTGCACGTGAAGTTGCAATATTTCTCCGTAAAAACGGCAAATTATCACCAGACAAAATATTATTGTGGTTGGGAAAAATATTCCCCTGACAATTTTAGCATTTGTAGACTTGTAGCGCGCCTGATGGCGAGAAAATCAATAATGAAAGGGACAGTTTGGTCAAACATACAAAGCATCAATTTACGTGAAATTACACGGAATCCTGAATGAAAAATATACAAAAACCCGACATTAATAAAGCACACATGAAATTACACAAATATAACCTGAAAGTGCATGGATGGCGCAGATACGTACTTAACTATATCTGCTCGCGTTGTACGGGATGTGGCCGTAAAATAATTAAACATGAAAAATACCCTCAAATACATACATAGAAATAAAGCCCTCAATATTGCGCGTAGCAATTACACAGAAATTACACTGAAACACCTTTAACATTCGTGGATGACGCCTGATTCGAAGTTGCGTGGGCCGCGCGGCCTCTCAGACATCTTTCTCCTCTATTAAAACTCAAAAAGCCGAAAGGGCACAAATAATTAAGTTAAGCAGCAGCATAATGCTGAGGAAATGTCTGGCTAACGTACGCAAAGCTAATGTTGACCAGTATACTAAAATGAGCTATGGAAATCTACATCATTGTTCAAAGGTTGTAGTACATATGTGACAGCGTCTTACTTGCCAGCTCTCCTTGACGAACTGTCCAGAGATAGGCCCGACAGCTAAAGATAACAGCCAAATGGGAATTATTTTGCCCTGCAAATTAGTATATAAGGTTTGACGTATCTGTTGTCATGCACTTCCGTGCACGTTCTTATGAGTAACAATAGCAGAGGCCACCAGCAAAGGGTTCTTGTTAGCATGTAATGAATTTGTGTGTTTATTTTGTTGTGCATTCCTGTGCACATTTTGTACATTAGTAAGCAAGTTTCTGATGTATTAATTTTGCTGTGCAACTCCCGTTCATGTTTTTGTAACCATCATGGTTGCCCCTCATGCTCCATATCCATGCACGTGATCTGACGGGATCCAACACTTCCAGCACGGGTTAGTGTGCTTGCTTCCAACGGCCATTCGGCCATCTCTGGTTGGAACTCAGGCCAGATCGATGTGTGCCACGTGGTCTGCGGGGCCTCATCTTTGCATTCACAGATCTGTAGTGATGGTGTTAATAATTATCTAAAACCTTTTTTTAATTAATGTGCACAGCTAGCCCCGTTCCGCTGATTCGGAAGGCCTTTAACTAATTACTTTCACCTATGTGCTTTTTAGTAGTATTGTAACATAACTTTGTGTACTTTCATGTTGGTTCAAGCAAGGCCTCGTGCAAGTATTTTGTGTCGCAGTGTTAAAATCATGCATTGGTTCACTTCTTTTTGAGTTCATGTAGCACCCCACACATTTTATTGTTGTTTTATTCTGTAATAAATGCAGAATTACTCTGGATCTAACGTGCACATGGCCACACTTATTCTCGAAGTAGCCATTCCCTCCTGTACTTGCGTTTGGTGTGCTCCGTGGCCAACAACGGATCAGGAGAGATATGTGTCAGTGAGGAGTCAGCTACATGGCTACTTCACAACCCTAGAAAGAGTCTGTGCTCACAGCGTGGTTGTATGAAAAATCACGGCCTGGCGCTCTGGAAACACTACTGTATCACTGCCTTGCAAAAACACAGATAACAATAATATGATTGAAAATTCCATCCATATCAAATGAAACTCATCTTAAACTTATGAATTTGATTTTACATATATAAATCCAAAAGGTTAACGTAAGATTTAGTCCTGCTTTTCACAATAATAGACAAGCTTGCAACATGAAGTGAATTAGCCAGGTAACTGTCAGTGATTCACAATTTTCACAGTGCACATCACATGCTTTATCCTACAGAACACATGTGCAGCGAAATAATGAAGTCATGAAAATGGTGTGCCTGTGAATTCGGCAGTCATCTGTAATCAAACAGAACTGTAACTCATCGCTGAACACCACTCGTCGCCAATATGCAAGATGCTATGCTACCTGTTCCCAGCAAAATGTTACACATGCTCAATGATGCTCAATAGCCAGTTTCACAAAACTACATATTCACAAGTTATTAGTTTCAAGTGCTACTATCTACATGTATTTGTAAATTCAGTTTCACAAACAGCACTAGTACCCACAAAAACTTGTAATTTGTGTTTCCTGAAAAGTTTTTGTACACTAGTAAATACTAGTTCTTTTCTACAAATGTGCTTGTTTATTTTACAAGTAAACAGAATGCAGAAATCAAATGAAAATTAATTGACTACACTGAACAAGATCAGAGAAACTAAAGAAGATATCTTGTTTGGTATTTTTTCAGACAAGTTAACGAAACCCGCTAAATTAAAGAAATGGGAGAATATTCGAGACAGTGCGGTGGCTTTGGCCTTATAATCCGGGAAAGATATGTAACCTACAGAAAAATACATTTGAGCCAAATTTGGATGAAAGAAAAAAAATCATTGCTAAGAATTGGAAAAATACTTTTCTGCTACAAAATGATAGTTTTTTACATTACATTCACCAAAAAATAAAATAACTATAATTGTTTTAGCTGATATGAGTGAGACACACATTTATGTAAAATTTTTCATTTTTTTCCTTGCGTCTGTAGATAATGAGATAGATTTACCATTAACATTAACTGGAAAAATAAACAAATAATATAATTGCACCCAGGGTTTATCAGCTGTGCCATTATATACACACAAAAAATAAACTACAACCACTTTTAACCTAAATGTTCTTCTACATCGCTGACACCCAAATTCATTAGGCCGATATGCTTGTTTAATCTTCTCCTGAATCGCTAGTAAACATTTATGATTCATAAAACTGAAATACTTGTAACTATTAAAAAATTCACTTATAACTTGTAATAATTGACTTATAGTTAGTAGTAAATGCTTGCGGTTTTATAAAACAGAAGTCTTTTACTACTCATGAGCTCCAAGTGCATTCACTTGTAACTTGTAGTTTTGTGAAATGGGCCCCAGATTGTACAGGGTTTTATTTACATTTTGTTTCAGTTTCACTAAGAATTTTCCATTAATCATTTTTTCTATAGTAATAATTTTAACTTCTGTACTATCTCTTGCATCCAATACTCTTCGTTTTCTATTTTTTTCTGCACTTTTTTTACAAGCTGTTTGTTTACTAAGCAAGATAATTCTTAAAACTAAAAAAATTTATATCTCTTGTATTATTGTTTTACACTTTTCCTAAATAAAAGCATTACCTTCTATATATTACCATTCTACAAATATTTAATGAATTCAAAACATTATCTCTCATCAACAAAAAAAAATAAACAAAATTGTACATATACTTATATACTAATGTGTGTAATTTATCTCTTCACTAATTAATTTTCTTTCTTTTCCTTGTGCTTATTAACCTTCTCATCTTTTGTCCCCTTTTCTTTTCTTTTTTCCTTATCACCTTTCTCATTTAGTACTTCATTTTTCCTCTTTTCCATACTGCCTGAATTCTACCCCTATTTTGTTTTTTCTTTATCCTCATTACCCTCTCCATCTAGTATTTCATATTTCAAACTTTTCTTTCTTCTAATGACTAAAATTTAACCCTTTTGTTTCTTTTCATTTTCCTCATTTCTTCTCTTGTTTTGTGTGCCTCACCAACATTTGCCCTTTGGTTTTTTTTTTTTTTAATCCTACACTATTTCTGAATGTTTTGCTCTTTGTTTCATCTTAACCCCCCTCCCCCAACAATGATTTTTTTCCTCCTTTTCCCTTTCCTGATCACCCTTCTCACCTTGTGTATACAGTCAAATTTTTTTCAATCCCCTTTTCTTACAATTTTCGCTAGTTTTATATGTTTGTCTCTGTTGTTTATCTTGATGCCGGCTGACAGCCAGTGGTGCTAGAGCCCATAACGCGCTCACCTATCATGTGTACTGCACGTGCGCAAAGAGGCCAACAATTTTGAATTTTCCTATAAATGTTCATTTCAGGGTAAAATGTGTTATATTGTCTTTACAGTGTTTAATATGTCTTTAAATGTTTTTAATTGATTGTACTAATTTTAATTGGTTGGTTACAAATATTCAAAGTGCCTGTGGTGCCAAGATTAAGAACACTTAATATTCTGGCATGAAAGCCATCACAAAGAGACATTAAAATATATTGAAATTCGTAACAAAATTATAGAAATGTAAAACAATGTCTAATTTAATTTGTGCCATTTTATTTTTACTATAAAATATTTCACTCGGCGTGCATAGCACTTCCATTTATGTGAACCTCGTAGGCGGCCATGATAGGTCTGTGCGACGCGTGTATCTGGACAGTCTGTCGAGGAGAGCTGGCGAGGTAAGACACTGTCACGTGCGCACTACAACTTTTGTTCACTGAGTGTTTCCATAGGCCATGTGGTTTACCGGTTAATCTATGCTTGTGTACGTTTTTGCCAGACATTTTCCCCAGCATTATGCTCCTGCTTTACTAATTTCTTATGCCCTTGTGGCATTTTTAACTTAATCGAGGAGAAGGAGAAGAAAGAGGTCACACACGCATTTTGAATCAGACGCCATCTGCCTATGTTTATGGCAGTTCATTGTAACTTCTGCATAATTGCTACACACAATTTTAAGAGCTTTATTTTTCGGTATGTATTTAAGGGTAATTTTTGTGTTTGAATATTTTATGGCAACATCACGTATAACCACGTGGCCGTCTGAAGCCAAGTCTTTGTATATGCCATCACTGCGTTTTAAGAGCTTATTTATATAACATTGTATGTGCAATCATTTATTTCAGGGTTCTATGTATTTTTCATTCAGGGTTTAACGTATTTTTCACGTAAATTTATGCATATTGTACTTGACCACATGGTCACAGTAATGTTTAATTTTACCACCATCAGGCAGGTTACAAGCCTGTAACAACGCTAATCATAAAGAGAACCATATGCCAAACATGAATAATATTTTATCTGAATTTAGTTTGCCATTTCCATGCAGATATATTGCAATTTCACCTGCACCACATGGTCCGCTACTAACTTCATCCAGCAGTATCCGCGCCACCTTAGCTTGTTTTCACACGTGTGTGTTTATTGTGAATATTCATCTCGTGTCCCATCTTATTTCATGTCTCATTTAAGGGTCTATGTAATTGTGTAATTAGTGTACGGCTCTGTGTATAGGCCGTCACCACACTAACCACGTGCTGGAGGGCGAGCCCCGACGAGCTTGTGTTAGTGATGCCAAGTAATCACTCGTGTTAATGTGTATCAAGGGTATTCATTTGTAATTCACCGTGTCCTATCTTCAGGGAAAGACAGTCAGTCCACCCTAGCTGCTGTCGGCCCTCTTCCCTTGTGAAGGCTGTGCTTTCACGCACCTCGGTGAGATCATCCATTTAGACGTGCGCTAGATTAATTACGGTTTGTGGAGCACCCAAGCAGAATTGGCTAGTCATGACTGAGATAATCATTTCATTGACATGTTGATATGTATAAACAACATCAATAAAAACAAGTCTACAGTGAACTCAATTTTTTTTATAAAGTAGTGAAAGTGTCCTAGCCACATATGTTTTAGCTATTGTTTATTTCAGTGATTTTATTAAAAGTTTAGTATTGCCAATGTGTTTGTAAGTACGCACGGGTGAGACGGACACACAGAACCCACAGCATCCCTGAGAACCCTGAGTCTCAATAGTGTGGTAATTGGGAAGCACCGCTGGCGCCCAAATTACCATTAAACATTTGTGTCATTGTTCATCTCGTGTCTCACCCGACAGCACCAATCTGATCCTCCCAATGATTTCAACATTGCTTTCCTCTCACTCATGTCTTGTATGATCTCCCCATTGTTTACAAAATTTTTTCCCATACCCTTTCAAAATTAATATTCTCATTTGTATCCAAAAATCACCTCATTCTTATCATCTATTGGTCCAGACCTTTGTTTACTCATTTCTTCCTCATTACAATTCCCTTCCTTGTCTTATCTATTTCAACTTTGTCAACCCTATCATTTTGGTCCAATTTTTTTGCAAATAAAATTTTTTTTCCCATTCCCTATTATCTTGTTCACTCTCTTCAAACATTTTTTTCCAAATTATTTAATCTATCAGTTTGTTGTAATTTTAACAGTTCGAATTACTTTCTGCATAACTTCACTATAGGTTTGCATTTCTTTTTGAATGGCTTCCATTTTTTTGAATATTAAATCTAACTTTTTCTCCATGACTAAACTTAAACTAAATTTTTTTCACAATATGTACTTACAAAAGTTTTCCTAAAAATAAAAATAATAAAAAAATAAATAAATAAATTCTTCTCTCTCTTCTGCATTTGCATCTCATGGAAAAATTCTGCCCCGATGTCCCTCGGTGTGTAAACTGCTTATTGTATCTGCAGATATACTTCAGATGTTCTCCGCATACCTCAGGCACTGCATTTCATCTTTCCTGACATCTCAAAATGTAGCATAAACTCTCTCTCTGGGTTAGTTCTTCCCTTTCCAAAAATTACAGATTCTGACGTTCTAGATATTCGTATTTCAGCTTCAGAAGTTCTAGATGGTCATAAATTCTTTCTTTAGCCAAATGCTGGGTCACCAGTGTTACATTTCAGTAGAATTAGATAGGAAGAATTATGTAGAAATAGAAAGCAGAAATTCTATTTATCCAATTTTAATATTCCATTCGTCTTCTCATCAGAATTACACAATTATCACTCTAATCTTTTTACCAAGAATTAAAATAAAACCATTTTACAGCAATTATAGATGAACTGCAATTGTATAAATTACGAAGGAGGTGAACATGAAGTTGTCTTCACCCTTACGGCCCTGTGCGTGGCCGGAAAAATAATTTCATATGATAAAGGTTGCGTCCAAAAGATTTAAAGAATGTTGACAACAGGTGCTACCCATGCATGTTAAGTTTATCACTAATTAGATCATATTAAACTCAACTTTTCTCACATATCTAGTCTTGATGGTGTCTGGATTATTTTTTTCTAAAAAAAAAAAATCTAGGTTAATTTTTCCTTATACCTTACTTATATTATCACCTGTCCTAGATTGGCTGTCATCTGACCACGCCACATCTCTCCGCCAATCAGCAATGGCAAAATAAGAGATAACCAGGAAATTTTTTTTTAGTACTTTTGTTTAATGAACATTTTATGTTGATTACCCTCTAGTAAAGAAATTAAAAGTACTTACACATGATCTTTATGTCAATAAACTATTAAAATAACCAAACATTATACTGTTAATTCAAATAAAGCGTAATTTGGAAATTATATCAAAAGATGTGACAATATAAGCAAGTACTTGGTATCATATATAAATTAAATATCTATTATCAATGTTAAACATAACCCTTAAAAAACTGCAATGTTACACAGTACCACCTCAGTTTAGTTCAGATCCCACCAGTCCGCAATGTTCTAGAATTCTCAGAGAGCCCTAAAGCACAGTAGCCTTCACTTGCCGGGTTTCACGCCCTCTCATCCATTCACACCACAATCACCTAGTCTGCTGTCATCTTGCAATCTACCATAGTGTCAGGCATCTTCAACAATGTCCCTCGCAGTATTCTACTTCAGCTGGTTACCGCACTCAGCTAATGACTTCTACCCAAAACTCTCGACCCGGGGCCGTTATGATATTTATAGGGTTGTAGGCCATTGCCCTGCAATTTCTCCAAATGCTGCGTTGTACAGAGGGTCCTAGTTCTTAGAATACTCTTGTGCATCCTCCCAAGTCGTCTGCTTCTCTTGTAGAGGGGAGGGGCTGTGGTGCCAGCGAGGTCAGCTGTCAAACATTCCTGGCCACCCAGCAATAGGAGAGTGAGCAGGTCTGCCTGGGAGAGGAGGATCTAAGTGGGTCTCCCCCCCATACATCTGAATCTGCGCTTAGTGCGTCAGTCTGCGTGTAACAAAGCTATAATACAATTTACTACAATATATTATGATACATTTATGAAAATTCTGTAGTCTGCACTTTATTACTGTTACATTCACCCATCCCCACTCACGTGAGCAAAACATTGTGACAAGGACGGAGTAGGAATGTGAGAATCCGGTGGCGATTTACAAAGGCAAGTTGCAGTGTGCCACTGCGATAAGCCTACTGCGACTCGCATGCCCCAGACCTTCAGAGACTTGAATTTCTGGGGTTATCTCTAAAAGAATATTCTGGTCATTGCTCTAGGCTCTCAACGAGACTCAAGTGTGTGGGGAACTTTCTAGATCAGGCCAGCGAGACTACTTAAGCTGCAACGTGCCTCCAAGCCAACAGTTTTAAAGTTTGGATGACTGTGTAACCTTAAGCACTGGGTGTGCCAAGATAGCGCAAAGTGACAAACAAGCAGAGCATTGAGTGGCAGCAACAGAGACCAGTGGGTGTGAAGTCTGCAGATTGCAAGCATCGGCACAGTGGAGAGCAAAACTATTGACTATTGAACAGAGACTTTGATAAGGACTTCAATTAGAATTGAGATAGATGTTAAATATTGTACTCATGGAAATTAACAAGATTAATAGTTTAATGTAATAAATACTAGCTGTGTAAAAATATTTTAAAAATCAAATTTAGTTATTTCATTTTTATTAAGACCTCCATTCCTCACAAACTCAGATACGCCCCTCTGGCATATTGTAACATTACTAATTTTCAATGATTTATATATCTTTTACATTCAAGGTAAACAGAGTTTTCATAAAATTTCGAACTCAGAATTTTTACACTATTTTGTATATCTACAAATGATACAGATCTTTTTAACAAAATTTGTAACAACAACGTAAACATTTGCAGCCATTTATTTTTATTTACTCAAATCTATTAAGTGAAATACATTCATATCAATAATTTAACTTAGTGAGCAAAAAAACCATATTGTTACTAACTTAAAAAATGTAAAAGAAAATAAAAAATAACTTTATGGGATTATATTACAGGAAATAAACATTTAATAACTTAATATCTTAAATAAAAATATATATACATTAAATTGTTATACAGTTTTACAATTGTTCATGTAAAAATTAAACACAGTATAAAATTTAATAACTTATATCTTAAATAAAAATATGAAAATATTATATTATTCTACAATTGTTGATGTAAAAATTAAATACAGTACAGGAAGTCCTCTACTTTCATATATACTGTGTTCTTGAAAATGTGAGTAAACGTTGAATAATATAAAACGTTGCATGTAATAAGAGGGGCTCCATTCCAAAGTTATAAAAAAATCTTTAAAAATAATAATTTTGGCAGAAAGATAATATATTTAATTAATAAACATGTTATTTTTAACAAGTAATTAACTGAAAATTACAAATAAATATACATGTGCAATACTTTCTTGCATCAAATGTTGATTTTCAACACCTGTATATGTATTTGATTGTAAGTACTATGTGAATAAATATTGTAATTTAATATATTGCCTACTTTTTGTAAAATTGTTGTGCAAATGTAAGATTTAATAAAAACAATGTAAAAGTTTTTTAGAGAGTCATATATTATTTTAACAGAAGCACTCATTTTTATTGTGCCAATATAACAGCTATATCTAAACATTCATAACATATGATCTGCGAAGGCTGGAAAACATGTCACACAGAGTTAGATGGCAACTAAAAGTGCTATATCAATATGTTGATGTATTAAAAGACCAAATCGGTCATATGAAAATTGATTTAGTAGTGATAATATGTAATTATATAAAAGAGTGAGCTGTACGAATCTCAAATACGAGAAAGTTGTGGACTGCCTGTATAGAATTTAATCTATAACATCCACATTATCAGTATAATCATTTTATAATTTATAAAATATAAATAAATTATAACAAACTACCTTCAGTCATTATTCATCTTCTAATAATCTTATGTTAAATTCCTTTGACTTATTTCAACTACATTATAAATGGTTCCAGCTTCAAGATTACTACTAAAATTAAAACTTAATTTTATATTTATATTAGTTTTTACTATCATTAGTTTCATATATGAACAAGCTATTAGATATAAAGGTTTTCTAGCAAAGAGTGAATAACAGTTATAATTGTTTTAATAATCTTTATTATCAACCAGTTTATAATAAAGTTTATTAGCTCTATTAATATTATTTTATTTAGTTGTTGGATACCTAATTAATTACACACTAAATATATTTTATGAAATATATATTATCAGAACTTTTTATATTCCAGTTCTCTTTGAAAAAGAGTTCATTTACACCATTCATAACTCAAATATTTCTTACATAATAATGACTGAACACACATTTGTGGTATGTACTTATCAGCCCCATCTTGTCAATTTACCTGAAAAACAAAAAAACTACAAAATCAGGCATATCTTAGTAAATATTGTTAAAATGATACTTTATATAAAATTAAAGACTGCAGAACTGTTGGAATTTTATAATTAAAATTAACAGTTATTTTTTAATGTGTATATTTTTTTTTTTTTTTGCAGTATTATTTTAAAACTTAAAAATTGGCTATGTTATTTATAGTTTTTGTATACCTAATAATTTTACTACACCTAATAACTTTACCTCTATCAGCATTAGTTTAATCAAACTTAACACTTGGTTTTTATGGTTTGTTAAATATAATCAATTATTACCTTATTAATTTCTGTACCAGTGATATATCCTTCTTTTTGGTATACTTCATTATTATCTCTAACAAAAACAAAGAACTATCTGATAAAATATATGGTTTCATTAAGTTTATCAGAATACACTGGTTTAACTTGATATTTATTATCAGCGCCACTCCATTTCTGAAGGTTGAAGGAAAGAAAGGCTTACAAGACTATTTTCCTGTCTGTGATGTGCAGATGTGCACACGTGCCCGTGTGTCCTCCTTTTAAACGCGTGAACTGAATTTCCCCAAACTCGATACACATATAGAATTTAATAAGGACATCTGACTTTTATAATTTTCTATCATGCCGGGCACTTACATTCAAAATGGAGGCCATTTTAAAATTTAAGGTGATGTCATATCTTGGGAACCAGTAAACCAATTTAAACAAAATTTTGTATGTTGACGGTGCATAATATAAGCATTGAATTCAGAGATGGGTCTTGTTGTTTGTCTGCCATTTTGTAAGATAGCACCACATGATGAAGTAATGAAGTTTCTATATCATATCTCAGGAAACAATTAACAGATTCCTACTAAATTTAGCAAACAAGAACTATTGTGGTAAGCGGAGAAAATTAGTGACTTTTAAATATGAAAGACACAATTTAAAAAATGGCAGGCAGGTAGCTATTTTAGTATAGTACGCTACATTGTCAAAATCATGTAAATTATTTGTAAAGTGGTGCCACACAAGCAAATAAAGTTTCTACGCCTTATCTCTGGAAATGTTAAAAATTTCCTTCACCAATGTCAGTGCAGTGGGCACAGTAGCATACCACAGACACATGTAGCTAGTATTGCGTACGTGCTAGGCACTGCATTGCTGCAGCCAAAATTTTTTGTGTGAGTTTTACACTAATACTGTGGATCCTGGGCAATTGGAGCAAGAGGACCATTTTTATTAATTATGTCTTACTGCAAAATATCAATCATTCATAATTCCTAACAGCAAAAAAGTTGTATGCAATAATAAGGTAACCACTAACCATCCCTGTTATTTTCATTTAAGTGGAAGATATTAATGAGAAATCTAATTTAACTTCACTTTGTTTAAGATAGGTAGTTTGCAAACCTACAGTTGAAAAACTCAATTTTCAAGGGGTTCTCTCCCTTAATATTCAGTTTTGGTAGAAAAAGTCCAGCATATTTCCCACTTGATTTCACATAAGAGTACAGCTCACAAAGTCTGTGAGTGGAATTCAGCCCCACTCTGCACACACACTTACTATGACTATTATTTTTGTTTGATATGATAATCAGAAATAAATTTCTTTAGTTCACTTTTAATTTAAAATACTCCTTTTAAACCTAGAGATTTCAACAATATTCTTAATCCATACACTTGGTATCTGCATTTATATATTGTTTAACTTAACACATAAGAAAAGAACTTATTGATATAACTAATGAGCCTGTTTTCCTCTACATGGATGCAAATAATTTTGATGTAGTGTACACGTACACACTCGCGTGTGTGCACACGCACACACATATACACATAGTTAATCAGTGTGCCCAACTTATCACAAGCATAGCCCTCAAGTTCTGCAACTAAACTTGAGTTGAAAAGTGCATCAAAACAGCATAAAATTACTAAAACATACTTAGGAAATCTCTCTTCCAAATTAGATACAAGATTGTCAATAAATCAATTTTTTGCTTAATGGCATTGTGATTGGTCAGTTTCAGAATACATAATTGTGACGAGGAATGACCAAATGCTTGAAGTTACTGTCATTATCTACATCGCCCCTCAATGTTATTTCTCATATAAATTTGGAAAATCCACATTCAGTAGCTCTTTTCAGAGAATCAATGCCAGTTTTGTTGCTGTTATTAAAGACTGCATCTTTGAAAGGTCTAAGTCTTCCTTCTGAAAAGTGATGCATAACTTTTGCAAGTAGGGCAACTCTTCAAACAATTAACTTTATGAAATACACAAACTCCATCAATGTCATTGCATTATGCAAAGCAGCTGTAACTGGATGTTTTACAGATTTCCCTGGTTCCAATATGGTTACTAGAGCTAGTCATGACCTATCAATCATCTGCACAGCTGGTAGTACAGAAAGCCATTTGAGAGTTTTAGGCTCTTTCAGTGAAATAGCATTACTGTGAAGAATTTGTTCAATTTCTTTAAGCCTGTTATAGCGCACTGAAGAATTCAAATAGTATTTGTAAATCTGATGATTCAGTTCCTTTTGAAGATTGTGAAGATGCCAGGACTACTCTGTGTGCTGCGCAATGTGTTGTGAACAAGTATGGGTGAAAGGTGAGTTAGTCTATCTTCTACACCATTGTGCTTTCCTACCATTACAGCCACTCCATTTGAAGATAAGCCTGCTAATTTATTTACAGCCATTTTATGCTAACACAGCAATTCAACAATTTTATCTAAAATTGTCTGAGCTTCGCCACTGTGGACACTATAATTTCCCAAAAAAAATACTTAAGTCTTACCTTAATCAGGCTTGAATGTTGAAACGAAAATTGACAATTTCTTCAGAACACTTATATCAGTATTTTTATCAATGATCACACTAAAAAAAGGTGAGTCTTTCATGTTTTTCTTGAGATCATCATTCAGAACACAATTAAGAGCATCCTAAACAGAACATTGGTAAAGTAATTATGACAAAAGAAATTAAAAATTTTTTATGAAATGGGAAGAAAGAAAGAAAGAAAAAAGTAAAATGTTGTATTCATCCAAAAATGTTGTTACTACAAACCTGCATTTCATTTACAACTGTACTGTGTTTGTGCTCAGCATAGGCGCATTTATTTAGGATTTAATTTCCGTTCTGTTTCTGGAAATCAATAAGAGAGCAAACTTTGCTGTTGACTACTTCTCTTTTCGCAGGCCAGTAAACTGTAGCCATGACTGCAATCTTGCCTGGTTATTCTATCTTGGTTCTTTCTTCTTCACGGCTAGTAGTTTTTCCATTATCTTTTGCCATGATTTCTTTTGATTTAAAACAAGTGCACTGCTTTATGAACCACTAAATTTGCATGACGTAACAGTGACTCTCGCTAGAATTTAGCACATCCCGAAACAAACACTTCAGATTTTCTTATGCCCGCTGAAACAGTGTCCCAACATTTTGTAACATTTCTATCATATTGCACACTTTAGTTGTCCCAAAAGGAAGTTACAGCTTTCGTTTTGACATTTTTCAAAACCTTTACAGAACACAACAGTAAGTTTAATTGACCTAGCAATGGTAATAGTCCTAAATTTAAAAACTGTAGTTTTAAAAATGGTAGCAATAATGGACAACAATGTTTGACACTTTCGCGGTTCAAGACTATTTGTATACAGTGCTGTGAATGACAAAAGTCAACATAAAACTCTGCAGTCATTTGTAAAGTTGATTTTGTTACCATTCGGTTTCTTTCCTTTTCTGACTTTTACATGCTATCTATTGGGGAAATTTTAACTACGTGTATACAATTTAGAATGTTCAGCTGGCATTTGTTTGCGCAAATTGCTGAAACAGGTGCTTTGTTGAAACAGGTGCTTTGTAATAATGCGTGCATTATAGGTATTGGTAATGATAGTTATTTTATAATTCAATCTGGTAGATCTGGTCAAAGAGACGTTCAAAGCTAGGATCTAGGTTAAGTCTTGCGATAAAGAGAAAGAGACAATGCAGGGAATAAATTTGGTGATGGGGAAAAAAAGTAGGCCTACTTGTTAATGTTGATTAACTAAAAATCTAAATTATAATTTTTTTTAAATTTGTAGTAGGTCCCTACTAACACTGATACTACCTCCATTTGCAATACGTAATTTTTAAAATTGGTACATATTTATTAGTTTTCTCTATGTAATGGTTGGTAACCAGTTGAGAATCATGCACTTTTCATTTTAGTGGTAGCGATGTGCTTAAAAAAATCATTTCAAATGAAAGTGAAAACAGAAAACAAGTAATTTTAATTATTCTACAAATGCATTGAAAGGACGTGCTAAGAGTTTAATACACTATTGACCAAAAAGCTATTGAGCACCCGTGAAAATATGTAATTCAGTACGTCAGGTGACTTGTGTGGCCGCCATACGCTGCAGGCCGGTTTAGAACCAGTTGACAAGGAGATGGCACGAGGTACAGAACTATCGGACTTCAATAAGGGCGTGATTGTGGACTGTCATCTCAGTGGGCTGTCTAGCCGGGTAATCGCATGGATGGTAAACACGCCCAAATCAACGGTCGCATTCTTCCTGCATAAGTGGAAGGTCGATGGGTACTGTCCCAATGCTGCACGTTCTGGGCGACCTCCAATCTTGACTGACAGAAATCGCAGAACCCTGAAACGTGAAATTGTCAAAAATAGGGCACAACCCACGGCTACCATCAGACAGGAGTTTCATGCAGCAACAGGAGTATCAGTTTCTATTGGAACATTGCATACAGAGGCCCACCGACTTGGATATTTTGGAAGAGCAGCTGCACATATTCCCCATATCACAACAAGCACTAAAGCTCGGCGACTCAGGTGATGTTTGGACCATCACAACTGGACACTGGAGCAGTGGAAATCGGTTCTATGGAGTGATGAGTCGAGGTTTACATTATTCCGGTCCAATGGACGTGTATGGGGGTGACGTCTACCCGGGGAACAGTTTCTGCCGGAGTGTATAGTGCCAACTAGGGAATTCGGTGGTGGTGGAGTGATGGTGTGGGACTGTTTCACGGCCTTCGGCGTAGGACCGCTGGTGTTTGTCCGTGGTAGCATGAACACAGAGGCCTATTGTAATATTCTGGATAGTGAAATGCTCCCAACATTGTGGCATTTTTACGGAATGGACCCATGTTACTTCCAGGATGACAATGCCAGGTGCCATGTTTCAAGGGCTACTATGCAGTGGTAAGCCAACAACAATGTTCGCAGATTGGACTGGCCCGCCCAGAGCCACGACCTCAACACTATAGAACATCTTTGGGACAAATTGGATCACTGGGTAAGGGCTTGTCAGGCGCGGCCAAAATCCATTGCTCAACTCATGGAATGGTTGCAAGAGGAATGGTGACGAATCCCCATGGATGTCCTACAAACACTCATAGAGAGCATGCTAGACAAGGTGGCTGCTGTTATAGCCGCAAGAAGTGGCCCTACAAGATTCTAACAGGGTGACAACCACAGAGCAAACATCGTGGACTGGTGCCCAATTACTTTTTGGTTGGTAGTGTAGGACTATAATTTTTAGGGTAAGAAAGACATATGTGTGATTTGATACAGTTATTAACTTATAAGTGTGAAACAAAAAAATAGTAAGTGAAATTTGACTCAGTTTTAATAATGCGAGTCAAACTGGCCTAAAAAGTGCTTAAATACATGTAAATTGTGAGTAAGCAGAAGCCCTGCAGGTTGTTACATTTCAAATAAATCAATTTGCACTTAATACATTGGGGGGTGTTTTCTATAAAATTCTCAGCTTCTGAAAATATCTTTTATTTTAAATCTTTCTTCACCTTTAAAAAATTCAATAGATTATTATTTCATCTTTTTCAAACACAAAATAATCCATATCATCAGTTTATCTTCTTACAACAATCACATAAACATATCACAGTAATTATATTAAATTTTAAAATCTTCAATAATTTACTGTTTCATTAAAACTTTTGAATCTCATGCCCACGTCCAAAACTGGAGGTGGTTGCAGTTGTTCTAAAGAAAACAATTACTGCTATTTTAAGTGCCTTACTTATGTTGTCTCCTGTCTGATTGGCTGTCGTCTGACCATGACACATCTCTCCGCCAATCAGCAATGGAGAGATGAGAGACAACCAGGATAATTTTATTTACTACTTTAGTACCTTTAATGCTGACTACTCCCTAGTAAAGAAATGAAAAATAAACTGAATACTGTTTATAAATAAATGAAAAAGACTTACATATGATCTATATATTTAATAAACTATTAAAATAACCAACAATTATACTGTTAATTCATACAATAATGCGTAATTTGGTAATGATATTAAAAGAAGTGACAACAAGCAAGTAATATTTATTTATATATAATAAAATATCTATGTCTAACGGTAAACATAACCCCTAAAATGTGCAATGTTACATAATACCCCCTCAGTTTGGAACAAATTTTACAAATTTGTTACAAACCAAAACAAACCTAAGTATGGATTCTCTATAATTGCTGCAAAATGTTTTTTTTTTACAGTTAAATTCATAATTCATAACCATTATTTATTTATGTTGCAATCCTCCAAAAACTATTAATTAAAAATTTTTTCCATAGTACTTCCAGTTGAAAAAATTATTTATTTCTTGCGTTTCCGAAAAAATTATTTGTGCTTACCAATTTAAAACAGTTTATATTTACTTATTTTTATTTTGTTCTTTAAATCAAAAATTTTAAATTATAATACCAGCTATACATAACACACTACCCACATCAGTACACATATTATCTTTGAATCATGTTTTTATTTCTTGTTATATTTATTATAATCTCTATTACTTGGTTAGCATTAGATATTTTCATTTATTATGAACTAGCTTTTACATACAACTCCACCCGCGGCCCCACTATTAGGTGCTCTAGCCACTGGGCTACTGCGGCCCCACAATTTGGTTCTCTAGCCACTGGACTACTGTGGCCCCACAATTGGATTCTCTAGCCACTGGGCTACTGCGGTCCCACAATTGGGTTCTCTAGCCACTGAGCTTATGTAGCCCCACTATCGAGTACTCTACCCACTAGGCTGCTGAGGCCCCACTATCAGGTATTCTATCCACTGAGCTACTGCGGCCCTCTTATTGGGTGTTCTAACCACTGAGCTACTACTGCTCTTGGGAAGGAATTGAAGATAGCCCATTGACAAAAAAATGGAGAAATGATGGAACCTTTTTTTTTAATAATGATTTTTTTAAGCGGTAATCCTAAGGAAAATTTAATCCAGTACCTATGTACATCTCTGGGATAAAAATTTGCCTATGTAACTCTCCGGCCCTCCAACTATATCTGTGCAAAAAATCAAGTCTATCGGTTGCTCCATTTTGACGTGAAAGAAGGACAAACAAACACACTTTTGCATTTATTACAGCAGTAAGGATGTTGCTTGACGCTCTCCGGATAAATGCAACCATTACTATGTCTCATCTGTGCGTATCTCCTTGGGCATCCGGCACAGTCTGAAACAAATATGATATCTAGCAGAGTGCCTACAGGTTACATCCGTTGTTGTGCCAGTATTGTACCATTCACCGCAGTCTGAGAGCCACACTGACCCCCCCCCCCCCCCCTTGTCGCTTACCCCTGGTAACAGCAACTTCCACAACTCTTCAGGAAGTGGGCCCCCATAAGTCCCTTCAGGACACACATACAGAGTAGATAGAAAACGTTATCTAGCTAGTCGAATCTGCCTTCCAGTCTAGAAACAGGTCCCCTTCACCTGGCATTTGTGTAGTTTACACTTCCAATCAGCTCAAGGTAGTTAGGAGGTGGTACAGACCACCATGTCTATTCCTCTCAGGAATAAAAAACGTGTTCTCTCTTACTTTGACTTACAGGAGACCAGGCTTTTACCACCTGATTTTACCGCAACCAGTGTAGGACTGCCAGCTCCCCTCCAGGGACTTGTACGTCATATAAATACACACGCTCGATGGCTACCCGTTCGGTGCACCTTGGTGTACCGAAAGGTAGGGCCACAACCATTAGAAAGACAACCCACAAGGAGACTAGACAGACGGGCCAGTTTGTACTCCATTCACCGCACTATTGTGTTGCAGGAGGGGATATTTGAATGGTTCTGGATGCCTGACCGCCTTTGGGCCCACACCCACAGTTGTTGTCAGACGACTCTGAGAAAATCCGCCATCCAACTACCACACAGTTTGTGTTGCCGGTTGGGGTAGGGGTACGGCTCCGCGGCGGCTCAGGTGCGGCCAAACACTCCTAGTCAGGAACTGTTAATCGCCTGCTCCCCTCTTGTGAGGCTGGTAGTAGCAACCCCTCCATGCGTTACACCAAAAGGGGTGATAAGGATTTGCAGGAGAGAAAGGCAGAGACCATCTAAAAGTCCATCTGGGTCTGCACCCTAACAAATAAGGCACTCTGCCACGATAACCCATGGAACCAAGTTAACGCCGCTCGCTAAATGGAGAGGCCTCACCTCCCAGTTCTCTCCACATCTCTATTTTCGGCCCTGAAGACTCCGTAGTAGCATCCATCCGCCAAGAGGAGGAGGTCCCACTAGACATTGCCTGCCCCTGGTTCCGGGGGAACCAAAGTACCAGTCTGGTGAAGACCTTCGCCAGCAGTTCCAACCACCACCGCATCTTTAGGCCACCCAATTCCAATGGCACCTCCAGCAGCCGTTACCCACCTGCAGGAGCGGGGCAACTGTCCAGCCAAACCAGCATCTGTACAGGACCACGAGTCACAATGCCACACGTGTTGCTCAACCAGTAGCTGATTTCGTGCCCAGTTGTCAGGCAACACTACCCGCCCTATATACTGGTTGGGCCTCAGTCTGCAATTAAATCTGAAGAGCCACCATTAACCCCGTGTGTGACTGACCTGCACAGTAAAAACTCATTTTAACCGTGATGTAGCCATAGACTATACCCAAGCCCCCGTCACGCGTGAAGAAAAAGTGGTAAGGTTTCTTCGTGGCGCCCAACGTGGGGCCTAAGCGACTTTACGATAGAGGTAGTAAAGCATAACTAGGCGGGCACGACCCACGATAACCAAAGACTAGCAGGGCGCCAAGCATAAGTCCATTACCAGACTTCGGGGAGTTCAAAATAACCCAGTGGCACCCAAAACCCCAGTAAAAATGTTGGATGCTGAATGAAGCCAGAACGACCCCCAAGAAACCGTTATGGTTGAAGCCAATGCCAACAGGTGCTATGTAGTCACATGCCCTGGCACTGGGGTGAACCCAATTATATGTGCACACTGTCAAAACGTGTTCCACTATAAATGTCTAGGATGGGCAGATGACGTATGCTATACTGATGGAATAGAGTACAGATGAAATTACTGCCTTCTGCAGCAGGATCACATGCGCTGGAATAGTAATAAATCTGGTACATTGTATTATGTGCGCCCAACCCTTCCACCACACGTGTATAGGATGGCCTGAGGAGCTAGTAACACGACCAGGACATGTATACCATTGCAAAGTGTGTCAACATGCAGCAGAGTACCAGCCAAGTAACCCAAGTCATAGACATAGCCCGATAACCACCAGAGGCGCCAGCAAGCCACAGTTACCCGAGTTCACTGGACATCCACACTAATACTCCATAGCATTCCCCCTTGACTGCGAAAAAGAATTCCAGGAGCACGAAGTGCCAAGTAAACAATGGGTGATACGTACCCATAAGCAGATTTGGGGTAGAGTTTTGGAGTGGTGAAATAAATATGGAGAATTTGTTACGGAATGGGGACAGCTCTGCTCGCGCCTCTCTATGGGAAAGTGTGTTTCTTTGTCCTCCTTTCACATCAAAACGGAGTAATGGACCAATGTGATTTTTTGCACAGATATAGTTGGAGGGTTGGAGCGTGACATAGGCTACTTTTTATCCCAGAAAAATATCTCATAAAAAAAATAATTTTATCTCATTCCTTCGTGAAAATTCTTATTGTAATTTTACTGCATAAAAAAGCATTGTTAGAATAAAAAGTTCTGTAATTTCTCCTCTCTTTTTTGTCTACGGGTTGTCTTCCATTCCTTCCCAAGAGCTGCAGTAGCCCAGTGGCTAGAGAACCCAATAGTGGGGCCGCAGAAACTTAGTGGCTAGAGAACCCAATAGTCGGGTCCCAGTGTATAGACATATATCAAGTGGGGGCACAGTCCTAAATGCCATGCCAACGAAGTCGCACGTGTCATCTAGTTCATAATAATTTTGCAAAACTCCAACTTAGCTACAACTATTATAGATTGGATCAGCTTAAAGTATATGAAGTTTTAGCATTTCTTTTCAACTAAGAATAAAAGTGATTTGATTATATATTCACGTGTTTACATGAGCATAATTTTATCTAACTCAATATTCATTAATAAACCCAAATTTAATTTAATGGAGCTTATTTCATATGTACGTAGTTTAGAAGTAGTTAGAATATTATCAAGTGCTGAATGGTTCTGCTAATGTGTAGGTTTGTCTAAGTTACTGACATAATTTTCATTAAGTGTGATGCCCTTCCCTTCCTTCCACCCCTCCTTTCGTGACACCAAGGCATTTGCAACTTCTGTTCCATAGAGAAAACTATTTTCATTCAATGACATGCTGGCCCACATGCCTTTTTACCCATTTATTTTGTTTTATGTTTATGTGGAATTTCTGTAGGGGAAAATGTATAACACCTCTCCACAGCATACTATACCCACACAGTTAACCCACCACGAAACACAACATTCTTACTACCGTGAGTAATCCAATTTGGTGCACTAAATAATTTAATATTGTTGTGTCTAGCCAGATGTGTACATTCCTCTGTGTTCATTGGTGAAGTATAATGTGTTGTATACAGATGTGAATATACCAATTTGTTGTGCATTGTTTTTTTATTTTTCTTTGTTGTTTTACTTATGTCGTTGCATTGTTAAGCTGTAGGTAAGCTTACATGTCTTCTTGACGTTTCTTGGCTTCACCTGACTAGGTAAATGGTTGGTGTGAGGTTTTACACCATTGTGAATGATTCTTCACAAAGATGGCATTTTTGTAGCGCTGATACGTTCGTTTTTTTTGTATCAGACGTGTGAATAAGTGTGCCGTAGCTGTGATTGAACCAGTATGTAAGTGTGAACAAGTGCAATCGTCGTGCCAGTGGAATATTTTTGAGTTATAAATGACCGCATGTATATTAAGTGTTTGTGTACATTAAAGACGTCACCACAATTCATAGGTACCTATTTCGTATGAACTGGAAACAAGAACAACAACACTGTAACATTCACTATTTGAATCACTGACATGTACCTACACAGTATTAATTTTGCTGTAAACTTGCTAGCATATAAGTCAGTTCCAGATTACTGCAGTCAGTTAATGTTATCTCTTACTCGATAACTTAAAGAGAAATAGCCGTTTCGCCTGGGCCCTAAAGCAGCCGCCTGATGGAAGAACATCTCGACTACTAACGGCCGAAAAGAGGACGTGCGATTTTGCCCTGCTGGAGCATCGAACTTCATTGGATCACAGGAGGACTCCGGAATTAACAGAATGCTGCGGAAGACGAGGAGAGGGTCACTGACCTGTACACTACAACAGCTGTACAGAGAAGAAATAGAACTAAACTGGTTACGAGTTTTTATTTTGAAAGAAAGAGCCTTCCAATGTTAGCGTGTTTATAACATTGCTTTTCTTGTTTGTCTTCAAGTAATTAGTAGTAACTTATTTCATTCGATCTGTGTAGAATATTCTTATTATGGAAAATCAGTGTTAAAGATGATGAAAGTTTATCGTTTTCTCTGCCACTAAGATTTTACTTTTATTTTTGAGTGTGCTGATATACTGTTGAGCATAACAGATTTTTACAATTAGTGAATTGAGATAGTAACTGTTTCTACAGTTATGAACTTTGAGTGTTTATCGGCATTACTCATTTAAGACATTTAACATTTGTTCATACTCTTCTACATGTGGTGGCACTGTCTATAAGGCTTGAGTATAATTATGCGCACCACAATTTTGACATGCAAATTATGGTTATCGCGTAATATTTTTATTTATTTGCATATGATTATTGTGGCAGATGTAAATATTATTTTCCGTACAACTCTTAATCAGATGATTTATTTTTACAGTGTGAAATAATTTTCTCTTACTTAGGAATTACTTATGGAACATGAGTGGAAGTGTGAGGAATGTGCTGAGGGAAAGGGTTTAGTGGCGGTGGTAGGGAACAAATTAAGGGTAGAGAAGGAAACACAAATAAGTGGAGAAGGTGGAAACTGGATTTTGGATATGCTGAGAGGAAGCTTTGTAGAGGGTGTGCCGGTGCCAATGGAAGGGGCTAAGGAGGAGAGGTGAAAAGGGGAGATGGTAGATTTGATGAGCAGGAAAGAGAGAAAAATGATGCATAGGACACAGAGGATGGAGGAAAAGGTCAGGAATGAGATGGGTAAGAGTAGAATAGAAATGAGGGTGGATAAGTTAGAGGAGGAGTTGGAAGATGTAAAAGGAGTGCTAAGTAAAATGAAAGCCAGTCCACAGGAGGAAAAACTGAGTAGAGAGGTAGAGTTAGGCAGAATGCAAGTAAGGCTGCAGAAGGAACTGCAGGAGGAAAGGCAGAGGAGGGAGGCAGAGATAGAGGTGGTAAGATTAAGGAGGAGGATAGAGGAGTTGGAGGCAGTAGAAAGGGATAAGGCAGTAGGAGACATAAGACAGCAAATAAGGTTAGAGGAGCAAGAAATAGTTGCAAGGGATAAGGTGATAGTAGTAGGCATGAAGCAATCAGGAATAGAGGAACGGGAATCAGAAAGCAGGGAACAGGCATTGGTAGAAGGTAGGAAGCAGTATGCTGAGGCTTGCAAGTGTGCGATTAGCAAAGACCAGCAAGCAGGACAAAGTAGACAGTTCAGGGCCATAGGGGAAAGAGGAGGGCTGGCCAAAGGGAGGGAAACAAGGGTGCTGCAGAAGGCCGGAGACAAGGGTAGGAAGGTGGTTGGAAGTCACAAAGCTGGAACAGGTTGTAGGAAGGGAGCCAGAGGTAGTTTTTCTAGGCAGCTCTATTGTAAAGGGGGTGGAGCTGAGAAATATCAGGAAGGAAATACCAGGGATTTGGAGGAAAGGGTTAGTGGTATGAGAGGTAGCAGGGTGGCAAAGGTTGTTCTCATTCATGTAGGGGGAAATGACCTGGCTCATAGGGAGGTGGGGAAGGAGGTAGAGCGGGACCTCAGGGGATTGCTGAGGAAAGTGCGGGAGAAGTTTCCTGGAGCTAGGGCAGTAGTCAGTGGCGTGCTGGTTAGGAAAGGAGTATCCTATAGGAAGGCAGTGGCTGCGAGTGAGGTATATGAGAGGGTGTGTAGGGATTTGGAGGCTACATTTATAGATAGTAGGAAATGGGTAGGCTGGGAAAGTGTAGGGAGGGACCAGGTTCACCTAACCGAACAGGGAAAGAGGATTCTAGGTGACCTGCTAGGTAGAGAAGTAGCTGGCTGCATGGAGAGGGTCAGGGCAGAGCAGCAGTTGTTGAAATAGCAATCAGTTAGAAGCAAGGAAACGGAAGGGGAGAGAAATGGAGAGGATAGCATTGATGAGGCCGCAGGGGTGGAGATAGGAGGTAAGCAATGTAGAATGGTAAAGCAGAGTACTAGTATAAAGATAATGGTGGTGGACTGTAGGAGTGTGTACAACAGCTGGAGGGCTTCTGGGGAAAGGTTGAAGGATATGGGGCGGATATAGTGGTAGCTGTGGAGACTTGGTTGACTGAGGAAGTACTGGACATAGAGTGTAAGCATGAGGAGTTCACCATCTTCAGAAGAGACAGGGATGGGAGAGGAGGAGGAATAATGGTGTGTGTAAAGAAAGGGCTAAAAGGGGCAGTAGAATGGGTTCGTGAGGATGTCGAGGCAATGGAAATAAAATTGAGTGGTAGTAGTAATAAGAGTATTACTTTGCTAGCAGCTTATAGACTCCCAGGACAGGGATGGCAGGCAATTGAGATGATCAAGGAGAGGGTCGATAGACTAAAGGACAGGCAATGGGTTGTTGTAGCAGGGGATTTGAATATGCCAGGGGTGAAATGGGTAGAGGGTGCAGAAGGAATTGGTAACATATGCAGAGAATGGCAGCACAGTTAGTCAACAGAGGATATCCCGGTTGTGGAAATTGGGATTCGCAGGATGAAGGAAGTGCAAATGGCAGAAAGGTTGGTGTGGCAGTATGGGAGAGGAAACAAGAAGGGGGCAGAAATATTCCTGAGAGACAGGTTTGAAAAATGGTCTATGGAGGAGGGTGTAGAGGAGTTGTCGAGGGAGTTTAGAGGATTAATGGAGGTTATGTTGGAGAAATTTTTGCCAATGAAAAAGTCACGGACTGGGGAGATCCGCCATATTATGGACAGGAGATTTTGAAAAAGATAAGGAAGTGCAGAAAATTACATGCCAAGTGGAGAAATGAAGGGATGATAAGATCTAAAGAAATGATGAAACAAATGAGTAGAGAGATTGAAAGGAAGATCAAACAGGCAAAGAACATATTTCTGCGGAACATGGTGGAAGAAGGAAAAGGCAAGGAATGGGGGAAATTGTTTAGGTATGTTAGGAGGTTAAGGGGAGGAGAGGAAGGGATGGTAGGCATGCGACAAATGACCAAGAAAAATCAGAGATGCTGCAAGGACAGTACTTGTCAGTGTTTGAGGCAAAGGAGGGTTGGAATAGGGGGGCAAACAGGGTTTGGGGGGTGTTTAGTGAGTTTAAGATGAGGGAGTGGGAGATAGGAAAGGTAATTTGGGGTTTGGAGAGCAGTAAGGCAGGGGGTCCAGATGGGATATGAAACACAGCACTAAAGTTTGGTGGTAGGGGGTTGGTGAAATATTTAGAAGTGCTGTTTAAAAAGTCCTTAGGAGAGGGTAAGTTACCACAAGATTGGAAGGAAGCTACGGTGGTATCTATACACAAGCAGGGAGAGGATAAGGGGAGGCCTGGTACCTACAGACCGGTGAGTCTCACATCAATTACAGGAAAAGTAATGGAGAGGCTGGTGGTGCAGTATGTGGTGAGGGTAATGAACAATAGGAATTGGTTGGAGGAGTCCCAGCATGGTTTCAGGAGGGGATCTTCATGTGAGACTCAGCTGGCTGGGTTATTAGAGGATCTGGTACAGGTAGTTGATGAGGGGAAGCAGGTGGACACCTGCTTCATAGATTTTGAGAAGGCATTCAATAAGGTGCCCCATGGAACATTGGTGAGGAAAGTGGAGGCGCTGATACCAGACAGGAGGGTAGTGGAATGGATAGGGGACTTTCTCAGAGGGGGCGAAGGCAGAGGGTGAAAGTGGGGGAGGCAATATCGGAGGAAGAGGAGGTTACGTCAGGCGTACCACAGGGAAGCGTGCTGGGTCCTTTGTTTTTTACCATAATGGTAAATGACATGGGTTTGGGGATTAGAGGAAAAATCAGATTGTTTGCAGATGATTGTGTTGTATATACTGAGGTGGGAGAGGGGGGCAGAAATTTGCAGGCGGACATTGATAAGATATGGTTGTGGACCAGAAAAAATAAAATGAAGATAAATGTAAGAAAAACTAAGGTAGTGAGGTTCACAAGGAAGAAGATGATAAGCAGGGACATGTACAGATGGGAGGGACAAGAGATAGAAGAAGCAGCAGAATATAAGTATATAGGGATTGTACTGCAGGGAGACCTCAGGTGGAAAAAACAGGTAGAGAGGGTGGTAGCAAAGGGAAGGTCTCTGGGTATGCTGGGAAGGGTGCTGAATGGAGTCAGCTGTGAGGTGAAGGAGAATGTGTATGGCACAATGGTACGGCCAATGTTAGAATATGCTGCAGTAGTATGGGACCCTTATGTGGAGGTGGGAGAACTGGAAAAGGTGCAGAGAAAGGCAGCAAGATGGGTGAAGGGTAGGTGGAGAAGGCAGTGCCAAGATGGTGAGGAAGAAGGGAAATATAGGCCATCACTGATGATGAAAGAAATGGGGTGGAGCTCATTGAAGGACAGGAGGAAAGTTGAACGTTTAGTCAGGATGTACAGGCTGGTGAATGAAGAGGGAGGATGGGGAGGGCTACACTGCAAGCTAAGTAAGGTGGTGTTTAGAGGAAGAGAAAACAACAGTGAGAAGCTTCAGAGGGTGTGGAGGAGAATGGAGCGGGATAGGCAGTCCATGCTTGTGAGGTCTGTGAGGAAGTGGAATGTGTTGAGGGAGGAATTGGTATCTGTGAGAGGGGTCGGTAAGTTCAGGAAGGGAGTGGAAAAGGAGTTGGTTGGGTGAAGGAACGGTGAGAGAGCTCGCCACTGGGTGGTAGCCTACTTGTGAGCGTATGTATGTATATCTAAACACACTATACACCACACAAATATTAAAATATTGATCTTCCATGGCTCAAAGCAAGCTACGTATCCTTTTAACTTATTCGTTACAATATTATGTTACATGCACTCACACATTACCATGTGTGTACACGCATGCATGTGTGTGTTTTGTGGGAGGGGGGGGGGGGTGGCACGTTGAATAGGCAGAGGACAGTGAACCTTGTACCCACTGCCTACTTAGGTGAGTAAATGCACATACATTATTTGGGTGTTATTATGTGTGGTATATGTATATATTTGATTTGCATTTTGTAGTATCCTGCAATGATTTACAAGCGTAGCCCCCTCACATTGATAATTACTGTTCAAGCATAGCCAAACATTATCCACCACGTCAGAGTTTCAGTACCAGCATCCGAGAGGTTGGAATATACCATACAAAGAAAATTTGTGTGTGTGTGTGTGTATTGGTAATATTGTGAATTTAGGTATATTTCGGTTAGGTAGTTTTACAATTTAACATCTTTTCGTGACAAGATATTACGATTACGTACATATTTTCACTCGTTTTAACACACAATTTCCCTAATCTTCATAACCCTACCACTTTCCATGTGTTTTTTTTTCTTTCGGAAAAGACTCTATTCTTACAATTTACCATAGATTTCACATAAACATACAGTTCTAGCTGTTTAAAGTAGTTATAGGCCTACCTTATCATCTCTTCGATAACTGTTTCAATACATAAAGGCATGGTACCTTTCCGCTGAAACACTTTTTTAAGCAGCTGTAGACTGACCTTAGATTGTTTATTGCAACCACACCACTTTTCTATCAGAGATTCCCAAAACTTGAGTTTACTTTCCCAGTCTACAGGATTTACATTGCGCTTCCTAAACGGTGAAAATAATGCACCCATCCTCACATCGTCACTCCAGCATTCTGGCATTATATTTTCATACGAACTCATTTTTCAGTAACAACTAAAAAACAGAAATGTTAAGAAAACACGGGACAAGTGACATCTCTGAGCCTTTACTAAGCTCATTCCAATAACAGCTTATGAAAGAAATTACAAATATCCAAATAAAGCGCAAGATATTGTAGAAAGACCTTAATGTACCAATATATTAGAAAGAATTATAATAGAGATAATAACAACAAGAAAGTAACATGATTATTAAGGGATAAATTACTACAATAATATTCATTAATAACCTTTGTATGAGAAAAAACCAATATCACAAAACCAATTAGAAATATTTTAAATTAGAAAAAATGTTATATTCTTATATCGAAAATATAAAACAGCTTTTAGTGTTTGTATTAGAAGGCGGATAAGGGGGGATTCAGAAAACCAGGATAGTCATATCTTTAAATAGTAATATGTGTATTGACATAAGCCACGTTATCCTACCCCTAAACCCGTTAGTCCGGCAGTAGTCTACATCGTCGACGCTGCGGAGCGCACGATCTGCGCCGCATAGAGTATGCACACTGTCGCTGGAACGATCATGCGCAGAACAAGTGCAAGGGCCTGCGGTTGCAGAGCAGCCAGATATTAAATTTTTTTATTTATTTTATTTATTTACTCTAGCGTCCCATGAGTCCTTTTTGACTCCTTTTTGGAAATAGTACAAACTATATTGGCGACATTACAAATACTCATCACAAAAATAAATCCAACAGAAAACAATAGAAGTTCAAGTCATGGTAGTCTCACATTATAAATATTGTATAATGTTTCATAATGAGATTAAGCATTAACTTAAAAGTTGTTTCAATAATTAAATTAAGTCCATGGAAGCCTATTGCTATAGGCAATCTAGGTACATAAGTTCAGCCCTTTACTATTTAAATGAAAACACTTTGAGAAGGCAGATACAAAAAAAAAACACATCTTAAAATAACATATACATATCCTATATCTAATATATTATGAAAAGTTATTAGAGATATTATAATATTTGCCCAGTCTTCTATGTACATGGAAACACTTTGATAGCATTCAACAAATTATACTTAGCCGACACACTATAAAATAAAAACACAGCTGCAGTACGCATTAAACAAGCCAGTTGAACAGCAAACACATTATTATATTTACTACACTTTTTTTCTGAATTACAAGTTACATGAGATTAAAGTAGTAAAGAGGAGTAGAAAATAAAATTAATAATAAAATTATAAGAAAGAATAAATACATATCCGTGTGGGTCTATTTTCGTAATACATACAATATGACCAAAATAAAGAGTGTATAACCTTTAATCGTCTCACATATATTAACACTACATATAGCCAGTTTATCAATGTGATTTTGTTCATCTATTCTTATCAAATATTTGTTGTTAGCACAGAACTTTTCTCAAGCAACTTTTTTCAATTGCAGTTTAAATATTGTTTCATTCGGTATGTTTCTTAACTCTGTTCCTCAAATATTGAATGATTTGGTTAATTTATATTTGATACTTCTAGTTCCAAATTTTGCATGGTTAATGCTACTTATGTCTAAGAAGTCAGAATTTCTAGTGTAATAGTGTTTGTTCTTCTTCTACTATCATCTTAAGAGGTAGTATTCTTTGTTCGACATACATATCCTTCACACATTTTCCAGTATCGTAACCAGAAACATTTCTGACTGCTCTGTTTTGAATTACCTCTATACTATGAAACTGCTATTTATTACATGCTGCCCAGATTCTACACTTTCTCTAAGTTTACCCTGCACAGCAGTAAGAACATCCAGTTTATTCAGCTTTTGCAGTATAAGTTTCAACTCATTTCCTTCCGAAGATATGCTTGCACCCACTTTCAAAGTGGAGATGCCGCCGACGGAGATGAAATAGGCCAAATCTTTTGAACTAAGTGTATATGGCCTAATTAAAGACATTGCTGTTGTGTTATAAATAAAAGGATTCGTTTTTTTTTTTTAATGTTAATTGTTTATAGTGCAAGAGCCATGTGTCATTATTTACTTAATCATTCACATAGTGCTTTGTCCGTTCCATTCATGAGAGTTTTGTATAGCACTATTATTTTATGCTTTTAGAATGTTTAAATAGTTATTTACAATTTTGCAACAGCAGGAACTGCAAGTCACGGCAGAAAATGGTGCCATTTCGGTGCGAGGGTAAGCTGAGGAGAGTGCACGCATGTAGCAGGAGGTTGGTCAGCACGTAGCAACAGCGGAGGTGGCCCGGTAAGCCACCTCCTCTCCCCATGGGAATAACATCGCCTCGGGGAGCTTTATTTTGAAGTAACCATTGCTTATCGCAAGACGTTTGAGCAGTTCTACCATATGGCAGGTTATAATAGCCAGCAGTATTCATGTAAAGTACCCTCGTAGAAGGGAATAGAATTCAACATAATAAAAGTGACTATGAACTGAGCAGTACATACTTTATTTACGTCGCATTATGCTTGTCAGGGGGTGGGTCATTACAATACCCACTCACTCAGCTTATGTATGTCATTTAAGTGTTCATGAGTCTTGTTTCTTAGTGTATGGGAATGTGGGAGGCCCTGCGAGCCCATGTACATGGGCATAGGTTTCTTCCAGCCAAGATTAACAATGGTGCATAGCCGACCAATGGGGCATTGTTTATCAAACATCATTCATCTTGAGCAGTAATCAACGGGGCTGAGGTCTACACTTCAATGGCGAGAAGACTGGTCCAGGCGTACGGCACGCAACCCCGAGGTTAAGAGATCCAACATCAATATTGATGTCGCCTTGGTGTAATCTGGCACCAGCCGGGTATAATCATTCCTAGCTCTCACCATCAACACCCCCGAAACCCTCATTGAAGTCTTTACTATCCCACCGTAAGTCATTAATTGGCTGGCCAAAGTGGGGTCATTCTCCTACCACAATTATTTCTACCTCAGCATCCAATTTACGATATATATATATATTAATATATATATATAAAAATTCGTAGGCAGAGCTTCGTCCAAGGATGAACCAGATATGATCTTCCTCGGAGTTTGTCTTAGGTTTGTCCTTATTAAAGGTGGACTTACTATATCATATTCATAAACCCCGACTAGAGTGAGACTAACTTTATTCGATGGATCATCGAAGTACACTGTTGCCAAGTTTATTGTTCTTGTATTGCAGAATTTCGTCTTTAGACAGTGGTAAAGTCAATATACAACAAATATTTTTCCCTTTCCAATTTAATAGTAATTTACAATGAGCATTAATGTGCATAACAAGAAAAATATAATATTTTATAGAGTATGTTAAATTAAAACAAAAGTAGAAGTTATGTTAATATAAATATATTTTAACAACCAGTTTGAAATCAAAATGTAATATAAAAAATTTTGGCATATATTTAGTTTTGACTAAAATGTGATGGTGGTGCTTTTGATAATGTACTGTGTTATTTTCTGTCTCGCGTAAACAAATCATATTATTCATTACAATAATGTCACCATATTCATTTTAACCTTGTTGTATGACACTCTTTCATATATAGTAATTCTGGTTTCATTTTATTATGCCCATGCGGTATTTAGAATGATGTTAAATGTGTATTGTAATGCTAAATACATTTTTAAAAATTGTATTATTGGTGAACTTTATCTAACTTTCACTCTCATGTAATATTAACGAAACTGTCGTATTTTATGTTCGCCATGCTTCTTTTTGACATTAAGACATTGTTAATCCTACACTCAATCCGGACTAAAAGTTAGGCCGTACTAAAGCAAGTTTATCCTTGGACTTGCAATAAAAATGCTCTCTGAATACAAAAAATTATGGTTGGAGGATGAACGTTCCCTAGTTCGGACTAAGAACGACTAAGAATAAGGCCCATATATATATATATATATATATATATTATATATATATATATATATATATATATATATATATATAGTTTTTTGGGGATTCACATATATTGCAGTGTATACCATGAAATGTGATGGTGAGGGAGGCTTTGAATATAGAGGGGCTTTATTCAGTAAAACAAGTGGAAATTTATGTCAATTATATTTCTTTCGGGTTGCTGAATGGTGATTAATGCGGGAATAACTCTGGAAACAAAACTTATTGGACAAAATGTTAGTCATTGATTATTATTTTGCCTACACGCTAAGGTTATACAGCTATAAACCACTGTAATCAAACAATATAAGAATATAATTTAATTCTGTTGAATTTTTCGAGGCTTATCTTATTGATATTCTACAGATAATTGTATTATGTAATATATGAATACAATAGTAGAAAAATCATACAGACAGTATATTGATGTGTGCCTATCTCCCACCTTAGACTGTTTGTCAGCCCGAAAACTTCATCAGTGCAGCCCATGCCCGTACTCTATGTCTGATCAGCGCAATACGTGCAGTGTTGTGTGATACCGGAGTGATAGAACAATGACTGCAGGGAAGTGTAATAAATGCAGGCTGGGACAGGTAGTGCAGTGCCTCATGTGCTCTGCCCAACCAAAGCAAGGGCGGAGGAATACATAATTAGTTAAAAGGGTTTTGGCAGATCTCATGGCAATTCATGAACATGAAATAAGGACACACCTAAGTCATGTTAGACTAAAAGTGTTTTTGTATCTGCATCGCCTTTGCCGCAGGACAAAGCATGCATAGTGCCAAGTCATTTCCTGGAGGAATATGAAATTTCTATGACAATTAAAAGTTATATATGGTATGACAATTGTGATCGTCTCTGAATATTTTTTGGGGTTTTTTAAAGTGATTTTTAGGAATGGTTGGTAACCTGTGTATAATGGTCAAAGTATTGTATAGAAATTTTAAGGTGAGTATTTTACATTGTGGTATAGTGCTACATTTTAGGTTGGCCTATTCCTATTCTTATTATTATGTATTTATTTAATGAAAATATTTTTATATATTATATGGTGCTACTCATATATAAATGGATATGAATATTCTATATACAGGTTGAGGAGGGAGGTGTGGTAGGAGGGGAAGGGAGTCAGCTGTTCAGCTCGGGCAGAGATAAGGTTTCTAGCCCCGACCTTGGGTGTTGGAACGATGCTGGGCCAATAACTCAAAGGTCCATGGATTGTAACCATGCTCTGCTACCAGATTTGAGATGCCCTCTCCCCAGTAGGGTGTAGGATACTGAAAAATACCTTACTTATCTACTTACAACAACAAACCCTACACCAAACTGTGGGGTGAAAAGCAACCTAGACTTCAATACTTTTGTTCACTAATCTCATGACTAATTATAAATATAAACATTGTATTGATTATCTAGAAAATTTAAAACAGCATTGTCTTTCCTTTCCATACCAAAAAGAATGAAAGGGGTAAACACTACGATAATTGACTCTATTGTAAATTCCCTTTTGGTTACCATTTATTTATTAAAATATATTAAATTTTATTTGCACCCATTCTTCATCATTGGAACAAATTTAGTTAAATACCTTATGTTAGAAAAATATCTGGCCGCATTACCAAATTTCCATTTCATTTCAGCTCATTTTTACAGCAATGCAAAAATTTCTCGCACGAAACAATTGGACTGTGTTATGCATAATCAGACCAAGTGCCAAATTGTAGTTTACCAATAATTGATGTTAAAGTTAATGCTGCCCCATAAATCATGGGGACCACTTAAACATTACATGAATTTTTTTCCAGTTAGTTATGTGTTTAAGTTTTCATTTGGTATGGTTTTTAATTCGCTTTTACATATTCTGACTTAGTGATGACTTAAAATGGCATTTAGTATAGTTTTGCTTTGTTGATCATTGCAAATATTATTTTATGCATAACTAAACGAAGGACCATTTTTATGTAAAAAGGATTGGAAATTACCTTTTGAATTTAATTAGTGTGTATTTTAACATTGGAAATTAGAAGCATGTTTCACTATTACAAATATTAGAATAAAAATGATACACTATGCAGTTACAGAACATAATGAATATAGTAATCAACATATTATTTTCTTTCCAGTCTATTCAGTCTCTTCGATTTTAAAATACAATACACCACCAAAGCCTTCAAGGCCATCATCTACCTCGGGACTAGCAAAGAGACTTCGGTAAATGGGCTTGACGTTTTTAGGAATGTGGTTCATCATAGACTTAGATCGTTAAGCTTTGGGACAGACACTGATTTTCCATTTGGCCAGTGTGGTACACAAAGTTCATTGAAGCTATTAACAACACTGACAGGATATCCACACTTTGCTTTACTTTAATGTTAATTTGTACTGCCTTACCTTCGATTGAAGTTTTCATAAAAATGCAGCCAGGTGTAGCTTTTCTTACAGAAAATTCACGAGTTTCCCGCCAACTCACTTTTTGCCCTTGCACATCTAATTTTCGATTAGTTATGCTGGCCTCCATATCCGAATTTCCAATGATGTCGCAACAGTTCATCCTATGAACAATCAAGAGATTTTTCTTCCTACAAGCAACCATGACTGCTATGTATTCATCTGGTGTGTAAAGCCATTATTGGAGTTAAAGTGCACACTCTGTATCCCCAAAATCGCTGACGTTGGGCAGTCAAATTATGGCCAGGCATTAAAAATTTCATAGTTATTTTTCCCATTGTTTGGTACTATTCAAGGACTGTTTTAAGGATCAACACAATTTTAAAGTTTTGGTTTTGACCACCGCATGAATCCGACCAAAGTATCAATTCTTTCACTGGCGAGTTTGCTCGGAGATTTGTTTTTTGAGACAGCTGCTTACCTCTTGTGCTCCACGACTGGTTTCCCCTTAACCCAGATGTAATAGTGCCCCTGGGTTTTCTTTCCAAAATGTAATTATAATCCCACAGATGTCTTTTATTAATCACTAGGTTTGTAGGTATCCTGGATAATGGAATTTTTTTTTTTCCGAATCGAAACATAAAGTTTCATAGTTTGGGTTATTTACTACCACTGCCATATCTCTCTTCCTAGGCTCTTGTGCACTTTCTGCTTGTTTTAAATGTGACTCCTTGTCTTCTTTTAAACTAACAAGTTTATTTCCATCATCACAGGTTTTTATCTCAACTTCCAGGATTTCACAAATGTTGCACATTTCCTTTTTAGTTTTTTTATGCTGCAAATTAAAGTTAGTCAAAAAGATATGTTTGTATATGGATGGTGAAACTAGGTTGTTCACTTCTGACTTGTACAGATCATACTTTGTACTAAGCATTGTATCATGGTTTCGACATCCTCGCTTCATATTATTTCTCTACTAGTGCGACTTGTACTTTGGGAACTTCATTATGTGTTCAATGACTCCATGAAAACGATTTTCATCAGTTCTATTATGACCTTCACTAATACATCGCAAACCTGATACACCTTCAGATCTTTTCATTGCATTTAAAGCCATGTTGACTTCACAGCATGAAATTCCGAATTATTGCAGAAAGAATGGTTTGCAAACCACAATACCACAAACTTCGTAAACTCTAACTTTATTCCTTCTTTTTGAGGCCTTTACTCTTTTCTTTTTTATTTCCAATTCTTTCACCATAATATAAATTAATGCACATTGCACATCATGTAAAATTTCCTAAACAGTTCTTTTAATTTTTTACAGCTATTTTTTCAAGGCATTTATATTACCATAATTACTGGCGTAATTCGCTTTCTTCATGGAGTTTACCATGTTGATCTATGCATATTTTGTTTTCGATACAGTTTTTTTCCCCCCTTGTTTGGCGATCTTGATTTTCGTACTTTCTTTTCCAGCCCTTCTTTGGCCTTCCACTAAAAGTAGACTCAGAAGTAATATAATTTACAGGTAATCTCTCCAGTTGGCCTTGTGACTGCATTTGATAATCAACCACACTGACACTGACACTGACATACCACAATGACCCCTCTGAGCCCTGTTCAGTTAATTATTTTCACGAGAAGATGTTGATAGGTTGTCAGCCTCTTCCATATACACAGAAACATTTTGAGTTAACTGAATTTCATATAACAATAGGCATATTTTCGTGGCTGAATTGGTAACAGGCTGGTCATCAGGGTTCACAACGAAATTAATGGCTCGCGAAAATGCTTTTTGTAAACACAGTTGGCGAACCTCAATTGGTGGGAACTTCATAACTTTGCAATCGCTGTAACTGTATAAGAAAGAGAAATCGAGTATATGGACGTATTAATGTAATTGAATGCCGAGAGTAACATTTAATTATCACATTAAAATAATACCATTCACATGTCAGACATGCATTTCTAGTTCCAACGAAGAAAAGTATATATTAAAACTTCACTAAGACTCGAAATATCATAACTAAAACAATGATACATACATTGAGTACAGATTGAGGTTATCCACGTTTGTAACAGTCACATCCAACCCATTTCAACAAAACTTTCCAACTTTCTTCCCGAAATAAGGTACCATCTGTATTTAGAACTGCAGATAATGCATCCATTTTAAACATTAAAAGGCAAGCATGTGGTAATGCAAGTTGCAAATGCATTGAGAGAAACCAGGATTTCAAAACAATGAGCAGCAACCATCAACAATTGTTAACAATTAAATTACTTTTCTTTGCTCCTACTTTGCTCCTGACTGCGTCAGCCAAACATGGTTAAAATTGGTTGCCGCACTCAACATGCATTCATAACAAAGTACAGGAGCGCAAAACCATCTCGCTATTACCAATTCAACTGCGAAATTATGCCTAGTGGCATAGGGGTAATAAATGAACTACAGTATTGTTGAGGTGATTCAAAACGTACGGGAACTAACTCTACCAACTCCCTGTGGCTGTCATTGAATTATTCATTGTTGTGTAAAAGTGAACCTGTCACTAAATCAACAAATCTTGAAGTAAGCCCACTGACCAAATCCTGAACTAAATCAATTTCGTTAACTCGATCATCGTTCTGAAAATGATATGCATGATCTTAGCCACATCTTACTAATAATGTATTATTTTGAGAATTATTGAAATAAACCTCATTGCATCGCGTTAAAATATATGCTATGTAGGTGATGTATGTTTTGAAGCAAGGCCTAAAATACCTATCCTACACAAATACATTCACAGTGGAACTGGGACATGACACATATTTGAAGGCCTGTAGTGGTAAGCTATAGCATAAATATATAAACAAGGCATTTTGGGTCAATTAATAAGGATCACATTAATAAGACTATGGTGATAATTACTCAGGGTGCCAGATATTGTGGGATTGATAATATCGTGAAATCGGAGAGCAGCTGTGGACTCGTTCCTCAGGGTCGTTCGGCCGGCGACCACGGCAAATCCTCCAAGTGCAGAGTGTTGCATTGTGGGATACCTGGGCTCCCCATACGCCCATACGAAGCACTGCTACTTATTACTCCGACTCGTGACCATTTCAATCATACTTGCACAGTAAGTTACACTTTGGCGACTGGAAATAAAGCCATTGTGGTAACTATTAACTACTGCGATTTATTCAGTACATTCCCGTTAGGAGAAGCTTTCATTGGGCACTGCTTACAAACACGTCAGCTCGGGTAATACTGAGCAAAAGACACTTGGTCACACGAAATAATTGAAGTACAATGTAAGCCTACCTCGGCGATGCAAGCACTGGGCAGGTGTGAGGGGCTGTGGAATCTCGGGCACCTGAAATACGAAAAAGGTTCCGGTATTCTAAAGTAACTATTGCTGTGAAATGAATATTCCAACATGAGGATGGCTGCCCGAGCGAGTGAAACACGAGCCCCGACAAGAGATGCAGCACACCCCTCGCAAAGATGAACAACTACTGACTTTCTCCGCACGGCGTTCCGGCGGTCTTAGAAGACTTACACCCCACGCTGCACTACTTCCTTACACACAACATTTGCAAATCGGACATGTACTCTGTGTGCCGGTTGTTACATATTGCTGCTAAAATTAAACCTGTAAATATTATTCGTTATACCAAAACATTGCACTGCTGGATGAATTGGAGATGAAACACACATGTATAAACATAACAGAAAATTACAAAAGGACACTTTGAATACACTGAGGGATTTTGGGCGGCGAAGACAGGCGTCCCTATTATTCGTGACCCTTGTGTTAACTTACCTTGCCATTTCATTGCACAAATTAAATAACAGAAATTTCAGAGGGGCTATATTCGTATACCAATGACACGAAAACGTGGTCGCACACCATCTGCTCTGCACCTCCATCGTTCCTTATCACACTGCACCGAACTTGTGCTAGTAGAACACACACACCTTGTTGCAGAACCTGGTGCCACAGTCAAAAGAGCTAAGGGGGATGGTTCACATAAACACACATCAAATGCCCGTTCCCCCTCATGAGACAGTTTGTAGCCTCACACATCATTGATTTCAGACACACCTCCTTGTGTCCGCCCTCGTGGACGTAGCACATAGGGGCTTCTTGCCAGCCCCCTATGTTATATAACTGCTGGCTGCTGTCGCTGTTCCACATGTTCTTGCCGGCGCCGTGGTGCTCCCGTGCCCACACACAAGCAGCAGGTCGCAGATGGCTGACGACAGCGTGCTGAGTGACGAACCTCGCACGAGTTGCTGCCACTACTGCTGTCCTCGTGCGCAACCCCATGTCGCTGCTGGTAGCTAAGCAGAATAGTGTCTACTGGGCTGTTGGATTCACCCTCGGGTGAGTTCCCAGCTGGTGTTGGCAACTTTGCATCTCCTGTCATGCTGTCTTCCTCGACAATCGGCGTCGCGTTAACAGGTGCTCGTCGTCTCCTGAGGGACCTCCTCCCAGAGGTGTCACCATTGGTTGCAATTCAGGATGTCTTTGGATTGTGCTGGTAGCAACTGAGCCGTCGATCTCTGCAGAGCCGGCCATCGGATGTGACCTGACTAACGCCAATACGTTGGGCGCCATCGGGCTTTGGGCACCCCCTGCTGGTGGTCCTGGGTCAAGTACTGACCCCTTCCATTCTTGTTGCCCTCCCCTGCAGCTCGTACTCGACGGCGCCGGCAGCTTCCATGTGGTGGATGCTTCTCCCCTCTTGTTTTCTGCGAGCTGTTTCCAGCAGATGTTAAGGTGGCGTCGACCCTTGGTTCGACGTGCCCTCCGCCATATAGACCTATGTCGTCTTTTCACCTTCGTCCGCCGTCTTCGACAAGGTGTATTCTGGCGGGGGACCTCCTGCAAGAGGTTCCGCCCAGCTCTCCTCCACTCTCCCTCGCTCTATGGGCTCGGCATGTGTTGCGCCATCGTGGGCTTTGTAGTCACTGGCCTCGTCGCCGTAGACATCTCCGGGTGACAGGCATATGGTGTCTAGGTGATACTTGCTCGCCTTCTTCCCACGTGGACAAGGTTGGTGACTGGTCCTAGCCTTTTGATAATCTGGTGTCAGCTTGTCCATTGAGCAGTGAGCCCAGCGCTGAAATTTTGGCAGGCTGCCGACTGTGGATGCACTTTCATTTACACTAAGTGCTTATGTTCGACCATTGCTCGTCGGGACCCACTTAGCCACCTACCTTTCCTACTTCTCTCTCTGTTCTCTGTCTCTCTGCTTTCTCCTCGTTCGACTTGCAGTGCTGTCCTCTGTATTATTGGCCGTGCTGTTGCTTTGGAAGTTCCTTTAGCCAGGAAGTTTGATATTTTGACCCAACAGGACATCCGCATGTGTCCGGCCTATTGTGGTGTTCAAACGCTGGCCAAAGGTGAAGAGAGGAGCAGGCAGGTTGTCTGCCTAACTACTGTGAACCTCACCCACACACAGTCGCAGTTGTACCTTCAGGTCCTGGTTGCGTCGCTCTGTGGAGATGGCACTGGGGTGGTCTACATCTTCAAGTGGTGCAACCCCCACCAGGTGCACTTTGTTTGCCACTTTCTTCCGATGAACTGTGTCCCAATGTCCGTTAACACTTCCTTAGGAAAGCCCCACCAGGTGAAAAATTCTTGTTCCAATACTTGTACGATGTTGGAACTTTTGCACTGCTTATTGCATATGCCTCCGCCCACCTCTAGAAGTTATCTGTCACTACCAGGATAAACTTTTTCCTGTTACAGGTATGGGGGTACTCCCCCATTAGGTCCAGGCTTATGATCTCGAACTCTCGTTTCGGTAGTCAGGGCTGTTGCTGCTGTACCCCACCTGTCCTGTGTGATTTGAATGCTTGACACATAATACATTTTCGCGCGTATTTTAATACATCGCACAAGAGTCTTAACGAGAAGAAATGCTGTCTGACATTTCGGATTGTCTGTTGTGTACTAGGGTGCCCTGTTATGTTACTTGTGTGTGCGTTTCCAATACTTTAACCCTACATTTTGCTGGTACAAACAGACGCCATTTTGTATTGTTGTTTGCAGCACACGTTTCCAACCTCCCTTCCATCACACACCACTGTTCAACTGTCTGTCTCATACATTTTCCTTTCTTTCTCTCAATATTGCCCAGATACCTTGGTACAGTGCATCCACAAGGATATTACCATCCGCAGATTGTAACTGGTTCACTTGCACCTCATGGAATAGTATTGTGCTTGGTGGAGTGAGAAGTTCATCTCATTCTGCATTGTCTGTAACCAGTATGCTTGCCTCGGGAACTCGTGATGCCAGTTGAATCTCCTTCCTATGGAGGTGCTCTACAGTGAAATCATATGACAGTAGGAACAACACCCACTGGGTGCGTATACTGCGAGGTTCTTTCATCGCATGTAGCCAAAGGAGGCACCTGTTGTCTGTTCGTAATGTGAAACGTTTGTATTCCAGGTAGGGCCGGTACTTTTTCACCACCAACACTACTGCCAACATTTCCCACTCGTTTATATAGTGCCTGTGCTCTACTTATCTCGATTTTGCGCTGGCGAAATCGATGACTCGCTTTGTGCCATCCTCCGCGCATTGATACACAACGGCACCCAACACCTACTGACTGGTGTCCATCTGCAAGTAAAGGTGTTTGCCTGGCTTGTAATGTGCTAGTTTGGGGGCAAGTAAGGTAACTCTTCTTTATTGCTTGGAATTAATTTTCTTCCACGTCTCCCCAAACAAACTACTTCTGGGGCGAAGGTAAATCCGTGAGAGGGGCGCAAATTAATGCAGAATCTTGAATAAACCCCCTCATCCAAATAACTAAGACAAAAAACTTGCAGAGTTGTTTTCGTTAGCGTGGTGCCAGGTGGTTATCTATTAAGTTCAACTGTTCTGGGTTAGGCGTGTTTCCGTCGACGTCTATAATGTGACCTAAAATTACAACTTGCTTTCACCCAAATGGAATTTATTCGCGGTTCAGGTAAGTCCATTGATAGCGAGCCTCTCTAGTACCATGGAGGTATGTGCTCCTCCTAACTGCTCGCCCAAATAACCACATTGTGCAGTTACGCTAACGTAAACTCACAGATTATCCCATCTAGCACACAGACCATCATTGAATTAAAGGAAGCGGGTGATCCTTTGAGGCTTAAAGGCATCGCGCAAAAATTGAATCGCCACCCATTAGGTGTCTTGAATGTGGTTTTCTCCCTGTCTTCCTGTTTACTGGAATTTGCCAATACCTGCTTCCGAGGTCTAGTGATGGCATTACAGTTGCCTTGCCGAGTGTTATGAGTACATCTTTTACGCTGATATAAGGTGCCAGATCGATACATGTGAATTTGTTGATTGGATAGAAATTCCTTGCAGAAATGCCAACTCCCGTATTTCATAGGAAATAATGTGATAGCCTAGTTTTATTAACTGTGCGTCGGCTAGATAACCTTATCTGCTAACCTCTCTTTAACTTGCTCAAGAATTATTTTGGTTTGATGTGACAAGTAACTCCATGGTTCTGCATATATTGGCCCTTCTTGCATTATTGGGATTTCATGTTCGGCTACAGTCGTTCTCTGAGTGCTTCGGTTTTGTAAAAAACTTCCCTCCTCTCGCTTTGTATACCCTGGAATGCCGTCTGGTGTTGTTGCAGGATCTCATGATCGAATTTCTCTTATGATACTGGGGACAAAATACTAGCAACTGCCCTCTCTACAGTGTACACTGTGCACCTCTGTTTTGCACCGAAATGAATTCTCCTAACCTCTGGTTCTACTATGGTATTTTGTTCCTGTAACCAAGGGAATCCTAATATAGCATCCTCCTTAATCTTTGCAGTTAAAATTGCTCTCGTTATCGTCTCAAGATCCCTGACTTATACTATTACAGTTGCTTGGCCCAGTGCTCCATTACTGTCTTGACCAGTAGCGAGCATAATTACGAAATTGCTAGATGTTATGACACTGGGATTCACAAAACGTGGCAGCACAAAATGTGTCATACTGCCATATCAATTAGTGCCTGACAGGGTTGACCTTTCACGCTCCCAACGAAGCAGAGAAATTTCACCTGTCACCCACTCACCTGCTGAATGAATGCCTGCTGCGGTTTTTTTGCGATTTTCGTTGACATGACCAGGGCAAAAGAAATATCAGGCTTCTTCGCCCCTAGTGGCAGTTTCCATGCCCTCTTGTTGTGCGCCCTTTGTTGATATCCAGGTGCGGGTTGTTGGGGCATGAATTCTGCCAGTGGAAAACAATCACTGGCCGATAGTAGAGACACAAGTTTGCTGGTGGCTGTTTCTTGTCAAACCACACGCGTACTGTCACTTACTTTATAAACCATGGCGTGGAATGTTTTTACTGCTCACACATGCACTGTCCCGTTCCGGTTTCGAGAGAGGGATGTCCAGGTCCCGTTACGTGTTGTTATAGCTCCTGTTTTGCTCATGTCTCCATTGCGCTGACCTGTTCTCATAACGTGATGAGTGCCGGTTTCGTTCCAGAATGATAGCAGCCTTGTGAACCTCCTCCATATTGCTGTTTAGGAAATGTAGTAGGGCAGCTCTGTACTCTGGTATGGAGAGTCTGTAATGATTTCTATTAACTTGCGATCTAGCAGTTACACGTAGAATAGCTTCATCAGATCTCCTTTTGCATGATGAACATTGGAAGTTGTTCACCATTATGTTGCTCCTGCCAGAGTAACTTTCCTTGCGCTTGTAGGGATGTAAACACTCTTTCGTGTCGGCACTGAAAATCTTGCACAAAAACCTCTCACTGCATGCTGTAGTGGTTGACAGCGCCCCACCAATTCCTTGCTTCTCCTTGGAATTGGTTGCCGATGCAACTGACCCATTTGTATCCATTCACCCCATATTATTTAAGACGTGATGTGCACTCTTTTAAGAAGGTGCTAGAGTCTTCGCTTGTCATGCAGGAAAATGTTTCAGGTTACTGGCGGTGTCTGGGCTGCTTCTGTCTTGCTTTGTTTATCGTTGCTGTTCCCTTTCTGGCTGCCAGATGGATGCAGGTTGCTGTCCACAACTATTGGCGGGAAGAGATGTTAGAGTTGCAGTGCCGGAAAAGATGTGGGAAATATGCTGGATATTTGTTGTGGGAATACTGGTGTTGGTTGGTAGGCAGAAAATTGTGGTAGGTGAATTGACATTAATGGGTGTGATAGAGGTAACAGGGGTAGGGTTTTTGCAGTGGTTGAGAGCAGTGGCAATGTGGTGCCGGATGTAACCGGGATAAATTTTGGATTTTGTTCATACTTTCCGAATGTTCAGTGACTTGCTCTTCTCAGTTGCTCGCGACGAGGTAGCTTGCCTGGCTGGCATTTTAATCGCAATTGCAAAATTGGGTCCCCAATTCGTATCTGTCTACCACATCCAGTGGTTTTTGATGCAGACACTGCAAACACAGCAGTGCCAGCGCACCAGTCTGCGTCTAGCCAGCCATGGTGTTCTGACAACACTACAACACGAGTGCGGAAGCACGAGTGCAGAAACGCGATACACAGTTGCACGTCTAGGAAATATCATGGGAGCATGGCCATCCTGCACGTTATGGGCAGAGGTCAATGGAAGGTGGGCTCTCAGCTATTTTGCTCCACGCATTGTGGAGGGTGTGGGGTGAGGAGCGGCCAGATGTTCCTCCATCTTCTCGTTTCACCTTCTCCCTCCTTGTAGAGTGACGCGACACAGACAGAGAGGTGGGTAGGCGCATTCTATTCCCCATGTCCTTTGTCCTGCTGCTGTGACATCACATCGCTGTCCCAAGATGGTGGATCCTCGCCATTTTCTCGCCACTACTCCCTTGTGTTGAAGTAAAGGCGGCGCTTAGCTGTTTTGGCAGGCTTTCCTCGCCGGCCACTGGCATCCCTCCTGACGTCATTGGGGGAGTGTGGAATGCGTCTCTGCGCTGCTACGTGCATGTTGTAAATTTTTGAGTCAGATTGTTTGCCATTAAAAAAAGACAATGGCCCACTGTATTATTTAGGATAACAGATGGATATCACCTAAATTATGTCGGTGTGATATCTCACAGTCAACCTCTTGCCAATAGCTCAAATAATTTTCTGGTCTGATTCCAATACAGCATCCTTTTCTTTTTTGTAAGCTGGCCAATATCTTATTCATTCCGACATAGTAATGTTTTCGAAACAAGGCCTTTTATCACAATAAATATATTTATTTAATGTCTTTTTGCCGATAAACTGTGACATTCAGTGTTAACTGGACCATGAGTAATTATGATAGATGTGGATAAGAACTGTACTGTTCTGTGACTTGCCAGGGTTGGGCACCAGCTCGCGATACGAGCAAGAGGATATGATTGCTGTAAATATTCTCAGGACTGTGTCGTTGGCTGTTTTCTCATGTCCTCCATCTCTGATAATATTACAATTCTTGGTTAAATCTCCACCTGCCACATGCTACATTAAGATTGCCTATTCTAGTAATGGCTGTTGGCCTACCTTATATGCCAGTTCACTCCCGATGGGTTGTTGTTACTACCCAACACCATGATTCAATATTCATGGTAAATTATAAATCAGCATGAAAAAGGTTATGTAGCAGAGAAGCTGGTAATACAATATAATGCAGGTCTTTCCGTCATGTTGATTTGTTTCATAACATTCCCAATTGAGTATTCACATATTACAATACTATCATTATAGCCAGGTGGGCTCTAAAGCTGACAAAAATGGCCTACATGACTAAGGATGAGTTACCTGGGGGTAGGGTGGCTCCTGGATGAGGCACTCTTCGTGATTTGATTTCCCTGGAGTGTTTCAGACAGGAGAAAGGTCCTGGGCATGATAGGTGGTGTGGCAGTACCTTACTATAGAATGCCGAGCTTGGTATGTACTGCAAACAACCTGTTCAGGGTGGATGAAGCGCCTCTTATAGTCTATCTCCACTCAAGGCAGCCCAAGGCTTCCTGGGCTACCCCTGTCAGATGCTTAACAGGTTGGGCAATGCAACCTGTTCCCTATGGGTTGCCAGAGTCCTCATGATTGGCGAGGGGTATCTGCCATGACGGTTGGACCGATAACTGTTACCAAGGCTCGACCACTTGCCGGGTGTTGGACCAATTAGTACTCAGGCCGTTGGGGCCCAAAGTCTGTACTTCAAGGAAGAATTACAAAGACCTGGAATTGAGTGAGGCCGTCACCCCCACCCCTTTGGTACAGGGAATTGGTCACATAACACCTTGGTGTTCAAGGGGAAAATGGCTTGGTTGCAGTGAAGAAACTATGGGGAATATATGTCTATATGTGATATAAACTCTCAGTTTCAGAACAAGGGCTACTATCCCCGGTGAGCCGCAACACCGGAGAGGGATCACGAGTGCTCGCTTGTGTCTGGCTGCCAGGGTGGGGGCCATTTTAGGTGATAGTCATTCCCTGCCATTAAGGATGTGGCTCCCAGGGAGTGGAGTGTGACCGGCCCTTCACTGGGTGTAAGGCTATGCCCGGTGAGGTCTTCTCAGCCACTTTTTGGAAGGTAATTCCTCTTACCACTCCATTCGGGGGATAATGTCGGCCACGAATAACCCACAATTGCCATGGAAATTAAGTGGTAGCACTGGACGATAGGTTAGCCCCACCATAAGGTTCTCTCTGGTGTTTGATCATAGGGTTGGACTCGTGGTGGTAGTGGTTGACTCAGTATGCTGGAGGAGGTCTGGAGAGATTCCTACTTTCACTGAAAGACTGGGCTGTGAGGGGCAATCTGCTCCGGTTGTGCTCTGGAAAGGCACTAGGGGTACGGATAGATCCCCCGCCAGACCATATACTTGGTTTCTGAGGGCGAGGATCTTAGAAACTCTGCAGTAGAGGGGGCGAGTATGTGCGGACATGCAAGGTTTGGGCTTCGGATCTGGCCAACAGTCGCATTAATCTTGGTCTCCTAGCGCCTAGAGGATGCGATTCCTCTTCCCTTCCCTATTGGGAGGCCGATGCATGGTTAGGCTGCAAGGCTAATAGTGCTTCGTTAAAATACAATATACAAGACCGAGAGGTCCACTGTAACTGTAGATTGTTCCTACCTGCGCCGCTAGATGGTTTGCACAGGTAGGCAAGGGCTCTGGGGGAAGCCGGGGTAGCTTTCAAATGTTTATTTGAAATTATTCTCTTCTCTACCTCTAGCTGGATTTAAATTTGTTATCAACCTTGGGAAAATATCATAACCAAAGTCTGCGAGCACACACATTGTTCCATCGCATTGGGAAATTATGCCCTTACAGAGCTTCTCCAAATTCGAGTGCCATGGACACTACCTGGCCATTCAGAACTAACACTTGTAAATTTTTTCCCTGCGTTGCATGTTAAGGTACACTGATACTGGGTAGATTTTTTTGGTTTATGTACTCATCCCCAAACATGGTATTTTTTAAAAATTCGATATTAGTACAATCGTAAGCCGCTGCCATTGCCGGAATATGGAAATGGGTTTTCATAACATCTTAGCATTGTTAATTATATCTATTGTGCAGGGCAAGTGATTCCAATGTCCACCTTTCTCAATGATGGCGCCTATTTTAGAGTTTATTGTTTTATGCTGTGGAACAATGAATTCCAATATCTTCTGCTATTCTACTCTGAAACCCTGGGTTGCCAGAATCATGTAAAATTAATCTTTCAATCAAAAATCTAGATTGTATTCTAGCTGCCGAATCATAACAAATATTTGCAATCACTAACTTCGTGGCGTGGAAATAAAGTGCGTACTTACACAAACTGCAAATTTTCAAGTAATTGATACCACAATATTCAAGCAATTCGTTTTTATTTGCAGGTAACGTATGTCTAAATATGGTGATATTTCATGAATCTACTTCAGTAAGTTAATGCACCACATCTTCATTCATCACAACATATGTAATTGCTTTACAAGCCCCATTTATGAACACTTGCTCCGATGTATTCACTCTAGCCATTGTTTTTATTCCTGTATTCCAATTACAAAACACTAAATCACTGCTGAAATGTTCAGTAGACTAACATAGATAATAATGTGCAATAAAATACGATTATCATTGCCACTAAGGGATACAGATTTATTACAGAAGAAAACGAATGAGGGTAATTCAGAACTCTAAGCATGCAGGAAATTTAGTTTAATTATTGAAGTCAGTAAAACAATTTTATAAAAAGCTAGTTACATACAGATAAAAATGGAAAACGCTCTATATTTATTCAGGACCATGAAACATTTACTACATACAGGAAAGTGCAGGGCAGTCATAGGTATTACCACTGCCTAAGAAGGGGGGTATGACGATGGGGTGATCAAGATATGCACATGACCACCCATCTTAATATTGAATGTTGCTGGTCACTTAATACTGGCATGTATTATCAGATCGACATTAATATCTTTATTTTCACTTTTATATTCTGCAATTTCTAAGCTTTCCCACTGTAGCACGTTAATAACCTAGAACACTCTCTGATTGGTCAGTTAATGGTTAAAGTTAAAGTTATTCCATCTCACTTCAACAGCAACCCCCAACAAGAACAACTAAACCAACCACAAGCAACAATTTGAAATTATGTTTGGACCAACCACCAACCATCATTATCAATTACCACCCACCAACTAGAAATTGTACCATCTCATATTTATTGCACTGTTCTCCAACAGCTGCCAAAACCAGCCATCAAAACCAACCACATTTTGTGCCAGGAGATCAAGGCACTAGATGGTTCCTTTCCTAAATCCCAAGTTTATACCCCTTAAATTAATGAGAATGAGACCAAGGTACTATATAAATCTATTAGTAATGACTCCATTAAAAACATCGGACTTTAACTTTGTCTAGTGGAATGAAAATATCAGTCATCCTGTTCCAGTGTATTTTACTTTTTTTTTACCTGTCTTACACAGGTGGGCACATTATGTGGAACAAAGAAATAGTGGACAAATTCTGCCAAAACAATTCACACAATGCAAATGAAACGGCTGTAGCCTTACCCGACAGTGATTTGTTTACTTCACTCTTCTCAGTACAATTAGGATGCCTTCTACGTGAACTTAATGCACAGTTGTTAACTTTCATGAATTCTCCATTTATATATTTTTATGCCAATGTCTCTTTAAATGTTTTCTGTGATATCTTCAATGCCAATCTCTGTTTTATTTGAATAATTTTTAATAACTTTAAACCATTAAAATATGACATTTGGTATGTGTACATATAGATGACTAAAAATAATTAAATACATTTATAATTTTAATTATTTGTGATACTATTGTAGCAAAGATAACTGTATTTGCTCCTGAAAAAATAATAATTAAATTGCTTTTTGTTTCTTATTTTGATGTCCTTTCAAAACGCACGAAGCTCATTATTATGTTTGTAGATAGGACCCTAATCAACTCAACGAACCGGTCTGCGTGAAATAATGAGGGAGACTTTGGTGATCTGACCTATTGAGTGATCAGAATAATGTTGTAATGTTGGTGATACCAGGATTGTCGCTCCAACATGACCGGTTTGCTTGTCAATGGTAATTTTGGCGTAATTATTGCAACTGCATGCTTCTTTCCTTCTCATGTTGGCAACACATGTTTTTGAAATTGTATGGTGTTTGTTGTTTTCTTAGAATGTCAAGGCCTTGGGAACTGGAAATGACGGAATTTTTTCTGCTCTGTGAGATTCTTATTATTGTTATGTAGTGTTGAATTGACCATAACATACATTATGTGTATTGGTAAGTTAGATGCACTATATGTGAAAATGAACTAATACCATTCGGTACTTTATATGTTATGTGCAATTGTGCAAAGTAACCGGGTTAGTGGATTATATTTTAGGTCAAGGTCGTGTAGTTAGAACTAATGAGTTAGCTTGAACTTTAAGAATCGTGACTGGGCACTTGACAGTGGCTACGTCAATTCGTCTCCATGGTTGGATGGTCGCTGTGTTTGTTACAATTGAAATCATACTATATATATATACACATTGATGTACAATTAGTGTATGTGAAAGGTTAAGGTTTCGTGTTGATTGCGTAGGCGTAAGTTGAGAGTGGTTTAGATAAAATAATTTCTTTTTAAAGCCTTATTTAGATGGATATCTTTTGGGACAAGGTGATCACCAAAAGGTGAACACATTCTTGTATTCAAGTTTCACGTACATACAGTAGTGGTTTTTGATGTAGTTCCCATATTGTTCCTATGAACAATAGTGCAGACATTTGTCTTGAGAGTTAGTTATAAACAGAAAAGCCTGAATTTTGTGTTCTTGTGCACCAATATAATTGTTGTATATGAATAATAAGTTAACAGGTTATAGGTTTCAGTAAGTTTCCTATTCTGTGAAATTTGTGAAGTCCTAAATAAAACAAAGTTTTTAAATTATGGAAGGCATAAGATTCCAAATAGGTCTTTTGGAAGGGGTATTTGGAGGAAGAGGAAACAACAGTGAGAAGCTTCAGAGGGTGTGGAGGAGAACGGAGTGGAATAGGCAGTGCACAAGCATGGGCTTGTGAGGTCTGAGAGGGAGTGGAATGTGTTGAGGGAGGAATTGGTATCTGTGAGAGTGGTTGGTAAGTTCAGGAAGGGAGTGGAAAAGGAGTTGGTTGGGTAAATGAGAGGTGAGAGAGCTCGCCACCGGGCGGTAGGCTAATTGCGAGTGTATGTATGTATGACAAAAAAAAGCCAGTCTAACTGGAGAACATGGAAGTACAAATTGAGTGCTCTCTTGCGTGGAGTGTCTGGTTGCATGTACATTTTGGAACAAACTTTAACAAGAGGCAGAAGCATTAAAAATAGATGATACTCCAGCAGAGGTAATATTATGTAATTCAAATGTAGAAAAGTTAGTGAAGCCTGAACGACCGGTGAGTCTCACATCAAGTACAGGAAAAGTAATGGAGAGGCTGGTGGTGCAGTATGTGGTTAGGGTTATGAACAATAGGAATTGGTTGGAGGAGTTCCAGCATGGTTTCAGGAGGAGATGCTCATGTGAGTCTCAGCAGGCTGCGTTATTAGAGGATGTGGTGCAGGTAGTTGATGAGGGGAAGCAGGTGGATGCCTGCTTCATAGATTTGGAGAAGGCAATCGATAAGGTGCCCCATGGGACATTGATGAGGAAAGTGGAGGTGTTTATACCAGACAGGAGGGTAGTGGAATGGATAATGGACTTCTTCAGGGGCGAAGGCAGAGATTGAAAGTGGAGGAGGCAATATCGGAGGAAGAGGAGGTTACGTCAGGGGTACCACAGGGAAGCGTGCTAGGTCCTTTGTTATTTACCATAATGGTAAATGATATGGGTTTGGGGATTAGAGGAAAATAAGATTGTTGGCAGACAATTGTGTTGTGTATGCTGAATTGGGTGAGGGGGCGGAAATTTGCAGGTGGGCATTGATAAGGTTCACAAGGAAGAAGTTCATAGCAGGGACATGTACAGATGGGAGGGACAAGAGATAGAAGAAGCAGCAGAATATAAATATCTAGGGATTGTACTGCAGGGAGACCTCACGTGGAAAAAACGGGTAGAGAGGGTGGTTGCAAAGGGAAGAAGGGCTCTGAGTATGCTCGGAAGGGTGCTGAATGGAGTCAGCTGTGAGGTGAAGGAGAAGGCGTAAGCGGTGCTTCCCAATCACCGCATTATTGAGACTCGTGATTCTCGGGGATGCTGTGGGTTCTGTGTGTCCGTCTGACCCGTGCGTACTTACAAACAAGTTGGCAATACTAAACTTTTAATAAAATCACTGAAATAAACAATAGATAAAACATATCCGGCTAGGACACTGTCACTACCGAATAAAAAATTGAGTTCACTGTAGACTTGTTTTTATTGATATTGTTTATACATATCAACGTGCCAATGAAATGGTTATCTCGGTCATGACTAGCCAATTCCGCTTGGGTGTTCCCCAAACCGTAATTAATCTAGCGCATTTCTAAATGGATGATCTCACCGAGGTGCGTGAAAGCACAGCCTTCAGAAGGGAAGAGGGCTAACAGCCGCTAGGGTAGACTGATGGTTTTTCCCTGAAGATAGGACACGGTGAATTACAAATGAATACCCTTAATACACATTAACATGAGTGATTACTTGGCATCACTAACACAAGCTCGTTGGGGCTCGCCCTCCAGCATGCGGTTAGTGTGGTGACTGCCTATACACAGAGCCGGCTAGAGTACGGCTAGAGCTACGGGAGTAATTGCACCGTACACTAATTACACACTTACATAGTATAATTAGTAAAGCAGGAGCATAATGCTGGGGAAAATGTCTGGCAAAAACGTACACAAGCATAGATTAACCGGTAAACCACATGGCCTATGGAAACCATCAGTGAACAAAAGTTGTAGTGCGCACGTGACAGTGTCTTACCACGCCAGCTCTCCTCGACAGACTGTCCAGATACACGCGTCGCACAGACCTATCATGGCCGCCTACGAGGTTCACTTAAATGGAAGTGCTATGCATGCCGAGTGAAATATTTTATAGTAAAAATAAAATGGCACAAATTAAATTAGACATTGTTTTACATTTCTATAATTTGTTACAAATTTCAATATTATTTTAATGTCTCTTTGTGATGGCGTTCATGCCAGAATATTAAGTGTTCTTAATCTCGGCACCACAGGCACGTTGAATATTTATAAACAAGCATTTTAAATTAGTACAATCAATTAAAAACATTTAAAGACATATTAAACACTGTAAAGACAATATAACACATTTGACCCTGAAATGAACATTTATAGGAAAATTCAAAATTGTCGGCCTCTTTGCGCACGTCCGGTACACGTGACACGTGAGCGCATTATGGGCTCTAGCGCCACTGGCTGTTAGCCGGCGATATAGTGATGGGAAATATAGTTCACTAGAATGAAGTAGGTCATTCTGAACTAGTCATATTTGAGAACAGTTCATTTTTGAATGGTATAGGTCACAATAGAATGATCGCATGTACTAGCAAACTGCAGAGCGCAAGTGTAACCTCGGTCCGAGAACTAGATAGGTCTTTCTCTGTTGCCTCTTTCGCTATTTCATTACCCCTAAGAAGAATCTAAGCAAGCGTGAAACGGAAAGAGAAGCAAATAAGTGACGTATTATGTAAATTAATTGCTAAAGAATTAGTGTTTTATTGTGTGTAGATGAGATTACTTATTTTTTATATAGAAGTAAGATAAATGAATAGTGAAAATATCTTTATACTGTGTTATCGATGCCTATGCTGTGTAATATAACACCAAATTTCTTTTGGCATTGATAGTAACGACCTCAACAATATTATAATTGGTTTGTATTGCGAGAGAGAACCAGGTGTTAAGTTAATTTTTCCGAGTCAGGCGTGTACAAACTCAACAAAAATGGTTCTGACACAATGGATTTATTCGTACCAGTATTAGAAACATTTTAACAGAACTTTAATTACAAAAATAACTTAATTTTAATATGATGCAAATAATGTCGAAAAGCTATATCCGAAGTATTGAGTGAATATGCTAGAAAAAAAAGCAGTTTTTCACTTCTTTATTGCGAGTGTGTAAAACTTGACATTACATTAATGAGTGTTTTTCTGTATTTTACTGTTGTAGCTATACATGTATTAGTGCGGCTATCAGATGTATTTTCTTACAGATACGGAAATTTCTGCATGTCTGGCAACGTCTTATTTATAGTACAAGTGAGTGAGAGGGTTTTATGACACCGTAACAGCGAGGTCTTTAGTGCCAAAGAAGATGAAACAAGTTAAATGGACGACACAAACATCCATACCCTGACTGGGTTTCTAGCCCGGAACCCCTCGCACCAAAGACGGGCGTGCAACTGACTACGCAATTGGGGTCGGCACGAGAAAGTAAGAAAGAACGAAAGATCGCTGCATGGCCATAGGTCTGTCAACTGTCTCGCGTTGTGTGTCCTGCAGTTCCCGACCGATTTGCCACTCATGTCACTATTGAACTAGGTGGGTCTGCGATCCCTACCGTTCGAGGCAGTGCTGAACGAGTGAAAACAAAGATACCAATAGACGGAGGCAGGTAGATGCACGTTACGATGTGGCCTGTCACGGAGGGTGGGTTAGCCGGAGGGAGGAAAGCTGCTGGGAGCGACGAACAACGGATTATCTGAGCATGTGCAGTGGCGCTCATGGCGTAGTTACTGGTACTGAGAGCATGACTGACCGATATCACAAGAGACTAGTTCTTTTATGTCGCGGTGAGTTGTGCATCTAGTTCTTTTTGAAGACCATTTCAAAATGAACTGGTAGTTCATGAACTACCCATCACTAGAGTGGAATGTGTTGAGGGAGGAATTGGTATCTGTGAGAGTGGTTGGTAAGTTCAGGAAGGGAGTGGAAAAGGAGTTGGTTGGGTGAAGGAGAGGTGAGAGAGCTCGCCACCGGGCTGTGGCCTAATTGCGAGTGTATGTATGTACGCAATGCACTGCTTATCCTGACTACAAACATTACTGAAGACACATTGGAGAAGGTCATGACATTCTCAATAGCCCGTGAAGTGTCGATGGTACTTCACAGACTGTTTGCCAGGGAAGTGAGGATAAAGTTTATCATGTGTGCATGTAATTTTTCAGTTTTTTAAAGGACATTAATGACGATATTGGCACACATGTCAAAACTGAGAACCCTATAGAGCATACTCACAAAAGAACTATCTAAGGATAAAGAATGTAGTTGTGAACTACCCAATTTGTTACTAATATGTAAAATTTTAGGTACATTATCTGAAGAATTTTTAATTTTTGAAGTCTAGCTGGTTGCTGATGAATAAATCTGAAAGAACAATGGAAAACCTCACAAACCAGCTTTGCACATTTGAAAAGGCCTTAAAGATTAGGATTGCTGGCTTAGGGCAGGGAGTGTTAACCAAAACATCGAGGAGGGTATCATATAAGCCGATAGATAAAGAGGCAAAACATGTCATTGGTAAGTCAACATTTCTTTTTTATTACTGTAAGAAACCAGGTCACATTTTCGGGAACAGCAGAAAATGGGTAGAAGATGGTAAACCACAGCTTCCAAGGGGGAAGAGTGAAGGCTCACAATTTGAGGAGTCAGTTGGAGCAGTCGAGGACATCGTGGCTGCTACTGCATCTCTGGCATCTGACAATGATGATCACAGTTGGTACATAGACAGTGGGGCTATGAACCATGTAACAAATCAGAGAGATGTTTTTAGCACCTTTGAAAAATTTAGTGTAACTCATTCGGCAAAGACAGCAAATGATGAAGCAATCTAAGTAGTACTGAGGTATCAGTTATGGTTGAAACTCAAGTTGGTGGACGGTGGATACTACTACAGCTTTGCGATGCTTGATATGTCCCACAACTCAGCAGAAACCTATTTGTCTTAGCTACTCAAGCCAAAAACATTGGAAGTGAGTTTGCTTCGACCATGAATAAATGTTATTTATAAGTGGATGGAAAACTGAAATGGGAAGGTACTCTAAGAAAGCACGGAGGTCTATACAAAATTTTATTTAGAAATGTCAAATTAAAATAAATTGCTTCTTTGACACATGAAAACTCAATTCAGTTATATCATGAGAGCTACGGACATCAAAATAAAAGGTATGTCAAAGGAAGATACTAGAAAAATGTATCCATGGGAAAACACATTGACTAAAGTTTAGCCAAAGAGAAAGAGCAACGAGCCTTGGTGAACTGATCTATTCTGATGTTTGTGGCCCGTTTCCGCACTCCCTCACAAATGACCGGTATTTTGTACTGTTTAAGGATGATTTCAGCTGTTTTCGCTGTCTATTATATGAGGCAGATGTGTGAGGTACCAGAAAAGAGACAATTTTCGAAAGAGACTCAAGTTAAAGGACACATGAAAAAATAATTTTTAAGTTATAATCGAGGGGAGTTTGATCGCTGTGAATTGTCTTTCATTTAGAAATTATTTTTTTATTTATATATTGGCTGTAAAACAGTAATTCAAGTCTGGCATGCTCGTAGAATTTGTTTTATTTTTGTTTGTCGCTGGCCCTAACAAAATTATGTGTGTGTAAAAATAGACTAGTTATTATTTTATCAAGTCTTATCTAAATGATGTTTAGCTTATCATACCTTATCTTTAATATTGTATGTGCGTGTTCCAGCTGTTCTGGGAATACCTTTTACCACTGCTCTAAAGGTCAATTATGCATAATGGGTCCACATGGTGACAAGAACTACTCCTGCAGCAGTGTCATGGCAAATTGCAGTGATGAGCTGTGTGTTTGCAAATGGCATAGAAAATGGCATGGGTGATGCTGATGGGTCTCCTCGTAAGTAATGCAACAGGATATTTTGGGTGAAGGAAGTATTTCGTAATGTTTGTGCTCAACTTGTATTTCAACCATGAAAGTATCGTGTTCACCAACAATGACATTAGAAATAATATTCCAGTTTAGGGACTGGCAGTATCACTTAAGTCACATTTCACATGTATTTATGTGTGTTTCTGCAGAAGTGTGCTGTGTTCAATCCATATTTGTATTGATATATTTTTTTGGCAAATTGCAAGATTGAAATGTAAACACATACACGTTTTGCTATGTTTTTCTATCGTCAGATAGTACTGAAAATTTATAGGTACATATGGTAAATATTTGGTACAGTATTACACTTGCTAGAATAACAACAGGCAGTTTTAAAGTACTTTTTAAGAAATTATTTTGTGGTTTGACATAACTTCTGCTACAAAAAAGGCTTTATTTGCATTGCGTAGCTATCATGTTTACGTGAATTATCGATCACTACTCACACTTTATAAAATTGTATTAAGTACAGTAACCTTTCGAAGCTCTTTAAATATTCTAACTTCTGTCTACTTAAACAATTGTTTGTCGCTTTTTGCAAATATGAACTGTGCTCAAATTACGTAGATACAAAAATATTTACGAATTAAATTTTTAAATTGATGCACAATTTCATTCTGTTTCCGCATTTTAATGGTACTTATTTTGTGTATCCTCTGTTTTAAACTCTATAAATAACAAAAGTAGAGATAGTTTACAGACTCTTTACAAAACTGCATGGAATTTCCTCCTTACTTCAGCATTCTTGTGTGTGTGTGCACGCGCGTGTGTGCGTGCGTGCGTGTGCGCGTGCGTGTGTATGCTAATCCGCAGCAAATACCAATCTGCATTTCTTTCCTCTTCCCCAAGTGCTACCAGTAACCCATTCCAGGTAAGAAGTTCCAGCCACAGATACATCATCAAGTAGTTTGCCTCTTTCCCTGTAAGAGGTGTTTACTGTGCGAGCTTCGAATGTTAAATATACTTCTACGTACAAACTTTTTTTTTTATCAAACTTCTAAGCTAGTTTATCAAACTGGAATATTATTTTAAAATAAAACTGATTTAGTTTTGGAATATGCCTTGTTAAACAGGTTTCCTTCTTTGTTTATGCAGGATGTTTTTAAAATTTCGTATAATTTTGTAATCAACAATTTGGGGGGGGGGGTATTAGCCTGAGTATGTAATGTAGAATTTGTTAAGTTTTTAACCATTACTTTATGAAACTAAACACAAAACAGTCTGTATACTTTGTTTTAACACAACATAATTTATTTTTTTTTAAGCAAATAAGTTTATTGCTTCATGTACAAGATGCATGCCTGAATTCATTATAAATTTTAAAATGTATAACATTTTTGTAAGAAATTATAAGATTGTCCTAGTGCTTGTATTTTATTTCAACAGTGGTATAACTAAGTTGAAACTTTATTTACCTATTATTTATATAAGGATCAATACCACTAAGTACTTGACCACCTAATCCAGGCACCTGGGAGTTTTAGGTGTTAAGTTCTGAAGGAGAGATGATTTTTAACATCTTTTTTTTTGGGGTGCTGAACACAATTCTGAGGTTTACCAACAAAAATTTTGACTGGGAAACCCTTTTCTCATAGAAATACAGAATATCTTCAGATTTTGTGCAGTTTTTCGACATAACTATTTTTTGGCAGGAGTTACAGAAACAGCAATTAAAATTTTGAAAACTAGACAATATTTCCTGCAAAATTTATTCAATTCATTTTTTGTTGGGTGAATGGGTCAAGAAATAAAATGTTTTTTAATTTTATATGTAAATAAAATGCTATTCATTAAAATAGATTTTGTTGATCCACTTTATAAAATTTCTCTTTTTTGTTTTGAAAGAAGTTAAAGGGGTAAGGTTGAGAAACGAGGAAGGTTATTGGTTTAAAAGAAATTTAATTAATAACTTGCAAAACTGATCACAAATGAATATGCATGAATACAATAATTATTACCTAATATATTTGTATTATTGCAATTGTCAACGCTTTGAAGTAGTGCGAGTCTCATAATCCTTGTGTTCCTCAGGTTCTTCTTTATCTGGTTCGTCCTCTTCAGTAGGAAGCTCCTCTATTTCAGGTTCTTCTTCAGCAGTTGTAAGAAGGGGGAAGTCCAGCTCCTGTGGGTCGCTGAGGAATTCTACTATTGTTGGTGGTTGGGCCAAGTTGTCGTCCACCATCTGCTGAATGAAATCATGTTCACCTAAAGCCTCATCCTCCTCGTGCTGATCTTGTTGGCGACCATTGTCACAAGCACCACTGCAGTTCACACACAATATGGAGCAAATCAAACCATCCTTATGGCAACCACAGGCACCTGGGCACCCCTTTTTTACATTTGCAAGAAATTAATTTTTATAATTGAGTCTGGTGCTGGTGGTTGAAGCGTGGTGATTGGAACTAGTCCTGAAGATCCTTTTCGCCATCTCCAGTCATGAGCTTCTTTCATTACTCCAAGACACTGCTGTATTTTATGGCATGATTGGTAAGATTGTTGCTTAGCAGCTTCTCTAGAGGGCGGTAAAGAGACGATGTTCAATTTTGTTGTTAATGCAGATTTTATGAAGCATTCTACCTCCACTGGTTCAGTATGCTTGTGGTTGTATCTTCACAACTATACAGTGGCAATCAGAACTATTCATGAGCAGCATCAACCATCTGAGGAGTAGCTTCTGGTCTTTTGAAGTCCTGCACCACATCAACCAAGTGTGGATTCTGGGTAAGAATTGAAATAAATTTCATATTTCCCTGTCCGAAAGGAGCTGTAGTCGTATCACAGCCACTGAAAGAGCGAATGAAAAGAATATTTTCTGCAATCCTGCTATCAGCCAGGGCACTCCTACATGTATATAACTGGTGGGAGGCTTTTCCTTTTCCTGGTTTCATCAAATTAAATTTTGAAGAGAAAGACAAGGCTGTCAACAACACCAGCAGATTGATGTCTTCACCCACTACTATAACGTGATCATGTTCTGTTGTCAAAGCTACTGCAGTTTTTAGCTATAACTGTGTTCACATCTTCTTCAGCCAGTTTGCAGCTGACAAGGGCACACTCAAATTTGGCCATGAGCATTTAAATTAGTCTTTTCTTGTTTGTTGGGTTTGCCAAGAAGTTTTGTTGTGAAATAGTTGATACTGAATCGTCACTGATTACTAAATCTGTTGAAACATGCTTCCAAGATCTTCTATTCCTCTCGGATTGCTTCGTACCTACGCCACTGGACTCCTCTGGATAACCATCAAACACAACAGTTTGGTAGAGTTGTTCTTAGCAATATAACTGAGATACTTATAGCAACTAATACTTTAAACTTTAAGTACAACATCCTCTTCTATATCTGCAAAGCACTTTTATAATGGCTGAAACCCCACTCTTATTACATAGGACATGCACGAAACGTGTTTCACCAGCTCTTGGGAAGAACTGGAAAGGTTAGGGACACTCCACTTGGACTGTTGCTATGCAGAGTAGAAAGGAAAGGGAGGGGGTTGGGACTGCAACAAACGAGCATTTCAGTGAAATGAGCGGACGATTATGACTGACTTTTGAGTTTCATTTTGTTTGTCATCCGTTCCTCCTACAAAACACAAATAAAATCAATTTTGTAGGAAATGTTGTCTAATTTTCAAAATTTCAATAGCTGTTTCTGTAACTTCTGCCAAAATATAGTTATGTTGAAAAAACTTTGCAAAAGTCGAAAATTTTTGATATTTTTGATCTAAAAAAGGGTTCCCAGTGAAAATTTTTGTTGGCAAACCTTAGATTTGTGTTCAGCGCCCCAAAAAAACGATACCAAAAATCATCTTTCCTTCAGAACTTCGCAGCTAGACCCTTTCTTTTTAGCCCAGGTTCCTGGACCAACCAGATGAGAACTGTTATAGACCTTGCACAAGAGCTTTCACTTGGGGTTAGATCAAAGTAATGAGCTTTATATATGAAAGTAATTTTTTGGTTGGTGCTAATTTGTCAATAGTAACGATTTTTTTTTGTAAATTATTTTTTTGCCTATGCATAATTGTATTTGATAAGCATTTTGGATGATTATGATTACCCAACACAGTAATCCAGTACTAGAATTTTAGGATAAAATTTTAATGGATTATTGCTGTATTCAAAATTTTAGTTCTGGTTCACGTTGTATTCCAAAACTGTATTTGCTCTCACGCAAACTTCCAAATTTATGCTTTTCAAATATATTAATTGTGTGTGTTGTTCCTGTTGCTTCTAACTGTAGAAGTTGTTTGTAGCAATGCCATGGTTTGGAATGGACATTGGTGGGACCCTTTGCAAGCTTGTGTACTTCGAACCCAAAGACATCACACCTGATGAGGCTGATGCAGAAGTGGAAACATTAAAGAATATCAGGCGATACCTCACAAAAAACTCTGCCTATGGGAAGACAGGGCATAGAGACATTTACCTGCAGGTACTGGTCTATTTTGTAAATGCTATTGACTTATTTTCATAAAAATTAAAAAAAAAACTTTTTTATGTGCAGAGTGAAATCTCAATTGTCTTTTATTTTTATTAGAAGGTCAAAATTTAAGGATGATATCAGAGTAAGTTCAAGAAAGGGGAAGTTGGAAATAGCAACCCTTTTGAAAGTGAAACAATATTATTTATTTAAAGTTTTTGAAAATAGAAAGTAGCTCTTGTTAAATTAATATGATGATAATTTATTCCCATTACTCTTAAGTAGAAAAATTACTGAGAAAAAATCATTTTGTATCCACCTGGTCACTTCATTATCAAACAATATGTTGACGCACGACGCATTCCTGCGCTGGTAGATAGCGCACTCTAATCAAATAACTTCGCTCCATCTTGAGCCACAATCACGCAATGGGCAAGTCACCTCTCAAAACCAAACAGTAATGGAGACGGGACACGTGGTCTACCAGAGTTGACAGAGGATCAATGGAACCTCCTACCACATGATTCCAGCTTTTACTGTTCGCCACATCTCTTTAAGAAGTCATCCCATTAATGATCCTCCCAGACGGAATGACAGTTTCATATTTGCCGCTCCGTCGAGACACCGCACAATTCAAACTTCGCGCAGCTGAAGGATAGCAGGCTGTCAAGCAGAGAGTCACAGCCTCCACGAGCACATGAGGGCAAGATATGTCTTCGCCTTACATCGCAGAAGATAAGGATCCAGGAACCCATTTTTGACCTCGGTGCTCCCAACCCCCCAGGAGTTGGGATGATTCCCCTTGCACCCTTCTGAGAGCCATGAAGCTGGAAAAATTAGTATGTAAGGAGATCCAGCGCTGGTCTCAGGGCAGCAAGCTACACCTCTCACCACTGCGAAGGCGTAAGGTGTTAGTCACGGGCATGGTCCCACACCCGCGTCGGGTACTGCGGAAGAACCAGTTGCACATCCAGCAGCTCTGGAAGACTGCCTTCCAGAGGCCTTAAACTTCTTCAGCCGCCTCCAGCAGCCCAGGAGGATGCCGTCATCCAGGTCTTCCACTTCTGCCTTCAACAGCTGCTCTTGAGGGCTGTTGACTACCAGTGGGTCTTGCCAACGTCATTCTCTACTACTTCCTCAACCTCTTCTTACCGCTTTACCAACAAGGTAACAGAAGGTCGGGTGACGACATCCCCTCTGGACACCCTATAATGTCTTAGCCAAGACACTTTCACCACTTAGGTGAAGACCCCTTCTTTAATTGAACAGTTAAGTCCCTTCAGGAAAATCTTCAATTAATTTAGGAATTTTATATTTGGCTTCTTAATTTTAAATTAATTTACAACTTTGACCACACACACCAAACTACGTCTTTTATGTTGTTCCCAGGTAGCTTTCATCTGGATTTAACGTAGCAACTTCCATTTAATTAAAAAGTTTTCAAATTAATATTTTCTTTGGGTTTAGGAGATTGTGGACCCACTGCTGTGATTTTCTAAATACTTATGGAATAAACTTTTTTTAAAATTTGATTTAAGTTTTTCTGTGTTCTCACCCTTGTAGCTTTTGGTTACCCCTTGACCCTTAAGGTTTTTGTTATTTTCGAGCTTGCATTATTCTTACCTTAAGTTGAAGCTGGCTACCACATAGAAATTGCCACTGAGGCAAGTACACCACACCATTAAGAGGCAAACAGAGATCTGTCAGCAAAATGTTGTGTATGTCACTGACAAATCTTCGGGAGCATCCAAAGCACTAGGTATACCATTCCAGTCGTGGAATCAAGTGTGTGTGATATCATCCTACTCTGCCCCACTGGAGAACGGCCAGGTCGGAGAGAGATCTATCAGTTCTACTTGACCCTCGGAGGAAACCTCACCTAGGAGTCACTGGCTGCTACCTGAATGACCTAAACTTTGTGGTTCTATCCAGAGCTGGAGAACAGCCATACCAGTGGAAAGGAGGTAGAAAACTCAAATTAAAACAAATATTGAAACTACTTGAGGCAGAAATTGCCAACCTACCTATCCCAGAGATTTTTGAAGATAGACCATTATACACCACCTACTAGTGTACCTAATTGGTCACCTCTAGAACATTTATTAATTGTACACTTCTACACCACAGTCCTGGAACTAGATCCCACCCTACTGCACCCCTCTTACACCTCCATCCTTCCCCACGTACCCCAGGAGTCCACAAGCAGCTCGAGCACTACTCCTCTGCAACCACTGTCGGTCGTATCATTAAGTCAGCCGTAGAGGAGAAGGTTGCCGCCGCCTCATGGACAGCAGGTAACGTGTTGGAAAGATGTTCCCTGTGTCTCTCAACTTCGTTCCCATATGTAAACCAACCCGCCCCACTCTCTATTCCGGCATACTGTCTAAGCGAGAGTAGTTCCTTAGGATATGATCTCTGCGACACTGGCATTGCATTATTTGAAGGCCACCTTCGTCATTAAAGCCCAACCTGCCTACCGCAAAATATTGAATGTAAAAATAGTCGTAGAGGTTATAATCCCCAAGTTGCTGACCAAACTGAATACTCACAAAGTTCCTGATCAGTAACCATTATTCCTTCCAACGTTGTGGAGCTTACGCATTCCGGAACTAGCTGAAGGGCTTGTGTTCGACCCCAGGCGACATCAGAACTTGCCACTACGACCAACATTTATGTGACGCTCCAAATAAATTGGGCATTGAGGTTTCAACCCTCAAATGCCGCCCACTTAAGAGATAGTATTGCTATTTCCTTCACTTACAATTGATGTCCTATCAGTATACTAGGTGGCTTAAAGCGCTTCAGTGTTACTGTCTGTATAAAGTTTTAATGCATACCCAAGGGGTTTGATAATTAAAACAACAATTATTTAGTGGGGCTAGAGATGTCAAACAATGACTTAATACTTTTGGGGTTAAAAGTTACGGTGACTTTTGACACGCAGTGTTTAAGTGAAGAAGTGGAAGTCTTAGTCACCTTCTACAGTGTTTTAACTCAGATGCCAGAATCACGCTATTGAGTGCCTTAATGTTTATCTGGCGTACGACCAGTGTACAGAACAGGTCTGGTGGCCTGTCTCAGATTACAAAGTCCAGAACCACACTCATGGCCCTACAAGTCGGCTGACTCTTATTTGTACAGTTACCTTGTGGTGCGCTGGTCTTATGTTGCGGTGGTCCCGGCTGGAGACACTTCCCCTGCCATGGCGAGGTGACTCGCAGCTGGTGAAGTATTCTTGACTTGTGGGTTACTGCTTGGTGCTGCGGGACTGCAGACTAGGGAACTGTCAAACAAAGGGTTGGCAATTCCTAGGGGAGGATTCTTTCCTTTCAAGAATGCCTCAACCACAGAGTATGGGGTCCTGGGAGCTTAATTAACTGTGGAAATAATGAGTTTATTAAAGCAGGGGGATGAGGTCTCTGTGTTGCGGGCAGTTTGAACTCAGCCCCGTTTAGTTGAACTACTGCTGAGGGTAGTAGGGGTGGGAGGTAGGCATTTTGAATTGCCTTTGGAGGAGTATGGTGCCTTTTTCAACCTTCTCTATATGCCTCCCTTCCGAGTGCACGGTATAAGGGGAATAGGAACTAATATAGCCTCGCAAAAGGCACACCGGTAACTCACTTCCCTACTGTGTACTTCTGAGTAATTCAGTTTCCCAGGCAATAACGGTTACTTCTTGCTTCTTTCGTATGGCCCTAGGAAGAGCGGTGGACAGAGCGTTAGGCGGTGCCTGAGCTGTTTGACAGGAATACCCAATTGTGGTAACCACAGGTCAATCAATCCAAGTTAATTCCAGTCCCATAAGCTGTGGCGGAGTATGGAATAACTTAGTTTGCTCGATTCATCTGGTGGAGGTGTTACTAGTGGTATAGGCTCTACCAAATTCTACCAGTTTGGCAGATCTCAGATGGCCACTTATGGGTGTGTATAGCTTTGTGCTTGAGAGTTTTCCAGCTTCACTTTGGCAGGTGCACTTATGCAGGAAGCACACAGTACTTCATGAAAATTAGTATGCAGATAATAGTTTAAAATCACGTGTTATATTATCATAGTAATAACAACACTATGACCCTGTACTAACGCCTATCCTAAGGTAATTCAACTTGACATGGAAGTCTGACTAACATAAACTGCCAGGTGAAGACAACCTGGATAAAAAATTAAAAAGGGGGATGAGGCGATAGTCCTATTAGTAAAGATTTTTTTACAACTCTAGCCTTAATGTCACCAGTTTCTGAAGGAACAGAGGTGGTGAACATCTACCAGAGGGGTATTGTTGAAGTTCCTGTCACCGTCTGGTGAGGTGGGTTCTTGAAGGGAGCTGACCTAGCCGTTACCAATTTCGAGGGTCGATACCAGGGGTGGTAAGGAAGGAGCAGACGTCTTCTGGAGCCTCTGGAGGGTCCAGTCTCCCAGAAGCAGAGGGGTCTGCAGCTGCTGCAGAAGTGATTTCTGTTCGGTGTTGTTTTCGGCTGGTAGAGATTTCGGCCCTAGAAGAGTGGTCGAATCTGCAGACATACTAGCGAGCATGATCCTGTTGGCTACCTCCGGCCCTATAAGAAGGCGGCAGAGGAGCAGAGACTAAAGATTGCTGGTTGTACCAACCCTTTTATACTAATCTTGTACAGGAGCTTCGGTGACCAGGGGTGTGGGGAGTGATAGCCTCAGCTGCAGGGGTTCAAAATTCAAAGGTGCTGTTGGGGTGCTAGGGTGCTGGTAAAATATGTGCTGCCTTCTTGTGGCATGCTATGGAACTTGTGGGAACTTGGCTGGAGGGAGCAGTGACTCAGTCAGGTAATACAATCTCGGTTGGGGAGGTGTTGACGTGACTGCTTCTTGGAGATTCTGGGTGAACAGTACAAGCTAGGTTCACTTGTCTGTAACCGTTTCTAACATTGTGCTGGTGTGTCCTGTAGGCACTTGTCCTACCTCTTCAGTACTGTATGAAGTAATTGACCCGCCGAAAAGGGTTGAACATTGCATCCAAGATGAGGCGAAGTCGTTCGTAGAGTGCGCATCAAGGATGCGATAATGCGTCATGCGTCAGTTTAATTTGTAGAGTAATCCTGTAATAGGGTATGACTTTAAATTAATAAACAACTTTTTTCTGTTGAGTCTTAGTGTTGTTGTAACAGGTTACTGTCCTGTTGTCTCATTGTTGTTCTCAGTAAGCACCAACGAACTAGCTCAGCGTGAGTTGGAGACTTTGTCTACATAATAATGAAAGTTTGTTGATACCAGGATTGCCAATAAATAAAAGATGAGGTTAAATGTTTACTGGAGATTTATCGTCTCGGGAAAATAAACTATTGACACTCGCAGCTGATGAACAAACAAAAAAAAAGACAGAATGGCAACCTTCATAAAACATAACTTCTCACGTTGAGAGTTACGAAGACGACAGAGAATTGTTACTTTTCTCTCCTGGCGCTCTATTGACTCCTCGCACCAACAGAAAATTAATTTAATAGATAGTTGAACTGAGATGTCCAAAATACAAAAGAAGGTTAATGTCGCAGGTGTTGGTCAGTACGAGTAACTAGATCACTCGTTGCAGGCTGTCCGGCTGACAGCTGACAAACTATTGTGCTGAGATGAACTGTTGTGAGGTGATGTGCTCGTTGACTGTTGTGATACCCGAGAAAGGTCATGCTTCCCTATGTATTGGTCGAGAGTTTCCTCATTGAAAACATATTGTTTTCGAGCAGTGGGTCACGTGAGCTGAAGGTGACCTTTGTTATTTTCCTCGTTTCACCATGTCGTCGCCGGAAGGAAAAGATGCATTATCATCCTATGATGTATGTTGTTGATGTCGTTTACGACTGATGAAATGAGGAAAGAAAAATAATAAATTTGGAAAAACGAAAATATCTGAAATACAAATAAGTTGTCATTGCCACGACCTTTTGCATATTACATGAATTACTATCCTTGACTGAAATATAGACAATTGAAATACTTCCAGAATATATTGATTATATCAAGCTGCAATTCTACATGGTTAATTGACTGTTATTTAAGTCATTCATTTGAATTCAGCTTCAACAGTGTGGGTAATTTTTTTCAGTTTAGTGAGGTGTTTGATAAGAGTTTATGCCCTCACTGCCGCTGTTATTTGTACCAACAGATGAAACTGGAGAGTGGGTTCTAAGTATCCATGCATAAAAATTGTTCCATTTTCATTTATGTATATCGCTGTACACAGCAGAGAGAACTATATATCTTCAACATTGCCACTGTGCACTTTAGTACAACTTTCTGCAAGCTCACACCAATCGCAACACATACTCCTGAACATTGGGTGTTATTGTTTGACGTGTTACGCTATATGCGCTTTAAGTAGCGCACTCTGGTTGCGAGTGCATCCCATCTTGGAATGCAATAATCATTATGGGCCAATCCAAAACCACTGAAGAAGGAAAAAAATGAAGACGGGGCATGTATCTACATGAGCACCTTGGCTACAGCCCCCATGTTAAGACTTGAAGATGTGATCCTACCAAGCGAAGCTACATATCACAAAGCCATCTACAGCATCACCCCTACGTTACAGTTTGAATTGCCCGCTACCCCAGGATGGCAGCAGTATTTCACAATCCCACCACTGGAGAGCAAAGTGCCGCCCGCTGGAGTATTCACTGCCTCCATGATGTGCGGGCTGGTCAGATATCACCTCGCAGCCTCGCACCGCAGAGATAAGAATCCAGTCACCCATGTGTGACGTCACAAGACCAACCCCCAAGAGGGCGGAGCTTGCTTCTCCCTCACCTTTCTGAGTGCCACCAAACGGGGAGAATTACTACATAAGAACTTCCAAAATATGGCCTCAGGGCAGTCTGCTGCACCTCTACCTCTGTTATGGCTACCGAAAGGTGTCAGCACAGCAAGGGTAAGCACTAGACTGTCTCCCACTGTAAAAGGCCACGAGGCAATCTAAAACCCCTGTCCCACTGTCAAAATGTTTTCCTATAACTATTTTTGACAATAAAATTTGAATACAAAATACAGCCATCTAATTTCTCCTTCCAACAAATTTTATCAAATAATTTTGAAAGTGTTTGAAAATGTGTCACACTGTCAAATTTTTACGTGTAGAATATAATTTGAATTATTATTTAAAAATAATTTTCATAGTGAGGTATGGCTTTAGTTTTTCATGCAGTCAATTACAGGAAGATATGTAAGGAATGTTATAATTTATTTTTGCTTCTTTACTAAATTCAAGTTTTATTTATCAGGGATGTTTGCTGCATAATGAAATTTGATGCCTCTGAGTTCTTAATATTATGTGTAATATTTGTTGAAAATAGCATTAGTGTCCACAAAGTTTGCACATAAATGATTTATATTCATAACCTACTTTGTTTCCAGCAATTGTTCTTTATTTTAAAGTTTCTTTACGTCCATTTTTGTCATGCACAATTTTGATTGTCTGAGACCGTCAAACATCAAGGAAATTTTATAACTAGTCCAATCTTTAAATGTTTTAAGAGAACTGAAGACAAATATGGTGGCGTTTAGATGATGTCATAACTAGGGATGGGTCGATACTACATTTTCTCGATACCAAATTAAAATTGTCATGAACACAAAACAATTTGGCAAAGAAAATTGCTTATTTTCTAGTGTCATTGACATACACTGAAACTATATAAAAACCCGCATTACATTGGAAACAAATGGTGGACGACTTGTAAACCAAACGTCCTTAACCAATGATAAACCAACAGTCTCCTTCGATTCTATAGAATCACGTTTCCACAATGAAAGCGATTTTGCATTTTTAAAATTTTATTTTGTGACTTCAAGTAAATTATTGTAACGTTATATAAATATTGTAATTATCTGATACACTCGTTGTGGCCTAGCCTGCGGAATACGTGGGCTAGGCCACAACAGGTGTATCAGATAATGATGGTATTTATTTTTGTGAATATTTATAATGCAGTTGCATCATATACTTATGGTATGTGTGGGATGTACAATAACTACTCAATTTGCTCGATCGTGCCTATCGGCACTTGCTCGCAACTCTCTACCTGCTTTTATTGTATCTGATATATGTACCATAAAAGTTATCCATGGGATAAAAATGAATTAAATGAAACATTTTGGTGCAGCATGTAATCATGGTATGTATTGTATGTACAGGTAATGTACACGTAAAATGGTAGTGTGCATAATCAGATGTGTGCCTTCAGAGAATTTAAGTGCCAAATATTCGCCTGTTCGACAGTTTTCAACAGGTGATCCAAAAAAAAATGAAATTTTGGGGAGTCAAATTTTATGGGCTATACAAAGTAACACTAGGAACAGCATTGTTGTAGCAGACAGCCAGAATGTGGTTACTTACTTGCTGTGTGACCTTTTCCATGTGTTAGGGAATAGAAAATTGCAGAAAATGTGTGGTTTGTGTTGTTTTTGGTTACTTTGTTGGAATTTATTTTACATGTAACTTATAAGTATAGAATGCATATTAAAAGGGAGAAACTTTCTAGTGAGAAACACAAATTATGCAGTTATTTTATGGTTAAAATGGTTACAAAAGTTGTGTTTCTTGCACTTGATTGAAGATGCTGTCATAAGTGATTTGTGTAATTTGTGTGATGATTAGTAACAATTAGTTTTGACATTAACATATATTTTTAATAAAATAATTTATTAATATGATAAACAGAAATGATTAGGATGTGCACATAGTAATGTAGACATAAAACTATGCATGATAATACAGATGTCCTTAAAATGTCACTAAAAAATCAGCTGATGTAATAGTGCCAAAACATTTGTGCCAACCAAATCATTACTCATTTTATTTTCATAATTTTAGTTTATTACAAGTTTTATACTTCTGTCAAAGAGTTCTGTGTTTGTTGTACATATCTGTATAACCAAAGAATTTTTTAGTAAATTGCAGAGTCCCTATAAAGAATTACACAATTTGAATGTATGTACTGATGTACTGTTGAATGGATACGTACACTCAAGTGGCACTTGTTTTTGTTTGGGGCTAGATCAGGTGCTCCTTGTTGTTGCTCTAGTCCTGGCGGGGCACTGGTGCACGCCCGTTGTACAGGACATTCCTGGTAGCTTTTTGGCAGGGCACAAAGTCTGGTTCTTGCAAGACAATCTTGCATTTAAGGTTGGCTGCCTTGTTGGGAATACCTGGGTGGTGTACTTCAATGATACTGTGTCCAACAATGGTTTGAGGGTTAGATCGTAGAGGTACTGCCAATATTGATGTAGGACTTTGTTGAGGTGTGGGTCGTGGAGCTGGGTACTGGACTACTGGGATGAGATACACGAGGGCTTCGGTGGGCAGTCTGGCTGGCTGAGGTGGCCGGCTACCCACTGTGGGAATTCTTCTATGCCTGTGCGGACTGGTTCAGGTCCTGCAAGTGTCTCAGGGATGGAACCTGTTTCCTGGGGGTAAGCTTGACAATGGAGGCTACTAGGGCAGAGGTTAGCTAGTGCAGATGCCCAGAGGAGAGTAAAGTCTGCTTCACTCTTTCCTTCAGTCCACTGCATTTGGAATAGGTAATTTGGACACACACAACACCCTCTCACGTCCATGAGGCAAAGGCATGTTCCTTGTGACTCTAATAGCGTGTCGACCATGTGTGGGCCGTCAACTAAATGGACACCCTATTTCAGTACCTGGTGCGGATGCGCAGTATGCACTGGAAATCTGCCCTCACCGTCTTTGGTCACAGCACATGGGTGTTGTCCTAACCGAGTCTTCCCAACTCTGAGAATACCTATGTTTCCTGGCACAAAGGTGTAATGGAAAAGGAGCGAGCACTGAACTGACAAGCTGGTGTAGGAGCAGTGTACCTGTGTGGGCTCTGCCTTTCTACCTACGACATAGATAGAAAGGTTGGCCACGTTAGGTGCTTGTGGTTGGCAATACTGTGCTCTGGCTCATCTGAGTAATTTCCCGGGATCATCTGCGTTTCTCTTCACGTGTGGAGTCGACTGGGAACTAGGTGCTATGTCTACAGGAAGCGTGGTACTGGAGGGTCCAGTTTGAACACATTTTATTTCCATTTGATTGTAGATATAGGCAGTGACGTACTCTCACTCCTACTTCAGCATGAGCTATTGCCGGGAAGGTAGAGTTACGTAGATGCCGGTAGAGGCAACCGGTGAAGAATAAGATGGGGATGGGGTGCATGTCGTTGTGAAAACAACTTGCCAACTCCCTATCCATTGTTGCTCATATGGGGCCGCTGGGTCTGGTGTTAGATGACATAATGGCTGAGAAACTGGCACGGTTCTTGCATTACTAAGCATGGCGTGGCAGGGTAAGTCCCGAGTTGGGGTTTTAAGGAATGGAGTTTCCTTCTGGCACGTACATGCATTGAAGGAAGGAGGGTAAGAGCGAGGAGCGAAGCTGAGAGATGACCCTGGGTATCTGAAAATGGTTCTTCGCAGGTAAGGTAAATCTGTGGCGGCTAACACAGTGAGATGAGAGGTCAGACTGATCAGGGTATCCTGGGGACTAGCATGGTAGGTAGCTGAGGACTGCTCGGTGGAAAACTGGCTAGGAGTCGAAAACTGACTGTCCTTTAATACGTACTCCTTTGGGTCGCTGCATGGCGTGTCTTGATGGCGAGGGGTGGTTGCAGAGCAGGGGTGGTGATGGCATGACTTGCTTATGTGACCTCACTGGCTGGCCGGAGGATGAGAAGAAGCGAAGACAAACGAAAATCCTACTAGACGTGCTATCTAGCGGCAAATAAAAGTACTCGTTGCCTGAGATGCATATTTATGGTGGGCCGGTGAATAAAACTATCTTTAATGTATATAACGTCCATTCTAAACGGTAAACAGAACAATCTCGTGTCACAGTGTAATTAACGGTAATGCAAACTTCGAGAACTCATATGCAAGGCTATGCATAAGCCTGAGCTGAAGTTGTCAAATCACCATTGTTTAAAAGTATCATACATCAACTGTTTAAATACCAATTTTTTTTTATAGCCTATTAAAGGGGCTATAATTTTCATCTTGTAACACTAAAATACAACTAATTCATATTTTTTTTCAGAATGCACATAATTTAGTTCGTCAGTTTGTTAAAATATGAGCCTTTATTCTACTTAACATTGCAATTTTTGTGTATTAATCTCAACTTTTTTTACTGCAAACACACTTTTTAAACTAATTCTTATAGAAGCCATGAAAGGTAACTGGGTAATGGAAAAACCATTTTAAGAAGCCACAACCATTTTTATAAAAATTTAAATCTATGTGACAATGGTGTTATGTCAAAGGTGTCAATGCTTTGTATTAAAAACTATAACAGTTCTATGGCTTCGTACACAGAGAAGCCTTAGGCATAACTGGCTTTTTGTTGCTTGCTCATAGGTTGTTACCATTGACAATGATTATTACAGTGTATGGCAATGAATTACATGAATTTAAGCATGTTGAATGTTAATTAATATGTTCTATGATTGTGTAAAGTTTGTCTTAATATTTGTGTGCAAGTACAGTAAGTTTTGTGGAAGTTTCTTGGAAGGTTTGGTGTAAAAGTTATGACATTCACAATATTTAAGTTTTGGACTTCTGTCACCTGCTTTTTCAGAGAATTATGTTTTGTATTGGGAAATTGAACAATACTGTCTAGAGTTTATTTTTCAGGTAATAGTTTCTTTTGCCATTGCGCTGGGCTGCTCCCAGATTTTCGCATGTAGAAATATTACCAGACAATGCTGCTGGTTGGCAGGTATTCTCTGGGATATCCCATTTCCCCTGTCCTTTCGTTCCGGCGCTGCTCCATATTTACCTGGCCTCACCCTCATTGGCTCTTAAGACCTCAATGTTAAGAGCCGCAAATCTTTTCACTCGCTCACTAGTGCAACTACCAGCAACGGACACAAAAGTATGTGTGAGTCGACAGCAAAGTTTTGACATGGATGGGCACATCCAGACCCTGTTCCTGTTCCATGTGAAAGCCACCATTAGCATAAGCAGTTAAAAATTCCTGTGAGTCCACATATACATTCGAGCACTGGCTGCATCCGTTCCATGTCAAACGAGCCTTCAGCATACAGAATTTTAGTGTTTCAATTGTTGCAGAAAAGAACACAGTGAGATAAATGGGTAGTAATTTAAGTGGCAAAATTGGCTGACATGGAATTTGCAGGGAATGATTTAATTTACTAACAAATGGAAAAGTGTGTTCTACTTATTTATCAAAACAAACTTTTGCAGATGGACAATGTAATTATACGACGAAGATGTGGTACTTTACATTTTGTGAGATTTCCCACGTCAGAAATGGGCAATTTTCTTGCTCTTGCCAGGTCAAAAGGGATGGCCACTCTTGTCACAACAGTATTTGCTACTGGCGGAGGAGCTTTCAAATTTGAAGATAACTTCTGGAAAGTAAGTGATATTGTTTATATTTGTTAAAAATAATATTTTATTAAGGCAATACATGCATTGAAACCTATCCAAAGCAAAAGTTTGATAAGTTGTTTTATAATTTGTCATCCATTCCTGCTTATAGTTTGCAGTTTGCAAGGTAAAATATCTCCACCTCCCTGTGTTTTTTCCTCCTCTGTACTCATTGTAGCCCCTTTCATGGTCATTTGCAATTATTAATTTTCCCCATTTCCTCCTTGATTTTGTTTGCGACTTGTTTTCTACATACTTAAACGCCAACATTTTCTTGGGCAACTGCTCTCGTCTTGTTCCCTTGAAATGACCATACCCCTTTATTCTTGCTTTTTCCATAATCTTATTTTGGTTTAGCACTTCTGCACTTGCTATACTGCAGGGGCCACAGTTGGCATGGCTAGTGTGCTCCTCTCCACAAAAACTAAACAGGTTAAGTTCCTGACAGGATCACTCCAGGTTTCTCGCATGTGTGAATTGTACTAGAATGTGCTACTGGTCGGTTCCGTTGGTCGGTGGGTTTTCTCAGTGATCTCCCATTTCTCCCACCCTTGCATTGCTTCACATCCCTTTCATTTCACCCTTGTTGGATCTTAATACCCTGTTAAGAGCCACCCAAATCTCTTCACTCATACACTGCACTGGAGATACTTGTGAGGAAGAGCAACATTATGAGGTAGGAGGGTAATACTGATGATTCCTGGAATCCATTAGGTGGTCCATTAGGCTTAAGGGAACTAAGCAAATTAGATCCTGCCACATTATGTATAGAATGACAGTAACTATTGACCTTGGCAACTATTTTTCGCTCATATCCCACTGTTACAAAGGTGCACTATTGTTTATCCGTGCGTTCTCTACCAGCACTACAGAAATGTACACTCATTTTGTTTATCTTAAAGTAAGTATATTCATATTTGTGATGATAATATCAGAGTTTACTTATTCATTTAGTACTGTAGCTTCCAATACTATAGGAACATTCTTACTTTATTTCCAGATCACTGGATTTACCTAGGTTTGTTCTGCACTAAAATTTTGTATACTTTCAGTTTCAATATGCTATTTGTGAAGCCAATATTCTCGTTACGTAATCATTATTCATAGTTCTTATCACATTTCATCCTAAAGCCTTTTAGTTAAATGCCACAATGTGTATCAGTTTTTCGTTACAACCACAGTTCTTGAAGTAAAATTTTGAAACAAGCTTCTTAAAAACATATTTAACTTTCATTTAAGCAGTTTTAAAAGTCTTCAGACTGCTGGTATTCCATATCCTCAACAGCTTTAAGAAAGCAAGCAATTTTTTTCCCGACATGAATTTTAATCAAACATTGTCTTTTTTTAGACTGATGAAGTTAATAATTAAATGAAATTATTTCTCTACATTTTGTGTAAACAAGATATTTAAGAGTTTTCAAGCCATGCATTTTATTTTGTGGGTTTCATATCTGTATCATTTAAATCTTTAAAGAATCCATTATACTAATTGTTCAGTTAAATATAAACATAATTTTTTTTTATAGCATTTGAAATTCAGTTTTCTCAATTTTTGGGTTTTATTTGTAAGGAAAGTGGTTGGTGAGTTCTGTTTCAATTTCAGCTCCGTTTTAATGCTGTTCGGCATTCTGTCAATTACTCCCAGCATTTCATTGTTAATAACATAACAAGCATATTTTTTTAACATTAAACTACTGCTGTTGTTGGAAATGTTGGTTTTGTAATTGTTTTTGTTGTAACTGCAATGTGCCACATGCTCACACAAATACATTGAAATCAAATGCACCTTCTTAGTACTAACCTTACTAAAGAAATTAGTATTTTCTAATTAGTATGAAGAATTCCTCATTTGTGTTGTGGGGGTTTTCTTCTCCGTACCCCCTTCCAAGATATTAGTGGCCAATAGTAGGGATCTTTGTAACATTTGTTTAGGCTCGCTGATATAATGGAGAATCCAAAAAATAACATTATTTTATTAAACATAGTATATGTGATGACATTTTCAAAATTAAATAACCTCAAAAATACTGTCCTTCAGACATAGTGCTCGTAACATTTTTGAATTTTCCCATTGTTGAAAACAATTTACAAAACCATCCAGAGTAATGCTGTTCTGTTCCTGCAGCAAATTTTTTTCACCTCTTCTTTGTCCTGAAAACACCTTTTCAGTTTTTTTTTTTTTTTTGTTCTTGGGAACCAAAACAAGTTTCAGGGGCTAGGTCAGATGAATGGGGTGGATGAGAAACTGTAGTAATTATGTTTGTGGCCAAAAACCTTTACCTGGGACTCGATATAGATTCGTAAATGCACATGTGGGGTTCCAGTCTATACGTTTTTAGTTTTAGGGTTAGTAACCGTAACCAATTTTTTATGGTTTGCGCATTGTCTGCATTATATAATGTGTATACCGGATGTTTCAGACCTACTGTACCAACCCTTTTTCTCTAAAACGCTGCATCCGAGCTTTTCCGGGTAAAATGTTTTGTAGGCAAACCCTTAAGGAAGAATTTAATGGTGAACACTACAGTGTCGAGGATCTGCGATAAACTAGAGGAAACAAAGGGAACTTCAGAATTTCTAATGGAAAGATGGTACAAAATTAGTATTGTTGAATAGGTCTCTCAAAACTCAACATTTATTTTGTGAAATGTCTTTTGGTACGTGCTGCCGATTCTATGATATCAAAAATCTTCCTGGCGTTGAACAGATGATGTAGGTAACAATGCCATTGTAATGTTGTAGGCCTAGTAAGGAAACAAACTTTTGCTTACACTTACAGTTTGAAATGAATGCAATGTGTTCAATTTGACAGTACAAAAATACATTATAAATAAAAATAATGTTTTGTTTAGAAATTATAACAAAATAACATATTTGCTTGTTTTCTGTTCACTGTAATAGGTGTTAAAAATGTTTTCTGCCCTGTTCTAAGCACATTTGTGCCCATCTTTGTGCACTTTGTGTACCCTGAAGTATCTCTGCAGCTGGCAGGGACAGGCGTGCTACTCTAATTCTGTCTTTTATCTTTTGTTGTAGAACACTGTTGATACAGTGTCTTTAATGCATCCCCAAAAAAATAATCAAGGGGGGTTAAGCTGGCGATTGTGGGGGCCAAGTCACTGGCCCCCCTCTCCCAATTCATCGACCAGGGAAACTTATTTAAAGTATGCCTGGTTACCAAGAAAAAAATGGGCCGTGCATACATCTTCTTGTAGCCACATTAACAACCGTGTTGCTAGTGGAACATCTTCTAGCATCTCAGGCAGTGCAGTGCGTGTTGCAGAAATCCAGAGTACCCCTCACCATTTAAATGTTCATAAAAAAAATAAGGTCCGATAATTTGATCAAGGATGAGTCCACGCCACATTTTTCGGCTCCAAATGTGCTAGTTTTCATGCTGAGGTAACCAACGAGGGTTTTCTGCTGATCAATAGTGAGAATTGTGGATATTTAAATCCCCATTAGAAGTGACTTCATCTGTCTGCAGTACGTTAGTCGAGGAGTCCAGATTTTTATTTAAAAACCAGTTGCAGAATGATATTCTTGTCTGGAAATCAACTTCGCGTAATGCCTGATGGACATGAATGTGGTAGGGATGTAAACCACCATTGTGTTAGGATTCTCCAGATGGTAATTCTGCTCACCCCACAATCCCATGCTATTCTTTGAGTAGGACAATGTTGGTCTAGTTTTATTGCAGCAAGAATCTCACTTCTATAGTCTGTAACATGTCTTCTGACTTGATTATTACAATTGCGGGTCGGTTGCACCTGGCCTCTATTGCGAATCCGTGCTTCCAATAGCTGAAAAACATGTGACTGACTTGGGTGATCTTGATACCGCTCTGCATAAACACTCTCTGCTTGTCTGTAATTCTGGTGACATTCGCAGCACAATAAGCATATCAAATGTCTCTTCATTTAAATAGGACTTTACTGCACGAATAACAGAAACAAAGTAAAAACCATGCTAGTAACCTTTCACAGTGTACACAGTGCCAAAATGCCTCTTATTCGACTTGACAAATGGCACAAACAGAGAGAAAATGCAGATACTGCTATCTAGCATCAACAGTTCCCGCTCATCTTGTTTGGACTGGCTTGGCACTATTCAATATAGGATGTGCCAGACAGAAAATATGTTATTTTCACAACTGCGAAACATAACCATAAAACTTTCCAGGAAAAAGATGTTCAGTTTCGCTAACTCTATCAAACTATACTAATTTTGTATCACCTTCATATTTGAAATTCTGACGTTACCTTTGTTTCCTCTAGTTTACCGAAGATTCTAGACACTGTAGTGTTCACCATTCATTTCGTCCTTAAGGGTTTGTCTACAAAGCATTTCACCCGAAACAGCTCAGATGCACAGTTTTCGAGAAAAAGTTCTGGTACTGTAGGTTTGGGACACTTAGGGTGTGCCAGGCAGAGAATATTTCAATATTTTCAAAACTGCAAAACATACTGTAAAACTTTCCAGACAAAATATGTTCAGTTTCGCGAGCTGTTCAAAGATTCTAATTTTGTACCACTTTCCCATTTGGCACGCTCGCCTCCCACCAAGGCGAACTGGGTTCAATCCCCGGCTGGGTCATCGGATTTTCTCCAGTGGGAATCGTGCTGGATGATGCCGTTGGTCAGCGGGATCTCTCGTTTCCCCTGCCTCTTCATTTTGGCACCACTCAATACTCACTTCAATTACCCTTATCTGCTCTCAAGACCTCACTTTCAAAGAGCCTTCCCATTTGAAATTCTGAAGTTTCCTTTAGTTTACTGCAGATTCTAGACAGTGTAATGTTCACCATTCGAATTGTCCTCTAGGGTTTGCCTACAAAGCATTTTACCCAAAAAAGCTCGGATGCACAGTTTTTGAGGTAAAGGGCTGGTATGGTAGGTTTGGGACATCTGCATAATGATACAGGTTTTAACGAATGTATATTACAAAAATCATTTAAATAACTGTTAACTGACTATTTATTTTTTAAAAAATTTATATTAGAATTTTGGTTTTTTTTTTTTTTTTGTGTCTAATCCTGCTTAAAATTTTTTCTACTGTATCGCATAGAGTATGTTATTTATTTGTTTTATTTATTGATAGGCTTAATGTGCCACCTAACAGTCAAAGCCAATTACTGAGTAGCACAAACATACATACAAGACACAAACAAAAATTTACAAAAAACAGACACACACAAACAAATATACACTTACAAAGAGAAACACAAAATAGAACAAAAAAAAAAAAATAGAAAAATATTAAAATTCCTCCACCTATTATAATATTATAACTCTAAAAATAGATGCTATTATAATAATTTAATCTAGACTTTTTACTGAGCAATATAGTGTTTCCACATGTCTACAAATGTTGACTTCTTATTAATAAAAGGATCATATTTACAGAACATCTTGTTATAGTTTTCTGTACATCTGTTTACAATATCTTTTTTAAAAGTTACAGTTTCAAAAGTGTTCCTAAATCTATGATTATAATTAGGTATCCTAAGCCCTACACAGTTAGTGATTGTTGTACAATTTATATAAGATAAAAAGCTATTGACCAAAAAAAAAAAGCATCCATAATTTCTCACTGAACCTTTAATGTTTGTGTGTTGTATCTTAATTCCGTGACATAATCAATATTTGAGTTTGAAGGAAATCTGTAATACAACAATTTAAACAATTTTTTTTTGCAAATTTTCCAACCTTTCTGAGTCCGTACTAGTTACAGAATTCCAAATGACTGAGTAATATTCTAGACGAGCCCTAACTAATGAATAATACAAACACAGCAAGGAATCTGAAGAAGAGGCTGCATAAGTAATGTATTTAATTAAATTTAAAGTCCTACTTATATTACTAATTAAATAATCTACATGGTTATGAAAGTAAAATATAGAGTCTAAAATGACACCAAGGTCTCTAATAAATTCTACCTCTTTTATAACTAAATTATTTACATTATATTTATATTTGATAGAATTTTTCTTGTGAAAGTTATATGTACTATTTTGTCTAAATTTAACGCTGTAGAAATGGCATTACACCCGTTACAAATTGCTGAAATGTTGTTTTGAAGTAGGTCACAATCGAGATCATCTGCAAATAATAGAGCATTTGAGTTACTTAAAACTGTTACAATGTCGTTTGTAAAAATATTGAATAATAAGGGAGATAGGTTTCCTCCTTGAGGGACTCCAGAGGTAGCATGAAAATAAGATGATAAAGAGTTGTCAGTTCTAACTACAGATTTTCTGTCATTCAGATAGTTTGTAAACTAGCTTACAAAACATTTATCCAAGTCTAAAGCATGTAATTTTTCAACTATTATCATATGCTGATATGTATCAAATGCCTTTTGCATGTCAAAATAAATTACATCAATTTGCTTCCTGGTTGTTATATTTCCATAAAGTTCATTAACAAAGTTTGCAAGATTCGTTGTTGTCATTTTAACTGATTGAAAACCGTGTTGGCAATTTGTGATCAAATTTTCTAAGTGAAAATGTACATATCAATGAATGATCTTATTAAATATCTTTGAGGAGCTACACAATAATGTTACAGGTCTGTAATTATTTATAATTAGTTTGCTTCCTTTTTTAAAATAGGAACTACAATGGCTTGCTTCCAAAGTGTGGGATAAATATTGCAAGAAATGCTGAAGTTAAATATATGTGTTAATAATGGAGTTAAGAACTTTTGAGCAACCTTTGACTATAAAATTTGGGATGTTGTCAATACCTGTTGCTTTACTACTTTTGAGCCTTTTTATAAGCCTAAAGGACCAGACTTTTTGTAATTAAAGGTGGAGATAGCTGTAGATGATTAATAAAACTATTCCAGTAGGAAGTATTAATATTTTGTTTTTTCTTTTTTACATAAACTTCCGAGAAATATTTAGCAAACATGTTAGCAAGGATATCAGGTTCATGTACGATCCCTGAATCAGATGCTAAATTGGTTTTTTCCTTATATCAATTTTTCTTCACTTTTACATAATTCCAAAATTTTGTGGGATTATGCTTCAAATTGTTATTAATATTGACTTGCCACTTAAGTTTATCAGATTTAATTTTTTGTTTGACTATTCTTCTGTAATGAGAAAATCTACTATAATTATCATCCACTCAATTTGTTTATAAAGTCTTAAAGAAATGTTCTAATAATTTCATTGATTCATTGGTAAACCAAATAGGATATTTGCTTTGGATAATTTTCTTATTTGGCACATGCTGATTTTTTAAATGCCGTCTCAGAAGTGTTGTTTGCCGGATTAGCCTTCGTTGTGATCTTATCACCGTCAGTATGACTGTACAGTTGTTCATTTTGAAGACAGCCATAAAAGGGACTGATCAAGCACCCGGCCGGCCAAAATACAGTATTATAAATTCTTTCAAAGTCAGTTTCCGCTACCGCCACATAAAAGAGGTATATTTATCATATTTCGTTTTCAACTTTGCTACCTTTAGATAAGAAACTTTTAGCTCAGAATTTATATAATTCACAATGTCGTGTTCTTTAACATCAGGTCCAAACCGAGAAACAAAGGTCGCTTTCATACACGATTTTGTAACCTTGGGCACCATTTTAATGTTAACATTGTTTCTGACCCCCAACTGAACTTGTTTACGCTGTGTCGTCAACTTAGAGGACTTTCTGTCATCGTCTTTGTTACACGTCTTCGTACTAGGACAAAGCTGTCTTCGTCAGCGGCTGGTTGTTTTGAAGCAGCAGGCCGATCTTGAAGTTCGTTCACTTGCTGCAGCTGTGTTATGTTGCCAGATGTTACATTTTTTGCTCTCTCTCCTCCGCTTCCAGATTTACTGTTAAATGTGCTGCAGCCTTTTTTCCTACAATTTCACTATAAGATTTATTACCTGAGGGTTGGGCAGCTCCACCCGCTGAACACACTGAATATAATTTTTTGCCATTGTCACTGACATCTTTCACACTTTCCACCATAGCCCTTAGCAATAAGTTAACCTCTTTGAGATCACATACCTCTTTAGTTAATAAATCAATTTTTCCACACAATACCTCGAGCAGTCTTTTGATGTTAGTGTTCACGTTTTCTGTTCTGTTGGAAACTGCTTGAGGGGTTTTATCTTCTTCACAATCACTTAACTTTACCATCAAAGCATAATTTTTTTACCCTACAGAATTAGTTTTTTCAACTGCACTGGTTGATTTCACAGATTTCCTCAGAGAAAAGTTAAACATTGCAGATGCTTCCCAATAGGAACCACATAAATAGTTGTCTGACTCACTCTCTGTTGTCGTCACGCATTGAAGATGGAAGCGAGTGTCACAGGGTCCAACACACTTTCCAAATTTCTGCTTACCGTAGAACGGCTTCCCACAAATTAGGCACACATCCGAGCTAAGAGGCATATATGAGCCCCTAAAGTCCAAGATTAATGATTCTTCTGACATTTTTACACACCAAAAAACGTAGATACCTCTGGAGCAGAGGCAAAACACACCCTCATCCCACGAGGGTAATTATGTATGTGAGTGTAAGCATTTATGTGAACATACACATATTTATTACTGTTTTAATGCAATTTGATTTAAAGATTAATTAATGCTGATAGATAATTCTACTTAGTATATAGTTATTTATACAGGATAAGAATATTTTAGAAATTAATAATAATTTTAATGTGATTTATGTATTTTCTGTTTCCAAGTAATGTTAGTTTTTTGTTGTTTATTTTTTAATGCGGTCAGTTACATCAGTTTGTAAACACACCTAATTGCTCCGCTGCTTTATTTATTCCAATTTTCATAGCAATCTAAAGCATGCGACCCTAGTCGCATAAATATACGTATAAATTTAAATAGAGTTTCTTTCTAAGTTGTGATTAAATTGTTGGTCAGGAGACATTACATCCCCATGCAATGTTATTTTGATTCGGAAGTTTTTTCTTGTGCCAGCTATGTTTATGGTGGAAGTGTCAAGAGTATTTTGTGTGTGCCAAGACACTTTAATCAACAAAATTGGGCCGGACAGCTTATTATAGGGAAAATGTTGAGTAGCAGAACTACAGAAAGAAGAGTTCTAGGCTATCAGGATGCATAAATCCACACAGATTGTAAGACTACAGCTGGAGGGGGTCTCCATTTCATTGGTTCCCAATACAAAGACAGTTAAGTGGGGACAAATAACTTTGATACTTAGTTAACGAGTCAATATATCTTTTAGTTTACTTGCAATAACCTGAAAAATTTTTATTTTGAGTCTCGGGCTATACTCATTTTATTTAGTTTAATCTACAGGGAATCTTTACTACTCTACTGCTACTGCAATTTTGAAAAATAATTTTATTCTGCAGGGTCTAGTGTAGCACATAAGTCTTTCAGAGTTCCGATTCTTGCAAAGGAACCAAGAATGCAATTTTTTTTTTTGTTGAATCCTGTATAATTCAAGTTTAAGTGAATTTCCATTAATTATTTAAGCTTGTTTCATTTCTTTTAGTACTTTGATGGTTGAACGTTCCAAGTAATTTTGGTGGCAAAAGATTTGTGTAGTAAATAGTACAGTGTTGTTATATCTAGTAGAAATAGTGCTCTTCAGTATGAAGTATTGTGTAGTCATGTCACTATCATACTGAAAGCACAAACCCCCCCCCCCCCCCCCCTTGTACTACCTACATGGGAACACTATAATGCACACTGTAAGGTATATTACATATCATCGTCATCATCATCATCATCCGCATACAGTTTAACATGTCTTGAAAATAGCCAATGTGTTGCGTGTAGTATTTTTTTTACTGTTCCCTTAAAAAAATTTAAACAGGGTACTACTAAAATTATTATTGTCGTTAATAATAATTCTTTATTTATTTATTTATTTATTTCTTGCTTTGCTTAGAGTGCGATCCAATAGTGCAAGCTATTAACATGATGGCACTAAAAAATACAACAAAATAACATTTACACACACGACAATAACATAAACATAACCATGTAACACAAGGGCATACATGAAAGACATAACATAAAAAAAAAATATATAAATAGTGTGTTCAGTTAAATAATTTAAATAGAACTATGAGTACTATAAGATAGGAGAACTAATGAATACTGTATTAAAATATGAATAATCCACCATAGGATATTAGAAAGAGTTGAATCATTATCATGCTACATTGATCAATATTAATTCAGGAATAAATAAATAAATAACTCAAAACAGATAAACACAAATACATACACAGATATAGGACAAAATAACATAACACACACTAACAATAAAATTAACACAAAGGAACTACTATTTACTAAAACAAAGTTATTAAATAATGTAGTGTTTATACAGATCCAAAAAAATATAGGTTTTTAAAATCCAAAAATTGGTCAAAATTAGAAAAATGATCATTATAATTTATGACACGCCTATGGATTTTTTTTTTTTTTCCACGGCACAAGTATGTGTAGTTTCTATGAATATTCATTTGAATTTTTAAACATATTTTTTTAATTAACAGCTTGATGCGTGCCACTTATACCACTATACCAAGCACTACTAAGATTCATCCTAACATGCTTCAACAACCAAAGTAAACGACTCCAAGATGCTAAGAGGATGTGATCCCGGGAAGGGACATTGATGCTACTTGGTTTCCGGACTTCCTGACCTGCTCTTCTTTCTTTACTAAGGAGTATTAAAACCAGAGGAAGGATCAAAACTAGCATGTGGTTTTACGAGTGCAGAGATAATCATTTCAACAGAAGCTGACGATTCCTGCACATAAAACTATGAGTACTCAAAGCGGTTGCGTGACACGCCAGCCTTCCCTTTGCCACACTGTCGAAGATGGCAGAATGCCACTTTGTAATGCATCCACTGTCCGAGCACAAACATCCCTCATGACGAACCAAACAGGGGGTGCAAAACTTTTTTTTGGTGTGTGCATGTAACATACCGATAAAAAAGTATGGCTATCCCCAGCTAGGGAATGAACTGTAAATGCTTGTTGAGAAATTAAAATCAAATGATGACTCTTCAGAGGATAATAAAAATAGAATGGGTTGGTGGGGTTGTTTGGTGAGCATACCTAGAAATGAGATTTGAACTCGTAATCAGTTAGAAATAAGGAACCTAATGACTATCTTTTCTGGTTGCCAATTCATCTTTCTTCTGTTTCCGTAGGTATTGGCACCACCACCATCTATGGTGATACATATCTAATACATTTTATGAATTCAGATTTGTGACACTGCAGTCATTTGGTATGGTGGATGTGTGTTGCTTTAAACTTAATGAGGCTTGGTCAATATGGTTTTGATTTGCTCTATGTCAGGTGTGCTCAGGTTTTAACAGATTATTTATTCTAAGGTGGTTTCCTACTGGATGTTAATACTGGTCGTGTAGGCTGGCGATTTGGCACCAAATCATATGTGGGCGGTACAGCTATATGTCTTATCATTACACTAGCCCATTTAGGTAGAGGACTTACCAGGGTATTCAGGTACCTACTTATTTGGCTCCGATGAAGCAGTGGGTTGGCTGGGACCAGCTGTCTCCGTTGAAGTGCTGGTTGATGAGTTACCATACAGTATGGTATGGTACTTCCTGCTCCACTCTGCTGCTTCACTGCTGCCAAAGAAGGTGTTGGCTATGCCGGGCCTGGTGTCAGTATCTGTTACCAAGGTATGAGCATCCGGATGATAGTCTACGTTGAGCCTAGTGTGTGTGAAGAAGAAGACAAGGGTGCCGACATGAGAGGGAGGCCTCTCCGAGTGTCGGGGGCTTGAACTCTGCCCCGAGGTGTGTCTCCGTAAGGTGCAGAGGGGTTACTGGTGCACACTTGTTAGCAGCGACGAACTTTATCTTTCGTTCCTCCCTTTGAGCTCCGTACCTTTCCCCAAATGGAATAGAGGTAGAGTTGATACTTAACTATCCCCTTGATAGGTGCAATCAGTCAACGGTGCCCTAGGTAAGTGTATAACCAACAGTAGTTGACGTGCGTGAACCCTATGCTCCAATCATTCCTGCACCACTGGCGCATGAACCTGGAGCGGTGGGTCGTGTGGGCTGTCTTCTTACTACAGCTGTGTGTGGTCCAACACAATTCGGGCGTCCAGACTCAGGCAAATACTCATGCGAACACAGTCGGTGCTCCGGCAGTGGTACAACGTGGGGCGCCTGTTCTGCCTCTCTTGAATGAGTACCTAGTGGTTGTGGCTCTACCTTTCTGTACACCTGAGTGCGTAAAATGGGTGGCCGTCGAAAGTGGTGTGTGTATGAGACATACAGATTCCTGAAGTAGATCTGCAGTCCTACTCTATGGTTCAAACAGTTAGTAAACCCCGTTTCCTGCTTGCTCCGCATGAGGGTCTAGTATCTAGCAATCGGAAAGGGGATTGCCTCTAAACAAATCACTCTCGGGATAGGAACCAAAGTTGACGCGTGTCCAGTTAAGGTCTGCTTGGTACGATCGCCTAGGATTTGTACGCTAGACCAATAGCATGGTTTTATACAGGTTTGTCAATGGATGGCGATAGGTGTTAGCTACTGACTTACTCAGATGACCTCCGTAATGCTGATGGTGAGATTTCGACCCTTGGTCTCTACTTACTCTTGGCTGGTGCGAATATGCAGTGGAAAATATACAAACACCACTGGAGCAGTCGCGACTGCTTGGCGCCTGAGTGCGGCGCCACTGTCCCGTTCCGCCTGCCTTTCCTGCATAAGAGGGGGAAGTGCAGACCACTATTTGGCAGCAAGAAATGCTAGGTTTTGCTCTTTACGCCTTTTGGTACCTTGAAAGGCATGTAGTGTCGCTTCTTGAACAACACATTTAGTGCACCCCGACGAGAAACGACTTAACAGTGTCAGTCCAGTAGTTGCTTGCTGGCACGAGCTCGGTAAAAGTCTCCACAGATCCCCCTCTCTTGGCGTGCTGATCAGAGATGGCGAGCTGTTTGGACCATCAATGCCTCTACTGGATGTGATTTCTGGCAAGGTTGAATGGCAAGATTCTGGCTATTGTCACTTCAGCACTATCAGTGCTCGAAGCAAGGGAATAACCTGGGCTTACTGCCCCTCCTTGGATGAAGGTATTCCTGGTGGCTGTGGCTCCTCTGTTCCTCCCCTCCACTACCAGTGCTTGGGTGGATGGGAACGAACAGGCGGCCGTCTAATGGGTGTTTTAATTCGGTTTAGGAAAATACTCTGTTTCTGTTGGCAGTGCATGGCGTGAATTGTTCCTAGCAGGCAAAATAGCAAAATACTCTGTAAATGAAAAAGCTTAAGGATAGAGAACAAAATTATGTTTATTGAAAAATCAATAAACACGTGACTCGTGCTTCCTCCTACCGAACAGTGGAGTGCTGAAGGTTACCTACGTTAGCCATGTTTAGGTGACCTGGTCTTGGGTTAAAAAGGGAAAGATTGGTTCTAGATGTGAAAAATACTTTACTAAAGGCTGTTCACGATAAAGTGAGCACTTTTGAAATCAACCTTAGAAAAAAGTCACTGCCCCTACCTGCATATATTTTAACGGGCGCAATGAGTGACATATGTACAGTAAACTTGGTAACGATGGAGAAGAAAGTAGTTCCATATATTAACACAGAAAAAAAAAGTGTTAGGTAACTTTTTGTAATAACTTAAATTATTTATCTGGTTTTCTGTATTTTTTAGTGCTAGAAAGTGTAAAAATGAGTAGATTTGTACAATATTTACTTTTCTAATAATTTCACAGCTTCACTTGACCGACGCATGAATAAAGTGATGAGGCCCATGGCAATGTTAATATTTATATAAGGTGGAAGAACACACACCATATATACAAGTAGATCTTAAGCAAGGCTTTCAAAAGTTTTCATTTTACCATGAATAGTCTATACTAACCTGTACTAAAGAAAGTGGATGTCTAGAAGAGACAAAGTGAAGTTAATGAATGTTAGCATGTTCACTGTTTGTTGGATAACTGGTCGTCGTCGTTGGAAGTAGCCACTGGGGGCGTACTTAAAACTTGGAAAATCTCTGGAGGTCCCAGCACTGAGCAGTGCTCTGGATGTTGTGAGAGAAGCAACAAGAATGACTCTGGAGCCCCGCTGCGTATGGACTTATATAGTGCTGAAGTCTAGGCTTCCGCAGCGGGGTGCGGGGAGGGCGTGTATGTCTTTCTGCCCTGGCGTGGGAGTTGAAAATTTCTGGTCAGCAGTAGTCCGCAAATCTGCTTCGTTCATCTTCGGTAGTATTCGGCCTTGCCTGGTGGCGGGTGGCTTGTAGGCTCTTAGCGTGGGGGAGGGGGGCAGCGGCGTGCCCGTTGGTTTGCGTAACCTTATGACCACGTGCTTGGTTGCCTGGGAGATATAAGTGGCCGAGAATTTATGTACAAAGTATTGAGTGCACAACTCTCTCGTGGATGGTTGAAATATACAGCTTTTATGTAGGTTGAAGTAAGGGTATACTTCATGTAAAGAGTGATGTCATCGCAGCATGCATCACAGTATTATTATAAATAATAAATAGGGTGACACATTCTCTCATTACTATGCTAAGTGTGAAAGGAAGTAAGCTATGCTATGCAGGTGGAGGTGACCTGCATAGCATAGCTACTCAAGATAAGAATTACTTTGACTATTATGAAAATAACTCGGGCACTGTTCTCTAATCTGTAGTTGTCTAGAAGAGACTTTAAAAAGGGGTCACTACCAAAAGGGTATTGGTTGTAGTTGCCACTACCAGCAAGTAGCGACGGCTGATGAACCAGGAGGATCGACAAAAGAAGTGTGGAGTGAAGTCAAGTCTTACAGGCTTGGAATGTAAAGAGCTTCTGGTAAGCTGTTTGTGGTAGAAGCCTCTGGAGCTTCTGGTAGTTGGTGGTAACAGCCTCTGGTGGCTGCTGAAGATCTAGAAGACCTAGTAGGTAGTAGAGAGTCCCAATACAGAAGTGTTGAGTTGAACAACTGGAGAATATAACAGGCGTCTTTGGCTGTGCACTGCCTTTTATAGTGCGGTCGGCTTGCCGATGCCTGGGCTGGAGTGGGGCCTGTGACATCTGCCTAGAGCGAGCAGGGTGGGAGAATATACCCTCTGCGCTCGGCTATATGGCCTTGGGCATTCGGCCATCTTCGGAAAGCTTCACTGGTGAGACGACACTGCCAGGTGCATCGGGGAGGCTGACGTGTTACTGCGACCACTTGGGAAAATGTTTTTCATATGCTGGAACCACCCACTAGGCTAGGAGCGATCCTGTATGCATTCATGAATAACGTAACAATAGGGTAACAATTCACTGGAAGCACAGCTAAGAGGCGATCATTGCTCCTCGTATTGACCCCAAGGACATACAACATTACTTGGACACTAGTAGGTTTCCCGAATTCTGGAAAATCCCAGACGAGCACACCAGTGTTTTTTCTCGCCTGTATCGCTAAGCCAGACATGTAGCACCCAGCGAAATATTAAGGCCGGGGGTAGGGGGGTATAATTTAGAAGAAAGTTTAACATATGTAATGAGGAAATAGAAGGGGAATTGTGAGAAAAAGGAATCTCGCTGCAATGACGCCAAACATTGAAGACATGGGCAGGGGGGAGTATTAACTGGATTCTTAAAAAAAAAAAAGTAATACGTCAAGTCTTAAATCATAAATTAATTCAACAACTTCGGCTCACTTGGTGACTCAACTATTGCAACTACAATTGGTTCCACAAGAACCTGCAAACATGTGGTTAATCCAAATGTCGACAACTCTCAAATACTCCTTCTATGTGTCAAAAAACCTTGCGACTTGAGCATGAATGAATGTCCAGAATTACGTCGGTCAACCTTTGAAGTAACATGGGGGGCGTCCACCATCAGGACTGTTTAGGGAGGGGGCATCATGAAATGCAATTAAAGGAGGAAAACTTATGTCTGACTCACTGCTGTAGCTCAGAATAGCTATCACACTCGCTTCATAGGGAGAGGTAAAATTTAATGTCGGAACTTGGGAACTGGTGTCACGGACGTAGATGGCAAGGAATAGTTTAAGGGAGAAAAACTAATTAATTATGATTAAATTCAAATTAGATTCTTGCTCATTGTTAGTTGTCTCAGCACCCATAACTTTTAGTAAATGCAGTAATAAAACAAATAATTAATTTTAATTATTCCAGATTAAAAGGGAAACTTCTAAAACCCTACAAATGGAAAAGAAGATAATTTTTATGTAATCTGTTTACTAAAATTGTTCTTAAAAAAAATGAATTGGTTACAATTAATTTACATCATAAAATTTTAACATCATAATAAAGGCTTTTAAGTTGTTTATAAAATTTCCAAAATAATAATTAAAAAAAAAAATATTTTCACACTAACAGTTAATAAACAAGTGTAAAAAGTCTTAACCAAATTTAGCTTCTGTTATTTTGTAAATTACCAAAAATAAAAGAATACAAATAATTGATGCGTAGTTTTAAATGTTTGGTACAACTTTATAACTCCAAAGGTTAGTCTGGAAAACAATAGAACCAACTTAAGTCTTTTAGACCTTTATCTTAATAGTTTGATAAACAGAATCAGCATGAACTAAGATTTTCGCAAATAAACCTCTCTATCTACAGGGACACAACTTATGGCCCTAATAGTTTTTAGCACCTGATCACAAAACTGTTTTCTACACCATAAAGGTATTATCTTTTCTACAATTTCACATGTACAAGTTATGATTATCAGCTCATATCAATCAATGGTAGGAAGACGTCTGTTAATTCAAATAAAAAGTCTCTACAGTTTCACTCACATTATCGACAATAGAGACCCTTACCTAACAACCCAACAGAGCTAAACTTACGTCACTGTCAACTAAAGGCATCATATACTCAAAAAAAAACATAAAGTTCCTCCCCACCAAAGTTATAAATTTCCAAGAGACTTCTAAACTTTTAATTCCTAAAACAAATAATCATATAAACTTTAACTGTACGCTGCCTACTGGAGCCCCTACAAACAAAAACAACTATAAAACAAAGAGTACTTATCTTTTTAGGTCTACATGGTGTATGGCCAACCCAGTCTCCTCCAGCCTGCCTGTTGGCGACGCCCCTTGTCGACTATCTCACTAACCGACTCCCAACAACAACTCCCCCTTGCTGTCTCTAAGACAACTCTTTAAAAGTCACCCCTCCACAGCTGACTTCCATCAACAAGGCCCAACATTTGGCCTCGGTTGACGTCATGGCTTGCAGAATCAAGATGCCGACCAATCTGAGTACACTGCGCAAACGTGCGGCTGCTCACAAAAATCGTGTCAGCACTAAGTTAACCCCGTTTTCCCCAGAGGGTCCTACACTATGTCTGCTATACGCAGCACGAAACCTCTTCTCTTCCCCTGCCACATCCTACTGACTCACAGCTGCCAACTCCAAAAAGTCCCTGTCAGTAACAGCTCTGAGATCTTACAGGCACACGTGGACCACGAATTATTCAAGATATGGGGATGACTGCAACTTTACCGATGTAGCGGCAGAGGAAAAGAAGCACAGCTACGGCTGGTACTGATGAAAATACTGAGTCTGATCTCTGCTTGAAGTTGAAAAACATGTCCGGCACCAACTATGGAACTATCTATTGCAAGTCTAAGAAAAATTCCCGGGAAGAGAAAGTGAACGACCTAACAATCTTATATCCAAATCCTTTCAAAATAATTAAAACCCATCCTGAACAAAATAAAATTATAAGACCAGAACCCCTTACAAAAAGTAAAAAAAAATTATAAATGATTTCCAATAAAAAAAATTAAAGGCCTCTGTATAAAAATAATTAAAATTTGTAAAGTCACTTAAGCCAAACAAACCACGACTACTATGTTGAGGTCAAAAAAGTCCTAAGTACCCTATCACTAGAACAAAAATGAAACAACTTTCCAAATTTATAACTGAGATCCAAATTAATAATAAAATTATTAAATCTTTACCAAAACACCACAAAACAAAGACTTGCATCCATTCCAACAAGGAGGGAATCAACCAAACCAGGGTTAACATAATTTAATACTGTAAAACCCAACAAAAATAATAAAATAACCTAATACATCATGATAAAAAATAAATAACTTCCCGGAGAATTAAGGGCATCCTAATAAAAATGAAATTGCAAAAATCACTTAGTAACAATATGGACAACAACTGACATGCCTGTTTCTAGTCAACTGTATAAAATGTTAACCTGAAGACAACAGGAAATATGACAGCAGGTAGAGGAAATGAAGGAGCAGGTGATAGTGGAAACATCTAATTCCCCATACATTGCTTGCGTTGTCCTTGTCGCTGAAAAGGAAGGTGGTTCTTTTGCGTAAATTATGAAGACCTTAACGATGTTACTTACCTAATAACCCCGTCCTCCATTGACTTCAGTAATACTCTCTGGGATATCGGAGAGGCCTCAATCTTCAGTATGCTGGATCTACAGTCCGGCTACTGGCAGATTGCAGTGCACCCCGATAACTGGAAGTACACTGCCTTCACAACCTCCGAAGAGGAGACCCTTCAGTTCAAAGTAATGCCATTTGGACTGAAACATGATCCTGCCACTTTCCAAAGGCTTATATTGGCAGAAGTACTAACCAATCATATAGGGCAGTTTTGTTTTGCCTATTTGGATGACATAATTGTCTATTCCAAGTCATGGGAAGAACACTGTACCCACTTGCAAAGAGTACTCTAACAGCTAGAAATGCATAGACTCACATGCAAGCTAACTAAAAGCCATTTCGGAAAGTCATCAATAAATTACTTGGGCCACAAAGTGACACCGGAGAGTAATTTCCCCTGATCAAAGTCAATTCGCGCAATACAGCAAGCGTAAAAACGTACCAGTAAGAGGCAACTCCGCTGCTTCCTGGGCTTGTGCAATTGGCTGCGAAGTTTTGTACCCAATATAACCCAAAAAATGGCCCCTTTTCACCAGTTATTAACGAAGGAGGCATGTTTGAAGTGGTCACAAGAGCACCAAGATGCCTTCCTATCATTAAAAAACAGCTTCTCCGACATTTCTCAGCTTCACCGCCCACAGGAGGGAAAACCCCTCATCCTTCAGACTGATGCCTGCTAAGACAGACTAAGCACAGTCTTATAAAAGGAAGACAGGTGATCGCCTATGTCAGCACTCGATTATGTGATACTGAAAGGCAGTACCATAGTACCATATTTACCCAAAAGGAAGAAGACTCTGAATCTAAGATGACCCGTTCCTAAAAAAAAAATATTTTTGAAGAAACAATATTAAAACCTGAGTTGAAGACTACCACTGTGAAGTGCTGAAAAAATTATTTAGGTTGAAAGTATTTTTACATGAATTTACGATAGACTCTTCAAGAAGAAATGTTATTATATCAATAATATTATATATTTTATTTCCTTTTAAAGAAAAATTAATCACAATGAAATATGTGTGTCTAAACTGGCTGTATGGTAGCAGCATCTTTCTTACACTGTTAAAACTTTTGTGGGCATTATATATTCGTTACTTGAGCCATTTTACTTCCCAGCAGAGTGCTTCCTCTTTAAGGTGGGCGACATTAGGTAAGGGGACCCTTGTCAAAGTTTACAAGTATAGTCTCAGCACTACAAAAATATGTAGAACCATAGGAGACACTGTATTTATGCATGAAAAGCCTTCGTCAAAATCCTTTCTCATGGCACGCCAATTTTGGAGCGCTAACTGCTATCCGAGTAAAAAATTATGAATAGAAACCTGTAGTAATTTTGTGCATGTAACACAAACTAATATACTGAATTAGTAGTGTCGCACATTTATGGTATTTGTGCCTAGGTTTTGAATTGAAGACGGCCCCGAACTGTAGATGACCCCGTATTTTTTCTATTCCTTTTCATTAAAAAAAAAAAACCTGGTCTTCCTTTGGGGTAGATACGGTAATGAGCAGGATTGTCTTGCAGTCATATGGGCGGTACGTAAATACAGGTACCACCTAGGCGGCAAACAATTCTTGCTGCCAACAGCTAACAAAGCACTCAAGTGGCTCCACGAGTCACGTAACTAAAAAACCAAGCTTGGATGGGGGTAGATATTCCTAACGGAATTCTATTTCTCTGTGCAACAGTGCCCGAGAAAACTTAATGACCTTCCAGATGCGCTTTTGCACCTGCCGAATCTAGAGAATGAGCCAAGGGAGGAGGAATAGAAAAAACTGACTCCTCCCACTGCTTCTACCCAAAATTTTAAATAAACTCTACTCTTACAACAACTGCGTATAACACGAGCACAAGTCTCGCTGTACCAGCAACAAGCCCCACACATAAGGAGGCTTATTAAAAACTTTCCTCACCGATACCGATTATGAGATCATCTTGTTTAGTTACATGTCGGACATCCAAGGCACCTTGGAAGATTTGGGTACTCCCAAGTTCTTAGGTCTGACATTTACCACCACAACCATGAACATGCAGCACACCCAAATATGTGGGAAATGCTGCACAGTACCCAAGAGAGGTTCTATTGGATGTTATAAGCCGGGATGTCTAGCAGTATGTCGCCGACTGCAAGACATGCTGCCGCGGCAAGACTTACGCCCTGCCCTCCCAGTCATCACCGCCCAGGTGGCCAACCACAGCATGGACACACATGGCCACCGACATCATGGGCCCCTACCCCTGTAGCATCCGCGGAAACCACTACCAGTTAGTAATAATGGACATGTTCTCCCATTGGTTAGAGGCTTTCCCACTACCCAGCCAAGCCACACACAATATCCTAAGAAAAATTAATAATGAAGTATTCCCACATTGTGGCTAAATCCAGGTTATCTTAACAGATAACAGTACCCCCTTTACCAGCAGACAGTAGAGGACGTGTACAGACTGGGGAGTGGAAACTTGGACAACACCCCCACCCACAAGCTAACCCCACCGAGAGATGGAACCATCAAAACCATCGTTTCATTAGTAAGGTGGCTGAGATTTTATAGGCAATAAATTGTAAATTTATTTACAGGTTAAACCTCTTTACTATTGGTTTTATATTCATTTAATGATTTTAAATTGCAAATTTAAAGGTGTATTTTATACTAAGGCTTAAAGATGTTACTTTATTTTTAACTTTGAAGGTTAATAGTTTAATTTAACTTAAATCCTTAATAAATTCCGCCTCAGTGTGGGAGACAACCATAGGCAATGGGATAAGAAAATCCCCTCAATCCTCTTTGCCCTCTGAGGGAGAGAGAATGAGGCCACAAACTCCACTCCCAGCCGGTTCTTCTCGGATGCACACTCGGACATCCAGGGACTGGCAGTGGAACACACCATCAACCACCATGCCCTTGTCCGAAGACATCTGTCGGGCAACCACAACCAGAGAAGATAGGGCAAGGGGAGCTCAGGAACATAACATTAACAGAAAATACCCCATACCCTGCACAGGATTACATAATTTCTCCTTAGGGGAAAGGTACTCGTCAAAAACAATCTACTCAGCAAAGTGAATCACCAATTTGCTGATAGCTTAGCACAAAAGTGGATACGACCCTACACGGTAACAGGAAACTACAGTATCGTATATTGGATCGAGGATAACTGAGGTCAGACTTGGAAGGTGACTCGGAGGCAATTGAGGCCTTGCCCCGACAGAGTCAGGGACGACCCAAATCCTCTGACATGTTGGAAAGTAGAACCTCGTACAGCTGCCGGAGGGGTGTCTCCTCCCTCTATAGACACCAGGACTGTGATCTTCCTACCCATTAAAGGGAGAATGTTGATACGTACTCTCCCTTCGACACCCAGTTCCTATTTTCCCCATTTGTCGCCTCGACGAGGCAACTGGCGGAGCCCTCTGGACAGAGCTCCCCGCCAGAGGCCCCATCCTCCCAGTACAATCAGTTTGGTCGACAAACCTCACCCCACCACCGAGGTAAAGGACTCATCAGTACCCTTGCCTATAGCCTCCAAAACATTGACAGCTTTAGTCTGGATGGAGCAGGCTACTAAACAGATGACAACGCTGGATGGCTTCGTTGTCCCGTTTGTTTCTTCTCCCATACAGGAGGAGGAACACCCGAGTTAGATGTATTGCAGGAGCCTGTGGCACCCAGCTCAGTTCCATCCACGCCACCCCCTGAGGGCGTGGAAACCTACAAAGTTGCGGAGAGCAGGCCACCAGGAGTGGCTCCCCTCCCTTCTCAAGCAGAGAAACCATCAAAAGATGTCTGGGCGACTGCCCAACCTGCCGAGGGACTGGAGAGCAGGGCACCAGGTTTGCCACCCCTTCCCTCAGGCAGAGAAATCACCAGAAGCGGCTTCTGCACTCGCAGAGCTTCTGGCTTCTAGGCTATGGACCCTCCAGATGACCCAGGAGGAGAGTTCTCACCCAACCAGAATTGAGCAGGCCAAGGTATGTCTGGAACCTCTGGCCCCAGTCATTATGCCCTTGGACGAGGTTGTAACCTCAACAAGCCGGAGAGGGAGACAAAGTTACTTCCATTCCACTCCCGCCGTGTCGAAGGGGGAGGAGAAGAGATTCTTTGGCCACTCCTCCTGATGGCAACTTCTCCTTCAGAGCCATGGTAAATAATAGTTAGTAGCTTTCCCCAAGTCCTTTTACAAGTGGGACATTTGTTCACACAAGGGTCGTAAACTTTTGATGCCCGGTTGTAATTGCACTTTACAGGTAAAACCATGTTAAAGTTATTGTATTTAAATAACCAAGTCTTCAGGTATGTTTTGTGAGCTGGTGCACCTAAACATAGGCACCATGGTATTTACAGACAGAAGTCAAAACACACATTAGTTTCACGCTTGTCAGCTAATTTTCCCCAGCCCTGACCCTCCCATACTTCCAAGAGTGCAAAGACAGAGAAGCCACCTGCCGGTACAAGTTTAGCAGAGGGGGAAGGGAAGAGGAGACATGCATGAAGCAGAGAGAGACAGAGAAACCTGACTCGCTAATGGATTCCGAATGTCGGCACTTTGCCAGCAACAGATAAGGGGAGGCGAGCGCATACCATCGCAGTCCTAGCGCGCACAGAGAAGGCGCCGTGCTAGATATTAACCGACTATACACTGAGACACCCAACCCAGAGTATGGGGATAAATATTTTTCTCGCTCCGATTTGGTTCTACGTCGAAAAAAAGTGGGGTGGGGCGATTGACACTTGACACATTCTCGAGCATGTAGGATGCGCACTTTACGTTATGACTTCAAACCCATCTTTTTGAGCACACTGTTCATGATGGAGCAGGTCATGAACCCTTAGAGTACTGAAGAGGTGGTATTTGTGGCTACAGGGTACATTTGCACCATAAAAAGATACTACAGACACATGATCCTAGCTTGTATCGTTCACCCAGACTTGCCATGAAGCTGTTACGCCAACACCCCCCTGCTGCAAGATTGTACTGTTGACCCATCTACCGGCTTCTTCCAGCGGACACACTAGTGCCAACGTGTGCCATTGGAGGGCAGCACATATTTTACCAGCGCTTGTGGTCGAGATAAGGGATGATAGTGCCACTTTAGCATCTTAGAATTCTCAATGCCTGCAGACAAGGCTATTATACCCCACACCCCTTGTCTCCGAATACCCTTGAGAGATAAGTAAAAAAGGGCTGGCATGGCCAACGCTCTTCAGTCTCTGTTACTCCACCACTCTCTTTAGGGCCAGAGGTAGCCATTGGGGTGTGTGACCACTGGTACCGCTGGAGATTCCAACGCCTACCTTGGGAGCCAGAATCTTGGCCAGTAGGAAACCTCTCTGACCAGAAGCTCAACATCTCTTCATGAACCACTGAAGACACCATCTGCGATTTCCGCAGATACCTCCAGCAGCTTCTGGGAGACTGAACCCACCATCAGAGGTTCCCGAAGAATTAGCTTCAGCCTTTACCACACCCCCTGGTGCCCACTCCAGTCCCCGGTAAGATCACGACGAAGTCCCTTAGGACCACAGCTTCTTTTAGGGGCCGGAACAGAGCTGAAATTGCTTAGACTGATCAACCCCCTGCCCTGTGGAGACCTCACCTAGGTATTCAGTCAGGGAGCAGCCTGAGCATATCCGCGTTCCATCCACCGCTTCTTTTGGAAAAACTTTGGTGCCACTCGCTGCAAGACTGAATATTCGGCCAAAAACAGTAAGGAAGGAGTTACCCGTTTATTATCTGGGAGGCTAATTAGATCCATTCCCTCATGCCACACTCCCAGATAGGACAGGTATGGAGGAATTTGAAAAAGACTATCTACTCCTCCGAAAGTAATACCGCGTACCCATCTTATACTAATCCGCAGGGTAGAGTTGAAGCCGCCTGCGAGATACCCACTCCCTTGTTTCTCCCACTTGTAAAACTTGAAGGCCCTCCTTATCCTATTTTAGAGCCATTCCTGAATGGAGAGGAACCACCTATAGGCATAGCTAATCCGTGGTTGTGCAATCCCGATCTTCTCCTTTTAACCACCAACAGCCCCCAACAGATTCAGAGTTCTCCTCAGCCTTCGAGTCTTCCAGAACCCATCTTAGTCCAACTGCCCGCCTAGTTGCAGAGCCAGCCACCAAGGAGGCATCCTCCTCCTAGACATTCAAATGTAAATGGTGTGATTGTGTAAAGGTTTGTGACAGTATCTGTGAACTTTGTTCCAACAAGACAGCCACCAGGCCAGTCTTGTATATCGGCTTGGCACCCAGTAGTCATTAAGTTCCCTCTCTCACCCATATTTCTCACGATACTGGCATTGTGATATAAAACCTCTACTCTAGATGCTACTACAGCCACTTTTATTAGAACCTATTTTATCAAGTTAGGAATTGTATTAAACTTCCCCATTCATTAGCTCAAACCCAGTGCTAACAAACTCAATGTGTAGAATCACGTCCCAGCCGGGCATGCTTCACTGTTACAATTTTATACATGATATCTGAAAGTTCCAGTATTTACAATCAAGTCTGTATTACTTGTCCATTCAGTCCAACTTTGTTCCAGTCCAGATATCACCAGTCTTTCCTCTCTGAAACATTTTGGAGCACCGCGAGTACTCCCATACACATCTGAACTCTACTCGTCAGGTAACTCACCCTCCTTAGCATTCTCAACCTCTTACATGTAGCAGTCGCGCACAAATTTGTCCACCACAGTCTCTTACACTCTCGTTCACCATCGGTTCACTCCATGCCTCACTTCACCAGATGGCTATTATAAATTTCTGACCCTCCAGCTACACAAGTACTTATAGGCTGGGCGCCATGGCTGAGAACATTCTTCACATGTCTGCTTGTGCCAGAAAGCTAGTACAATAGCCAGCGGGTGGTCAGCTGCCAACTGCCCCTCTTCCCCCACCAGCCTGGTGACAGTGAGTTCGTCGTGGGGAGTGGCTTGCATAGGGGCAGGTTAAGTTACAACGACCCACCATGGGTTGAATCCCGAGGAGGAGGTCACAGGGGACACCCCTCAACCCTCTCATCAACCTGAAACTGTCCTGTTAATGTTTTAAAACAGAAATGAATTGGTATAAGAGGAGTTTAAAATACTAATTATATTTAATTAATTTAATATTGTTTCCCAAAATTATGATGAGACAGTGCTCCCCTCCCTCCCCCAAACCGAAAGTCTAGATCCTACACCCACCGTTGCCCCGTGAGTGGACGTGTGCGCTGCTGGTGTTGCAGCTGATCCATGTACAACACTGCCCTCCTCCTCAAGTCTGTTCATCCTGAAGATTTTCCAAATTCTGGACCTTTATAGAGCGCCATTTGGTCGATGTGGACAATCATAGACTTCACAAGAGTGACTTGTCAACATTCTGATAGACGACATAATTGGTCTACTTCAGGATCCTTATGGGCCTTCCCAGCATATCTAGTTTCACGCGATATCCATTCCATTTTTGGGGGTTTTACTGCCATATCAGCTCTCTTTGAAAAACCTCATTAGACAGTCACTGATCACATTTTCTTTTCAACTGCTGTTGGCCTAATCCAAGTGCTGCCAGGTAAATTCATGGATGTCGACTTACCTGTGATGTAGTTTACTGGCATATTCTGGGATGGCTGCTTCTTCTTTTACTAGACATCTAAACAGCATGTCATCAGGAAGGTGGAGCTCTCCTCCAAACAGTATTCTTGAAGCTGTTACCCTTGTTGACCCATGGATTGCCAAATTATATGCCAGGAGAAATAAGAGTACCTTGCAGTCTCAATCTTTCTGGTTGTCTTCTATGCTGCTCGCCAGACAGTTTGATATAATTGAGCCTAATTAATTATATATATAAATATATATAATGGAGGGTATAATGTACAGACCTCAAAACATATATGTATCACCTTTACAAATTTGAAAAGAAAGTTCCTTAAGCCAAAGTTGTTACGTGTTTCTTGGCAGCATATGTATACTTCCATACTGAGGTGTTTCTGTTACTTTAGATACTGTTAGAATGTTGTAATGGAAAGTGTCTGCCTGTTGCTGTACTGAGTTGTTAAGGAAAATATATATTTGGTTCATGTTATGTTATCTGGTAGAATTCTTTTTATAACTGTTTTCAAATTTAAACATTCACTATTCTTGCAGGAGTTGAACTTGAAGCTGTTCAAGTGTGATGAGTTGGACTCACTCATCAGGGGAATGCTTTACGTCGAAGCCAACAACCTCCACGAGTTCTATTACTGGGCAAACCCCACGGAAGAAGAGCAGTGTGAGAAGAGGTGTTTTGACTTCAGCAATCCATACCCCTTCATTGTTAGTCTCATGCTATAGTTATCAGTAAGCGTATGTTTTATGTTTATATATACACTCCTCTGGTTAGAAGTATAGCAGACCTACAATTTTACAAGACCATTCCTCGGAGCAGTCAAAAAATTCCAAAAATTAAAGAGAAAATAGGAAAAGCAGGCAAATATGCAATAAGTCACTATCAAAGTCAATTTTAAAATATGTTTGCAAGTGATAAAATACAGTTGTAATGTTGATTCAGTAATTTTGTACACCATAATATGAAGAAAAAAAACTGGCCACGATTTTTTTAACAACTGCTGTCGAGGTAGTTGAAAACTATCACACATGAAAATGTGGGGGAAGAGAACACACACAGCAGCTATCCTCCACAGGCTCATTTCACCCCTACTTGGACAGCCACAAAAAGAGGAGTCATAAGGACACATCTGGTTGTTAGGCAATCATCGTCCCATCATCCACCATACCAGTCATGTAAGAGAAGGAAACAAGGTCGTGCTTTGCCATTCCATGTTCAGTTGAGGAAAACTTAAACCTATCCTTCGAAGCTGTATGTTTACATCTAGGAGCATACAAGGAAAGTTGGGGAGATAACCTTATCTTACTCATTTGTTTGCCAGAGTAGGTTTTACTGTACTGCTAATTTTAACACGTAGTAAACTACAAATGCTCACTTTGTGTTGACAGACAATCTGCATAAAGTCACCAGCTTCTATTTTTTAGTATTTATTTAAGACTGACCCACTATTTCTGGGCAATAATATTGATTGCTTTGTCTGTTCAGGTGTTTCGTTCCACAAATTCATCGCGCGTGACTAAAAATTGTAATAGTCGAGATGAGAATACTTCATAAACAGTTTCATGTGAATATTCATGAAGATGAATGGTATAAAATCTGTAATAAGTCACAGAGTCAAAATATCAAAATAAATATAAATAATATAAATAAATATGAAAATGTATGTAACCAAGCTTGTATTTCTACAATAGCAGACGAGAAAAACTACCTTATTGTTTATTGTATACCGTAAATAATTGATTGTAAGCCGACACCGAGTGCAAGCCGCCCCCTAACTTTTAAAGCCTCGGAAAAAGAAAATAACTTTATACCGAATGCAAGCAGAATTTTCAATGTCCCACGCTCACTATCGGCTGAGAGCATGCGGTGATGTCATTGATAATGCCAGAGTTTTCATGTCCGTTGACTAGTTGTGTCAGGGTGGGAGGAAAGAGGCGGAAGAGGCGAAAAGATGTGACAGCGAGTGCCACACCACGTGAAGGTAGAGAGAGTAGGACAAAGAAAATTCGGGGCTGCATGTTGTGACAGTTGCACCTAAAATGGATGGAGGTGTTTGTTGCATGATGGTGAGAATGCAGATGATAGAAATAGGGAGGTGGTAAAGGAAAGAAAATGAGACTAGAGTGGGGGTGTGGGAGAGAGCTTAGAGTGATGTAGGAGGGGCAAAAGTTGCACATTTTTATGAACTGGGACCTCTTTATTATATTAGTATTAGGGCTGCAACGGTACTGGTAAATGTGCGCTGTCCATGTTATTAGCTTGATTTATATTTACTTAAAGTGGAGTATCAGATGCCATATTTGCTTGTAATTTGCATTCAGAGTTATGTACCTGAAGCAAATGCAGACACACAATATTGCATGCACGCAGTTCACAAGTTTCCCACTAAGGTAACACTATCATCACCTAAATGGGACAAGCAGCAAAACGTAACAAAAAAAGAAAAAGTGTAACATTGAGCTAGCTATACGCTGTTGCCAGTCCTCTTGCAAACACACTCCCAACTGGGCAGCAGTGGTTCCTCGGCTCTTGCCATAGAGGATGAAAGAAAATTGCCATTCTGGCAATGTAGAAATGTTGGGTATACATTGTAGGATACAACTTGTTTACAAATAAGTTTACATATTTTTACATTTCCGAAAGGAATTGTTTTATTTTACATTAAAAGGACAAGAAATAATTAGAGAATTTGACTATTTATATCAACTAACTTGGTTGGTTTGCAGGTAACGTCTAAACCTATCTTTTCTTCTTTTGGACCACTGCGTGCCCTTCAATCACGTGTAAAAATCAACACTGCCTTAAACATATCACTGAATAGTACTGATGCATGACATACCCGGCTGGTCGGCTGCCTGCGTCCTTGGGTGACTGGTTTGATGCTAGGCAAATCACATCTTTGGGTGACTAGTCGTCTTTTGTCACTGATGCCCGACGAGTATAGTACTGTCCTAGCAGGCCGCCGGCTTGGTACAAAGTCTGGCTCTGGCAATACTACTCTGCGTGGTGCAGGTTTAGGGTGTGGATGGAGTTCTAGCTAGCGTTACGGCATGTTTGCCCGTGGGTAATTTTGCTAGCGTTGTTCCCTTGACCTTGGTTGCACTTGACTGGAGTGTGGGTTGTGCGTGTGGGGTGCTAGGTACAGTCAGGGTAAGTGAACCCCTCGCTGAACAGGATCTCCTGTACCACTGGATGGTATCCTTCCGCTACATGGGTGGGTGACTCAATGCTGTAGGAGTGATTGTTAGTACTGGTAGTGTGAGTTGTCGCAGCAAGGCAGCCTGTTCACGTGGACCCGGTAGCCCGAATCCGCTGGGAAGGATGCTAAGCCCTTGTGGTTTCTTAGAGATAACATTTGCCTTCTTGACCTCCTTCTGAACACCACCCCTATGGATGTAAGGCATCTGGCTCTAACCAAAGATCGGGCGTGCAGGAGTTAGGCAGTCAACGTGTTAGTGTGCATGTGTAGGTGCCTGTTGCTACCACCAACACCATACCTTACTCTTGACTTCCCCACCGGAGGTGTGGGAGTCTCGAGGTGCGAAGTGTTGGTTGCAGGAACTGCACGGTGTTGTCACAATGGGGTTGCTCTCTCCTGCACTAGACTGTAAAGCCCACTCGGCACCGCAAATTGTGCGATGAGATTAGTTCACCCCAGCCGGCAAGGTGGTCCCACCAGGAGCATACCTAGTGTTATGGCTCTACCATTCCTTTCACTTGGGTGCGAGGAATGGGTGGCCTTCCAATATTGGTGAGGTGAGTGTCCCAAGGTCACTAGTCTCCCCATGCTTGAAGAAGTTCCCGTCCTTGGCACCGCTAAATGTGCGGTGAGGTGGGGGCGACTACAAGCTGGAAAACCACCTTCCAGGAGACGGTATCCTAGTGTCGTGGCTCTACTGTTCACTGCCCGGGGCAGAGAATGGGTGGACTTCCAAGGATGTTTTGGTCTGTTTTCAGTATAGACTCAGAAAGAGCAAACCCGGTCTCCTGCTGTCTCCGTCAAATCCGATGATTGGAGAGGTTGGAGAGGATCTTCGGCCCTGTGAGGTAGCGGTGAAGTAAACTGGAGAGGTGCGGGCCTCGGCACCGATTGCTTGTGCGATGAGAGCCCAGGAGAAGAGTCAGAAGACTGATAGAGCATCTCTTTATATAATTCTCGGCCATCCCATCCTTCACTGTAGAGATGGTCGAAGTTCGAAAACTCGAGCCGAGTTACGCTTTTACTATTCGACTCTGCTTGAAACTCAAACCAACATTACTGTCTTGTTAAACGTCGGCTCGATAATCAAGCCACTTTTAATGTAGCTGCTCACTCACGACTTGGAAGTAAAGACACTTTGCCTTTGTTTACATGTTGAAACAAAGATAAATACAGTGAAACCTCGTTGTTGAGATCCTGTTTTTGTCGATTTCCAATAACCGTCTTGGTTTTTGGACTGTCCCGACAAATATCTTACATAAATGTTTTAAAAAACCTGCATGCTAGAATCCTTAAATCATTAATTTACCATCATCCATCAATCAGATATTCTGTCCAAAACCAAAATATATGCGGAAAAATTGTTTAGCTATGAAATACAGTAGATTTCCAATAATTCATTCCAGTTGTTACATTTTACGCGTTTCTCTTTGGTACATTCGCCAAATATTTTCTGCATCATTTGGTTTTGAAGGCTATGTGAATGCAAAACAACAGGGAAAATCTATAACTGGAGCTATCGACAGTATTATTTACATTCCGCAACAGTTTTCTTCTTTTTCCTAGTCTTTACTGCATTCGTAGGTGGGTGACTATGAGAAACCACCTCAAAATATTTTTCCTCTTGCGTATTTACTGCCCTCAGATTGGCAGCAATGAGAACAAAGTTCACAATCTCAGACACTGTATCCAACGTTCCATTGTCTTGTTTGTTGTTGTAAACAGGATTTTGAATGAGGTTAGAGCTGTGGCGGTACATCATTTATCAAGCGTGATTATTATCAAAAACTATCGGCTGCATGTTTGGTTAGAATTGTAAAGGTTTGAAAAAGACTTGGCATGTAATGATTGGCAAAAATTGTTGCAAATAAATCAGTTGTGGTAATTTTTAAGGATGGGTCGATACTACATTTTCTCAATAATCAATACCAGTTTCAATACGAAAACATTCTCACAATACCAATACTTTTCTCGATACAAAATTAAAATTGTCATGAACACAAAACAACTTCACCAAGAAAATGGATCATTTTACTAGTGTCGTTGACACCCACTGAAACTATATAAAAACCCACATTGCACTGGAAACAAATAACGTGACCCAAACGTCCTTAACCAATGATAAACCAACACAGTTTCCTTCAATTCTATATAATCACGTTTCCACTGTAAAAGCTGTAGTCAAACTTTGGGGGAAATGATAGCTCAGTACACACTTATTTTGTGATTTGGCAGTTTTTAAATTTTATTTTGCAACTTTAAGGAAATTACTGTAACGTTAAATAAATATTGAAATATTGTGATACAACCGTTGTAGTCTAGACCGTGGAATACACTGTCTGGGCCACAACAGGTATATCAGATAATTATGTTATTTATTTTTGTGAATATTTAATAATGAAGTTGTATCAGATAATTCTGTTATGTGTGGTATATACAATAACTACTCCATTTGCTCGCTCTTGCCTTTCGGCGCTAACTCACAACTCTACCTGCTTTCATTGCACCTGAAATATATTCCATGGAAGTGATTAATGGGATAAAAATGAATTAAATGAAAACTTTCGGTGCAACATATAATTGTGGTATGTATTGGATGTGCAGTAACTACTCAAATTGCTCAATTGCGCTTATCGACGTTTGCTCGGAGGTCGGAACTCTCAATCCTTTTTTGTACCTCAATGATGTACCATAAAAGTAAAAATCATAATTCTGGTATGTATGAGTTGCCTAAAAACACTTTGACGTACTTGCAGCTGTGTGAATATTATGCTATGAATAAAATGTGGTACATGTGTACTTAAATTATGGTACGTGTTCCGAAATTATTGTACACATCCCAAATACATGGTACACGATTCGAAATTGTCGGCCCAACTCCGAACATTATGGTACGCTCGTACCATAATTATGAAACAAGAAAAAATGGTGGGGGGGGGAGGGGGTTAAAATTCTATACTTTTGGATATTATCATGCAATACTCGATACTATAAAGTATCGCGGTATCGAGGATTCTATCCCTAGTAATTTTTACTGATATATATATGGAATATTTTTATACAAATATGTTTTTATCATAATTTAGTTTTTGATGCATTTTAATTCTGAATTATTTGTTTCTTTATGTGAGACTCATTTAAATTGAGCACCCTTTAGCTAATTAATTTTAATTATGTTTGACAAGTTTTAAATAAACATATAATTTAGGAATTTTTTTTGACTGACTGAATTGAAAATGATTCAAAATGAATTTGACCTTATATGTAAGTTCCATTAAGCTTAAGCTTGACTAGGCTCGATGTTATTATTTTTTTAATTGGCTCGGCTTGTCATTATTCTTCTAAAGTTTGGCTCGGCTTGGCTCGAGGCTCTGAAATTGAGGCTCACCCATCTCTACTTCACTGGCATAGGGCATCTGGAGAGGGGGTTCGGAGGTGCAAGCCCAGCACCTAGATCCTCGGTGCGAGCAGTGTAGTGTAGTGGCGGCATCCAGCGGCACACTGCTGTACTAGTCCCGGATCTCTTGTATGGTCCCGGTGGCTCATTGGACAAAAATAAATTCCATTATTGGGACGTCTATCTCGGCCCGGTAGATACAATAATCTTTTAGGCAGTGGCGGTGACTCAACTCTGTTGACAACTGCTAGTATAGTTGCACTGATTATTAGTAGTTTATTTGTTAGTATAAAAGATGTCCTGTCTCAATTCACCCCCTCTCCTCCTGCGACGTAGGCTCATCTGGGCAATGAGTAGAGAAGTGAAAAAAATTCATATTCAGGAATGTGGAACTGTCATTTCTTCAACAATTTATTTCTCTCTCGCCGGGCTTTTGTAGGACCTCCAGTTCTGTGATAGGTGCTGCTTGCTCTTACTACTTGAATGATGTTCTGGCAGGCGGCGTGAGGCAGGTGGCTAGCTTGGATGATTTTCTTGTAGTAGCGGAGTCAGCTAGACAAACCTATCTCTCTCTGTGTTACATGCAGGGCCATCTTCCTTCGCTCTCTTTCTACCAGTTGCTAGTGGGTTGGAAGCGGCGCGCAACTGCATGGAGTTGTAGGTGAGTGGCATCTGGTGTCGATGTTAATGCTTGGCCTTCTTGATTATAGTGTGCTGACCTACATCAACAGCTGCAAGGCTTGGTTACTTACAATGTGATTCTTACGTATCTGAGGAGAGAGCAAGCATATTGGCCGGCACACAGAATCATTTGCAACCCTGGGGAAGCTGATTTCAATTATATATATAATAAGAAAAAAATGGGCCCAAGGCCCAACTCACAAGGCATGTATTCTAGCTAACTGCTGTGGCCGCGTTGTGCAGTAGAGTATTTAGGCCTTCCCTTTGGCCTTCCTATCTTAATGTACAGCAGAACAAGTTGTAATAAAAAACTATGGGTTTACCAGCCGAGGCCCTCAGTCATGTCGTCTGCTCACTAAGATGAGGGTGCCGGTGTATTGACAAAACAGGGAAATTAAAGACTTACTTTACCATCTTACATCAGTATAGAGAAGAGAGACACAGAGCACTTGTTGCACATAATGCACTCAAATTCTTTAACAAATTGAGACAAAAGATTTCTTTTAATACCATGTTCTTGATGACTGGTTACTGTCCTTTCGTGGTTTGATTTTATCAACAACAGATGTAATGACTTAAACAGACTTATTTACAATTCTGATTGGCTGAATTTTACTTTGGCAAACAAAGTTCCTTTATATACAACATACTTGAACATTTTTAGCTTCATTGCTGAACTTGCCTCATATTGTCATTATTTACATATTTTACTTGTGAAAATTTTACACTTCTTTCATTGCATTTAAACTTTAAAGCAATCTTGGTGGGCTTCTCACAGTTCAGTTGCAACAATCTCGGCAACTTTCCGCCAACAAAACATATCAAATGTTACTATTTACATTAAGCTGTAGCAATACAGACTAGAATCATTAGTTAAACACTCAATACAAGAGGCAAAAAAACAAGGTTTCTCTTAAGCATTACACATATTTACACTTTAATTTGTTATTTAAGAGAATATATACAAATTGCAGGACAGTCATTCGTATTGATTCGCCAGAAATATTTTAGTGCAAATCTTACGTTTTTGCTTGCAGTTGGTTTACTTAAGGCTGTCAGTGCCATTCCTATTACAGATATCCCTCCATGGAATCACACGTACGAAGGTCACCCCTAGCTAACTATAGGGCTTTGTTTTTGTAGCACTGCGCTGCCCTGTATGTTTACGTTGACTGTATGCCTACACTGTTTAAGAGGGAGACAAAAACTCGACGATCGCTCACTCATCGGGACATGTTGCATTGCAGAATGTGGCTTTCCCAGCATCTTCTTCATAGACCTCCCCTACTTTCTCTGGGCGATGTGTGGCGGGGTAGGTCAGGCAAATTTTGAACTTTGAGGGTGGTCTCGAGGTTGGCACTGCGGTGGCCTGGCTGGTCCGCTGAGGCTGCAGATGTTGACGTGGCAAGAACTGCTGTGTGGGCTGGCCCTTGCCTGTGGTCCAAGACTGACCGATAGGCGGTGAGGGTGTATCGTCTACTGAGGAAGAAACAAACGCCCTAGAAAATAGTACTCAGAGGTTTAAGATAAACTTCTATTTATGCCGTGAGGAATAAACACGATGGCCCGCACTACCTCCTAACTAATTGGTGCTGAACGGAAGTAGACTACGTGAATTCAGGTGAAGGAGACCTGGTCCTAAACTGAACAAGGCAATCCGTGTAGGCAGCTATGAAAATAACTGGCCCTAACTAACTCTAACCATTGTCCAGAGGATACCTGGATGCCACTACCAGAGGGGTAGTGGTGGTGTGTCTAAAAGAGGCCTTCGGATGCCAATACCAGGGGGGGAAGGGGGGAGGGTGTTAGCACTGCCAGATGGGGCAGTGTGGTTGGTTGCCATTATGAGAAGAGTAGGCAAGGCAAGAAGTGTTGCAGACTTCTTTGAGAGCTGCTGGAGTAGGGTTGGAAGAGATTCTGGAAGGTCGCTGAAGAGCTTGTGGTAGGTCGCTAGGGCATTGAGGGCAGCAGAGAGCTCCAGCACAAGTGGTGGAGCAAGTTGCCAGAGCTGAGAGCACAACTGTAACAACTGTCGATTCTTGAATGTGGGTGTGCGGTGGCATGACGAGCTCCGCCTTGTCAGTAAAGCTGTCTGCTAGCATCATCCTTTGGTCCGCTTTGGAACTGTGTGACCTTGGGGAGGCGGTCTCGGCCGCTCTGACAATAGTACATTCACACTTTGGGGAGGTTGACGTGACGTGTGACATAGGTTGAACAGTACAATCTGATGTGTCTGTAATAGCCCCCACGGCAAGGGGCGTATCCTGTAGGCACTAGAGTTACTAGCAGTACTGTTCCAACCCCGTCTGAGACGTGAAGGCATGTTCATATAAGGCGAAGTCGTCATGATGTGCGTCATTCATCAGGCTGGATTTAATTCATTAGAATTATTCAAATCTTAGAAGGTTTGATTTGAGATATATTACATTCAAAGCTTTGCTGAATCCTATGCCTCTGTTTACACTTCAGCCAGGATACTAATTGGGATTCCCCAAGGTGAAGTTAACTTCACTTTGTACTAGTTATATGCTCTTTCCCTCCAGATACCTGAGTTGCTGTGAAGCCTTTAATCCCGAGGCAGTCCACCAGCGGTCACTTGCCGACCTGACTGCACACAGTTATTGCCACTAGCATGACCAAGAAGATCATGCTCAGCTAGCCTGAATCCAAGTAGTAGCATCACCGTCTGTTTTACCTCAAGGACTTTTTGATCCTGTTGTAAAAGTCCGTGGCACATGCCATCTTTGGGCTAGGTCTCACTCTTTCATTGATAAGTTGGCCACTATAGCCTGTTATAGTTAGGGTAACTCCTACTCTTAACTGCATCACCGTGTCAGCCACCTCAGCATACACCAGTCAGAACACTAGCTGGAACCTACAACGAACGAGCAACTGTGTAGACCGTTCCACTTACCAGACCCAGAGCTGCTGAGCACACACCGTGTGTAGTTCTATTGACAAGGCCCCTTTGCTGCGTGTGTACACAACCAAATCCAGTGGGCAACCCTATACAAATTGAAGGAATATCATCCAGTTTGCCAACCTAAACCCTCACTCTGCTATTTACTCTGAACTGTGGACACTAATTCCTGGTTGCACCAACATCTTTTCCGATCTGAGATTGAATGAACCTAGTTCCGAACCAGGATCCAGTTTGATCTTGGTTCCAATGTAAAAGTGTGCACCAATGAAATTTCATGATTCTGGATCTCCTATTCGTCATTCTTGGTTCTAAAGTAAGAGACCGAGATTAAGTACGAGACAAAATTTGCTGTTCGTAATATATGACGTTATGGAAGGTGGCGTATTTTTCGCTATAGATAGAATTAGATGTGTGATGTTTTGTGTGTTTTAAGTGAATTATTGTTGTACATATTTTACCGAGTAATATTGAAGGGTGTATAGCGTTGCTTTAATTTCCCAAGAAAACAATTGAATGTAATTCTATCTGTTGGCGTATTTTTAAACTACATTTTTCGATGATGGCTGCTGATCTCCGATAGAGATTTTGAACCGCCAATTTCGGCGGTTCGAAATGAACTTCATCTCGATCTCCAGTCCAGCTCTGAACTTGAAGGGTGCAACAGTTTTCTGTGTCGATCTTGGATCCGATCCAGGATCGAGTTTCGAACCACGATGGTGCAACCGAACACAAGTCCCAGTATATGAGCCAACAAGTGGCTCAAAAAAGGGAATCTTGTTCCACAACATTTTGTCAGGGTTCTACTTTTCCTGACCCATGTCTCAGGTGCTGGTTGCAAGTATTTAGCACAGTAGAAAATATGTTCCCATTTGGACATATACAGTAGATGATACCATGCTTATCCACTGACCAGCTGAGCTTCTACTTGTTTGGCCACTGGATGGTTATATCATAAGTTAAATTGTGCCATAGCACTTTGCACAATAAATGTGGTAATTATTTGTTCTATGTATTATTATGCATCTCCTTTTATACCCTTTATATTCACACGTTTTTAGCTTAGTCCCTTTATCCATGATTTTTCAAAGCAATGAAAGAAAGGAAGCCATTTGCACCTTGGTAGCTGGACCTAACATACGTGTTGTCACTGCTTGCTTCATACAGAGAGTGAGATGGGGGGGAGGGGGGATAGGGAGAGGTTCTCCAAACATACTCTCAACGAGCAGCACACTTTGCTCTGCCTAGACCTAAGCTTGACGAGGACAGGCCCTGGATTGTGGTTGTAACATATTTAGTTTCCACAGATTTCAGTGAAGTCTGCTGCTCTCACTTTTGGCACAGCTGTTCTTGTGATACTCAACAGAGGTCTCACTTTCAGATTTATGCTAAACAAGCTACCATACGTAACAAAGGCTTAAGACTTTTTCCCACTCTTCTGCCATTGTCCCCCACCATTAGTGTTGCGTCAGTCCATGTCCACTGTAATATAATTCAGCCCTCCAATTAGGCCCAAGGACAAAACAAAATAAAGTAGTAATTCAGTCACTCACCAGCCAATGGTAGACCCCTTTTTGTGAGCATAAAAGTAATCAAGCGCCAATGAATGTACTGCCACCTCACGCTCTTGAAAGATATCCATGAAAATATGGGGAAAATGTCGGCTCTGTACACACAGCTGTTAGTGCTAGTGTTATGCAGAGTACATTTTTCAATCAGAGTTAGTCAGGTGTTTTACCAGCTCAGTAAATTGGTGATTGGGGAGTTAGCTAAAGTATGAATGCAATTTTTTCTGGTTTCCAAGTTTCTGAATTGTTTATAGTTTTGGGAGTATCTTAAGTGTAATATTGCATTATATTATATTTAACATATTTTGTTACCTTCCATGGCTGGAGGTTGTAAGAAACTTTTTTCTTCTTAGGAATAGTAATCAAGTATGTGACACCACAGAAAATGAGTAGAGATGGTGTGCGAGTTGAGTCCTGTAGGGGGCAGGGTTAGTGGGGGAGGAGTGTGATGTGTGTTGTGGTAACAGTCCTCATATTAGGGGATGGATGTTGCCCACTCCACATAGTAAAGTAGTAGTAGTGGACCATCTTGAAGGGAGTTTCACATCTTATTTTAGATGTAGGAGCTTTATAGAGCTGTACATATACTAGTAAAGGCTGTTAATGGTAAACAGCACTTTTAAATGCCCTGCTTAAGATCCAAGTTTAAGCATGTTGTGTATTCTTCCGCCATATGTAAAATTAACATTGCCATGGGCATGATCACTTTATTCATGTGTTGGTCAAGTGAAACTGTAAAAATTTTATAATAGTAAATATTTTACAAATTTACTCATTTCTACACTTAAATGAAGTATAAAAAAGACAGAATACAAAAGAAGGCATTTCAATATTCTCAAATGTTTACTTAAAACTTTAATTCAATATTAAGATATGAAACTACTTTCCCTCCATCATTACCAACTTTACTCGTCACAGTCCAGTCACTGCTCTCATTAAAATACATGCAGATAAGAGCAGTGACATTTTTTATAGGTTGATTTTAAAAATGCTAATTTTATCATGAATAGCATATAGCAGTAGCTGGCTTCTTCATGTGCACGATTTAGAATGTTTATTGCGAGAAGGGAGTCTCTACTGAATGACAAGTTGAAAGGTTTTGGTCAGTGCTTAACATAAAGGTCTTAAGCACTGGTAAGGGTAAAGTAATAATTGAAGACTGAACTGTGGTGGAATGTAAAGTCAATGAAGTGGAAGAGCTCCGAGAAAACTCACTAGCCAATGGCAATGTTTGTCACGCTTCGCACATGCGAAAATTTAGGTGACCCTGTAGGGAATAAAATCTGGTTTTTATTTGTGGTAGGTGTTTGGGCTCGAGAACAATGTGGACTGTATTTTAACGAAAAACATTTCAGGTTGCGACTTACCGACATGAAAACAAAGCAGAACTGGTCTTGTAGATTCTGGCAGTGCCACTCCAGGCCGATGGCGCCACCATTGACAATGTTGCCACAAAGTGGCGGGAAATTTAAACTAGTTCAAACGTACCCATGGCCCAAACATTCCCGCCTGCCTTGAAGGGTCCACACTTCAACACTAGTTAGTCACGTTAACAGTATACAAAAAGTATAAAACAGAACAATCAATATTTACACAAACTGGTTCTATATACACAGATGGATTTCTTGGTCTTGCACTAGTTGAGAGGAAGCGGACGTTGTGTCCTCTTCCTCTCAACTGGTCTGGTGAAGGTGCCTTGCTGGGTATGAACCTCAGTGATGCACATAACACCATCTGCCCCAGGGTAGATCTTTACTATTCTACCAAGCTTCCACCGCAAGCGGGGCAAGTTTCTGTCTTTTACCAAAACCAAGCTGCCTTCAGCTATGGTGTCTCTTCCACTGGTCCACTTAACCTTGGGCTGAAGATGATGGAGATACTCCACATGCCTCCGCTTCCAAAACAACTGGTGGATCTGCTGTAAGAGTGACCACCTAGTCAACCTGTTGACTAGAGTTGACAGCATGTCCAGTTCAGGCTATATCTGTGCTGGACCAATTGTAAGAAATTGACTGGGAGTTAGTATGTACAGAGAAGTCATTAGGGTCACTCGACAATGGGCACAGAGGTATTGAATTGAGTGTTGCCTCAATCTGGGCTAAAACAATGCTCAGTTCGTCATATGCCAGCAACTGGTTCCCCACAACTTTCTTTAGAATAGACTTGACAGATTTGATACCTGCCTCCCAAAGTCCACCAAAGTGATAATCTGCTGGAGGGTTGAAGTGCCAGGTAATCTTATGCTCTACTATACTGTCTACAATCTCCTGGCGAGTGTCACTATCAGCAAGAATTGTTTGCACTTCATCCAGCTGATGACTGGTTTCAACAATGTTAGTGCCACAGTCACTGTAAATGTTGGCACATTGTCCACGTTGAGAGACGAACCTCCTAAAGGCTGCCAGAAATGCCTCTGTGGATAAATCTGAAACAAGCTCTAGATGTATGGCCTTTGTTGCAAAACAAACAAACAGGCATACCTGCAGCACATGAGGCTTTCTAAGTCTAGCAATGGTGATGGAGACGGGACCTCCATCAACAACTCCAGTGTTCGTAAATGGCTTGGCCTGGTGCACCCTTTCAGCTGGAAGACATCCTATGATTGGTATGAGGGGTTTGGGATGGGTTCAGAAGCAGCGTATACATTTATGAAGGCGGTTGCAAATGAGATTCCTGGTGCCAAGCACCCAAAATTCTCTTTGAAGCAGTGACTGCAGCATCTGGGACCTTGGGTGAAAAAACTTAAAATGAAGCTCATCAATCAGCAGCACTGCAAGACGACAATTTTTTGGGAGAAGGATTGGGTGTTTCTCTTTGAATTGCAATTCAGCCCTTTGCAGTCAACCACCGACCCTCAGGCTGCCTTCAGAATCTACAAAAGGAGCCAGCTTCTGGATGAATGGAGAACAAGGGTAGTGCCTGGCAATACGAGCAAACTATTTAGTTAATTCTATTTGCGAGATCTTGATTAGGATATTCAGGGCTCTTTGCATCTCATCCAACTGAACTGGACCTGTGGTAGGTGACCCACCTGTTCCAACTGCTTGCCCAAATCTGCACCATTGTGCTACTATAAACCATTTACGCTTTCTTCTGCCTTTTGGAATCAAACCTTTGAAAAATTACTGTAAGCGTATTATGTCAACCTGTATTTCCAATAACTTGTATTCCACAAATATTTAACACTGTGATTAACTTTATAGAGTACTGTATTATTGAATAAGTGAAACTTTACCTTATTATCTTATATAACGTGTGATATTCATTTCGTATTAAATATGAATTAACAACAGTGAGAGCAGCGATGTGTTAGTAATGGCCGGTAAGAAATAGTTCACAGTTACAATATTTTTTAACCTCGTTTTATGTATACTATTTGTAAGTTAAACGTTGCCAATTGATATATTTGTATTGTTAGGTAGCACTGACTGAAACACATTTCATTACTGCAGTTAAAAATATCCGCGCAAATTCCCGTGTGTAGGCTGATTTTTTTTTTTTTTTTTTTTTTTTTTTTTTTTTTTTTTTTTTTCGTTTGGAATAAAGGTTCAGTAAGCGAAGCAGAACGTCTCTCTCCTCTCTCTCTCTCTCGGGAAGATCGTACCACCTGTGTAGGAAAGATATAAATTTTATTTCTAACTTCAAAACATCTCGTACTAATTACAGTAACAGTAATGATGTCTGAGATTGTAATTTACAACTGAAACGAGATTTTATTGTTTAAATACCTATTATATGTTATTTAGATGCAACGACATATTTTAGATGCGATGGCGCTACACAGCTCATTGTGCAACACTTACAAATCCAGCAGGTTGGCAGGCGTGGTGTGGAAAGCGTTCCCAATATGGCGGCGACATACAATGACACAGCGTGTTTCTCAATGAAGCGTCAAGTTCGTACTCGTGTTTTTGAAACATCCTACAGAAGTTACAATGTTGTGATAAATATGTTTTTCCACGGCAGAGTGAAATGTGTTGTGATCGTTGCATATGAAAGGGCGTGGTGGCTGCGTTTTAATCGTTACGCAGGCCAGGTGTGTGTGTGTGTGTGTGTTGATTTCAAATATGTGCAAAATTTATACGTTTTATCCATGAACTGATGTTATGGTGAAATTAATTATTTACCTTTACGTCTGTTTATCACAACGTTGTACCTTTGCGCTAGGTGTTTGGAAAACAGTTGTGTAATGAGCTTATGTTTCTCTGATTTGAATGTTTGCAACAATCCCAACGAAATACTAAGCCCACCCAGATGAAATTAAATAAATAATAAAATAAACCTACAAACCAATAAGTACCAATGCATGTAAATATTAGCAGAATAAATGTTATGGTAGGCGTATGTGTTTCGTGTTCATCACTATCTTTTACGTTTGTCAATGTACAATAAATAAGCGACACAATTTGCGTGCTTGAATTTACTGCGTCATTTCGCTGGACTGGTTGTCCCGTCGTCTTAATTTTTATTCGAAATACATATTAATAACAACAGTTTAAATACTACTACAGTTTACGCCACAATTGTAACAAACACCGTCCTGGCAATATATTGATGTGTATTATGTGTAACGTTCTATATCGTGTCTAACTAGTTATAAAGCGGACCTAAATATTGTTATAAGCGTACATTGTGAACATTCCTAGGAAATGGTTTCTGAAATATGACATGATTCTTTGAATAGCTGTAAACAGCAACCAATGTATTTGACAGTTATAAAAGTAGAAGTCACATGGCAGTGTTTATGTTTACATGTAGCGGAAGGATACGTAATCAGTAACCAAAAGCAGAAATTTGGCAGGGCTTCAGAAAAGGCCGAAGTTATCGTGAATCAACTATATTCGTTTTACATTATTTAATTTTGGCTGTCTTTCCATTAAGTCTAGGAATAGTGACTGTCAAGGTGGCCTGCAGCACAATAGTTCGACGCTCTTCATTGCAAGTGGGGCTGAAATCATGAAGTGTACTTTGTGGCCAATGCTTCTTACCTTTACAGGGCCAGGGAGGTCCTGACCACCAGAGGGGGTGTGCGACAAGCTGGGCAGAAGTAAGGCCACGAGAAACACAATCTACTGGATTCTGTTCACTCAAAACATGATGCCACAAATCGACAGAGGTGCAGTTCTGAATTTCACTTACTCTGTTCCCACAAAGGTTTTCCACACATGTGGTGAAGCCCTAATCCACGAAAGTGAAACTGAATAGTCAGTCCAAGCATATGTCTCTTCCAGGGGCAAAATTGATGAATATTTATCCAACACTAAGCGCAAGCACCGAGCCAGAAGTACAGCTGCGCAGAGCTCAAGGCGAGGAAGTGTTACTGTTTTGAGAGGCGTCACCTTAGATTTAGCAATCAGCAGATGGATGGAGACCACACTCGTGGAAGACATTTGTCGAAGATACACTACAGCTACATACCCCTTCTCTGACCTGTTGGAGAAACCATGCCGTTCAAAGATGGAGTCTGCACTGCTAAGTGTAATGCAGAGAGGAATGGTTATGTTGGAACAGCAAGACAACTAATTTTGAATGGTTTCCCACTTCGCAATAATATCGGGAGGAGCGGGGCAGTCCCAGTCAACACTTGCCAGCTACAGCTGTTGTATAAAATGTTTGGCTAAGAGTGTCAATGGTGACAACCATCCCAATGGGTCAAAAACCCGAGCTATGTCCGAAAGAATTCCATGTTTTGTCGTAATCAGGGGTCTCGGCTGAATATCATAACCGAAAGTGTCTGAGCTGGGGTTCCATTACAGCCCTAGAACCTTGACATATTGGTCTTCATCAAAGAAGTAGTACTTACCCAAGAGTTGCATATCCTCTGAACACATGCCTTCTAGCACAGCAGGCAGTTACTGGTGAAGTTGCGGAGCTGGAACCCACCTCGCAGCAGAAGTGACATTGTTGGTTCCCATGACTACATCATCGACATAAGTGTTGGACAACAAAACACTAGCAGCACTCGCATAGACTCCCTTCTCATCTTCTGCTAGCTGATGCAAAGCTCTGAGAGTGAGAAATGGGGCCTAGCTATCACCGTATGTAAGTGTTAAGACAGTACACTTTGAGAGGCTGATCTTCAGGCTCCCTCCAAAGGATGCGCTGGTAATCTGTATGCGCATCAGCAACGAGAATTTGACGGTACATTTGTTTTTATCACCTGTAAATACAATCATTGGAATTCAAAACTGAAGCAACACTTCTACTATGTCCCTTTGAAGATTAGGTCCAGTCAACAATACATCATTCAAAGACAAACCAGAACTGGCCTTTGCAGACGCATCAAACACAACACAAGTTTGGTGGTGGTACTATCAAGTTTGTGCATACAGTGATGTGGGAAATAATAGGAGCGACAGGAATTCACATCTGAATGGTCAATACAACTCATATGACCTGAGTTAATATAATCTTGCATAAATGAAACACAACCAGCCTCGAGATCTGGTTAGCATTTAAACAACGCTTGAGTGAATGGAAACGATGAAGTGCTGTGGAGTAGGAGTCGCCTGGGTCAGGGTCTGGGCTCTTGAAGGGAAGTACAACATGGTAGCGACCATTTTCATCACAAGCATAGCCTTCTGTAACAACTTTTCACAGAAGACATCATCTGGTGATGGTGTTGGTTTATCAGGAGGCAGTTCTTCCAGTTTGCAAAGTCGTTCCACAACAGTGTCCAGTGATGGGTTTAACAAACTGGAAGCCACAAAGAATGAGGAAATACGTGATGATTGCAAATGAGGCAAACTGCTGTCAACCTTTCCTATCACGATCCAGCCAAAGTGTGTGTCGAGAGCTACTGGAGTACCAGGTGGTCCGTCGCAATTGCTTCCTTTCAATAATTAAGGAAAAAGCTCTGCATCCATCATCATGTCAATTGACCCTGTAATCTCAAAGGCTGGGGTCTGCCAACTGCAGATGGTTAAGATGGCTCCAGGCTTGGGGGTTCACAGGTGCAGATGGGAGGTGTCCTGTAATGCGAGATAACACTAAAACATTTATTGAAAATACTGTCCTGTCTGTCCACAAGGCTGTAGCACATAATATACCACACCACAAGCAATGTTAAGTAGTGCCTGAGAGAGCTCCTGAAGTGGCTGAATTTTCTTCCTACGAGGAATACACAAGCAAGATAATCTATTTTCAGAGATGAAATTGGCCTGACTTCCAGAGTCCAATAACACTCTGATGGGTTGGAAGGCCTCTGACATGTCTTGTACATCAATTACAGCAGTTGACAGCATAATCACAGCACTGCTGGGTGTCTTCGAAAATGAGGAGCACACAGTCACAGTAGAACTTATATCACCATTCAAGCTGCTATCTGGCACATCTACAGTATCGTCCTGATCCATCCGAGACATCCTTTTGAGTGGATGGTTCCTTGTAATGCAGCAGGGAGTCATTCCGTGACTTGCAGTGATGACACGAGACTTCTGAGGGACAATTGCTGCACTGGTGCGAGGGCTGCAAACAGTTTAAACATACTTTGAGTTCCTTGACAAGTGCAAATCGTTCCTTCTGTTGAAAGTGGGGGTATTTGTACAACAAATGTGCTGTGTTACACAAGCTGCAAGAAGGGGTAGGTTTCACCATAATGACACTGGATGCATGGTAAACTTTAGCCAGTTTACGATCTGCTGAAACCTGCACAGGTTTGATCTTTGAGGGTGCCGGGCTAGATATTGATGCAACTGTTTCCATAGCATGGCAATGTTTTTTCTAAAAACTGCACAAATGACTTGCAAGTGGGGAGTTCAGTGTGTGTTGAGTCCATCTCCCACTGTGTTTGAAGTGGGGCATCCAGTTTCGTGCAAAGGATGGGCAGTAAAATTAAGTCCCAGTGCTGCACAGGAACCTTCAGAGCTTCAGTGCTGCCACATTCTCTGTTATAACTGTCAGTATATGTCACAGTGGGGGTGGGCGATTCAGAGGATACTGTAGGTGCTTCCAGCGGAGCTTCCACATGCAAAGAAACGATTAATCTTTTGTTTGAATATCTCTTAGATAACTTCCATGCAACGTCAAAATTTTCACCTGTCATAGGTAATGCCTGAATCACACTTATGGCTCACCATTAAGGGACAACTTTAAATAGGACAATCTTTAGACTGGAGTTGGTTCGGGGTGATCAGCTACAAGAGCACTGAACAAATTAGAGAAGTTCACCCAGTTTTTGCACATCTACTGAACTGTGGCAAGGAGATCTTGGAAAGTGATACGTGTGATTCCGTGTGCTGGTAGCTACTGCCTGTGCTGCCTCTGACTTGCTTGCAAGAGATTCTACCATTGCCATAACATCGTAGTATTGTTCTTCGAAGTTCAGAATGTGGGCTGCATGTGCATCTTTATCGAAGCCTGTTAGTTGTTCGGCTGCCATTCCTACAGTAATGTAATATGATTCTAAGTTACGTTTTATTTCCAGCAAATCACGAACAGTTGCATAGAATTAATTCCTTTTGGAGGGATCTGTAGCAACACACTTGGAGAGGCCAAGCGCGTGCTTGAGGTGCCCTTCGGCCAATCGTAGACGCAGTATTGCTGCTTGAGCATCACTCATGATTAAAGTTGCTGCGATGGGCAATAACGTGTCCACAAACTACGTATCACAACACAAGTGTGTAGCACAGCACAAAGAGAGATATGAAAACACCTGGTGGGAAAAATACAACATAACCTAACAAAAACACGTGATCGTGGCACCAATCTTCAAACTGTAGAAGATCGATGCTATCAAGTGATAAGAATATACTTACCACTCATGTTAAGAGTGAAATACGAAAAAAATAAAAAAGAATAAATAACACACAACCAATTCCAGAACACAGGAGCTGTCAAAACCAAGTAACGCACCCAACGAACAAAGAAAACTGCCATCACGTGCACACAAACACAACATCCCAAATCAACACACTTTGCTAATGTTCACTGTTTGTCATACTATACAGTCCGAGTCCGAGTTGTAAAGTTAGCTGCCGATAACCACACTTTTCCGTCACGCATGTGCTCGTTATGCAAAGCAAAATCACAACAGATATACGAGCCCACAGCGAACAAAACAAATATTGAATGCACACACCGGCACATTTCCAACACGAAAGGACCAAATGTTTGGGCTTGAGAACAATGTGGACTATATTTTAACAAAAAACATTTCGAGTTGCGACTTACCGACACGAAAACAAAGCCGAACTGTTCTTGTAGATTCTGGCAGAGCTGCTCCAGGTCTATGGCGCCACCATTGACAGTGTTGCCACAATGTGGCAGGAAATTTAAACTAGTTTAAAGGACCCATGGCTCAAACAGTAAGTGAGTAGTCTTACTACTACGCCAGTGCAGTCTACATCCCCACTGAAGAACTCCAGCTCTTTAGGGATGAACTTTTTCATGTGTTGCATGAGTGATGGTTTAAACCAAATGCCTTTGGTGCTCAGCTGAAACATAGCAAACATTGGAGGGTCCTTTTTATTGTAATATACAGCCACAGCGACACTTATGTCGCCCTAACCCTGAGAAGCAGTAGAAATCAATTGCCCTTAGTCTCCTCCCTAGATACCCTACCCAAGCCTGTGTCCAAAAAAGATGTGGGTGGATACGTGACATTAGGCTGCCAACAAGGGGTATGGGTTGAGAGAGGCAGGTGAAACAGTCTTCCAGGTATAGGGCAGTGCTGAATATCTGGTTTGTTCAGTAGCTAACCCTGATATCTGTGGCATGTACTTCCCAGCTTGCACAGTCCTAAGGATAAAGCAGAATAGGGTGGGGCCATCAATATTGTGAAAGTTTAGATCTACGCTGCTGTACCACGCCAGGGCCACTACCAAACTCCACTAAGCTTTCTCTTTCAAGGAGAAACTGGCTGAACGTAAAAGGGTATCATAGGTTGAGAATTAAAGTCAAAATAATCAAATTCAGGAGCAGGAGGATGTGGCGAGCCAGAGGATGTTCATTCTGGAATGTGATAGTGCCTGTTGTTACCATAAGAACTTGAATAAACGTTTTCCATAAATATCTTTATGCAGCATAGAAATTTTACTTGGAGGTGGGTGATACTCCACTGATTTTTGTTGTGTTCATGTTAACCCATTTTTATAATGTTCACATAACTTTTGACATACTGTCTTATAGTATCAAAGGAATTTAATTTTCTGTACCATAATATTGTTTGTGATTTCAGATTGTCAACATTGGCTCAGGTGTCAGTGTCCTTGCCGTATATGGACCGGATAACTATAAAAGAGTATCTGGTACAAGGTAGGAATCATTTTATAAAGTGTTACAATCTATTTTTTGTGTAAATAAATCAAGACTGCTCTGAAAAAGTGAGTGGCTATTGAAATTGATGACATTCATACTAATTTATTTTCCCATGTAACATTTGAAATACTAGCTGCATTGAAATTTCAAAATCAGGTAACATGCAAAATTAGTGAATGTTTCCAGTGTAAATTCCACCCAAAAGAAAAGAATAAATATAGAATGTAAATACTCAGCGTGAGCAAGTGCTTACAATTGAAAAACATATAATATAAACTATCAGTAAACTGCCTGGTACAGTATCGCATCTCATCGTCTACAAGGCTGGTTGGACAGCTGAGATGTCATTTCCTTTTTCCTATTTCACTTAGCCATCCTTGGCTCATCTTTTTGGACGTCTGTTATGTTGTGAACAAATGCCAAGCCGGTGGAAACATAGTTCACATTGCAGTTGGCCGGCCAGTTTTCTCAGGGCATGCTTGTTCCGTGCATTCTACAGCTGCTTCATCTTCACCTCAGTTCAACCCTCACCAGCAATCAAGACCTCGCTGTTAAATACTGGTCAAAATCTCTCAACTTAACAAAGTCTGGTCACCTAGTGGCCTGGCTGTGATTTATTCACATATTCTGTTCAGGCTGCTGCAAAAATTGAAAAATTGCTTCTTGCACATTGTGAACACCGTTTTGTAAACTGTAAGCGCTTAGCCTTATGAATCCTGAAACACACTGATTGGTTATTCAATTTGTTGTGCTGCCATTCCCCCTCCCCTCCCCTCCTCTCCTTGTGACTAACAGAGGCTTGCTTAGCTTAGAATTTTTGGAATATCGGTCTTAACCCACAGAAACACGCTGTAAGCAGAAAGTTGGTTTACTTGTAGTTTTTGTGGTCTAGAACCACCTGAACAGTGTTTGTTCACCTCTGACAGTATAGGGTAAATCTGATTCCCTACACTTGACTGATAAGTGCACCAGCCATGGCTAGAACACGCTAAGCCCTGTTTATAAATAATGGTAAGAAATATTTGCCAGAAGTGATGACTTGCAGGTGCAAGCTCAATTGGGGATCACCAGCCATAGTTAGGGTTCACAATTTGTCATGTATCTTTTATAAATACCTATAGAGCAGGGCTGGCACCAGCCCTGTAGCTGAAATCCTGGTTCTTGTATATAAAAATCTTGTAAAATCCTGGAATCATTGGGTCAAATCCTGTAAAATCCTTGGAATTAAAAAATGGCATATTACAGGGAAAAAAAAGTAGATATTAAATACATTTACATATTTAATGTAGTTCTTTTGGTTTGGACTGTACAAACAATGTTAATTCTTTTCCCCAATCACACTTATACTTTCGTTTATACGACTGTATCAGCGATAATTTTTGTTTCCTTACCATTGTGATATCAATGCCAAACGCAAAACAATCCCCAAATTCAGATTGCATGCGTAAAAAACCGCTATTCGCGGCAAAGGTTCTTTTCAATAATGGCCTTGGCGTTTGCATGTGATCATACAGCCAGGAACAGAAATATGTAGATAACTGTACACACGCGCCAGTGAATAATTAAGCAGAATATTTTGGACATACACTATTGAAGCAATTGCATATGTCCAAAACATTTAGCTTAATTATCCACCCCAACTATAAGAAACTTACAAACAAATGCATCAGTGTAACTGACGCACATCACTGTGGGCTTTAGTGTAGCCACTTAAAAAAAAAACACCTTAATAATGATTTTTCTGGAGTTTTAAAAATCCGCAAAAACTGATAAAATCCATTAAAACAGAGGGTCTGCTATATAGCAAAGGAACGCAAATTTTAAAGTAGTTGCGAATATTATTTTACGAGTTATTCACATTCGAACTTAGAATATCTTCTGTAAAAATTGTGGACATGTGCTTACATTATGTGAGTACTCATTTGAAGATATTCATTTAAACTTTCATTCCATAGTTATTAGAGCTTGACCACTACTGATTATGATAACTGATTGTAACATGATAATTTTTATGAATTTCTGCTTTTGATGTGGTAGAAAATCAACAATAATTAGATCCGAGCATGCTTGTTTACATTGACATGAAATTGAATAACTTGTTTAGAAACGTGACGAAAACAAGAATTATTGTAGCATTTACGGAAGTAGGATACATTTCTTCTTTCTTATTGTTTGCAGTCAAATAAGTAAGCATGATAAGGTTACGTTACTGTGGTTGTGTAGTACCAAAACAAAAATGTCTTTGTACTACACTATCTGCATACCACATGGCCCCATGTGACACACACAGATTTTTTGGCAATTCTTGGGGAAATTATGGTGTTTTATTTCTTTTTCTGCACATACGTACATTCAAAAGTAGTATAAATTTTTGTAAATTGTTGAAGGCATGATACGGTGACATCGTAGAACAGAGAATAGATATAGAAGGTAGAGTCAATTCAGAGGGTTGGACACAGAGCAACAACAATGCTACCATGGCAGTGGTGTCAACTAAACAATAGGATCTATTTTTTTTACAGTCATTGGCATTTGACAATATATTACAACCTACGTTTTAATACCACATACCTAATAATATACTTTTTTGTTTATGATAATTGACTACACAAAATTGCAATTCTTAAAAACTTTGAGTCTTTCAATACTAAGGTTAAAAGACAGTGGTGGTTGCTGATGCTGTGAATGATGCCTTTATCTCGTCCTCCTCTCGATAATCTGCATAGCTTATCATCGGCCATATGTAGTGGAGGCATGCACTGATACAACTTCGTTACAGTTTTTATTTCAATTGACATATAGCAATTACAGTTACTTTGCCTTTTCCAGATGTATCTGTATCTGGTATGGTATCGGGCTGATACTTCAGTATTGGTTGTAGACAATGAAGTCAAGTTATTACTTTCTTTAGGCACAAAAATTACTGTATTTCCGTTTGTATATGCCGCACAATAAAAGAAAAAGAAAAATATGAACAAATACCATATTTACTAGTGTATAGCGCACCCTTTTTTCCCAAATAAATGATAAAAATTCTGGGTTGTCCCCCTATACACTGGGAAAAAAAAAGAGGAAGAGGTAGTGTTAGTCATAAATTGTTCGGGGATGTTAAGGGAAGTGGCGGCACTGTCTGTTGTCTTATATTTCGCTCTTACATCACTCCTCTCCCTTCTCTCTCTTTCTCACTCAGCGACCTTTCAGTTATGTGTAAGTCGAAACCTCCCCCCCCCCCCCCCCCCAACTAAAGGCATCCTGTCACACCACAAAACCAGAGCTGCCATGTGTTTATGGCCTCCCACCCCCTTGTAATAACACCTAGATGCAAGATGTTGCCGGCGATAATTCTGCCATCGCTCTTTGTTTCTTTGGCAGAGGCTAGCTAGCAATTTTCTTGGAAAAGGGGGAGGGGGGGTCAGAGGAGACCCTTTTTGTGTGTGTGTGCGTGCGTGCTTGCGTGTGTGTGTGTGAAATTCTAGCATGGCAAAAAAGGAAAGCCGCCAACCCACCACAGCCCCACGTCACAGTGGGCCCATTCTCGATTCCTACTGCAAAACCTTTCACTCAATTCCGATACCATAAATTAGGATATAGTGATTATCAACGCATGCATACAGTCAAAGTATCCTTTTGAAATTTTGTTTTATAGGTCAAATTAGAGAGGCACAAACATGAAGAAAATTATAGGCAAGCCTTTCTGGTCTGTTAAGTGAAGTTAATTTCCTATGTTTATATAACATCCAGACTTATCTAATTAGGTCTAACAAGTTCTTATCAGTATTTTTGATAAATCTTTGATTTATTTGAAACTAATGTAGACAAAGTATTATACAAAAAAGTGAAACAAAGGTTCTCAACTTCTCAATGCAATGTTTTAGGTCAACTTATGATGCTAACCAATATTTACACAAATATTGTTGCTATTTAGTAATGAATTTGAAATACAAGTAACCTTTCATATAGCATTTCTAAATGAAAATGCTTCTACCGGACATTTCAAGTTGCAGGGACATTGGATGACTTGCTGTTACACGCATCTTTGCCCAAAAGATCTTCTGAGACATCATTATTTGCAATTTTCTTGTACTCCTGTTTACGAATGTGTTTTCTCTTACTAGTTGTGCAACTAACCCCATCTTGTGAATTTTTTGCCAAGCACAAACTGCAAAATGTGTAATTTGCATCAATTACATCAACTGAAATATAATTCCACACATCGCTAGACATTTTTTTCACGTCTAAGTAAATAAAATCCTCGTTTCATTGAAGAGTTTATAACACTACCCACATGCACACTTTTAGAAAAAAAAAGACTGAAATTTTTGGTGAAGGTAAAAACGAAAAAAAATTGTTTTCAATCTTGACTATTACAAAAACAAAAATGTCACAAACAGGAAATATTTATGGTACGAAAAATATACCTGTTCTTTATCTATACATTAACTTTTTTCTTATCCCTGTGTTATTTTGATGGATAATGTCATTATTTCCATTACATTTGGAACTAGTTGAAAGAAAAATATTCTCATAGAAAGGATTTCTTTGGTGTGGCAACGTTGCGCTGCGAATCATTCATGAAAATATGGCACCACTGCTGCCTACTGTTTACATTCTGCACATTACTAACATGGCTGCCGATGTACAAAATGTGATGCTTTCATCACACAAATGCATTTTGCACCAGTTTGTAAATAAATCAGTTTCCATCTCACATACAATAAAACCCCTCCATTACAACCCCATTCATTATGACCACCTCTCTATTACTACCCAATCCCGAGAAACCGTGAAAAGTTTGGTTAAAAAAAAATCGAAAATTTGAGGCTTGTCCAAAAATAGATACAGTAATCCGTTGCCAACCGCAGTGTCGTGAACCGCGGTTTCAGTTATGCGCGGATTTGTTTTGTAGACGTTTTTTCCAAGGTGGGGGTACTAGTTTCTATTATCCACGATTTTCGGTCTATGAAAAACTAGCCCGTACAGATGTTAGTGATCGCTCATTTCTCAAGCTATATATAGGTTGTTCACAGTAAAGTGAGCACTTATGACGGGCTGGTTACTTTTTCTTTGTCATTTTTGATCTTTTAAACATCTTTTTAAATAAATTTTGCCATGTAAGTAATAAACACAGTGTGTATATTCCAGTGCACTCGGAAGTTAACGTCTAAGGCTAAAGTAAAGCATACTTATTGACTATTATTCCAAATGAAAGGGCTTTCAAAAGTTCTCACTTTACCGTTAATGGTCTTTACCATCATAGAATTACTTAATGCCAGAAGAGGTCACCAGTGTATTGTCCTTGAAAGCATGTGGGGGGGGGGGGGGGTTGCAGGCCGGGTCAGTAAGGATTCTTTGTCCTAGTCACATGCAGCCGCCTCTGCCTTACCCTCCCTGTCTTTTTTCGCTTCCCCTCTTATTTTGCTGTAAAAACAGCGGCACATTACACAGGCTAGTTTCTTAATCAGTGTATGTATGATAACATAGAATTTAATTCAAAGCCCAAAGCCCTTTTTTTTTTATTATTATTATTTTTAAGTTAATGTGCACCCATGTCTACGTAATATGCTAATTTTTTTATGGTGGGCAATTGTTTTTTTTGCTTGTGGAGTCAATTTTATGTGTAAAGTGGATAAAGATAAGTGTGTGCAAATAAAATGTGTTCTTATGTTACCGGTACCATATTATTGCGAGTGAGGCCGTGCTCGTGTATAGACGTCAAAAGTTTTTGATGAAAAATTCGGGATAATTAATCATTCAATTAGACCGCACAAAATATTTATATTCCCGTAAACATTGCCGCGCCTCATCGTGCCAGTACAGATGCGAACACGCCGCCTATATTTCGTATAAATTCAACACATTGATGTGAATTGCATCTATTACCATGTGTTCCCAATGCCGGGCTGCTGTTAGAAAGTGAACCGGCCCTGTAACGACAGCAGTGGCAGCGGGCAGGCAGCCGCCACCTGCCATCTTGTAGCGACCGACTGACAGCTGCCCAGTCTGAGGATCTAGGGCCGAGCGTAAACTGCCAAGCCCGCGTGCGACCGCGCTGCTGAGGACCTGGGCGCTCGCCCAGTTACCTACACGGCTGGATCAAAGTGAAAGTACGGCGTGCGCACACATATTACGCAACACCACATAAACTTTTTGATCGCTATGTGCCTCATAGCAATGTATGACCCACGGGACCTGCGTAATAGATCTTTAATAATAATTCTATATTTGAATAATACGTAGTCGATAATCCTTTCACACACTTTCAATGGCCTTCTTTTTTATGACAAGGGATGGTTCAATATGTCTTTCTTGTGTATCAAATTAATCAGGAGACTTCCAGCTATTAAAATGTACATATTTATATTTCATTTAATAGTGGTTTTTTATGCACTAGAGACGATTGAACATACTTCATGCGAAAAATGGCAAGATTGGGTCAGGGGTGGGTCAAAATCGGCCCAAAATTTTCCAAATTTTTTTATTACAACTCCTCCCCCCCTCTATTACGACCCTATTCTTGGGAACCGTGAGCCGTTGTAATAGAGAGGTTCTACTGTATATGCAGTGTGACGGTTGCTTCAATTTGAAGACGTACATACTTGGTGTGTATTTTACAATGTCAAATCCGGTATTGTAACAATTCCTGGTTACAGTGCATAACGAGTTTAGTATGCCATGACTACGTGGTAAAATGCTAAGAGAAGGATGACAGCGAGTGAGAGTTTGTTGAAAATTAATTCAAGTTTTATCATACATTTGATAAGTGTGGATCTGTAGACCATACTTTACGGTGGGGAAGGCAGGGGAGGAGAGTATGAATGTGTGTGTTCCCCGTTTCATGGTGCCTTCAAGTGGTGGCGTGGCCAATTACTCAGTCCATGCCCTGGGAAGTGGCCAGTGTCTCACATGCCGCTATAGACGAAAGCGGCGTGCGTACTGGGTTGTGGCGCTTTGCTGGAGGTCCGTTCCAATGTGGAGGGCGGCAATATAATTGAAAGATATTGTTTAGACACACATTTTTACGGTAAAATTTATTTTTTTGTAATTTCAATTTAAATTAGCTTTTTGTTAAGATAGTTGCCAGTAGTGGTATTTTTTATTGCTCTTTCTCTTTTTTCTTGTTCGGAAGCCCTAAATTTTGTGTTAAGGGAAATTCCTGATCCCTTTGTATTTTTTTATGATCTGATAGGCCTACCCTTAAATGAATTTTTTTTTTGTTTGGCATTTTATTCACTGTAGGTTAGGGAATTAGGCTGTTTTGGTAGGCTTAAGCCCTCCTTATTTCTTGTTCATTTTTTTTTGTTAAGGGGCAACATTTTTTTATTTTTTTTTATTTATCTAATGTAGTGAGAAATAATCTAATGATTTTATTTCAAAATTTTGTTTCGGGAAATCAGCTTTTAAAGTTGTTTTGTTTTGTGGTATATCCTTTAAAAATATATATATATATATATTTTTAAGTAGAAATTCTTAATTTACCAAGGTTTTTATTTGGTTTGTTTTTATTAAATTTTTTTTGGTTAGGTTGTTTAAGTTATGGTGGAATTGAAATAGGAATCAGTTACTTTTCTGATCTTAATTTTTTCTTTAGTAAAATCTTTTTATTTTACTGTCGAGGTTCTTAAAGAACTGAGGTCACGCGCTGTTTAATAAGAAAGAGTTTTGTTACCGCTGGCATAAGCGGGTCTCAAACAAAGGACTGTCACGCTCCATGCACCGGTCGCTACAGCTCCAATCTGGTGGCGCTCTATCTGATGAAACTCTGAAAAACTAGGTCCTACATCTCAGGTGATACAAAGTCCCACAGGAGCAGAGAGGGGAAGGGGCATAACCCGATAGATATTCACAGCACACCTCTCAGGGAAGAGGGTGGATGGTGAACCCATCATCCAATCGCAACACACCTCATGTATGTGGTGAGGAGGGGTAGTGGCAGGTGGTTGGATGGGGGCGGGCAGGGATGGGAAGGGAGAGGATGACTGCCATTTTGAATAAATTATAGTGCTGGACCCGCACGCTAGTTCCTTTGAGCACCATGGGGTGTTTTTGGAATCCCTGAAGTCCGGTTGACTTTTGGTTTTGACAACGCCAGCATAGATTTTGAATCTCAGGGTCGTACTGGGGTAGTTCTGCTTCCTATTCAATATTTATGAAACTGTGGCTCCACGTTGGGTGCCACGAAAACCATTTATGCAAAATTGCCTTTGGCTGAGAGGGGTGGTCGCCGTCAATTACGGTTTTGTCGTGCAGGTCAGTAACACATTCAGGCTGACTACCTTACTGTCGACCGGTAGGGATGCGACCGGTACGCAAGCTTGGGGGCGTGGTCTGGCAGCAAGGTATGTAGTCAGTAGAAACTTTGACTGTCCGATGTAGGGGTCGGCAAACTGCTACTTGTTTACCTATGTTTGCTGGGGCCTGGGGTAACTCATTGGTCTGCTGCTGGTGTGGTGGCTGGCGACTGGAGCTGGAGCTTAGTTGGTCCCAGTGGTACCTTACGTCCGTGGTGGATGTCAGTCACCACTGCGTGAGGTCGGCCGGAGGTCTTGATCGGAGGCTGGAATAAAGCTTGGGAGGGAGCTGGGAGGTGAGGCCTCTCAAGCTGGAGGGCAGATTGAGCTCGTTCCTGTGGGGATATACTGCAAAGTGCAGTTTGAACTAGGTTGCAGCTCCTGTTAGCATCGGTTGTAGTAGTTGCCTTTCTGTCTTGCCACCTGGTACCACTTCGTTGGGTGTGGGGCATAAGGCAGGTACAATTGTCAACCTCATGAGAGCAAAGCTGATGACGAAGTTCTCTTGCTATGTGTAAAACGAAAGCATCAGCTGACCAAACCAGAGGCATACCCAGTGCTCCTCTAACCGGCGACACTAGACGTGGTGGTTATGGAGCTTTGGTTGTCCTCTGGGTGCCAGACTACGACAGGGGTGTGGGTCCAAGTGTTGGCAGTTCACCAGACCAGTATGTCACTCCCTCTGGCGACATTTCAGCGCAATGGACAGAGTGGGTCAACTGGGCTAGACATCTGATGACTCTTGGATTGAGTTAGTAGTAGTTGGGCTCTATCCAACTGCACATTAGGTTTACAGTACGGGTGGCCATTGAATGTGTGTGTTTTCGATGTATGTTTACCCCATGAAAGGAGCCCGCAGTCTTAACACTAGTTTTGGGAAATTGAGATTTAAGTATGCTATCTCCGGCTTTGCTCTGGCGGGATGTTGTCTACTGTGGGAGAACAAACACCCTAGAAAATAGTACGCAGAGGTTTATAGAAACTCATACTTATTCCGTCCGGAATGAGCACGATGGCCCGTACTACCTCCTAACTAACTGGTTCTGAACAGAAGTTAGACTACATGTATCCAGGTGAAGGACATCTGGTCCTAAACTGAACAAGGTGATCCGGCTAGGTAGCTATGAAAATAACTGACAAACTAATTCTAACCATTGTCCAGGAGGGACTGAGAGCTACTACCAGAGTGTTAGTGGTGGTGCAATTGTGGTTACCAGCAGGTAAAGCAAGAAGAATTGACAGCATCTTCGGTGGCTGTTGCAGCAGTGGTGGAGAGCATCTGGAACAGGTTTGCCACCGGTCTGGAAAACAGGGAAATATCAGGAAATTTGAAAACTATCAGGGAAATGTCAAAGAATTTCGAACAAGTTAGTTAAATGTCAGGGAATTCTGTGATATTCATATCATTCGCAGTTCTGTCATCAGTTGTGCACCACTGCCAGAATCATATAAAATTGTTATAATGATTGTGGACTATTTTTGTTTGCAATCTATGTATTGAGCAAATTTGTAAGATCAGAGAAGTATTTTGGTGTAAAAGTGTGTTATATTGCAAAGCCGTCAATATTTACACTGAGGTTACTTCCAGCCACCCGTCTGCTTGGTAGGATTGAGACGAGTCACTGTGTTACTAAGCAGTTAATAAACACAGCTTTGTTTATTTCCACTGCGAATCTCATTCCTAGAGTACTTCCAAGTCAGCGGCTAGGAGAACATTGAGTTGTGCACTACTGACCGAGGACGCTGTATTTTATCATGAACTAGCTATGGCTAGAGACACCCCCTCAGGAGGCTCCAGACTGATACACACCCATTAGATGTCCATCTATTATATTCCCACAGAGCATTTGGGTGCTGTAGGAATATCATTGAAGAGCTCCTACCACTAGGAATACCTTTTCAACCCAGGAGAGACAGTACACCGGGGTTGTGTCTCCACCGAGCACATAGGTGCTGGCAGGGATATTTGCTGAGGTGCTACGGCCTGGCCTTGGCTGAAAACGCACACCCAGTAATAGTAGTGGTGGCCCCCACTGCCCTAACGCCTCTGATCTGTCCACTAGAGTGGAGGATCTTCTGAGGCACCGGGGCTCGTGCTACCAAGCCATTACTGGGCTGAAACTATTCTAGGTTTTCTCTTTGTGTCCGTGGTGCTTGACCTGCTGTTCTCAGTAGCCATTTCCACACTATGCCATATAAGGTGAGACACAGCGCAATGAGGGAGGAGCAAAGGATTTGCTCCTCTTTCTGCCAAGCAGCAGACTGGTCTAGCTTCCCCAACAGCAGAACAACAGGTGGAACGAGACCGTGCTTGTACACACCCCGATTATCATTGCGTCCTGAGTGGTGTGGTGAACGAGACTGGTCGAACGCCTGGGAATTGCCAATGCCACCTTTTGGGGTTCAGTTGCAGCGAGGTGGAATCGTAAGTTTTGTGTAGTCGAGCCCAGTATCCTCGCTGCCGTCCAGGCTGACAACATTCGCATCAACCATCTGCAGCCAGCCACCGCTAGTCGTCAAGATGTCAGTATGTCTAACACTGCCAGCACCTCCTGCCAGTCGCTGACAGTAACCAAACACATTGCCAGTACTAGGGTAGGCCAACATAAGGGACTAGTCAAACGGAATATTGATAACTTTGTTCCCCTCCGTAAGGCCACATGCTCCGTTGCCATATCCATCTAGAAGCAATCTTTGCAGAAAATCCTAGCTGCGCCTTTGACCTAGAGCGCGACTAAAGCTACAACCACCGTTTTCCATCCTTAGCTAATCGGACGTGCGTCAACACAGCAAAAATGTCAAAAAAAAAAGGGGGGGGCAGCACGCGGATGTATATTCCCCTTGTCCATGGGCACTCTGTGACGTGGGGTGTGGTCGGTTGGCGAGTGCCACCCCCTGAGCGGAAATGTGTGCTAGTACAGCTTGCATCATCCTTTGGTGCGCCATAGAACTGTATGACCTTGGGAGTGTTCTCGGCCGCTCGGCCCGTAGTAAAATCACGCTTTGGGGAGATTGATGTGATGTCTGACTTAGGGTGAACAGGACAAACTGGTTTGCCTGTAATAAGACCCCCTGTTAACAAGAGGTATATCCTGTAGGCATGTGATCAGCCTCCAGTACTGTTCCAACCCCGCCTGGTTGTAGTGAAGGCATGTTCCGATGAGGCAAAGTTGAGTGTAGTAGTGTCTGGAAATGTGATGTGTGTCACATTTAAGGGTCCTAGTGGTATTACTGCTGTTCAGACTGTACAAAGGTTAACTGTGATACTACCCTTTTTAAAAATTGTGTGTATTACTACAACTTTTCTGTTTTTATTAAAGAGGTTTCGCCATAGTATTATTACGTATGCTTAACATACTTACTTACACTGGTGTGAATTTACAAGTTTGAATTTTACATTTATAGATTTTAAAACCCTGACCCTTTCCTTCCTCTCTTTGCATGTGTGCATGAAACTTGTGAAACAGAGCTGTTAAAAATAAGATGAACCTGAAACCGAAGTCATAGAGTGCTTAGTGAAATTTTCCATCCTGAATTCAAGTGGTGATTTTTTACACAATATTAAACACCTACTGCATTCATTACTTGAAATTGTGGAAGGGTGCTATCTATGCCCTCTATATGGTAGAGCCATATGCAGTGCAACCATACTTAAGTTGGTCATGTGTTGCTCCATGTTTATTTTCTTTTTTTTTTTACGGCTAGGCCGTGTGTTTTTTTTTTTTTTCTTTTCTTTTCTTTTCTTCTGCTCTCCGGGATTATCATTGTAATACACATTTTTTAAAAACTGTTTGTGATTAATTTTACATTTTTTAAGATGTGGCGTAAGACTTTTTCTGCTCTTCTTTATCCATCAGTTATATGTTTTATCCTTCACCAAAATTAAAATTGCTATTGACCAAATCACTGTGGTCATGTGTCAGTTGAAATAGGGAAATTCCAAGGAATTTTAATATATTTGTATACTAATTCTCATTACAGTAAAACCCCTGTATTACTACCCAATCCTGAGGAACCGTGAAAAGTTTGGGTCGAAAAAGTCGAAAATTTGAGGCACATATAAAACTAGATACAGTAATCCCTCGCCAACCGCGGTTTCAGTTATGCGCGGATTTGTTCTGTAGACGTTTTCTCCAAGGTGGCGGTTACTAGTTTCTATTATCCACGATTTTCAGTCTATGGAAAACTAGCCCTTTCTGATGTTAGTGGTCTCGCATTTCTCAAGCTACGTAATGCCAGAAGGGGACACTGATGTATTGTCCGTGGAAACTCTGGTGATGGAATGGGAAGGGGGGGGGGGGGAGTTTCAGGCCGGGTCTGTAAGAATTGTTTCTCTTAGTCGCATGCCGCCGCCTCTGCCTAACTCTCCTAGTCTTTTTTCGCTTCCATTATCTCTCTTATTTTGCTGTAAAAACAGTGGCACATTATACAGATTAGTTTCTTAATCAGCGTATGTATGATAACATAAAATTTAATTCAAAGCCCTTTTTTTTAATTGTTATTTTTAAATTAATGTGTGCCCATGTCTATGTAATATGCTAATTTTTTATGGTGGGCAATTGTTTTTTTTCCTTGTGAAGTCAATTTTATGTGTAAAGTGGATAAAGATAAGTGTGTGCAAATAAAGTGTGTTCTTATGTTACCGGTACCATATTGCGAGTGAGGCCGTACTCGTGTATAGGCAACGTCAAAAGTTTTTGATGAAAAATTCATAATAATTAATAATTCAAGTAGACCACACTAAATATTTATATGCTTGTAAACATTGTCGCGCCTCATCGTGAATCACATATATCGACATGTTTTCCCAATGCGGGGCCGCTGTTAGGAAGTGAACCGGCTCTGTAAACGACAGCAGTGGCAGAGGCCCGCCCACAACACTCAAACTTTTTGATCGCTACATGCCTCATAGCAATGTATGACCCACGAGACCTGCGTAATAGATCTTGAATAATAACTTTATATTTCACTAATACATAATATAATCTTTTTACACACTTGCAATGGACTTCTTCTTTACATCAAGGGTGGTCCAATATGCCTTTCTTGGGTATCAAATTAATCAGGAGACGTCCAGCTATTAAAATATACATATTTATATTTAATTTAATATAAAAAGTGGTTTTTATGCGCTAGAGACGATTGAACATACTTCATGCCAAAAATGGAAGGTTGGGGGGGGGGGGGCGGCATAGGAATTAGTGGTGGGTCAAAATTGGCCCAAAATTTTTCAAATTTTTTATTGTGACCCCCCCCCCCTATTATGACCCTATTCCCTGGAACCGTGAGGGGTCATAATAATAGAGAGGATCTACTATTATATTCATTAAATAACAGAAAATAGAGAAAATGTATTTCAGGAGTCCAAAAATTTAAACATCATGCTTTAAATAAATAAGTTGTTAAAATTTGGAATTAGATTTCAAATATTTCTGTCAACTTTACTGGAAACTTAATTGTGTGTGTGTATAAAAATTGATATGCATTGTTGCCAGGTATGAAAATAAATTAATATTTCAGAACTACATCCTCTGGTTTCCTGCAAGTAAACATTGAATATTGTCTGTATTTACTTCAAGTTATACTGTGCTTGGGTTTTTGCTTTGTTTGCTTGCAAAATATCATATTTACTCTTCTAGCATACGTTTTATTCAGAAGACATTTGTTTATTGAAATAAATTAATATTTTTCAAAATGTATGCTTGCACTTTCCTGAAAGAAGCCATTGAAAATAACCTTCACACACTATAAAATTTGTAATGCCCAGTGCTTGTTCTTTATTTTGGTGACACTTCCAGTGTATCACTTTATGTTGACATCTGTCAGTCATTAAAAACAATGTTTCTTTGAAAAAAAAAAAAAAAAGGTTTAATACAAGTAATCATTTTTATGTGTTTAAAATATATTTGAATATGTGTTAATTGATTTTAGGAAAGCATGATTATGAATACATCTTAGTGAACAGAGAAGTCTTTGTAACTGCAGGGTTTATTTGTGCTTAAAAACAGTAATGTATTGCGCCTTTTACAACAGATTGTACGTACATATATGGCCAGCAAAATATTTGGTTCCATGTAGGAATTTGTTTGAAAGATGTTTAGAAAGACTTTATTTTCATCTGGAAAACCTGGAAATGTCTGAGAAGTGGTGTATCACTAGACATCCTGATATTCCAAGTGAGGTTGCTGAATATTTGCTTCAATTGTGTTTTAATTTGCTTGAGAAGTGTTGTACTAGTGTCAAGTGGATGCAAGCAATTTGAGGATTGTTTCTTTGTGCAGCATTGGAGGTGGAACATTCCTGGGGTTGTGCTCCCTCCTCACTGGATGCAACTCTTTTGAAGAAGCCATAGAGCTGGCCACGTGCGGAGACAACACACGAGTTGACAAGCTAGTCAGAGACATATATGGTGGGGACTACGACAGGTTTGGTCTTCCAGGGGACTTGGTCGCCAGCAGGTAGGTTTCTCTGTGTATTTTGTTTTATCTCATGTAGTGTGCATGAATACTGTTAGATTGTTAGGCTGTTATCTGTGCATTTCTCAGTTGGCGGAAGTGGGGTAAACTACACAAGGAGGGAGATTTGTGTACCTTTCTGGTCATGTTCATATTCTAGCTGTCTCACACAGGTACGGTGTGAAATGGTACAATGTAATGTGCATTTACTATGCGAAATAAAAGTTATACACAGGAGAAAATGTAAGTAAAATAATAAACATTTTTTATTCATTGTAGGTAATGAGGAGTTTCAAAATTGTTTTCTACTTTGACTAATTAAAAGGATAACTACAAGAACAACCAGGTATTCTGAAGTGAATGAAAGAATTATCTGTAGGATCCACAAAGCCAACAAAGAATTGCAAAACAAATAAAATAGCCAAGAACTTCAGGGAAAATAGTGTATTCTGTGTTAATTACAGATGAGTTGGTTCTCGTGTTTGGTTTCCCTGTTCTATCCATTAGAACTTGAACGACCAATTTTGGTTCCCAAAATATCAATTTAGGAAAGTTAGGTTCAGTACTGTTAAAAAACAAAAGCTTGGCATGGTTATACTTTGCCGATTGAGTCATTTCTGGATTCAGTGTAAATGTTACAAAAATTTATTACATACAGTGGTGAAGCCTGGCGTATGAATTACTGGCTAATTGACGCCTGTAAAGCAATTGTACCTCACGTTGGACGCCACTAGTTGAAGTCTGACACTGGTCTATCAAGAGGGACATTTGTGAGGACACTCATTAATTTTGGCATCAGTAAATTAGGTATGTCGTAGAACATATATGCTAATTACCGTCAGAGGCTGCACACAAGCTCTTGAAAATCAGAGAAAATTAATGTCCTCGAGGAGGAGGTTTACATAACAAGCTTGAATCCAAACAAACACAGAGTAAGGTGGAGTTCTGCGCATTGGGACAGAATTTGATGCTGAGGGCTTAACTAAGTTTGGTCTGAATTGGTAACTGAGGAAGTTAATCTCTACGACTAATTTTATACAGTGAGTTTTCTTAAAGGATGTCTTGGTCTTAATGAGATTTGTTGACTTCAACCAACGTGATGCCAGAATAGCATGGAGCATTTGGGTAAGGGGAATATTTAACATATGCTTTGGTGCTCAACGAGTGTATAAAGTGGACCTAGTGGGTTTTCTAGCAGGCACAAAGTTTGGGGTCACACACACTACCCTTTGCCAAGACGGTGCCTTTTTGATGACTGGCTACGGCATGCTGCTCTTGGCTGTCTGGCTCGCTGGGGCAGTTGGCAGATGAACAGTGGCAGACGTTGACTGCAGCGAAGTGGTGCTGGTGCTGCTAGGGTAGCTTCGTAATTGGAGGGAAGAAGTCTCCTGAAAAAGGAGTTCTTTCCCATGCCTTTCTAGGCCTAACATGGAATCTCCGTATTGTAGAATTAACTGATAAGCTGGATGCTGTTGGTTAGATAGTTTAATTGTGGGAGTAAATAATGGAGTAGTATCATGTGATTTTTAGGAGTTCAGAGTATTTTTCTTTTCTATAAGATTCTTAAGTTCCTTTTTGAGCCTTTGTTTAACTCCACATTTGTGGGAGTATGCCATGAGGAAAATTAAAGAAAATAAAGTGCAAACAGTTCTGAAGCTAGAATAAAAGCAGATAATTCCGACAATAAGCCGGGTATTTACGGATCCTATTGTGTACTTCTGGACGCTCTGGCTTTGCGCCGCTGTCCCAATCCGGCCATTGCCAGTGGTGGATGAAACTTTCGGCCTTTACAGCGATGGAAATACAGAACTTTGGATAATTTCACTTTGTTTTAAGCAAATATGTTGAGGTGTGGTTTCCATTGTGGGTCAGGTGGCCAAGGTAGCTCGTCCGTTAACCAGCAGTGGTGGAGTAGGAAATACTTGGTCACTTGATTTCACAGGTGGAGGAGTTCATACAGTGATCGTGTGCTTCCGAAGATCAACCAGCTGGCAGAACTTGAATACGCAGCTACTATCACTTGTATCTTACTCAAAATGACTGAGCTCAACATCAATAAGTTAATAACTAAAAATCATATTTCAAAATCTTAAAAAAAATTCTGAATGAGAGGGGGAAATAAGGGAAAAAAAGAAGAAAAAAAATAGAACTAAAGAAAGGGGTAAAACGGGGCTTATAACAAGTAACTTTTTTAAAGTCACTAAAAAATCTCCCCTTTTTTCTTTTTTTCAATCAAGTCACTTTTTTCTTGGTTTTGATTTTCATTTGTTTAAATAATTTTAAAAATGTAATTCAGACCTACATATCATTAGCTTTAGTCTTATAGGTCTCAATAATTTGATTTATTTTAAATTTTACGTTACTGTAGAGTCCCTATGAAGCATATCTGAATGTCCAGAATATGCTCCAGCCTGTTTATAACCCAGGCTGTTGCAGCATTTTATTTTTCAGGTCTGTGGGGTATGTATTGGAAGTCCTGTGTGTGTGTTTATGTGGATAAAATTTCATGCTGTTCTAAAAGTGTTCTTGTTTTAGTTGCAGGTGCAATTTTCTTTGTGTATGCATTATTTGTTTGTGTGCTTGGATTGCATTGTTATTTTGTTCATATGTTTAGTTCGCCAACCAAGTGCATGCCTCTAACAGACTGGCATGTAAATATATATTAACAATATCACCATTTATCTCACAATAGCCTTTTCTTTCAGAATTGCAGTTAACTTTCAAGACATAAGTTTCAGTACAGCCCCTTGATTTTTATGCTTTTATTTTAACAATGGAGAAGTGAAGTTTCAAGACGGAGCAGCTTCTAAAAACTAATGTTAATGGTCTCTTTATTCAATTTGGGTGAAGAAATTTAGTGACACTGAAGGATTTAGCATAGTTTGTGAAACAAAGATTAGTGTAATCAAAGGAATCCAAGGTTTGTCTCAACATGCTGTAACAAGTAGGCACAAGGAAAATGCTCAAATTTAGCTAGAACCTCGTTAACGTCATTTTACTGCTATCAGTCCTAGTACTTCCAGTACATTCAATACAGAATCAGGGAGAAATTTTTGTGACATATCATCTCTTTCCTGGGTGAAACCAGTTTCATCTTGCCTGGGTGTTGGTACAATAGCAGTGTACAGTGTTAAGGACTCTTCAATGAGGGCAGAAATAATTTGGACTTTGTAATCTTAACCTCAGATTATTCAGCTTCTTCGTTTAATGGAATTACAGATACATTTCGAGCAATGTTTCTGGGGCAGTTCCAGAGAATTTTTCTATGTCTGCAAGAAAAATTAAGTACCCGATAACAGATGGTATTAGACCTTACTTCAAAGAAAAGATAGTTGAAGATGTACTGCAGTCATCTTGCTACATAGTTCAGTATGATGAAACCACCAACAATGCCAGGAAAAAAGAGCTCCAATTAATGGTTTGATATTGGTCGAATTCCAGTAATCAGGTAGAGTCAAGTCATATGGAGACTTTTTCCTGTGCAAGGCAATGGGTGAAGATCTTGTCAAGCATATCAACTTAGTAATTGACAATACTCGGCTACCCAGACAATCATTGCTCATGATTGTATCATATGGCGCAAATGTAAATAACGGCTCATGAATGAAGATTTAAAATCCATGCGCAATAAGCAGCTCTTAGACTTAGGGTCATGTACAATTCATACTGTTCATAATGCTTTCCAGAAAGGCCTAAAAAGATTTGGATGTGATATCGGCGATTTGACTATTGACATATACTATAATTTCAAAGATTGACCTTCCAGATGGGGGGACTTTTCCCAGATTCAATCAAAACTGTCGCTGCCAAAACATAGGTTTGTAGAACATGTTACTTCAAGGTGGCTGACAATGACAGATACATGCAAAAGAGTTCTAGACTAGAGCAATGGGATACCATGATTGAATACTTCTTGAAGTTAATCCCTTAAAAAAAGTCCAATGAAGTGTCATCTCACAAATACCAGTCTATAACCAAGTTTCTCAGAGATCCTACAGCAAAAGCTGAAATAAGTTTTTTAATATCTAGTGCAAAGGTTTTCACAGGTATCACAGGCACACTACAGAAGAACGAGCCCCTTGTTCATGTAATTCACTCTAAATTAGTGAAATTGGCTAAAACAATTCTTCATTTTGCTAAGAAGGATGTTGTTTCTTCTGACGCATGTCACTTATTTTTATTTGGCAAGAGACTTATATTATGTGCTAGATCAGTCGCGCTACTAGGGTTACTCAGTTCCTCTTTTTACTAGCTACCAATGTCTGCCTTGTAGGCGGTCTGCTAGGTATGTATTCTGCCACACTAGGTCTGACAACGTGCCTCGGAAAAACAGTGGCCCTCTAGGGTAAGGTAGACTTACCAGAGCTCGGCGGGGTGTTCTTAGTTGGTGGTGTTACCGTAGTGTAGGTGGAGCATATGGAGTCCTTGGTTCCGGTGGATGTGGTGGAAGTCAGTTTCGTTAGTGGTCTGCATGATGACGACGGTTCCACTCTGAGCTGGCCCAGCTGCCGATGTGCGGGTTGGCTCTCCCGAGCCTGGTGTTGCTCCCACTGACTAGGGTCTGGACTACCGGATGCACATCATAGCCGGTTCGTACCGGGTTGGAGTGAAACACTTAGGTTCCAGCGGGCGAGTTCGGTCTCGCTGCGTAACGGGCAGCTTTGGCCTGCCCCTTAGGAGTGTCGACTCCTGACGTAACGATGATTGCACAGACCTGCTTGGCAGCACTGAACTATGCCTTCTTAACTGCTCTTTGAACTCCGAGCCTGCTGTGGAATGGCATAGGCTGATAGTGTACCAGATTTCCTATTGGTGACAAGCAATTGACAATCCCTGATTTTAGAATGTAAGCCGACAACGGCTGGCGGTGCGCTCCCTGACTGCCTAACAGTGCAGGCATCTGGAGTCATGGGTCATGGACCGCCTTCCTGCCACTGCCGGGTGTAACCACAAACATAGGGCTTCCAATCCCCTGCAGCTCTCTCTATCTCTGCCAGCACCTTGGCTAGGTGCTCCTGTCAGAGATACAACTGGGGTTGGCTGTCCCGCCTCTGTGGGGTGTAGTGGTTGAGGCTCTACTGTTCGGAACACAGAGGTGAACAGAATGGGTGGCCATCGAAAGATGAAGTGTGTGTATAACTGACAGACCCCTGAAGGGGGACTGACATTCTATTGTAGGTTAAACTCTGTCAATTGCTTACCACTGGTCTGTCAATACTGGTGGAGATAGGCTATAGTACTAAAACAAGGAACTCTTGGATACGTTTCAAAATTGTGTATTTATTTAGATAATAAACACCTAGGTGACTCATACATGCTACCAGTAAGTGTGTGCTGTGGAAGTACTTAACATACTCATTAATGGGTGAAGGTGACCTGCTCCTAGGCTACTGAGGTACAAGGGATATAATTAGCTTTACTGTCGCAACTAGCACTAACTGGGTTTGCCTAGAAAAGGTCCTAACTTTAAGTGAGGAGCCACTACCTGCAAGTAGTGGCAGCTGAAGAACCAGGAGGTCACAACAACTAAAGTGTTAGTTGTGTTTGATTTCTTCAGGTAGAAGAAGCTTCTGGTGACGTCAATCCCAAGAGGTGGTAGAAGTCACTAGTAAGTGGTGGCTGCAGCCACTGGAGAACGAGAAGTTCTTGGAGAGGACCGTGAGTGCCTAGTGGTCAATAGAGAGCCTAGCACAAGAAGTGTTGAGGCGAGCTACTGGAGATGAACTCCCGACCTCGGCCGTGCACTTCCTTATCTACTGTTCCTCTGGAGTGTGCGGCGCACCCAGAATGGGAGGTGTGACGTGCCCCTGTGATGTCTGCCTGGAGTGCGCGGGGTGGGAGAACTACCCTCTCGCGCTCGTGGTATCGCCTTGGGCGCTTGGCGGTGTGGCGAAACTATGTCTACCAAGTTGTCAGGGGAGGCTGGCGCATTGCACGGCCGCTTCAAATATCTTTCATATCGTGATTCCAAAGTGCGTTTGAGTTGAACCCACTCTCTACGCATTCGTAACACATTGTGCATGGTTTGCTCCTTCACGTGTGTAAACACACTAGTAGATGGAGAAGGGCAGTTCAGGAACAGTCTGGGAAACCAAGTATCTTCCATGTCTCTGGCGAGAACACTTCCTGTTAGACATCTGGTAATTGGTCCCTGTGGTTAGTAGTTGACATGGATGAGCTGTAATTGTTTATAATACATTGGTGTAAGCGGCATGCATCACTTCATTGAAAATTCTTGCTGAAAAAGTCCCGGCAATACAGATGTCAAGCGAGTTTTTTCTTTATCTGGCCATTTACTGGCAGATGATCTTGCTACAATGATGTCAAGAACGCTAGATGCTAAATTGACCATCTTGTCATGTATGAAGAAATGCAGGTAAAAGCCAGAGTTGGTACCCATTAGAGCTCCTTAAACAAGCAATATGTGCTGGTCATATTAAGACATTTAGAGAAAAAAAAATGAAAGAAGAATTTGAAAAAGAGAAAAAGAAACAGATGAGGATTAGAAACTGGCTAATGAACACGCAAAGAAGAAATTTCATGCAGAAAAAAATGGAATACAAAACATGGAAAAGAATTTTCAAAAGAAAAAGAAAGAGGAAGTAGTGAAACTGAAAGCTGAAGAAGAATTTTTGTCAAAAGCAGCTAAACAGATTAAAACTGCCATCAAACACAACGATATGGCCAAAGTACATGTAGGGTAAGGGATGCTTGAAGGACTGAAAAAGGTGCGGAAAGACTTGGAAAAAAATATGAAAGAGACTGAGAAGATTAAAACTCAAATTGATAAATAGGAAACAAGCCTTATAACCCAATTCCTTGTGAAAAAGTAGAAAGTCATAACACTTAGCATGAATAATTTTTGAATTTGTAAGTAATAATCTATTAGGTACTATTTTATAACTCATCAGTCTTAATCAGTGATTATGATAGCCTACAAAAAGCCCAAACCCATCTGGATTGGAGCTTAAGCATACAAGAAGTGAAACATCTTTCAGGTGTTATAATCCAACCTGCTGGCTATGACACTAGTTGTAAGATCAAAAGCCTTTATATGGCTTAAGTGTTTCTACAGTGCATTTGGTTTATTTGCAGGTGTTAACAGTAGAGAATGTAAGCTAAATTTCCTTATAATTAAGTGTACAATTTTGGCAATCAGTTACAGGCAATTTCTCTGCTTTTTTTAAAACTGTCACTGATTATGTTCAAGATTATTTGCTTTAAAATTATTGTTATAAATAATATTGTTACCAAGAGAAAAAGTAGGTGTGTACATTTCTCATGAAATGTAAATATTGCTTCAGGCTAATTTTATTTGTTCTTTGTCATTTTGACGTGTGTATGTAATATAGCCTATTATATATTTAGATAGTGCTTAATGGAAAAAGAAAAAAAATATTTATGTTACAAATTTTAGGATATGTGGAGGAAAAGGTCACTATCAGCAACTGTTGGAAGTCACTATTGGTCACTTTTTTTTTTATATTTTGGTCACTATTTAAACTATTCCAGATGTCATAGACCGTTATGAGCCCTGGTAAAGGAAATAGAGTAAGGGGAGGAGGGGTAACACTCACTCGACTAGCAAAAGGTTTCTGGAGATGGTATCGCTTCATGGTTCGTGGTGCTTCAAAAGAAGTAACATAATGTGTAGTCCACTACCACTTCTTACTCGTGTATCAGATGCTTCAAATTCTAACCTAAGCCGCTATTGTTTGTGGTGAGGCGGCGAGAGAAAGATAACCTTATCCTTAATATTTTAAACAACTATTTGAAAAGTACTCGATGAGTCAAATATTTTTGATATTTTGGAATAAGTGAATGCATGAAAGAAAAACCAGAGATTTTCGAAAAAAATAACTGAGTATTTATTCAGTGATTTAAAATATAATAAACAAATATCTATAATAAAGTAAGATTTAACAAACAACGCAAAGAATAACAACTAAACATATAAGATAGCCAACAACTAATAAGCTCTGGTAGATATATAGACTGTTCATGGTAAAGTGAGTCCTTTTTAAGGCCCTGCAAAAATTTTATTCCAAAAAATTTCTAGCTTTGGGCCACTTTTTAATATAAACAATGCTATATGACTAATAAACACAGTGTATACATTTTACCACTCTCAAAAGTGTGTCTAAAGTTGCAATAAATTATATATATATATATAAATGTAGATTATATATTTAGTTGAGCTGTCAGTAGAGTCAATTTTATCAAACGTTAATTAATCCATGTAAGTTTCTGTTTTCCAAAAGAAAATAATAAAATTGGAATTATGTAACAATCTGAGACATCCAAACTATTTAAAAGGTTATGCAATTAAATTTGAATTTTATATCACCATCTGCAATAGTATAGTTCCAATAAACTTCAGAAGTGACTCAATAATAAATAAAATAACAATCTTAATGCGTGTTGCTTATATGAGTTTATCGAACATGACTACGACTCATCCTAATGTGTTACATCTACCAGGAACCACAACCATAGATGGATACATGATTGTTTCCAGTAGAGGGGACAGTCACAGACATGGTGTATTTTCCTGATGTACCAGACCCAACTTCATTATACTACTTGTATCTATGTATCCCGAGAAAGCGTCAAATCCAGCACGTTATTCACCAGTGCACAAAGGATTGCGGATTGCTCCAACCGTAGTGGGCGGTTCTAGCATGTTGACACATGCCTCTTATACATCTAATCTAATATGTTACGACTCATAGCTAAGAGTACTTCTTCCATCACTACAGACGTGAGTTACACGTTGCCTACCCTACAGGCAACTTATGAGCGTATTCTCTTCACCTGGAGGATATGCAACCCAACAGGTGCTACTCCCCCCTGCCCCCCTCTTTACGATGCGCTGAGAGCCTTCAAGCTGCCCAGACCTCTGGCAAGGCCGAGCACCACCGACGAGACACGAAGCAGAAATGCTGACCAGTTTTTTCCCATGCCAACCAGGGCAGGAGGATGTCACATCTCCCCCGCACCCCGCGCGGGCAGCCTACAAGCTTCCACTATGTAAGTCCTGATGCTGCCGGCCTCAGGAGTCATTCTTACACATTCTTTTCTAGAAACCTCCCACAGCATAGGTGATGAAATGTTTCGGCACAGACATTACGTCGAACGGTGAACTGCCCTTGTCCATGGCAAGTCACCCAGCTACAATAGGCCGTCTGTCTTATTCGACACTCCTCACGTTGGTACTCTAGACCGTCAGTGTGGCGAACTATATCGTTCTAACCTGAACAGGCGTAATGTAACTGGTGCTGGTAATGTGCGCACTCGATTTTGTGAACCCTTCTTCGGGGCATTCTGCCTTGGCACAGCGGTTGCTAGTAGAGTAGCGTCCATGATCTCTTCAGCATGCTCATTCGGTGACTCGTTTGTATCTGACCTCTTTAGGGGTTATTGAGGGCTACTGGATGTTCACAGACTCCCCGAAGTCTGGTCTGAGTTTCTGTAAGCGATCTCCGGCTAGTTCTATCGCCTCGGGGTCATGCTGGCCTGGTCCAGCCTAATTCTTTTCAAAATGATGATGGACGCCCCACTTTGGGCATGAAAAAGTACCTTCTCTTGACTTGTGACAGTCCCGGCTGATTGGCTGCCCATGTCTCTAGGTAACTCGTTTGATTATTTACAAAAAGGATTCCATATGCAGTGGCGTACGGGTCACCTACAAAAGAAAACAAATATGGCACTGAAATTATACAACAATTACATTATCTTATGTAAAATTTCATCAGCTCTGGGTGACTGCTTCACTGTTCCGTGGCAGTCTTTACACTTGACATGTTCTTGGAAGCAGTTCACACTGGTTCTTGTTCACCATATAGTTTGGTGGGGGTGTTCTTCTATTGTCAGGCCAGTCCGTATGTGGCACGTATGTTATCACATTTGATTCCTCCCGCACCACTTATACTTAGTCGGCACAGTAATTTATTAATTATCTTGGGAAGACAGTAAACATGGCACTATTGACCCTTTGGTTACCTAGGGATCGTCTCTCCCAAAGTCAGTGTGGAGAGTCACTGTTCAGGTTTGTTGGTCATGACGACCTTGGCGTCTGTGTTAGGCCACGTGTTGAGGGTATGTCCATGTGTTGGGGGTATAGCCAGTGTTGGGGGTATAGCCACGTGAAGCTTTTGGTTGGTCGCCAGGGCGACTCTTTGCACCAGCCGACTTGTCCCTCGTAGGCCGTCCGACACGGGCGAGCATCTGGCGGGTCCTGCTAGTACTCTGTTGGCTGCTGGGCTCATCGGGTTCGGGGCTGGTGGTCGTGTCAGAACCATTGGGCTCTGCATACTGGTTAGGTCCCTCATCAGTTGGGTTGGCCGCCAGGCAAAGGCTCTTGGGTCTCCCCCACCTGGTCGGAGCTGTCATGCACCTAGTGCATCTGGGTAGCTGTTGGAAGCAAAAGCTCTCGTGGCTTCCCCACCTCCTCGTCTCTGCTGGGCGCATCTGCTTCGGGGCTCCCTTCTTTCGTTGCCTGCCAATCGGCAGGATGTGCGGGGCAGTCATGGTTCAAATACCTCCCGGGGCAGAAATACCACTTAGGAAGCGTAGGGGCGGCTGGTGGTGGAGGAGGACTGGTTGGTACGCCTGCCCCTCTTTCTGCTTCGCTTCCTCCTTTTTCTTGGTGCCTTGGTTGCGTTCCAAGGCTGCCTGCTCCCGTAAGTTTCACCAGTTCTTCCATTGACTGGTGCCAGGGAATTAGTAGAAAATTACATAGCTTCGGTAGCAGCATACTTGCTATCTGCTATCGTGTGCACGCTGCTCTCTTCGCTACCTTCAGGGTAAATTCTTTGGTACATTTGTGCTTTTTTTCATATTAGAATTTCTGCTTCTTCCTCACTGGTTTGCACTTTGCTGCGACTTTCAGACGTTAGTTCGGCTAGGACTTTCTCCCTGGAAAACTGTATGGCGAGATGAGACAAGAACTGGGACTAGTCCATGACAAATCCTCCGTACATTTTCCACCATACCAAAGCCTTCCCTGCTAGCTGTTTTCATGCCTTCATGACCCATTGTTAGTGGGGGAAGGGGGGAGGCTCCATTGTCCTAGAACTTGCTCTCACATTCTTGCGTGAATGTCACGGGACCTTCTTGCTACCTACCTCCAAACACCAGCAGCTGGGGCTCGTCCAACCCCTACTCGAGGCTGTACTGTGGTGTGGTCCGGTGTTGTAGGCTGGTATTCTTCTGCTCACTGGCAAACTTCGCACTGGTAAACTAATCCCGGGCATGTGATGTGCTCATCTGGTCACCTAATGCAAAGGTGGTGAAATGTCTGGACACAAGTTATACGTCTGACTGTGTTCACTCCTCATCCATTACAGGTTATCCAGGCACAATAACCATTTTGCAGTGTTTGGCGTTCTGTGCATCTAAATTCTAGGCTGTCTCTATATCTGGGTTCATCCGCCCGACCTATGCAGGTATAGTGAAATTGATTATCACAATAGATGCAATATATCATGCGTTGCCCCATTCCTAGGCAGGTGGCAATGCAGCATTTCTCAATTAGTGGGATGTCTTCCTGTCCCATTTTGGTGTAGTTTTTACCTTGATCGGCGAGGTTCAGATCTCTGGGTTTTTATTGAGCATCACTGGGTTTTCACAACTCCTCAAAGTCTCTGGGGGCATCTAGCTGTTTTCCTCTGCTTATTCTCAAGGTCGCGGCTGGCTTGGCTCTTTCCTTGTTTTCTGAACAAGACGTATGTCCCGCGTTGGGTGCCACGAATAACCCTTCCCACCTCTTTGACGTGTGACGGCCAGGATGCTTGGCATGTGACCAGTCTACAGGGGAGTTTTTAAGCGGGTTCAGGCCAATAACCCTGGGTGTCCTTATGGGCTGATTACTGTGGATTCGCCCTGGCTCTTGGGGAGCCGGTGTACAGAGTGTGCCTGGTTGGGCGGTGCAAGCTTCATAGGTGTCTAGGTGGCATGGTTGGGAGTGGATACTGACTTACCACCTGTAGACTGGCGCTGTAGCTGACCGTTGACTGGTTGCTGTAGGCGACTCTCCGGGCCCCGTCTGGGAGCGACTGCCTTGTGACTGGAGCTGGCTGGTATTGGAACTGCATGGTTCTAGGCGGCGGTGACGGGCGTCATCACTCGATGGATGGTGTTGGCATGGTCCAGGCTCACGGGCAGTCTGAGCCAGAGGCGGATGACGACTGGATATGGTGTCCCACCAGTTTTCTGGGATAGGCCAAATAAATAACTAGGGGGAACTGAGGAGTGAGGCACCTGCAGTTGTATGGTGGCTTGTGCCTGGTCCAGAGTGGAGAAAATGCTGAAGTCCGACTGGAATGGTTACTTTGCATTTGGTTGACTGTAGGAGCCGTAGATGGATGCATTCTTATCGGCCCACTTCGTCTCTCCTTGTCGGGTGAATGGCATTGGGTTAAGTACTAAGGGTCGTCTCAGCAATTAAGGAGCAGGTGAAAGAATTTCCCTAACTAGAGTACCCAGATGCAATATCGTCACACAACGTTGGTCATAGAGCTCCTCCAACCGGCGAATCTCGCATGGTGGATGGAGTGGGTTAGCTGACTTGAGGTGGCACTAAAGCTTCGTCGTGAGCTGCTCGGAGTCTACTGGTTACACCTTGTCAGGCCTAGCACTCCAACGACGAATTTCATCCAGTGGATGGAGTCAAGATAGCTGATGCGGGTGGTTGAGTTACTTCCTCGTGGAGTGTGTATATTAGTGGGGCTCTACCATATATGTGCGCCGAATGCCTTTTCACACTGGGCCCACAGTATGGGTGGTCGGCAAATTGCCTGGTGTTTTGCGACATACGTACTACCCAGTTAAGGGAGCTTGCAGTCCTACTCTATTGTCGGAAACTGATTGACAAGATGCTGTCACCTGCAGCTCCTGTGGGGGACGGTGTTTACAGAGGTGTTGTGAGGTACAAATCACCCTTGGAAAAAAAAAGAATGCGTAATCTTTTAACATATTTATTCTTGAGATAATAAACATGGTGATCCATACTAATTTCTAGGCTTTCGTGGTTACCAAGCAACCGGCGTAAGTTACATGAATAACAGGTGAAGGGGACCTGTTAAGCAAAGAGCAAATCTAGAGCAACTAATAAATAATTTGTGAAAATGACTCAAATCCTAGTGTAGTCCTGAATTGATGGAGGTAATCTCTCCCAAGTGAAGTGCATGTCTCGGGGGTTGAAGCAAGCTTCACTGATAGAAGATCCGGTTGCGGCAGAGCGCCCTAGCACTGCAGTGGTAGGGCGATCTGCTGGGTTGCCAAAGCATGGGAAGCCAATGCAATGCCAACTTGACGTCAACTGGCATTCTGGGTGCTCGTCCAGCCCTAAATACAGAATGGAGCCCTCCTTTTTCCTTTGGGCCATTCGGACATCTTCAGCCAGCCAGCTCCTCCCTGTGTGGGCATCATCTCCTTTGTTGTGCTCTCTTGGCGAGGGTTGGAAGTGGGGTAGCTCTGTGATTGCAGGTGGTATCTGACACTTGCTTAGGGGCATACCAAACTTTGTTCGGGTGGCCAGGCAGGGGCGCATGATTGACGTGCTTATTTAGAGTTACTCGTAACTGCATGTAGAAATGATCTTCAGGACATAGCAGTCCAGGTTTGATCTCCTGTGTGGGTGCTGTGGTTTCCCACGAGTTGAGCTGAAGTCGTAGATTCATACAAGTTATATTGTCAGCTACACGCAATGCCATGCGGCAAGTCTAATTGGCATACAGGTAATTGTCACACATTTGTCACTGATTTTACGTTTATATTGCATACGTTTATCATGCAGAAATTCGAAGCCTTGATATATTTTACGTCTAGAACATTATGCTTTGGAAAATGTTCTTTGCCAATTAATTGCAGATTTTGTAAAGAAGTTTAAGGGGAGGAAGCCTAATCAGAAAGCAAGTAAAGGACTGTAAAATATTTTATGTGTAGGAAGAGATTTTGTTTACTTACGTGTACTTGCCACAAATACCAATTTCTATCAATGAATTGTTTTTATTGTGTAAGAAGTGTACATATCTTTTTTAAACAAAAATTTGTTTTGTACATATCATTTTTAAACAAAAATGTGTTGTTTGAATTTGTCATTTTGTGATGTTTTGTGAAGTTTTCTGGCTGTGTTCAGCTTCGGACAAATGAACTCCAAAGAGAAACGTGCATCTGTCTCCAAAGAAGACTTGGCACGAGCAACTCTTGTTACGATCACCAACAACATTGGTTCCATAGCACGCATGTGTGCGTTGAACGAGAAGATTGAGAAGGTATGCTTTCATATAAGTTTTTTTCCTAACTTTGTCAGAAAATCGGTGAGTTAAACTTTGTTTAGCTTAGTTTCAAGTATGAGGGAGTAACAGTTTTATTTACTGGCTTGCCAATTCAGATGGTTGAAACATGAAATTATTTATTTTAGTAGTCCTCAGCAATTTGTCATTTATATGCATATGTAACCCAGCATTTTTTGCAGCTGGTGTCATAAATGTAACTTCTGTCCGAAATCCAAAGCCCTAATTATTAAATATCAAGAGGAATCACCATTCCAGATAGGGTTTTGTACAGTAAAACTCGTTAAAGACATTCCCATGACAGACATTTTCCCAACCCATACGTTTGGTTCCGTCAGTTTTGTCATAAGAGCCATATTAAAAATTTCCCATGTATAACATATCGTCAAGTGCGAGATTTCCCGTGTAATACAGTCAACTTGAATCGTAAATCTGAAAATTAGCTTATTAATGTGCACACAAAACTTTATTTTTAAAACTATAGAAACTACAAAAGCTTAAACATCATAACTCGTTAACAGGTTATGTTGCGTAAAAGCGACCATAGATTATACAACGTGATGTTCGATGCAAGTCAGCGAGCAGATACTGTCAGGATGTCCAATGTACAAACTTGAAACTTCACAAAAGAATCAGTACATTCCACCGCGTTCCGTTTCATGCACCATTGCCGACGAAGTTCAAAAATATCTTCTTTGTCAAATAATTGATGCACGTAACATCTGTTAGCAGCAGAACTAACAATATTATTTTTTCACGTTTATTTAGGGCTTGTTCTCAAAGGCGACACGTAGATTATGCGTAAAATTGCTTGCATCTCCAAAGTCTGAGCAATGCACCAGAGTCGGAAACGGGCCACAGCTTGCATAGAGTATGGCACTAATTTTTTTTTCTCTATCTTTTTCATGACTTGTTGAACATACTAAAACGTCAGTGATGTTTCGAAACATTTTTTTTTTTTTGGGAGTGTTGGGGGGGGGGGGGGGGGGGGGAGTTCAATGCTGTTACTAAGTTTGGTTATTAATAAGGACTATTTGTGTTTCAGTTTGAATACATTAATGTTCTGGAATATGGCGGCAGTAAAACGAAAAGTATTAGCTGTAAAAGAAAAACTGGCAATCATTCACAAAGTTGATTCTAGTACTTCAGCTACACGTGTTAGTATAGCCAAAGAACTTGGACTGCATTTTCATTTAAAAATCACTTTTGTTTCTTGTTAACTGTTGTTTCTGATGTTGTAAGTAATATTCTAGCCTTGAATGCAAATTTCCCAGTTGAAATGTTTTCCCAGCTAAGAAGTTAGTGGAGTAAAGACCCTTAAAAAACATCTAAACAAGGTTTTACTGTATTTAAATGTGTATTATTTTTTTTAACTTGCGAGTATATAGTCATAAAAAAACTAAGTTGCTTTCATTATAATGGTAGCATCTGTTACATGCTGCATTGCATCCAGTTTGATCAATAAACACTTAAAATCTCAAGTTGTGATTATTATTTATCATTTAATATATTCATTTATCCATTTATTTATCTATTCATTATTAGGGTTGGGTTGATACCAAATTCCCAAGATACTCAATAGCAGTATTGATACCAGAACATTCTCACGATACTCGATACTGATACTTCTCTTGATACCAAATGAAAATTGCTGTGAACACAAAACAACTTGACCAAGAAAATTGCTCATTTTACCTTAGTGTTCTTGACACATGCTGAAACTATATAAAAACCACTATTACACTTGAAACAAATGGTGGATGATCTGTAACTTAATGTCCTTAACCTATGATATACCTGCAACATTGTCTCCTTCGATTCTATAAAATTTAGTTTCCACAGTGAAAGCTGTAATCAAACTTTAAGGTAAATGATATCTCAATAAATGCATATTTTGCTGTTTTGCTAATTTTTTATTTTATTTTATAACTTCAAGGAAATTACCTTAGAGTTTGTTTACTAAAACGTTGAATAACTGAGAATAAATTGAGTAACAAGTGCTGCAAATTTCCGTCTGTGCCCAGGCCAGCACTCGGCGCAAGCTGTTAGACTCGCATCCTCCCCTTACATGCTTGTCTAGAAGAAAAGTGTTGGCTTAGCAGCTAGAGTGCTTTGCCTGGCAACTAGAGCGCTGTCTTTGCATTTTCTCTTTATCTTGGTTGGCAGATGTCAGATGTCCTTGTGTATGCTCGGTTTTAATACGTCCTGGCCAAGATCAATTTCACTTCCTCCCCTTACATGTGTGGTGAGAGGGTAAATGGTTGCCTAACAACTACCATGGCACCCTTCCCACTTAATGTTTATTCTTGAGGGAGGGGAGTTACTATTCTCCGTTTCATATAACTTCAGTAAATTTTGACAGTTCTCAAAAAGAAGTGTAGTCACAATGTATCCCTTCACCACAGCTATTCTTTCGGTGAAGAACACTATCTTTGTAAACAAACTCTACGAATCCAATGGCAGACATTGAAAGACTGAAATCTTCAGTCCAGTACTTAAGTTACCATAGCTGATTACCAATTCTCACCTGCTTGCTTTGAACTGAATGTTCGTATGTTTAGCCAGTTTGTCAGCTGCTGCCTGTAACTCTACACCACACACCACGACCCCACTTGGCCTTTGCTACACGTACCATCTGTGTGCAGCTTCCTCCAAGTTCGTATCGCCAGGCAACTTCAAGCATTTTCGACTGGAAACTGTACTTTCTACATCATACTACACAGCAAATGCCTTCAACGTCTCCTTTTGGTTTTTAATGTCCGAGACAGTTTGTTTCGCAGCCCCGAATTTTGCGCAAAGACTAGACACTGAAATACCAGACTCTAGCTTTTCAATCAGTTTTAACTTCTGCATAACACTTGACACACATTTCTGTTTAGGCACCAGTACACATGTAGACGTCCCTTTACTATGGCACTGAAATGTTTCCCTAGTCTCTCGTGACAAGTGCTCTGCCACTTGCGCGACGAAGGGGTAGTAGGAGAAGTGAAGGCGGGCGCCTCGCTGTTACGTGCACTTCCAAACTTCCACACCAAACAGCGCGCTGCATATGAGATATTTTATGGCCAAGTTTATGATGCAGAATTCATTAAAACTGCAGTAAACATTGCATTATTATTATTTAAAACATTTATTTGGTCTTTCAGACAGTGTAGACATTTGAAGATTTATAGGCATAATTCCGTGCAACTCATTTGCAATACGTAATTTAAAAAAAAAAAAATTCAATCAAAATTTTGTCCGAGTTATCCAAAGTCCGGGACATCGAGGTCCGAGATATTGAGAAATTACTGTATATATAATCTTTCTGTGATGCAATAGACTCTCTGTCGTATTGCGAAGTTGTTGTATCCTGCAATTTTACACACATTTGACGCTGTATTGGATTTCACAGTCATATTAAACCCATTAGGAACTTTGTATGTCAGGTGTTGTATTATATCTCACCATTTCAAGTGATGTCAGACCATCTGGTAGATTTGACATTGAGCTTTATTTTATAGTGGTACCTAAGCATACAGCTATTTTTTTTTTTAAAGAAATATGCAAAGTAATACATTTTCAGACATGATTAGAATAATACATTTTTTTATACCTATGAATGGATACACACATTTGGGAATCACCAAATATTTTCTTCAGAAAATAAAATAGTTTGCAAGGTACACCTACAGTACATGGTGATTGTTATTCCAAATTGCCACAACAGGAGGTCAAACATTTGAATATGACTTAGGATATGACCTGCCGTACATCAGAGTTGTAAAAAGCCCATTTAGATTAGAAGACACGCAAATGACATGGCTTGTATATAGAGTATATATTATTTAAGTTAAACTACATTATTTTCCTTTGTCAATACTTATGCTTTGATTGCCTGGCAGAAGTCAGCAGTTACTTTGAATATATGCTTTAAATGAATGAATATCTGCCCACTCATCCAGCCCTCAGCTGGGATTTGAACTCAACTTCCCATGCCATGAGCCCGGATTCAAATGTTTTCATTATGTGCATAGCCAAAAAAAACAGTAATGAACCAATAAATATTTCTGCGTGGCAACTCGACAGGCAAAGTGAATGGAACAAAACTGACATAACTTCTAACAGATTCTTGTTGAACAGCTAATATGTTTTCCAACTTCGTGCAGAGCTCCAATCAGAAGCTCCTCCACAATAAAGTGCACGAGATAAGTTTCATTGAGCCAACTCCTGTCTGGTTGTTTTGTGACTTTAGGAAAGCATTCATCTATACTGTATTCTAACGTTTGTTATTTTGGTTTTATAATAGGTTCTAGATTTTTTATTTGTTTTGAAATCGAATAAGGTAGTTAGAAATCAAAGCTAGGCCCTTATCTCAGAAAATGCTTTTTTCAGGGATCAGAAAAAAGTTCTTTAAATAAAGTGCCACATGCAATTGCAATTATGAAATCTTTATCTAGAGACTAGCAAAATTCGCGAATTCATTTCTGGACAAGCTATATTTCAGTGTACCAAACTTTCAAACTGCTTTTACTGTTGGTTCTCGACTTACTTGACACATAATAAAAAACTCTGAGTAAATAAAAAGCAACAAAATGCAGACACAATAATGCCTAAAGACTCGTGAATTTCGTGGATTCATCGACTTGCAGGTCTAGCAAACTTAGGTTCAGTTGCAAAAGTAACTCAAACACACGTTTGCTTGCAATCTAGTTTGTCCTGAAATAAATCCGCAAAATTCATGCATATCTGATAATGCACTTCCTCTGAGACAAGTAGCCAATGTATAGAGCTCATGTGCTTGAGTTCACAAACCACTGTGAAGTCACTGCTTTGAGTCGCAGAACATGAGAATTTTTAGATCTTTGCTTATATCGTAAGCACCCTTACCACTCCAGACAAAGCACTGTAGTTGGTGCGGTACAATCTCTTACACCAGCTTCCGTCAGAGATTACCGTAATTGTCAGGATGCTGTTTTCATTAGTTTCTCCATTTTATTTCATTAGACGAGCCTCTTCTTCAGCAGCAAGTGCCATTTCATAAGCCGCTGTAGCTTCCCAACCTCCACACACTTCATTTGTGATGATGGGAAAACATCTTAGCTAACATCACATGAACATTTTTATAGATGAAATAATTTCTTCTGAGTATGTCAACCTCCAGTAGACATTGTCCTTATAGCAGCTGTGCTCAAGTACATAGCTGTGTCTTTCTTTTCAGTCCACACTGACACTTTAATGTTTCACATTCTGCTTTGAAAAGTAAAACAGCTTTTTAGGCCACACCTCTTTTCACGGACACCAGCCATATCTCTCGGACCACAACCAATGGGACTGTGAGAGTCAAGATTCTACGAGCTCTTGATGAAGAAATCGACATCAATAACGCACCGTCCTTGTAAAAAATGTTCTGTTCCACTGTGCAATGTATCATTGCTGGACTCTTGAGAGACCGGCATGTTTAGTTCTGTCGAGCCTATTTGTTCTTTTTCTTCATTTACCCCATTTTCAGTTTTGTGTCTGCAAAAAAAAAAAATGTTTCTTATAAAAGCGTATTAAGAGTAAAATGCTCCGATATTTTTAATTATGTCTGGCCTAAAATTTAAAACATTATTTTTGTTATTTTGGAAGCAGACTCCGGAGGCAAATTTTTATATATTTTTTTTTTTATATGGGTAGAGGTGGTGGAAAATAGTTTTTGTGAATTTTCGCGATTAAATGCTATAATTGAACTTGAAAGTGAATTAATATGAAAATGTTTATTGTCATAAACATTCACAAAATAGTGTATATTTAGAATTTAGAATACACTTGTAGACACATAAGAAAATTTTCACCCATGAGCCAGTGGTTGTCACAACTTAAAAGATTGGCAATGCATGGCAAATTTGGGTTTCCTGTCGCGCATGTTTCTGTAGACGGGGTGGACGACCGGCAGTCACCCGCTGTAGATGACCCATAGATAAAGGGAGCAGTGTGGTCTAGGAGGCGGGCGAGTATGTTGACAGCTGCATCCTGTTGGAATTGGCGTCCTTGTCAGGGTGCGTGAGACAGCCGACTTGAAGTGAGAGGGAAGTGTGTGCATTTGTAATTCACCGTGTCCTGTCTTCAGGGAAAAAACAGTCAGTCCACCCTAGCGGCCCCCTTCCCTTGTGAAGGCTGTGCTTTCACGCACCTCTGTGAGATCATCCATCTAGGCGTGTGCTAGAGTAATTGCAAGCTGGGGAGCACCCAAGCGGAATTGGCTAGTAATGAATGAGATAATCATTTCATTGGCACATTGATGTGTATGCATAATAACAATAAAAGCAAGTCTATAGTGAACTTTAACTGTTTTATTCAGAAGTGACAGTGTCCTAGCCACGTATGTTTTATTAAGTGTTTATTAAGTGTTTATTTCCAGTGATGTTTAGTAAAAAGTTTAGTATAGCCTACAGAGTTGTAAGTACGCACGGGTGAGATGGACACACAGAACCCACAGCATCCCTGAGAACCCTGAGTCTCAATAGTGTGGTGATTGGGAAGCACCGCTATCGCCCAAATTACCAGTAAGTATTTGTGTCATCGTTCATCTGGTGTCTCACCCAATGGAATCACACTATTCAAACTCAAAATTGCTTGTTTTACACAGGCAATCTCATATGATTGGTTTCATAATCAGTTTGTGCCTGAAGTGCGTAAATTTCAGATGGATGTACTAAAAATTGCAGCTGATGACGTTAAGGCTTTGTTGAGAGTCGACAGTGCCCCGTCCCAACCTGATTCTGAGAAGTTGCATAGCCGTGATGGAAAAATAAAATGCTTGGTACTACCTCCCAACACCACATCACTTATTCAGCCAATGGATGAGGAAATTATTTTAGCGTGCAAAAGATTACACAAAAAAAATTCCTTGATGAAGTGAGGGTGGTTTTGGAAGAACCAAAGAACAAAGAGGATGACACGCAAGGGAAGAGAACACTGCAAAACATACGACATTACAGCATCAGATGTGCAATTTTCAACTGGGCCGCTGCATGGAAAGAAATCAGGGCGTCCACACTTGTTAATGGGTGGAAAAAATTTCTTTACAACAGTGGCATCGACCCCGATTTCCGAGAATTTGAAGTCTGTGATTATCAGTGCACACTATTTGCTGGAGGTGAAACAGACCTCACGGAGATGACATTACTGAGTGGTTAGAGGCTGATGAAGGGGACCCTGGAAACCAGTTGTAGATGGAGGAAGAGATCACCAGTACTGTTTTATCATCTGCTACCACAGAGTAAGACACGGATGAGGAAGAGACATTAGAACCACTTTCCAAGTCGAAACTGTCTAATACCAGACAAGCTCTGGATACCCTAATCAGTATTGTTCTCAACTTCAGGTGCTGAGCTTCAGTCGTATTACAGACATTTTCGCGCGGCTCGTGAAATAGTCGTCTGGAAGCAGCATCAATAGACTGTCCAGAAGATGATTGAAAGTTTTTTAAACCTCAGTCGGAAATGTCAGGATCTGCTGAAGGGACCCGACCACTTGACTTATCTTTTCCATCATGTTCGTACAATTGTAGAGAAAGTGTCTTCTATCCCGACTTGGACTGTGACTAGGCAGTGTTATTTAATGTATTTTTGTCCCAAGATATGCCTTGTCATACACACCGGGCGCCAGCAAGCGTACGCAGTCAATGTACAAGTAGGGAGCTCAGCCGTGTGTCAGGGCGGAGGGTAGAGCCACGAAGCCTTATCCTCGCTTATTGCATGCATCTCACATTCCAGATAAGGGCGCGCGTACCACTGTGAGTCTTGGCATCCGGCTTGCTGCAGATAAGAAGTAGCCAACACGTGAATCACGAACTGAAGGCCGCTGATAAATAGGTGAACCGCTCCTGTCTGTGCTGCAGTGACGACAGCCAGCTGGCCACTTCCCGCTAGAGCGCCAGACTGAACTGGAGTCGCAGAAAAGCGAACGGGCCTCCAGCGGGGAGAGAGGGAGGTTGCCTTAGTCACCCCACCATTTCCCACACCACAACTCTCCTCTGGACAGGCAAACCGACCAGTCCCTCCCACTTACCAACCTTCTCCCTTGTTCCTTTCACCCCTCCTCCGTTCTGCTTCACTTAGCAGTGCATACATGACATTCCACACACTCCCCCGACAATAGACCAACTCCTGTCCATCCAATCAAGCCTGACGCTTCCCACTCATTTATTTATTGAGACCATGGTACATTAATTGCCCCATGGCATAAAGGAGCCACAGTATACAGGGCTGACACACTATTAAAGTACAATTTTAATCGCTTACAGTGCAAGTTACAGCTGTCCCCTCGGTATTTCGGACAAACTGTAACGTGGACAACCTCTCCCCCCATTAGTCCGAGATATCAAGAGTTGACTGTGTGTGTGTGTGTGTGTGTGAGTGTGTGAGTGTGTGAGTGTGAGTGAGAGTGAGTGTGAGTGAGAGTGAGTGTGTGTGTGTGTGAGAGTGTGTGAGTGTGTGTGAGTGAGTGAGTGAGTGAGTGAGTGAGTGAGGGAAGGAACGAGAGAGTTCCTAAGGTGCTGCTGCTAGGAGTGAGAGTAGGCGTAAGCAGTTTTGGGTGACAGTTGACCCGAGCTTGACTGGTCCTGCTCCATTGCAGTACATGAAAAACAAACGAAAGCATGCAAATTTTTCCAGATTTCTTTACTGCGTTCATGATCGTACCTACTACGGGTTCTAACGGGTTTTCCAATTTTGTATAACTGCAGTGCTGAATCTTACAATGGAAGCTGGTATTTATAAATGTTGAAAGCTTACAGAAATAGAAGTTTTGTACTTGTTTCTATTGATTATACAAATGTTTGTAATGAGTGGTTTTCAAAGTTAGTATTAAAAATCAAATCAATAAAATTTTCAAAACTTAGTAATTACAAATTAGTACATTTAAAGTCTCTGTTGTATCTACTCTACACAAGATTTCGTCACATGTTACATGTCATACAGGAAGGTAATCTTTTCAATTAGTTATCTGTTATGGAAATGAAGTTAGGTATTTAAGTTACGCCTACTGTTTACGTCATAAATTTGAACGCTTTTCATAACACTTGATCCAATTTCGAAAATTTCCAGAACTGCCGGGTTGACCTAACGCAGACAAGCTGCAAATCATAACACCACTCTTGACATAGGCATATCAAAGGAAAAAATGTATACTGCTGATAAAAATTTCTTCGGTTTTTGCTGCTTTTAAGAAATTGTTTGCAGTAATTTAAAATTTACATATTAATAATATTTGTGCATTTTTCCAAGGGGCTATTGTTGGCTGCAGAACAGGAAAAGTGATTTACATGGGCATCAAAAATTAGTGCTGTACCACCTGCAGTCCCTCTGCTGCCTAAGGAAAAGAACCCACTCAGCATGTATACTACAAGAACTGGGGTAGCGAACAGAGCTCAACTTACATGGAAGCAGCTGTAATTTTTAAAGGATTTTGTAGAAGCTATGAAATGTACTCTTTCAAGTATACTAAACATATCACTGATGGGGACAGCAGTGTTTACAAACAAATTCTGGATGCACATCCGTACAAAAACCTAACAGTGGAAAAAACTGAACTTACCAACCATCTTACAAAATGATATCTTGAACAGTCCAAGTCACATATTTGGGGAGTATTTAGGGTGTAAAGAAAGAAATTATTTCTGCAATTCGAGTTGATGCAAAAAAAACTTTGTGCCATGGCTGACTGAATATGGGCTATACAGCAAAATTTTACATCTGATCAAACAATTGAGTAACCGGAGTAAAAGTCTTATTCATAATGTGAACAGCAACCCTGTCGAACATTATAATTCTGCTGTCACCAAATTTGTCGGTGGAAAGAGGATAAATTACTCCATGTGACAGTCATCGGAAGATGTGTAGTAGTAGTAGACATAACGCAGACATGCCTCATTACAAACTCTACAAAACGATGTACAATCAGAACCCTGGCTTTTACTGCAACAATACCAAACTGGGGAGGAAAAGAAAAGTTGATAGTGACAGGCACAGTCATTGAAAAAGCCTAAGAAGTCTTTATTTAGGTCTGCCACAACAGAGGCAGAGAGAATTAAGAAAATGCAAAAATTACATTAGGAAAAGCCATACATATGAAGATAGAAGATCGTGGACTTTTCATTGACTACGAAATTTCTTACATAGGTGCTATCATCCGCCTCAGATTTGACACCTGAAGAAGCAACCAGGAAATCAAATTCAATGATTGTTCCACTATTTCATCAAACACGTAAGAAAATAATTCAACGAGAGCCAAAAATAAAAAGAATTTTTGAATACTAGTTGAATAAAAATTTAGCGTTTTACTTGAACTGTCTTCAAAAGATACTAAATATGTTTTAGTAATTTCAATATTATAATTTTTTTTCATAAGCCAAAGAAATTAATTTAAAATAAGACAGACGAAACTACTTTACATTATCAATATGTACACCTTGTCATTAAACTAACTGGGTATTTTCCACTGGCGTCCAACATTGAGTTCCAGAGCATATGCGTCGCAGACACAATCAAGCTCAGGATTGTTTGAAGGCAAAGGCTAGAAGAGAGCAACACAACTAGTCTTGGGAAGAGAGATGTGGAAGCAGGTTGTGGCACTGACTCGAGAAACCGGTTTCCCACCCCCTAAACATGCCCTCCCCCCTCCCACAAGGGGGGAGGGGTGGTGGCTTCTTTCTTTCAACCACCCTCATTTCAAGGAACTGCTGCCCACCATACAAAGAATCAATCTTTCACACGCACTTGTCAGGTCTTCAGGAACTAAAAGGCTGTTTAGAAGCCAGCTCCCTCAGAGTCTTAATTTATTTCAATATACACACATCTTTTTAATAAACTGATATCCTCTAGGGGCCTATTCAACACCTTTAGTCGTCTAATAATGGGTAAGCACCGAGCCAGAGTGCAGCATAACTCGCGACAGGGAAAATCAAAGGATGTAGTTTGGAATGATTAATTATTAAATATAGTGAAACAAATTTTTGTCACCTTATTTATTAATTTCTGTCTCAAAATTACAAGTTTTGTTGCAGTGAAATATAATTAATTACTTTAAAACACAAGACATTAGCAGTGCGTGCAAAGTGACACCAACATGAAGGGGGGGGGAGGGGTAACACTCTTTAACCCCTTCACCATTGCGCCTGCCGTGAACATGCTGCCCAATCGATAATATCTCCATGTGCTCTCAGCTGATCGAGTGCGCAGGAGACAATTTGCCTTGCATTTGGTGTCACATTATTCTCATTTTCAGAGAGTTTTAGGTTGGCTTGCATTTGGTTTTGGATTACAATCAATTACCGTATTTCAGCTGCACAATTTTACAAAAAATGACTACAAAAAGTGAAGTGCAGATTATTTAAGAGATATTTGCATTTAAAATAAGAATTCCCTGCAGAACATGTTCAGAAATTTGTCAACATACAGTGTTGTAACTTAGTTTCTAAGGAATTTAAAAAAACACAAATGAATATCTTATCAATTATGTTGAAATGCTTATGGGCCACCCTGTGGAGGTCCAGCTGGGTCCCTTTCCCTTTTTTTCTTCTGCACCCCTCCCTTCTCTAGGTTCTTTGTCATTCCCATCTGCCCCCTCCTCCCATCTAGGGTGACTTTATCCTCCTTACACTCAGGCTTGGCTATTTTTAGAATGCCCCCTTCACCATCTCTCTTGTTTCTCATGCTATCTCTCTCTATCTGGCAGGATGAGAGAACCTGCAGCAGCTGTTTTTTTGTGTATGGGTGTAATGATTATGATGAAGATGACCACAATGGATGATGATGATGATGATGATGATGATGATGATGATGATGATGATGATGATGGATGATGATTGATGATGATGATGGGGTGGCACACAAGAAACACACACACCATCAAACTAGTTGGCAGACTAATTATAGTCTATTCATGACTGGAAGAGGCTTTCTTGGAGCCCTGCTTAAGTTCTACTTGCAGGCCTGTTTCCCAAATGTAAACAAACTTTGCCATGTGGCATCAGTCAAAAGCAATGTTTACATTCCACTTTTTGTGTGTACATGTGTTTGTACATGCATGTGTCCATTATACAAGTCATATATATTCTTAATGGGTATTCCACAAGTATATAGTTTTATTCTTGAGAAGTTCACGCAAAAGTACATGTGGTACAAGCTCATAACATTTCATACTTTAAACATAAAAAACATTGATGTTTTGTGTGTGTGGGGTGTGTGCAGGGGGGTGGGGAGAAAGACTGTAATTTCGATCACATCTTATTACAGATGTGGCCCATTACTTTGCATTGAAATGTTTTAATGTTCAAGGAGTCCATCCATCAACATTAACATGACAAATTCGCATGAATATTGATAAAGCCATAACATCTGCCAGATGAAATGCCGTTACTCTGTAGACCATAATCCTACTATATAAGTAGACAATCTCTGTCTGTACGTCTTTAATACCTCTAAGTCCATGGAAACTCAACAAAAGTTCTTCGAATTTTGCAAAGCGAATCCTCAGGGTAAAATACAGGTCAAGTTCGAATTTCAGTAATATCATATTATGCAATCATTACCTTTTACCCTAAAAATTCAATTTTTAATTACTTTTTCCCTATGAAAAGTTTTGTATTAATGCATAGAGAATATTGCATAGAGATATGAAGGTAATGGAATATAATTTTTGTTTATTTTAAATGTCTCGCTTCAATGTTGAGTTAATTCAGTGGGACCGCAGTGGCTCAGTGGATATAATGATTCCAAGTGGGGCGTAAGTGGCTCAGTGGATAGAACTATATCAAGTGGGGCCGCAGTTGCTCAGTGGATAGAGCGATTCCAAGTGGGGCCTTAGTGGCTCAGTGGGTAGAGCAATTCCAAGTGGGGCCTTAGTGGCTCAGTGGGTAGAGCGATTCCAAGTGGGGCCGCAGTGGTCAAGTGGATAGAGAAATATTTAGTGGGAGTGCAGTCACTTCAATGTTGAGTTAATTTCACATCATTTCATTATTACCTACATATATCTATGCAATATTTTTTTCAGTCTTTTTATGATGACCAAATTTTTTAACATGGTAACTGTTCTAGTCCAGTGACAATTAAAAAAAAAAGTCACGGGCTGGGTTCCCTCGTATGTAACATTGTACATTGAAAGTAGAATGGTCACAGAAGGGAATCCAGGTGTATAAGTGGCACCGCTAAGAGAAAACAGAGATTTGTCAAGTCACTGCTGAGGGCAACACAACAATACCACAAGTTTTGGAGAAGAAAATTGTATGTCAATTTAAATTACATGGTGGCCACATTATCTGCGTCTCTCGAGGTCCTATTGGATGCAACAATATAGTTTATCACATAACCACGCAGACCTTGAGAAACCCAATATCGTTTATTCCATTAGGGATATATCTGTAGTTTAAACAAAGTTGACAATGGTTTATCCAAACATCCCCAGTTTACATTCAGTTAAAACATCCTAAAGGTATAAGCTGTAGTACTTATAGGTTCTGTTAATTAATTAATTAGTTATAAATACCAGTAATAACTTTTGGATTGTACTGATACCTTTTGCTACAGAATTGCCATAGATTAAAACAAAAAAGTACATGAACAGCTCAACACACCGGCACCTGTAAGAAAATGGAATTATGAAAACAAAAGTGAACAAACACACCCCTACCCCATAAATTATAAATTAATTTTTCAGGGTTGCCACAGGTTTGAAAAATGGGGAAATGTCAGGGAATTTTAAAACTGTCAAGGATTTTCAAGCAAGTTAGCTAAATGTCAGGGAATTCTGTGATATGTTTTATATATGTCAGTTCTTTCAGCAATTATGCATCATTGTCAGATTGATATAAAATTGTTTTAAGGATTGTGGACTAAATGTATGGGCATATTTCTTTGTAATCTATGTGGCGAGCAATTTTGTAAGATCAGAGAAGTATTTTGGTGTAAAAGTGTGTTATAATGCAAAGGTCAGGAAAAAAAAAAAAAATTTGTCTGGAAATCAAGGAAATGTCAGGGAATTTTCCAATGGAAAAAAAGTGGCAACCCTGTTTATATTTAATGCTTTAGTAGGTGAAACCACTGAATATATAATATATATCCAACATGTTGTAAGACAATGTTATATAATGTCTCCATTATTATTTAACATATATTTATTGGAGGATGTGGAGAAGGGATTCATGTTGAATGAGCAATGGATAAACAACATTCGCTATGCAGATGATACTGTCATGTTTGCAGATAGCCTGGAAAGTTTACAACACCTTATGGATAGAGTGACACAGAGTAGTTATGAATATGGTCTTGATATTAATATAAATAAAACAAAACTAATGGTCATTAGCAAAAAATGTATCCCTATGTGTCATATTAGTATAAATCAGAGACCTGTTGATCATGTACACAAATATGCATATCTCGGTACCACCATATATGACCAGTGGGATTGCTCTGAAGAAGTGAAGTCTCGTATTGGAAAAGCTAAGGCTGTCTTCAACAAAATGAGTAACCTTTTTAAAAGTCATGAGATAACAATGACCACAAAAATGAGACTTCTACGCTGTTATGTGTTCTCTATTCTATATTATGGCGTTGAAACTTGAACTCTGATGATGGAGTCACTTAGTAAAAGATTGGAAGCCTTTGAGATGTGGTTATATCGGATAATGTTAAGAGTGCCATGGACAGCCCATGTTACAAATGTTGAAATTCTTCGGAGGATGAAAAAGTGCAAAGAAGTATTGGCCACGGTGCAAACAAGGACGCTTCAGTACCTCCACCATATCATGAGAAACGAAAGCCGATCTCGGCTACTGCAGTCTATTCTACAAGGAAAGATACCCGGAAAGAGAAGCGCTGCTAGGAGAAGAATTTCCTGCATCTGGAAGGGATAGGAACTACAAGAACAAGAATTCTACAAAGTGTTGTATTGAAGCCTGAAATTGAAATTTATTGATCGTCAAATGCCCTGTTGACTATGCCAATATTTTCACAAGTAATGACATTCAAAAGATTTTGCCTCCTGAAATGTTTTCTACACTTTTCAGATAGTGAAAATTTTAATACTAACACTCATCCATGTCCGAAACTCTGGAAGATATGGCCCATGTTTATTTACTTGAACAAAAAATTCAAATCACTGTACACACCAGACGGGATGTTGTTATAGATGACTTTTCAAGGGCAGACTCAGTGGTTACAGTATATACCCTCGATGAGGTCACATTTTGGGTTGAAGACGTTGTGTGAGTCTAGCTGTGGGTATGTTTGGACTGATGATATACACAGGGAAAGATACATAAATTGTCACTGAATACCATCATCTTCCAAAATCTGCTTAAATTGTCATGTCTTTGATTAAATCTTTGCTGAATACTAGTTACTGTGTGACTTCCGACAACTTTTACACAGCACCAAAGCTATCTAACTGATTTGCTGATAGCAAACAAAACCGACAGTTATGGTACAGTTCGGTTATAAGGAAATCTATGTTTGACCCATTAAGGATAAATAAATATTAAAATCACACATCTCGCAAACATTATATAATCAACAATTCAACAATATAAAAATCATTACATAACAACTAATGTGCCAGATTTACTGTGATCTAATGTCATATTCTGAAAGCTTATTTTCGGGCAACACATTTGTAGACCATGTTCAAACTGCGTGAATATGATGTCACTTGACATCAAGATTCGGATACGTCCGTGTCCACAGGTACGGCCGATTGTAAACAAGCTTTAACAGAGCAACAAAAATGCTGTATGGAAATATTAAAGACTGAATAATGCACAAACTTAAAAAACTATGATACCATGCACTGTTATTTTCAAAATATTTACTAATTCTCAAGCCATGGATATAATACTCCAACTTTAACGGTACATAATGCGTTAGAATGTCAGAAACACATTGCAGATGACACACACATGCCCTCTATCGAGTTGTTAAATCACTGCGTGAACAGTGTGGGCACAGGTGGCTTTTGCCCCACCGCACTTCGGCTATTTCCGAGATGTCTATTGTCTCTTCAGCAAGGAAAAAATGTACAGTAGTGTGGGCACATATGCCTGTGCCCCAAAGCTGCAAGGAGAAATATTGTCCATGCTAAAATAAGGAGATTCTATTCACAGTATGGTAATACAGAATTTAATGACCAAATACATTACTTTTGCACTTAAATTATGGAAGAAATATTTTCAAAAGAGAATTTTTTTGCTGGGGCATGTTACATTTTATTTGGGGGGACATGTGCCTCTGCACCCATTGTCAAGAGCCGCCCGTGGACTGATGTGATCAAACTGCTGATAATTTTGTTCCAGCCTTAACACGGTTGGTGTCAAGACGAGGATTGTGCACAAGTCTCTATTTTAATTATGGGACCAATTTTATTAGTGTGGCAAGGCAGCTTCAACAGTCCTTTATCCAACTTCTTAAGTCTCCCATTGTCGAAAGCTTCTCTCTGACTCGCTCCATTAATTTTCATTTTCTTCCCCCCAGCAAGTCCCGTCAAGGTTGGTTATGGGAAGCAGCTCTGAAGTCAGCCAAATACCAACCCAGGCGAGTCATTGGTCATAAGATTCTCACTTTGGAGGAGTTAATGACATTGTGTACTACGGTTGAGGCTGCCCTCAATTCCACATCATTAGCATCATCATCATCCAACCCACGTGACTTTGCTGCGCTGACATTGGGGAATTTTCTTATTGGTAGGCCCTTTTTTAGGTGTCCCTGAATCGTGTGAGGAGAACAGTGATAGTGTACTCTGCCTATCCTGGATATGGGAAATGGTGTGTGCACTTTCCAATCAGTTTCGGAGACACTAGTATAGTGAGTAATCTTCAACAACTGCAACCTCGGGGCAAGTGGCAAACCAACCAACCAGGGACTCACTGTGGGAGATTTGGTCCTTGTAGGTGAAGAACGTATACCCCCATTGGGCTGGTGCTTGGCCAGGGTCATTGAGTTATATCCTGGAGCAGACAACATCGTCAGAGTGATGAAAATGCTAACCCAAAAGGGACAGTTGTCACGACAGGTACATAAGTTGTACCGCCTGCCAACCCAATAATGCTCGCCAGTTCTCAAAATGTAATATATTGTACTTAGTGTGACTGTGTATGTACTCTAAGAGACCTCAGTCGGTCTCGGCGGGCGGTATGTTGTATATTCTGATGTACTATATTGTGTGTGTGGGTGTGGAACTAAATAGTGCACAGCGCGCATGTATCCAGTATCTTGCAAGTAGTCCGGCAGCATTCCCAGGAGGAACAGTGAATACCAAAATGGGAGGGTGATAAGTTTGGGTGTGATGAGTGTCCATCATTATCCTTCTCTCTCTAGTGCTTATCAATCAAATCTTGCAACAGGGATAGTTTAATGCCTGACTAAACTTGTATTAAATATGACTTTGGCAGTTTTTAGGATGTTAGAATTAAACTTGAGTAAATAATTCTTCCAACTACAATATAGGTAAAGCCTGTGTTTTTAGTTAACAAATATCAACTCCAGTATTAATCAATGTGTAAGCCGATGCTGGGAACATAACTAACAATATTCAATAAAAACTTATTATGAAATATTATCTACCGATGCGTTTTCAAACTACCTGTAATTCACAAATATGTGTAAAGTTATTATAATACGTATGTTTCTAAATCATATTATTTCTTGAAAGTGAGCTGTAAAAGTTATCAGAAATGGCTCATCTGTGTATTATATATATACCTATATGCATATTTATTCTGTGTTTCCGATAGTCATTCTTAAATTCAAACAAAAAGATTTTTCTTCTGTTCGCATCTTCCAATTTTATTACTCTGTTCATAATACCCTTCAATAATTCAATCAATTATGAGAAAAACAGTCCCTTCAAGTAACATCACACATGTTATAATTAAATCAGTCGGATTATGAGAACAACGTCTAACTAATGGCCATGGCAACAGACAGTTTTGCGATGTCTCCAAGCCTTTGCCAAAGCTTATCGGTGACTAGTTAATCACAGGTAAAACGTGGTCTAAAGGCGTAGGAAATTTGCTTCCGAGTACAAAATATTAGTCGGTCATGATCGCAGGTTTAGACCTGGACTAGTTAAACTACAGCTAATGAGTCTTTGGAAATGTTTTAATGATTTGTTTCTGAATATGGTCCTTGGTTTTTCCTATCAGTGTTCAAACAATTTCTAACATCTATTACTGGATTCTCAAAAACTTCCAGTCAAAAATTGTCATCTTCAATGGAATGTTTGTTGGTAACCTGCAGAATTGTGCACTTCTAAGTCCCCATCTTTTCCGTATAGTGTAGCATATTTATTCAAGGGCTGTCACTAATTTTTTAAGGGTATAGTTTTTTTTTAACCTCCCACCAATGTTTTGCTTTTTAAATTGGCAGAATACTAACTTACTTAACCCTTTTTGTACATCTGAAAATACTACCCAAGAATATTTTTCAAAATTGCTTCTATTGACATCCTTCTTTAGGTGTACATGGATTTTTAAGCAGTTTATAAGTGTGATCACTAATCTCGTCAATCCTACTGATATAAAAGCCAATATTGTATGAAGTAGGAAGATTTGAACCATTGTCATTACCAGAAACATGGGAATCTAAGATGAAAGATACTGTACCATTTTAATAATTTTATGGAACATTAGATTTTAAAGTTTCCCACTTTGGTATATTTTGAGTTTTTTGTATCTTTAATGTCTATAGAAGATAAGAAATATTCAGGGTAAATTTTTGTATTCATTAATTTCAGCCTTTTTGTAGTCCTGACAGTCCTGTTGTTTTAATCTCACAGGTAGGCATAGACCTTAATTTAGTATCTCAATTATATTTGTCTCAAGATAGACAGTATGTTCTAACGAAAGAATAGATAATTGATTTTATTAAGAATTTCAATTTGTTTAGTTTGCCCTATTTTCATTTGAGAGACGAATCTAATTATTTGTAATAATTATTAGTGATCAGCTGAGTTTTTGTTTTTAGTTAGGGCAATATCTCTCTTTGAGTAATTCGTAATATCATTAATGTTTCTTTAGTGTGGTTTAATAAGTACAGGTTGGTACTAAAATTCATTTTGACTCACTGGTGAATTAATTTGTTTATTAAATAAGAAAATCAAAAGGTACAGATAGTTAAAACTATGGTCTTATGCGCGATTTGTTTCATTCCTGTTTATCTTACTAAAATTTCTAATTAGTAAATGACAGTTTTCAAAAGGCGATTTCAAATGTTACTGGAATTTATGTGTTCTTGGAATTACAGTTACTTAACTGGTAATAGTTTGGCAATTTTAAGTTACATTAACTCAGTTAATCAGTGATAACTCCTATATTAAATTTGCCTTTGTCATTTCATAAGTTAGTTTTATTCCCAGATATAGTCTGACGGCCTGGCAAGACCGTTCGCCACACGGGCGGATTGGGCCCTGTCCCACGCTTATCAGAAGCTCCGATGCTGGTGACGCACTTACCGTCACATCTTCAAGTTGTATTTCCATAGCGGCTGTACCCTGCAGCTTTCGTCTACCCATGCTGGTTTCATAATTTATTGCTCCCATTGTTGTAGTAAAATGGACTAACTCCCTCTTGAAACAGCGTTTGTGACTTACCTGACCTAGCGTTGTGCACGGAACTAATGTAGTGCGTTTTATCGCAGCTGGAGTGCTAGCGTTCATGGGCTTCGTAACGTGTGATGCCATGTGTCCACGGCATTCAGGAATTTTCTTCAGACGAGAGGTGCACGAAACTTCAACTATTGCTTCTTCCCTCATTGTAACGAAGGGATGTAGTCTCATCAGAAAAGTTTGCTGGCAGATGTAGTCAGCAGTGCAAAATGTAGACTAGTAGCCGTAGTGAAGATAGTATTTATTTATTTTCTGTTTGGTTTTGGTGATTTACGCACCATCCATCAGCGCAACGATGTTCGCCTTTTAACACCTATAACCCTCCACTGGCAGGGTTTTTCCTTTTGAGTTTCCAAATTTTCAAGTCACTATTTCTTTCGGTTTGTCTTTGCGCATACTACTGGAAACATTTACAATGTTCAACCGTGTTCCGGCCCTGGTTTCCACGTCATCCGTTACCAGGGAGGAGTGATTGCTACTCCAGTCATCACGGAGTATGGCAGCGGCGCAACGCTGTGTTGGACGTGTTTGCGCACTTTAAATATTTTTTGCAGTATTATATGTCGAAGGCATGAAATAATGCTATTGATAATACTAAAGAATGTCAAAGTCTTAAACGAATTATACACATGAGGCCCCGTTTTTAAGTATATTGCCTTCTTTCAATTACATGACTATGTAGATTGATATTTTTATCAGTATAAAGATAACTTAATCAAAAACACAGGTTCAAATGTCATTAAGTGTTGTAATGTGGAAAAGAATGAATATATTATGAGTCACCAATCCCTTAACATGTTTATTTTATTTGATTCAAAATTCTTAGCGTAATATAACATTCCTTAACCACTAGTACTATTATTATTATATACATATTTATTTATTTATTATTAACTGTGGTTATTTTCAGTATCTTTTGCACCTTGCCCATGTTCCAGCATGCTTGATCTTAAAAGGTATTTTGAAGTTTTAATTTAACAACACATAAGTTAGCAGTTTTGTATTTATGCAGGGGCAAAGGTACAATACATATTTAGTTGTAGAAGGTTAACCTGAAGGAATTGCATTTATTGGCAGTTGCGAAGGCTGCAGTGGTGTCTTATGCTTCATCACTCAATTATCTTTTTCTGACCACAAAATGATCTATTTTACATTGCACATACAATTATGAAAGGTGTATATAAAGACTAAGACTGGAGACAGAATGTCTTGTGGCTTAGTAGTATGTGCAGGATTCGTGGAGGAGATAACTGACGGGTTGAATGGGAGAAATTGAGCTGTTTACCGACAGAAGATAAATTTATTTGTGTTGTTGGTAATGAAAATATCTGTTCATTATTGTGAAATATTTGCAAACTTGGTCTTAAAAAATAGCATACATTTTTTCTTTTAATAGGTACCCTTGAGGGGGAGGTGCGCACCCCTGAGCCCTCCCCTGTATCCACCACTGTTTTCGCCCCGGCTTTCTCATATACCAAGCCAGTTGGTAAGGCCTTCCCCATCTTAGTCACCAAGACAGATTGTTTCTGTTCTCTCCAGACCTGTTGCACCATCAACATCCAGGCAGCCAGTAAAACATGTTAACATGGCATCACCATTCTAGCTACTGTATGAAGATGTTTGATCATGTTGTCAGGTGGTGTTTGTCGGCAATTTTTTGAGAGTCAACCCCATCTCGATGAAGCTGCTCGCTCACGCCATGGATTACTGGTCAAAGGGGACAATGAAGGCGCTCTTTCTAGAACACGAGGTATAGTGCTACTTCTACATTTAGCTGTTGCAGTCATTATACTGTTCAAAACTGTGCACCTACTTGCAATTTTTTAACATTACGTATAATTGCCAGTTTCCAGCCAAGTTTATATATATACACACACACACACACACACCTTAAGGGGAATCTTCCTCCACCATATTGGATCCTTGGTTTTTTTTAGCTTGTTTAAGTTTTTAAAAAGGGAAATTCTGAAAGTACCTCTATACATAATTAGCTATTGACTTTACATAGCAGTACAGATGTATTCACTGAGCTATGAACTCGTATTTATGTCAAAATATTGATTTTACCATATTCTTACCTACCTGGTCTGTGAACTGTGTTGCAAAGTGTTTGAAATATACATTTTCCACTAAACATTATTAAATGTACATCCACTGTACTGTTCTACGAAACATACACACACTTCAGATGAGGGTTATTGAGTACTTTCAAAATGTCTCACATTTTATAAACACCATTTCAGAGTACACCAAAAGACTATCTGCCAATAAAATAATAAAGTCACGATTGAAAGTCCCATAGTTACATGCAGTGCAGCTATAACACTGTAGGCAAATTCAGAGCCTTTTGCTTAGTGGCGATAGCACACTTGATGTGAGTGGCAGTCTCACCCTTATCACTCCTGTGTTTCTCGTGAGTTCTAGTTCCCTTTTTTTCTCAGAACTGTTAAGGTCAATAGTTGGTTGGGTTTAGGGGTACTTTTGGAATTTTATTGAAAATAAAAACAAACTAGAAAACAAAAATTCAGTTGAACGGGTGATGATTCCCCTTATGTTAATTTTTGGGTAGTTAACTGCATACATTTTTGCTAAAGTCTTACTATGTGAGCTTTAACTTTGTGTTTTTCTATGTATTGTTAACTACATGATAACTAAATAACTATAATTCTAGTAAATTGGAGTCCCGCTAATCTGAACTAATTAGGACCGAGACCTTTTCGGATACCCATACTTTTGGACTAACCAAAATTTTTTTATAATGCTGTAAAGCAAAAATTAATGTTTCCTGTAACATCTAAAGATTAGTTCGGATTATCAAGTAGTTTCGGATTAAGGAGACTCCACTGTACTATGAATTGACTGTACTGACTGATAGGGAATTCTTTATATTAAAACTGAGCTTGTAAACAAAATGTTTTGTGTGTGTGAACATTTAAAGAACATATTTATTTTTTAAACATTTACTACATAAATTTGAAATTCGTAGTTGATATTTTTGTGTTTCTCGTAATGCTAATTCAGTGAGGAGGTCCAGGAGGGAGGTGGGGTTTGTTTTGCTCTTTCCTTCATTATTCCTGTTAAGGTGTTCTGTCCTGGCCTCTAGGCCATCGTTTCGGCTGGACCGGGTATTCTCAAACTTGATTAAGACTACTGTCTGATAGATTCAGTCCATTTTTAGTATACATAACTTTAATCTTTAAGTTCATAATGTTCAAGCTAGTCTAAATATTCATGAAAATGAAAATCCACATGTTCCTGCTTGAAGCAGGGTCATTTATGAATGACAGGAGCTATTGCTAATTGGAGCCTCATTCAGCCAGAAAAATGGATTAGGTGAGGCACAGCTGAATGAAGACTAAAGAGGAAACATGAGAGCCCCGAGGTAACCCCCGCACAACGGCAGTGTCCACCACACTCCCTGCATGAGATCCCCCCTCCTCTTCCTTCTCGCAGGTTCACCACTGTCCCAAAATTTCCCAACCACCACGGCCTGGGATTGAACTTGAAACCATACAGTGGGGGAGGCCAATGACATCCAGCTATGGTTCTAGTATAAGTTCTAATATAGTCAAACCCCAAAGTAATGAACATGTAGGTAACAAAAACAGTGATCCAAAGTATAAGTTTTCAGGAACTATCAAATATCCCAAAAATTTATGAAAACATTAAAATATCCTTGCTAAAATGAAATAAATTGCAATAAAAACCTAATAAAAATTTATTTACTGGCCCATGGCAATAATATATAGGTATTTCTCAGTAAGTTCCCTTTAACTGTCCACCAAAACACAAAAAAAATTGGGTTAAAATCCATTTAAAACTACAACGGTGGTGATTTGAGTTAGTATGCACCAAGCAAGTTAAACTTTGTGCGACGCATGACGTCAGGAAGAACTCCTTTGTTCTTCACCCCTCCCTGCCATGGTTTTCCCTTCTACAGCTCATAGCTACCGTCTAACCATGCACGCATAGCAACAGTGGTAGCCAATAACAGTGCGGGTTACAGATCTTCCTTTTCCTCCCATGTGCACCTTTTATCTCATGACCATGCCATGTTCTTAAAGCTAGACCTGCAACCGTCTGTTGTACCTGTCAGTCGTCCGTCTGGTGATCACGTGATCCTCAACCAATCGCAGGGCAACTTTATCTATGTATCTATCCATCCAACCGTCAAATATTTACCAGTTGTCACACTGAAATTTTGCCGTACAGAAGAATTGACGGACGACGGGTTGTTGTGAATCTCTTTCAACTGACTGTCGAAAAGACAGACGTGCGACTGATGGTGGCAAAGGATGGTTTCGAATCCAACTTTTAGGCTGTGTGTGTGGTGTTTAGCTTTGGATAAGTTTTAAAATAGTTCTGTTATAACTTTGATTTTTGACTTTCCTTCATGGTTTTGGATCTAGGATTGCGATTGGAATTGACTACATTGCGTGTTGACATCTGCTTGCTCTATTTTTATTGGAGTAAATTTTTCTTTACGGTTTTGGATTTCGGTTTTGTTCTATTTATTTATGACTCTTTTACGTTTTATATCTTCTGCTTTGTATAAAACACATTACGTCAATAATGGTGTGCTGGCAGCGCCGTTTCTGTTGCAACCCACCTCTCTTTTCTGTCGTATGTGTCGCAGTAGCCCTTGAATAGTAGGTCACATCCTTCACACCAGCTGTGTGCATGCCTGCTGTGTTGGCTGTCTGTACATGTGTTGCTACGGGCGGTTAGAGTGTTTGGTAAATGAAGGCATGATGGCGATGCAGCATACAAGCAATATTATTTGTTTTATTTATTTATTTCATTTTAGTGAGAAAGTTGGTCTTCGCACTGGCTAAAAATGTACGCTTACAAAAAACACATCCATAGTACGTGATACAATGTTTAGGTTTTTGTAGCAGTCACAGGAGGTCTACGGCCGTGTGGGATATATATTTCTATCTGATAGACTTCTGCATATTGAAATAAATTTGTGTTTTGTTAATAAATTATCTCATTTTTGTACAAAAATGCTTTTGGAAATGGATTCCGCACTTGTTATAAGTTGAGCACCACACTTTGTTTAAACTTTATTTTTGTTAACTGCAGATTGTTTCATTTTCAGAACATCTGCCTAGTGAATTACTTTAGTTTTAACTAAAAAAATAAGTGATATTTTGCACCATCAACGATGAAACACTGTCTCAATGTGAAAAAACATGTTTTTATAACAACTTGTTGGTGTTGAGATATTAGAATTGATGCATAACAGGCTGGAAATAGCTGAAGGTGACATCATGGTCGGGAACAGTTTTGGGCATGCAGGTCAGTCACATGGGGTTTCAACGGCCGTCCTCACTAGTGGCAGGCTGGGACCCGACCACTGTACAAAGTGGGATGGGTAGCTTGGCAGCTTGGTATAAAGTCAACAACTGGCTGAGGAGCCCAACGGATGGTGTGACTCGTGGCCATGAGTTTACCTGAATAGGTATTGGTCCAGCCGGACTGTTGGCCCAGTTGTGGCTATTGGTGGCTGCTTCTGGGGTTGCCAGAGAAGGTGGGTGTCCCAGAGGTGCTGCAGCTGTTGAAGCTCATGTAGGACCTCGCTGGGCTGGTACTTTGTTGTCCTCGAACCAAGGGTTAGTGATTCCAAGTGGCATATCTTCTTCTTGGGGGATGGTGGAGACAATGGGGTGCCATGTCCCTGTGGTGTCTTCTCCGGAGCTGCAAACAAAGGAGAGGAGGGAACCAGTAGGTGAGGCCTTTCTGGCTGGGCGGCGTGAGTTTGTCCCTGGAGGTTATTGCAAAATGCAGAAGAAGCTGGGGTGCAGCTCCAGGTAGCCTGAGGCAGATACAGCCTGTCTCTCCTGCTCCTGTGGGTGTAGGGCATGGATGGGTACTAAGACCGGCCTCGCGAGGGGGAAGCAGGTGACTATCTAAAGTGTTCTGCCACAGCCTAAGCTGAGCGGGCACGAGCCGTACCCTGTTCCCTTACTGGTGACACAAACGGCGTGGTAGTTGGAGAGGTGGGTTTTCTCTGCAGCGTCCGACAATAACTGTGGGTGTAGGCTAAAAGGCTGGTCAGGCCTCCAGAACCAGTCAAATACTCCCTCCAGCAACATAGCTGCATGGTGGATGGAGTATATACTGGGCTGGCTGACTAGCCTCCTTATGGGTTGTCTATCTGGTTGTTGTGACTCTGCCTTTCTACACACCAGATTGCACAGAAAGGGTGGCCTTCGAGTGTGTGTATTATTCAACATACAAGAGTTCCTGAGGGGGATCTCGCAGTCCTACACTAGGTCAGAAAATCAGTTGGTAAAACCCGGCTTCCTGCTTCACTCTGTAGGGTGTGGTGTTTACGTGACGGTAGCACAGTCACCGAGGATTGATACTTCAGAAGTAAGAGAGAACTCGTATTTTATTCCCAAAATGAATAGACACGGTGGCCCGTAGTACCACCTTACTACCTCAAGCTGACCAGAATTCCTAACTACGCAAAATCCACGTGAAGGGGACCTGGTTCTAGGCTGGAAGGCGGATTCATCTAGGTAGCTAGATAACTGACCCTATCTACTCTGTTCCGTGTCGTGAAGGGACTTGGGGGCCCACTTCCTGAAAGGCAGTGGAGTATTGGCATTACCAGTGATAAGCGGCAAGGGTGGATGTCAACAACTTCTTCGAAGTCTGCTGGTAGAGATCCTCTGGAAGGTCTGGAGGGCGTTGTTGAAGTCGCTGAAGAGCTTCGGGTTGTCTGGGAGACATAGAGATCGGTATAGAGGTCCAGCACACGCAGTGGTGGAGCGAGCTGTCGGGGTTGCTTGACTCTAAGAAGAACCAAAGAACAACTGACGTTTCTGGGCCACGTGCAGTAATATATTAAGCAATCTTGCCCTCATCCAGACTGCAGGGGTGCGGCAGGTCAAGTCGTCTTCTAATGGGCGGAGCCAAGGGTTGTCTGCTGCAGTATCTGCGGTGGCTGGAGCGTGGTAGGTGGCGCCATTCCTGGGCGCGCTCTTGAGCTACTTGACTGTAGAGGGTGGTTTCGGCCGCTGGCTCACTCTTATTTTCAAAGGGGTGGCTTGGTTTTTGTCTGCGGCGAACAGTATAAAACTGATGTGTCTATTACTCCGCTACAAGGGACACGTAACTTGTAGGTACTCTGGCAGTTGTAATACTGGTTCGGACCCCACCTGGTTCACCAAGGAGAAACACATAGATGAAACTAAGTTGGTTGTGTATCTGTCATGAAAGCATCACATGTCAAAATAAGTAAATTTGAATTTAATGAAACAGCAAAATAGAGAGAGGATTTTCAGGAACCATGGAATTTTATTAAATTGGGGGTTTTGCTGTAATTAAAGGCTATTCACTATAAAATAAGCCTTGTGTGAGATATATTTAATTCAACCCTATCTTTCAGAAATATCTGTGCAAAATGTGTTCTGGGGCCCTATTCTGTAACTTTTTACTGTCATTACGTAAAGACGTTTACTGCTTAACTATCTTATGAGGTAAAATGTTATTCCATAACTCAGTATGTCTTCATGATGCCCTTTTGAATGCCTCGTAACTGTCCTTATATAACGACAGACCAACAATCTTTAGGAATGAGAGTAGAAAGAAAATTGCTGATGTATTGAGGTTAATTCTAGCAAACACATTCCACTGAAAAAAAAAGTTTCATAATGCCCTGCAAATGAGAAATATTTTATTCTGATGTATTTCCGCACAAATGAACTGTGTCTGGAATACATTTAAGGAATATATTTTATATTTCACTAGTGACTCTTGCTTTAATGTAACTACAAAGTGATAGATTCAGCCACTGGTCACTGCCTCCATCTCGAGATGCTTAAAATGAACTAGTATTATCTAAAGTCGTATATCCATTCAAAGAAGTAATTTTATTTTAGAAGTGTTATTCGAAAATGTATTAAGAAATATATTTCAGTTATAGTTGAAAATTCACGATAATGACAAAATTTGTGACATAAGACAATCTCTAATAACTGAAAAAATATATAATTCAACAAGCAGTTTATTATTTAAGGACACAGCCTGTTATGTTGCCTAACATACATCTTTGCACAAAAGTATCGATAAAGATATGGTTTACAGAATACCACATTAGGTTGCTTATGGGTGACTATCATTATGGTCCTCTTTATCATAAGGACAATCACGTTGACTATCTTTAAGCAAGCTCAAGTTAGAGAATAGGGCCCCTGGAATGCTAACCGAAGAGGACAGATGCACTTGTGCAGCCATGTAACAATGCTCATTCTACCACTTTTCCAAATTTAAGGTTTTTTTAACAGGTAAGTCAACGGAGATGAATGATAATCCATCACTTTTTAACCAGTAAACAAACTTGAATGTATGGAATGGAAATGCCCAAATGGTCCTGTCAAGAAGAAATTCTAAACTTAATGGAACTTCTGTAGAAGAAGTTGAATTGCTCATCAGTAAACCATCCACACTATTCACACACTCCAAAAGGGGGATTTTTAGTTGTTGGAGTATCCTGCATACATTCTAGATCGGACTCCCTTGGATTGTTATTTCATCCAGAGGAAGTTGTGCATACGTGGCTGGGGAATAGAGTAGAAATTTTTTCTGAGTTTATAAACTAGCTTGTGTGAAATGTTGGAACAAATTCATTATAAAGCAAAATAATATGTTGAAAATAAATTATATTGTTGCTGATACACCCACTATTGTAATTAAGTACAAAAATAGATTGTGGAGACTCACTGAGCTCGGTTTTTTTTTTTTTTTTTTTCTTCTTTTCTTTCTTGGGTCAGTCACCAGTGATACCAGTCACTTGGACCGGTCCCAACTTGTGAGTATGCTGGCCATGCTGACCACTCAGTCTGTCTTCATTATAATTGTTTACTGTTTACTATGTTGGATCACTGAAACAAAAATGACATCATCTGAATCTTTCGTAAGTTATATGCAGCTCAAAATGAAATTTCTTGACACAACCCTCCACTACGTGTGTGACAGTTGTGTAAATATCGCTAAGTTACAGTGCACTGCCGCTCCCCCCTCCCCTCCCCTCCGCTCCACCTCATCATTTTATCAATAAACAGTTTTTAAGCAAGACAGTTTAGCAATTTATTTTCACCTTTACACATTTACATAAAATGTACGAATACTCATATTAGTTTATTTAGGCTCATTTTTGCATATTTTGGTTTTATATAGTAGGGTAATACTGTCAATGGAGTTGTCAACTTCAAATGAAGTGTTAATAAAGAGGGTTTGAACCGAGTTGAGAGGGTTTGGTCACTGATTGCTACTTGTCTTGAGAGCCGGTGAGGGTGAAATGAGGTGGAGATGAAGCAGCGGGAGAAGTAGGAGTGCCTCGAGAAAACCTGCCAGTCTGCCATGTTTTCCACTTGCAAAAATCCAGATAAACCTGTCGGGAACTGAACCTGGCTCGCAGTGGATGAAGTAGCAGTAAGACTTCTTCACAACGTGCCCTCCAAGTAAATATAAATAGTTTTCTGGTTGGTAGTCATTTCTTAGAACTGGGCTTTTTAGTGGTTTTTGAGGGATAACTTTAATGTACTTGTATACTTGCATTGTTTTCATCCAAAAGCTTTGTGATGACTTTAGTGTTACTTCTTAGATGTAATGGGCATTTTGAATGAAAAAATGAGGGGAAGTACATATTTGTCTGTCAGAAGTAGTTATTTTCGTTCACAGTGTGGAATGTGTTTGCTTTCAGGGATACTTTGGTGCCGTGGGCTGTTTGCTAGGAGAATTCAATTCTCATATCAGCTGAGAGTTGGCAATTATCTGTAAGCTTTCTTGAAACAAGGCGCAAGAAATATTGATACCGTACATATATCATAAGTGCAATTATGGTGTCTTTTTGTGACATAAAATATAGTTATTTATGTTATGGTTTGGAATAACTGATGGGTTTAACATTCCATTAACATTGTTGAGTCCCTTGCAGGGAACGAGCCAAAGTTTGTGTGGGTAATGTGTTGCACATCACAAGTTTGTGAGGCCATCAGCCAACGAACATTAATATATGTATATATGTGGCTTTATTGTTTGCTATCGCACATTTATTGGGACTTGGTCATTATAATCTCAGAAAATTCACCAACAATGCACAAACTATCAATTTAATACAATGATAGTTAGGGATTTCATTTTATTACATTTGCAGCTCCGACAGAGTGTGGCTTTTTATCAAAATTAAAAAAGAGCTCCATCAGCTTCTGCTAAAGGAGTGGTCGTTGAGGAGTTAAACATAGGAGCTGCTGGTAGAAACTATTCTGGCTGTATGTTATTTGTATTAGTATTTTTTAAGATAATTTTAGCTCAATTAACTAAAAGCTTACTTCTTGCACACTAAAGACTATGGATTTTTACGTTGTACAAGTCTTGTACGTGTGTGATATGTTTATTTGAGAGTGATGTATCTCTATGTCTAGAGATTAATACAATGATATGTTTGTTAACTGTTCTTTTTGAGTAATTTCGGGTTTCATCCTTTGTTATGCATTTTAAAATAGCACAATGTAAAGCCAATAATTTAAGTTTTTTTTACCAAGACTACACTCATTATATTATTCTTCCCTTTTTCTAGGTTTGTGCCTATGTTCATACTATGATGGTTATAAGTACTTGAAAAATGAGTGTTTTGAAACGCAGGGATAAATCCAAAGAAATATTCTGGAAGATCAGAGAGGTTACAATATTATAGTGCATGTTTTATTCAAATACACTTATGCCATATTTATAAATTTTTCATTATAAAATGCATAATGTTTGTTCTATTTTCTTTGTTTCTGCATCTTTCTCCCAAATAAAACTGTGTGTATAGTTGGGAATGCATAACATTAGCTTTTGTAAAATGTCTTGTATCTAGTGGTATTGTTTATTTCTCTGAGTCATTAGCAGTTTCAGTTCCTTACTAGGGATTTTTTTCACGCCTTACGATTATTTCAAGGATATTTTATACTCTCTGGATTGAGTTTAAGATGCAAATATCTGGGATCAATTTCACAATTTCTTGGCAGATTATTTGTTTCCTTCTCAAATTATGAAATGTTTCTTGCGCTGTGTAGGCAGTCGCTTCAAGGTGGTATCTAGTAATTTCCCTATAATTTAACAATAGCTTAGTTTTCTAGTCACCAACTTATTCAAGAGGTGTTTGTTTAGTGAGATGGCTTCTGATAATAATTACATGATTTATATTTTGAAGCCTTTTAAGCCACCTCATCCAGTGATGAGATATCAAAGCACGAAAAGGGTTAAGCACAAAGTCATCCCCAGTACGGTGGGATTTCGAGGCTTAGAACCTCAATATCCAGGGCTGTAGGAGTGTCACAAAGTTATAAAAATATGAGTCGCAATAGCGAACCCCCGACGTCAACAGGAATTGCTCACAAGCCCCTTAGCTAGGTCTACCACGGGGTGGGTTCTCTACGTTGAATGAAAAAGGTTTCCGATTGTAATCCGTGCGAGGATTCTGACTGGACGGAAGCCTGGGGATTGCAACCCCTAGCATTAATTTTATGTTTAAAGTTCTGCGGTACGTATAATGTGCTTTGGTGATGTTGATGGCCTTCAAATGGAGTGATGCCAGGGTTGTGGTGATCGTACCCAAGGAGTTCCTACTTACACTTAGGCAGGAAGCCTGTGTGCTCTCCTTAACCAGGCCTCTCCAGCCGGCAGAGTAGGAAGCTAGGTGAAATACCTAATTCCACAGATGGAAGGAAGTAGTGTTAGGTGTAATTGCCGTGTGGCGGTGGTTCGCGTAGCCGGCTTTATCTTATGTGAGTGAAGCAAAATAAATCTAACTATTCAAAATCCTTAAAGACCAACAGAGGTGTTCATTAAAAGCTAAGAAAGGAAACATTAATAATGACGGAATAAAATATGTTTATTCAAGATGTATTTAAAAGAAAATATTTAGCCAAGTGGAGCCACGCTCTCCTATCCAAAATAAAATATTTTGTATTGATTAAGTGGAAGTTTAATTACATTAAATGCCAGGTGAAGGCAACCTGGATAATACAACGTGGTGTGATGTGTGATATTGAAAGCATAAAAATACTTAAATAAAACTATAGCCCAATAATAACAATAATTTCCTTATTGAATTAGGGAGGTTTGTTCTGAAGGGACCTAAATGTGAAATTGACAAATAGGAGTTCTTCACCCAAGTGATGAAGCTGTGGCTGGGCCAGGGCATTAAGGGTAGTCCAGAGGGGACATTTTCGCTATGATGTACAATACCTGGTTGGTAGAGAGGAAGGAAGAAGTGGAGGAATTTTTTAGGGATGACGTCCACTGGGTGCTCTGGTAGCCGTTGATGACTCTGGAAGCTGCTGGTGGAGGCCGAAGAGGTGGAAGGCCTCTGGGTGGCGGCGGCGGCCCTCCGAGATTGCTGGAGGTGGCCAAAGAAGTTGAAGGCCTTCTGGTTGGTGGTGGTCCTCCGGAGCTGGATAGCGTTGTCGACCACTGGGTCTTCCGCGGTCACCGACGTGAGTGAGGGACTCTGCCCTATGCTAACACCAATGGCCTTCACAGCCAGAAGGTGCAGCAGAATCACTCCTGACGCGTGCTCTGGGATTCCTTTTATACTAAATTTCCCAGTTTGTTGGCTCTCAGAGGGGTGTGGGGGAATTAACCCCGCCTCTCGAGGGTGGAGCTTATGATGTCAGACATGGGTTCCTGGATCCTTATCTGGAGCGGCTCGAGGTGAAGACATATCTTGCCCTCATGCGCTCGTGGAGGCCTTCTCTTTGTTCTGGGTGGGTTGCTTCCCTTCAGTGGTGTAAAGTTCAATCAAACCTTGGGGCTTTCTTAGCGGGAGCGGCAAAGTGGAAATGGTCGCTTCTTCTGGGAGGGGCGTTGATGTGACTGCTTTTTGTAGAGGCTTGGCGAACAGTAAAAGCATGGATCATGTGGTTAATGGTTACATTGTGGCTCTGTCAACTTTGGTTGGTCCACATATCCTGCTTCCATTACTGTCTTTATTTGGAGTTGACTTGTCCATTGGGCGATTGCTGCTCAAGATGGGGCGAAGTCGGCCATATCGTGTGTGCTTCCCAGAAGCACCAAAATGTGTAATGCGTCAATTTCATTGTTAAGTTTTCAAGGTTATAGTCCTATTTTTACTGTTCATTCAAATGTGCATGAATGAAATAGTATTGCCATCTGCACATAATTGTTGAGGTGATAGGTTCTCTCATTTTTAGTTTGGTTCGGTTTTTGTTTTAAAATGTCAGTTCTTGTTTCGGGTTGGTCATGGCTACACATTTTTATGAGGGCAAGAAAGATTACAAAAAATTTTATGCACATAATATGTCTGTTGTCAAATTGGCTTTCATGTCAAGCAAATGTTCACTGAGTTTTGTTTCACTATATCTAGAGGCTTCAATCACCCTATAAAAGTAATAATATTACCAGCATATATGAGTATCATCTTCTTTGCATCATGATAGTTCTGTTCAACAACAGTGTCACACTTTATTGCATTGTTATAAATATCTGCTTCTGAAAACATTTTGTGTAAAAAGGAACTCAAAAATTCATAGAAAACCATTTATGCACATAAGATTTCATTTTCATTTTAGGCAAACACATGAATATCATTGAGGTAAGTAAAGTAGCATCCTATAAGTGTGTGTGTGTGTGTGTTGTGTCCCCCCCCCCCCCCCCCCCCCCAATGGAAACAAGTTTCTCAATAGTGTTAGGATTAGGATGCTCTTTGCATTGTTACGATCCAATGCTGAAAACATTCTTTCACCAGAAACCTGGCTAGCAGATTGCATTGCGAGAGTTGAGTAATATCTCTTTGTTGGTTGCCCACCATACACAAGGATTACCTTTCCTTATAATAGGTTCTCTCAAATAATTTCCAACTTGTTGTGGAGCAAGGTTTTTCTTTTTAGCATATTTAGCAGCACATCTCAAACTGTCCCAGACAGAGGATTCCTCCTGCTCATCAAATGAAATGTCCACAGATTGTTCCGAATCATTGCTATGCAGAGTATTTGTCATGTACTTCAGGCATCTTGTTACTCTTATGGTCTCCTCATTTGTTAACAGAACAGATTTAAATTGTGAATTGAGAACCATAGCATAATGATAGGTCTCCAGATTCCCAACATCTGGACAACACGACTTCAGTCCTTTTAGCAAATGATCCGCAGAGATTTTTCCTTTTAAATTCCCCCGACTAAAAAATATTGGAATTTTTTGTGCGGTACCGTCTAGCAGGGGAATTCACACGAGATGATGAATGATACTGTTCTGTGCTTATTTCTTTTTTAGCCTCTTCAAACGGTGTCAACACTTCAACATACCCTTCAAGGATGGTCCACTCAGAATCTTGCAATTTTTTTATGCTGATTTCTGCAGAAGCCAGCTTGGCCATTATAGTTTTTTTTTTTTTTTTTTTTTTTTTTTTTTTTTTTTACTGATGCGCTCAAACATTGTATATTCAGAGTTCCATCTAGTGGGAATGTCTTGAACAACTTCAAGAACTGGTTGATTTGAATTGTTTGCAATATACTCCATGCTTAACTGCTCTGTGAATAATGTTCCACAATACGACGTGCTTTCTTGAGAGTGTCTTCCATTTCAGTGGTGTATTTTCTGGCACTTGAGATGACTAATTGTAGTGTATGAGCAAAGCATGAGATACCTTTCCATGCAGTGCGAAAAACTGCATTCACTACATTTGGCCCATTATCTGTGACTATGTAAACTGGAATGTCTTCGTCATGAAGATCCATGTCCCATCTGTTTACAATTTCTTACAACTTTTCACAATTGCCTTTCCATCTTTTGCGCCTTCAAAACATAACATTCCTAAGCATAAGCGTTGATTTTATAAATAATTTCCCATGAAATGGCACATAAGTGAAATATAACTATCCATGACTTGACCACATGTCTGTATAAAAGACATTGATTTGACCTTGCCAAGGTTATTTTGCAGAACATTACGAACTTCCTCCTTTAAGGTTTCATGTATACTGGGTATAACGTGATGATTGATTTTGTGACGTGATGGAACACTGTAGTTTGGTTGAACTTTTTCCATAACATCTCAATTGTGAAGGGGTGCATGTTGACTGCTATCCAAATTACAATTTTGGTTGTAAGTGCTGTGCTCTTTTTTGCATTCTGCACACCATTTTTTTGTCTAATGACTTCTAGGGTTTTTTGGGTGGCATTATCTTCTTCACACTTGTGTTTGTGTGCTTCCGTTATTTCTTGATTTTTTGAAACTCAGCATATTCTGCAGGGTACTTTTAAAGGTGTTTATTTAAAATATTTTTTAAATTGTACTTGGTTTTATAAACGTTGCCACACTCTTAAGCATTTTGCACTTAAGTTTTAATTTGTTGAGTTGTGCTCTTTTTCATATTATGTCCACACATTTGAGCCAAAACATTTTTCAGTGGTTCACTTGTACTCGCTTTGATTTTTTGTTTTTAAGGTGGCTTATTACTGATTTTATTTTGTTTTTTGAAAAAGTGGAAATACTGCCAACTGATTTCCTCAAGATGAACAGCCTGCTGTAATGTGATTTACTTCATTTTCTTAATCAGCCGTTGCAGATAACCAGTAAAATTAATTTAATAATGTAAACAAATATCTGCTGCAAGCAATGCAGGCTGTATAAAACCTCAGTAAAAAAAAATCCCGCCCAAAGCAGAAACAAAAATGTTCTTTATTGTTCTTTTAACTACACTCGTGCAGGCAGTGGAACACTGCCTCACACAATGGTGAGACCATGGCTGGTTTATAATCAGGCTGTTAAAAAGCGTAGTGATTATCCTAAATTGGTGTTGCCGAACAAAATGACAAAGGAGTCAGCAAGTATAGAAATGTAACAAGATAAAACCATCCTGTAGGGTATTGTGTCCATGCAGTGAACAAAACTTGAGTCAATACCTGTTCATCTGAAAGGGAATACTGTATCAGCAAGTGTGGCAGTACTGTCTCCATAGAACAATATTTATTTGCTAAATATTTACGTGGGAGTTATTTCCTTGCTTTGTTAATATTAAATTATAATTGAAGTAATTTACGTTATTAACATTTGTGTTCATAATTTGAATATATAACTAGTATGTTTAACAAACTGAAATAAAACAGTATTCCTGCATTGGCAGTGGATGGTTTATTGGGAAACGTTACCTATTATTCCAGAGAACTGTTTAGGATGATTTTAACTTTACAACATGTAAGTAGTAAAATTGTAAATATAGTGACATGGGTATGCTACTCACCGTAATATAAGAGGTAGTGACATTATTTGGTAAATTTTTAATTAGAGACCTGCTAGTTCAGGTTTTTTTAATTTAAGTCCAGTTCGAGCAAGTTTTTAAAAAAATGTTTCAAGTTTTGAGTCAAACTTTAGTAGAAAATACACTAGTCCAAAGGATTTAATAAATAACTAAATGCAATTTACTTTTCAATTTTAATACATTATACTATGAATATGTTGTAAAATAAATAATACTCACAACATACATACTTTACTACTTTTAGTTTAATTTTCATTTAACAAGTATTGGAAGAAGTTAATGTATACATAAAAACTGTATATTCATTGTAGAATGGGTAAATCATTGCAGGATAGCTAATGCATTGTATTCTGCTTACCATGGGCTTGTGATTGTGAATGTGAACCTGCAACAACAAAATTTCTCGTATGATCACACTTTGAGAGATTATTTCTCATTTGGAGACTATTTTTATGTATTTTAATTTTTGGATAATATTTGTTGCATTAAAGTTTCAATTATATTTAACTGGAATTATAAATATTCTATTGTAATCATTTTTGGTTAATAACAACATAATGCATCTGCAACAAATAGTTAAGTTGGCAAACATTCTGATTGTATAAATGGCTGCTGCATGTAGCTTTGTAAACAATTATGTAAAACACATTAGTTGTAAGCATGGTTGTTTGTTTGAATTTTTGACAAACTTATAATTTGTAAGAAATGTTAAAGGCAACTAAAACATTTCAAATTTAGCTTAACATGAAATTACCGATATGGCATGTTAATTTGAAGTGATTATTAAATAAAAGACATCTATAATTGTGATGTATGTTGAATATTATTAAAAAACACTTCAAAAATATCATATTTACACGTAAGTAAACTAATGTTTTTCTCTTCATACACAATAACTTAATCTATGTCAATGAATTCTAGAGCCATATTGGTCTATTGAAAATAGGGCTGGGCTGATAACCACTTTTGCAGATTCTTGTGAGCCGATAGTGCTGGTATTTGATATTGATACCTACATTAGAAGAAACTTTTATGTGATAAAAGAATATTTGAATACATACTTTCATGGTTTATTATTAAAATATATTGTATGCAGCCAAGAACACTTAAAACAATGAACTTAAAGACTTCTATTAGCACTAAAAGTATTTTGGAAATCTAATAGAAATTTGTGTTAGTCAGTGTCACACTATGTACTATTTGATGATTAGTAAACATACAAAATAATAGGTAAATTAATTTCACATGAATTCTTCAAAATTGAAGAATAAAAGCAGCACTCAAAGAATACTTTAGTAATATTTTTTTTAATCTTGACAACTTAAACATTTTCTTTTTTTAATTAATTAAAGATAATACTACATGCAGCATTGCATGTACACATGCCTATTTGTGTTACATTGCATGTGTAAAAATTAAAATGGAATTAAAACTCTTCTGCTTTGAAAATTAAATTGGGAAATTGAAATCATACTATTTTTAGTCTTCACCATTTTCTTTTATAGTTCCCTTCATGGTTTACTCCAACTAATGGGAGAGAGAGAATCATGGGCAAATTATGCTTTTACAATTTCTTCTGTCAAATGTTTTTGGTTATGTTCCATTCATTTTGTCACAGTTTTATTTATTTATTTAAAAACTTGTGTGTATTTTGCTACACATTGGTGTAAATGGTCATGAGTGTTTCTCTAATATGAATGTAGACATGAGTTTTGTTTGTGTAAAGGTAATGCCTATTTCCAACTTACATCATCAAAATAATTACCTTACAACTGCACCACACATTCTTATTTTCCGTAATAAACTTTGTTAGTAATTTAATACGTAACTAGTAAATCAGGGTTTACTAGACCTCATTACCAGTCTTGATTATTTTGAGCCCTGTGCTTTGAGCATGTAAAATTGGCACCACAACTGTGATTCTAAAGAGGAGGAATATAATACACTGTTTTTCCAAGTTTTCACTTCATTTGTTTTTTTGGCGAGTCATATTTACAAGTTTTGTGTCTTTGGTGAAGATTAGACAAGTGGATTTGTGTTTACTATTAATGAATTGCAGTGTTTCTAATTTATTCTTAACTTTTCTCTTAGTTTCAGATGATTGAAGAATATTAACGTTGTGCGAGTGTGACTTTTCCTCACGAAACTAAAACGAAACATATGTTATGAACACTCGTGAAACTGCAACAAAAAAAAATATATTTTCGTTAAAGCTCAGCCGTGACAAAAGCTCGACTAACTTCATAACATTTTAGCAAGTTATTCTTTATAAAAATTTGTTGCAAAATCAAACAAAAAAAATATTGGGGTCTTGCCTACATTTAAATTTTCATTTTATGTACTTATTTCATTTATTAAATAATGAAAACAAACAAGATGATTTACATGAAAAAAAAATTTTTTTGCTGGTGCACTAAATTAAGCACCTGAAAATTCATCAAAATCTGGAATTTTCATTTTGTTACAAATTTCTTAATGAAACGAGAATGAAAGTAGTAATTTTTAATTTTTTGTTTCAGTATACCAAATACTTGCACAACCTTAAAGAATATATGTAGTACTATTTTATTTCCATGCAGGAATTTAATTTCAGAATTGGTTAGCATAGACGTTTGAAAATTAATATTGTTACTATTTCTCTCTCTAGAAATTAAGTGGGCTAAACAAAGTTCGTTAAGGGATGGAGGTCTTAATCAAATAATAGAATTAATTGTAATTTTCTAATTTTATTTACAACTACTACAGTAAAATTCTCTGAACTCAAATTCTTGCAAATTGAAATCACTTACTGTTCGTAATTGACACCAATTAATAAAATTTATAATTATGACAAGGAAATCAATGAAATTAAACAATTAAAAATCAGTCCCAATAGACAAAGAATCAACCTATTCAATTATTTTATAATTTATGCATCCATATTTTACAGTTAGAATATTTACAATAAAATCAGTATTACACATCCATTCACTCCCACCTCCATTCAGTCCATGTCCCACCAGTTGCAATGTTGTAAGAGTCCTCCAAGTGCCCTCATACACAGTGAGCTTCACTCGTCTGTTTCACACCCTCTCATCCATTCAAGCCACGAACACCTCGCATGCCATCGTCCTGCAATCTCCAGTCTTCGTCCACACTTCTCGCGTGATGCGTGCATCACAAAGGGCTGAGGCACCAGCCAGTCTCACCAGAACATTCTTGCATCGTTGCTAAACGCATTGGGAACTCTAGCGGGTGAGAGGAGGTCTGTGATGCCAGGAAGTCCCACCGCTGTCGGCATTCACTGGATTCCCAGAAGGGGGGATCAGGAGGCCATGAGCGCATCGTTCCAGGAAGAGGGGAGGGCGATGTGGGTCTCTGATTACGGCACGGGGCAATTGAGTCTGCGCCAGCTGTACCGTGCTTCCCAGAACATACCCTGAAAATTCCAAGACCAAATGCCAGCCTGGATGGGCGTTTGGGATCAAGTTAGTGGGAAAACATTGGCTGCTGGTTTTATTGATGTTCTGCACTGCACATAAATGGGTGGAAAAAGTTAAAATGTGGCTGGCACATCTAAAAAAATACAGGTTTTTTTCCCCAGGGAGTGCCAGGCAGCTGGGCATTTTATGATGCTACACCACTGTTTAGCTTCACTGTTTTTGTATATTAAAGATGCTGATGGTATTATTTGGTGATGATAGCCTCTGGTGTGGAAGTAAAAATTTTATTGAATCTGTTCCTGCAGTAGTTTATTAGACGTTTTTTTTATAATTAACTCACCGGACATTGGCTCTACTCCACATGGTGGTATTATAGTACATATTCTGGTCTGCATTAATGCCTCCATGACTTTGCTCTTTCATCACTGTTATTTTTTTTAGTGGTAGCATTGTTAAAAAAACTATTGTTTGGTAAACTCCTTTTATAGCTAAAAGAAATTGGTAAAGCAAATTTCAAAATACTTTGTCTACTACATTTTCAATTCATATTATAGTAAAGAATTATATTTAAAATAATGACTTGGGTGTCAAGTAGATAGAAATGTTTTGAGATATTTCAGCTTGTTGACTTTGTTATATATAATGCTCGATTGTCATCATCAGTACTTTGTTTTGAACTGTTCTCTATAACTGTTTCAAAATAATTATGCAATGTGGCACTACAATTAAAGGACTCAATATAGTGTAATGTAGTTTATTGTAGTGTGGTTTCATTTTTCATTACATACAACATTTCTACTAAGTGATTTTGGTGGCATTTCTGTTATTTAGCATATTCAAAACATGATATATATTGTTATGTTTGATGGCTATTACTGTATTTTGGGATCTGAGGGGAAGTTATACAGTTCTGCTGCATTTGTTGCATCATAAAATTCATTTTATTCAACCTTACATTACACCATTGCATTTGGTACAAATGCAACCTTGACACACTGTGGTTACATTTGTACAGCAATCCTTTGATTTTTCAGCTAGGGATGGGTCAGTTCCGGTAACCGGTTCTCGGTTCTGCTGGTTCTTGTGACGTAAAGAACCAGGAGAGAGAATTGGTGTCAAGATTTTGATTGTATTATAACTTTAAAAAACACACACACACACACACACATTAGTTATACAGAAGAGTACATGAAGCAAGAAAATTACCTACCATCCATTTCCTCTATTGATTACATGTCTACTTGGTAGTAGCATTTTCACATTTACAAGTTGGTTAATGATTGACTTGAGATTTTAAGAGTACAACAAAATCATATGGATATGTAATAGGAATCGCATATTTTTCCAGACATAAACAAAGAAATAAAAAGTGTGTACAGAAGTATACTGCTGTTATATGCAGCATGCACAAAATAACTCAGGATGTGGACAAGGCTATGGCAGACTCAGGAAACAGAAGAGATCACGGAAGTGAACTGAAGGAACACCATTTAATAACAAGATATTCTGTGCAACTTGGCCCTTCTCTCTGGTGACCGCCAATGAAAATAATTATCTTGGAGGCTATGTGATGTGTGTGCACGTTGAAATTATGAACATTTTGCAGGAGCATATATTTCTGTAGCAAAATCATGCATTTCATTTTCAAGTAGAAAACCCAAAACTTTTGTTGCTGTATTTATTTGTGTGCTATATTCTGGATAAAATACCTTCTACTTGTTAGTGAACGTGTGCAAGTGTGCGATTGTTTCAGTTTTCTTTCACAGGCGTGATTAAAAATAATTTTCATTTTTTTATTGCATTTTAACATTGTATTTCTCTTTGCCATCAGATCCACTTAATATAAGAGGACAACCTGTGATAATGTTACAGTATGTTATCTGACATTTGTACTTACAGCATTTAAAAACAGGAAAAACAATGTAGAACCAATTTTTAAGAACTGGTACAGAACTGAGAATCAAAAAATTACGAAACTACCCCGGTTCTTCAAGAACTGGTGCAGAACTGAGAACTGAAATATTTATGGAACTAACCCATCCCGAATGTCAACCTTTACTATTTATGTTTGTTGCACTTTGCCATATGTTGAATATGACTGGGATTTATTGGATTGTAATGCAGTGCCATCACTTAAAAAAAATGAAAATGCATATCCAAATGTCATTATTTTTATAATACATAATTTTTTCATGTTTATTCCATGAAAATGTGCTCTTAACAGGTCTGGAAGTACGTAGTTAAGTTTACATTACCTTCATTGGGGTAACATGTTACTCGCCACACAAGTTGATAAAGTTACACCTGACTGTCATCTTCTCAGAATGTGTTTGAGTAATGTGTGTGGCATTCTAAAAGCAGGTGAAATTAGCTTGTTAATAGCCACTAAATTTAAGTAATCCTACTAACAAACAATTGGGTCACCTCGACCTATCCACCCCTATCCACGCTTGGCCTGCATGTTCACCCGACTTGTCTCCGCTAGACTACTTCTTGTGGGCCACATGAAAGGTTGGATTTACGAGACCCCTATGGAATCAGACGAAGACCTGCTGGCGTGGGTTATGGCTGCGTCGGATCTTGGACATCCAGGTATTGGTAATTGTGTGTACCAGAACATGGTATGTAGGTACCGTGTTTGTGTAGACATCGCTGGTTGTCACATCAAGCCCTTCTTGTAAGTGGACCCTGAAAAAAAACAACGTAAAGTGGGAGAGGTCAACATGTGATGTGGTGGTGATGTTTATCACGGGGAAACTGTACATTTCCGCACCTAAGTTCCTATGCAAGACGTGACTGTCTTGGTCCCCACTACAAGCCCTTACGTTGTCTAATGGGAATTTTGACACATTTGGTATTTGGTTTAATTGTTGTTTGGCTGCCCTATATTATGATTTTCCCAGAAAGTATGGTTTGTTACAGTGGCAACATTCACTTTGTTACCAATTTACTTTCAAACTCAGGCATACAGTATATCTGTCATTCATTGTGTGTTGGCAAGTAAGTGTATTGATTTACGGAATAACCGTAGCTTTTAAATAGACCAAGTCAATTGGCAAACAAAATTAACAAAAAAGGGACACCACAAAGTAGTAAACACAATAGGACACCATAAAACTAGAAAGCTATATTCTAACTCAAAATTTTTGTTGTTTAATTGATCAAGATTTTCCAGAGTTGTTTTATTGTGAATTTGTGCTATGGTTTTCCTTCTGTTCAGAGGGGTGGGTGTTTTTTTTTTCTGGGTCTCCAGAGCTTTCTAATTATTTCTTGTTGGCTATTGTGTTAATTCAGTTAACTCTCGTGTCTAAGACGCCTGAAATAATGAACCTCTCAAAATAACAATCCTTTGTTTGGGAACCATGAAACTAATTTTAATATGAAAGTTATGTCAATAACAACCCCTTTGAAATAATTTTTTCCCTGGGAAACATGAAAGGTCTTGGAATTGATTGTTTTCTGTATCAGTCTTCCTTTTTTTGGTAGCTATTTGTGTTTAGAGAGCATAATTGTGTACAAGTTGTTGCTTTTTTTTTGAACTGATTAGAATCAATTAGTAGTAACTGCTGATTATACTAGTATGTGAATAAAAAGGTTGTCTAATTTACTACACTTGTTGGGCCTCTTCAATTTCTGTATATATTTATGCAGTTTATAATTTGCATATTTTGTTGTTGGTGACAAGTTCTGTTTCATGAGTATATTGTATATTGGTGACATGATATCACAATATCAACTTGGTTCTATGTGGGGAAGGGTTATGTGTGTGCTAATATTGACAGTAAATTCTTACGTTATGTTGGTAATGAAACTACTTTTATTTTCAATATTAATAAAATTCAGTTAATGTTTAAATTTCAAATATTGTTACTATAAAATAACATATTGTACTTCTGAGAGAAAAACTTATTTTTAACATTTATTTATTTTCAGATTATATAGGCTTTATTTATAATCATGTATTCAAATTCCTATGATTTTCTTTCAGAAATTAGATTCTCGTATTCAGTAATGGGTATTGTTTGTCAATTTAAAATCATGTTGTAGATTTTGTATGTTAAGCATGTTAACATTTTTAATTTGTTTAAATAAACTGTAAATTTTGTATACCACATTTTCATTTATCATAAATGTTGAGCATACAGTATTAATTGAAAGGTTTTGTATAGTTCCTGTTGATAATCTTAATGCTGTACCATGTGTTCTTCCTTTTGTGTTCAAAATGTGAATATTGTTGTTATGTAACTGGCTGGGTCGCGCTTTTTGTGGTGGGGGGGGGGGGGGGGGGGGGGGGGGAGAAAAAATACTGAATACTGGAAGTGGCCACATATAGTTCATCTATGGGAATTTTTCATAGAAAGTTGATGATCTGTTCAATCTGTTAGCTGCCACAGTGTCACAGTCATTCTTAAAATCCTTTTCCGCCAGATTGTTGCCTTGAAATGTTAACATGATTATCTAGGGAGTGAATGTGATGTTCATAAGGGACATCTACTATCTCTGTGCCAAGCTAGCGTAGAAATATTAATGGTAGCTCAGTTACTTGTTGAAAATGAAACTTATAGGAATTATGTAGTTTCCTTTCAAAATTTTTAATGAAAGCATTTAATTTTCATAGTCATAGACACTTAACTGGGATGACTTGTGTCTCAATTAATGCTGGACAAGGGCACGACCTGAATACAAGGTGGGTCGCGTCGGCTGCCGACTTGGCACAAAGTCAGATGCTGATTTGGCTATGGGCCTGCTAGTTGGCTTAGGAGCCGGTGGCTTGCTCAGTCAGGCGCTGGGGCAGCTGACTGGTGCTGTGGGTTTGCTGGCTGGCGTGTGGCTGCTGGTAAATCCTGACTGTCTCCATGGACTGCTGCGGCTGGAACTCCCAGCTTCTACAGTTGAAGGACCTCGACGGGCTGGGATAGTATCAGGTCTTGAACCAGGGGCAGATTGCTCCTACTGACACCTTCTCTCCTCAGTTGAAGCAGCGACGATGGGATAAACAGTGCCTGGAAGCTTCCGGGGAGGGAGCCAGCGAGCAAAGCCCCACTGACTTGCGAGTGGCTTGAGTTTTTTCGTGTGGGGTTAGTTGGCAGAGTTCCTTACTGGGTTGGATGCAACCCCAGGTAGACTGGTAGGCAGTAGTTGCCTGTCGTTCCCTAACTACCTTCCCATCTTGCTTGATGAAGAGCATTAGGTGGAAGTACCTAGTCCTGGGAGATAAAATGTTCTGCCGTCTAGGCGCATCAGTACGATGCAGAGTTCAACTTTATTCCTCAACTGGTTGAAGAGCGGGTTCCCTCTGAGGCATTCCAATAGCTTCAACGGGTGAGCCCCTTGAGCAGACAACACAAACGGTGCAGTGACTTATACTCTCAAGCAGGGACTCGATTAGTGTTTGTGGCTCTACTGTTAAGTACACTGGGTGTGCCGAATGGGTGGCCATCGAATGATGTATGTTCTGACGTACAAATTCCCCCGTCCGGAAGAACTGGTAGTCCTACACTAAGCGGCAACTGTTATTGGCAAACCCAGTCTCCTGTTCTACTCTGCGGGATGTAGGTGTTAACTATGGTAATCTGGAAGAATTCAAGGAAAAATCAGAGAGTAGTTAGGTTCAGAATGTGTTTATTCCATGAGGAATAAGGCATGGTGGCCTGTACCATCTCCTGTCTACCCAGAATTGACTGGAAGTAGTCAACTACACTGTCCAGGTTGGTTCTAATCTGGCTGGGAGCAATAGCAACTAGATAGGTAATAACAACTTTTCCTGTCTGTGTACATGTGCCCTGATGGGGCTTAAGGGTGCCCATGTCCTGAAGGGCATGTGGGGTAGCCATTGCCAGGGACAAGTGGCTAAGAGTGGCAGATGACTTAGACATCGCAGGGGGAGGGCTCCAGAAGGTCTGCTGTAGGTGGCGTTGAGCTGAAGATCTGTAGGTGGTATAATGGTGGCTGGTCAAGACTCCGGCGAACGAGTGCGGGGGAGCTATCTGCCCAATTGGTGATGTGGCTCTCAGAAGAGCCGACGATCAACTGACTATTCCATTCTTTACACTGGCATATATTCTGCTTCAGCCGAGGGCTCGCCGGCCCGGTGGTGGGGGTGCAATGCACACTTGTCTGTAGGCTGAGCCAAGAGCAGCCATTGTTGGTATGCAAAATCTCTCTGCATGCCCTTGAACTTCTTATGGGTGTGACAATAATTCAATAGCTGATAATCGATTTTTGACGTCTTCTGGAGGAGAGGTGGCGCTTTGAATGGCTTACTGGCTAGTGGCATTGTTGAAACGTAGGATTCTGATATGTCTGCAACTATCCCCGGTCCAGGGAAAATCCTTTAGGCACTCCAGTAGAAATTCTATGATTCCAAACCCAGTTCATTGTTGCTTGTAGAGGAACGGTGTAAATGAAATGAAGTTGTTGATTCTTAATAGCCAGTAACATCATGCGTCAATTTAAATACTAAACATCTGAGGAAGATACTGCCAGAGTAAAGGTTTTGCTAACTTTGTGCACAAACATTTTTGTCACAGTGAACCTTCGTTGCTGCTTTGTTGCAGTAGCCAAGGCAGTCAACTAAACGTTTAGGTATTACTCCGTAAGTTACATTTCAGTTTGGCAAAAGGTTGGTTTAAGATTGACTGTAGAATAGTTCCTTTTTAAAAAGGTTCCTTTGTCTGGGGTATGTGGCAACTACAATCTACACGAGTATAAATAACTTAGGTTATGGTATGTAACAAAGTACAGCAAAACCCTTCTTTTGTACTTAAAATAGAGAGAAAGTGTTTCAATAAGTGGGACAATGTAAAAAAAAGTGATGTGTGTGTTATTGTATGAAGAAAAAAAAAGTGGTGTCCAGCACAGGTGTATGGTGTATGTTATACAAGTTAGAGGAGAGGTTTGTGAAATAGGTATTTGTACTGTCTATACCATTTAAAACCTGTGATTGTGCCAGTCAGTTTTTAGCCCTCACCTCCATTTGCTAACAAATAATAGCAAACAACTCTTCCGAGTTGTTTGCTATTGTTAAAAAATGTTTGTTTCAGCAGCTCTTTATTGCTCCTTATTGCAGTCATACAGTATTTATCATTATGATAAGGTATACTGTAGTGCATAAATGGATTCTGTGTAGTAACTTGAAAGTTGTGATTCTTAAAGTGAGTTGTCAAGTGTACTACTTAAACTACGCTGCTTTGTGCTATAATGGAATTTCGAAATAAGTGCAGTTGACAGTCATTGTCATGAAATGTGTCACAAAATTTGGTTTTTGAGTAGCACTAGTAGTGTAGTGCTGCCAGACCCTTCATTGTCATAAAAGAATGTGTGTTAGTAGCAATATCAAAGTATTTAATATATTTTTTCAGGGCCTATTTTGGAGGTCGTTCACTATTATTTTGTTTATGTTGCACTACTGTTAAATGTTACCTGCATTGTATTGTTTCTTGTTTCTGCTGGTGTTGTCTGATAAATGTTTTATTTGTTTGTGTTTCTGTTATTTATTCCATCCTACTTACCAGCTTTCTTTGATTTCAAGTAATTTCATACTCATCTTAAAATGTTTGATTTTGAAAATAATTATTTAATATTATTATTTACATTGTTACATTTGATTTATAAGTTTAACTTGGAAAATGGTGAACCATGAACTATAGACGTCGGCAGACATCAATATGTAGGTACCAGAAACAATGAAACTAGTGAGCAGTGTTCAGCAAGTGTGAATTTTTCTGAGAGTAAACGACAAATGTTCATATTGTTATGTTAGCAAACAAAGTACTTGGTGTAGTTTTTTCCTAGCCAAGTTTTTTGGGCAAAATTAATTACATCATTTATCCACAGTTATTTTATTCAACAAATGCTTTTGAGAGCACAAGAATCATAATCTTAAGATGAAACAATACTTTATAAATAGTTTGACATGTACTGGTTCTGGAATATCTATGGCGACGTCACGATCAGGACTAGTTTTGGGCATGCAGCTCAGTCACACTGGGATGATTGTCGTCTTCACTCACTGGCAGAACGGAGCCTGACCAATTATAAAGTGGGATGTGTAGCTTGGCGGGTTGATACAAAATCAATGACTGGTTTTGTGCAATTCAGCGGGAGGTGTCACTCATGGCCATAAGTTTACCTGACGAGGCGTTGGTCCAGCCAAACTGCTGCCCCATTGGTGGCTCTGGTTGACAGCTGCTGGGGTTGCTGGTGAAGCTGGATGTCCCAGTGGTGCTGCGGCTGCCATGGTGGTTAGGAAAAGCCTTGTTTGGACTGTTGCTCCTGTTTCCCCGGAACCAGGGACAGGCATGGATGGCTGCGACAACTAGATGAGGCATTCCAGGTGTTGTCTTTGTGGCTGCGAAGGGGAAGGAGCTGGGAGGTGAGGCCTCTCCATCTGATGGGAAGCATGACCTCTGTCCTAAGGGTTATAGTGGCAGAATGCCCTAGTGGTTGGGGTGCATCTCCAGGTAGATTTGTAGGCAGCCATGGCCTTTCTCTCATGCAATCCTTCCCATCCCTTTTGGTGTAAGGCCTAGAGGGGTACTACTACCGACCTCACGAGAGGGGAGCAGGCGACTGATAGTCCCTAACTAGAAGTGTTCTGCCACAACCAAAGCTAAGTTGGCGCAGAGCCATACCCAGGGTTGACACCATTTTTTCCATGGGAAAATTCCCTGGCATTTATTTTCTGCAAGGATTGGCACCTTTGCATTCTAACACTTTTTTACACCAAAATACTTCTCTGATCTTACAAAATTGCTTACCACATGGATTACAAATAGAAATGCCTAAACATTTAGTCCACAATCGTTAAAACAATTGTGCAGTGCGTGATTAGTGACAGAATTGCCAAATATAAAATGCAAATCGCAGAATTCCTTCACATTTACCTAACTATTTAGAAATTCTCTGACAGTTCCCTGATTTCCTTTACAGTTTCCAAATTCCCTGACATTTCCCCCTTTTCCAGACCTACGGCAACCCTGCGTACCATTTCCTTAACCGGCGACACAAATGGTGAGGTGTTTAGATGGTGGGTTTTCTCAGAGTCGTCCGACAACTGTGGGTGTGGGCCCAAAGTTGGTCAGGCCACCAGAACCATTCAAATACTCCCTCCGGCGTTACAATGACGACTTCTTCGGAGACTAGTGGTTGAGAACCTCTGGAAGGTGCTGAAGAGCTCAGCTCAGTTGAGGCTGGAAGACTTTGAGGTCAACAGAGAGTTCTAGCACACACGGTGGTGGAGCGAGCTGTCGAGACTGTGGATCTCAGAATTGCCAACCAACATCTTGTTGGTGTCTAACACTTTAACGACCATAGAGGGCATACATATATATTCTTTGTCTGGACTAATGAGGTTTATTGGCAAGCTTGGTTGTTTCTGGTGAAATACAGTGGTTTTTTTTCATAGAGCATAAATTTTATCTTGAGTCACTTTTTTCGGCTGAACGAAATCCGAGACACTTCGCACTAGTAATGTTCAACCTCTCCCTCCATCTTATATGACGTAATAAGGTATAATGTTATGCAGAGAAGCACTGTTGCTGTATGAAAACTGTAATCTGTACTTCATTGACCACAGCCATACCGGATGTTGTGTGTGTGATTGCTGGTGTCAGGTTTTTCATCAGCCCTCCCATTGTGTGATATATCCCCAAATACAGGGCGGTGATACTCCAACACACAGACAAGCCGACCATCACTCCAACATCGCCTAAAATTGTACTTAAAATTGAATAAATGCCACCTCATATTTCTCACTCGGTTCACAAAAATGTGGGGTTGTCCCAAAACAGTGTTCGTTCTGGTTCTAGTCTTATGTAAGTCAATTTCAACATGACTGACAATTTAGCACAAGCAAGTAAATTTGATTCATATTCAGGTAAGTACTTGCCCAATAGTGAAAAGTTAGTTGATTTTGCAACACAGATAATTTTACGGCATTTTTTCAACACCAAGCTAACTTCCCTTACTAGTTGGAAGTTAGTATTATTTCACCAAGTAGAATATACCCTCTGCTTTAGAGGCAGCAGCTACTCATTAGTAAACAGCAGTTATTATTACTGTGCCAAATTACCTTTACTGCCTAATTATCTAGTCTTGCCCTACTTCTCTTTTAGTTATTGATAACGTTTCAATTAACTAACTTCTTTTTTTTTCTTCTTCTTTTTTTTTTTTTTTTTTTAGAATCAGAAAATGATATTACTGCCAACAATTTCTCAGATGATCCTGACATTGATGTTTTTGGGGAAGATTCATCCAGTTCTTCAGAAAGTGATGAACCCCCGGCGAAAAATCGGAAAATGTGTGCAGGGACTAATATCAAAGTTTGTGAAATTTCATTCATTGATCCTGCTCCATCAACCTCTGCTAGCTTCCCATTGGACATCATAGTGAACGAAATTTCTCTTAGCCAACCTACAGTCATACTATCTGAAAATCAGTGGACTGACCCCAGTGGAAGAAATGAACAGTTTGATTTTTGTATGCAGTCTGGTATTAATTCTGAAGTAAGAGAGGAGTTGAGAGATGTCACACCAATCAAGATTTTTGAAATGTTCATCACTGAAGATATATTACAGATGATGGTCGAACAAACAAATAAATATGCAGAGCAAACTTTCAGTAATGCACAATGTTAAACAACACCAAAGTGAGTCCTGTCTGATGTGGGAGAAATAAAGAAATTTCTTGGAATTATTTGTTACATGGGGCTTGCCCGAAAACCTACAATACACTGTTATTGCAGCAAAGACATCTTATACAAAGATGAGTTAGTTCCAGATGTGATGAGCAGAAATAGATTCGAAATACTATGAAGACACTGGCATTTTTCAGATAACAAGGAACAAGTTGAAGGTGACAGACTACACAAGATTTCTCACTTGACTGAAAAGTTGAAAAGAAATTTAGACACCATCAGAGACAGTGTGTACCATTCAAGGGAAGGCTGGCAATCAAACAGTATATTCCGAACAAGTCCAGCAAGTAAGGAATCAAGTTGTTCATATTGTGTTCTGCCCACGGATATACATGGAATTTCAGTGTTTATTGTGGCAAGGAAAGGGATCCTAGTGGAGCAGTGCCAACAAAAATAGTAATGAGACTATCTGAAGGCCTACTTGATGCTGGCAGAACAATGGTTACTGATAATTATTATTCCAGCCTACAACTCGCTGTCTTTTGGACAGAAAAACCCAGTTACTTTGAACACCGAGGAAAAACCGAAAAGGGAATCCAAAAGAAGTTGTTTGTAAACAGTTGAAAAATGATGAAGTTATTGCAAAAGAAAATCAGAGGTGCATTGTTGTTTTGAAGTGAAAGATAAATGAGACATGCTATTGTTTTCCACCAAACACCACTGAAATTGAAGTTTTGGGGGGTCGAAATATAACGGATGTTTAAGAACGATGGTAAAATGGTATCACAAACTTGCTGTCTAGTTTCATTTTGGAACTACTTTTGAATTCACAAATCATATATAAGTTATGTTCTATAAAAAAATTGCCCGTCGCTGCCTTCAAGGAAGAAATAGTGAAGGAACTGCTGAAGAAACCCATTGAAATAGAAGTATGTGAGAACTCGCCTTAAACATCAAGGTGCTGATCCTTAGTCACATAGGTTTGACAAAGTGCACAAGTACTGCAGAAGTTGTTACGCTAAATGCTCCAAAGGAGAAACATCAAAAAACAAAGTGAAAAAGGTGGTAACATTCTGCAGAGATTGTGCAGATGAGCCACATATCTGTTTGGACTGTTTCTGTACATACCACAGCATCTGAGCAAACATTGTGCTCTGATCATTTTCGTAAATTTGTAACTACTAACATATTAGTTAGTCATAGGAGACTCAATTTTTTGTAGAACTATTTATTCACTTTCAAAATTGTGTGAAATATTCTTAGGGAGTGACGAATATCAATGTTGTAAATATTGTTTAATTTTTTATTAAATATTTCACTCAGCACTTAAAATGTGTGTGTTTACATTTGTAAGAATTCGTAATATAAAAAAATGAAATAATTTCTCAAGTAAATTTATTTATTGAGACAAATGTTTGTGTATATTTCTAATTTCTGAAACAACAAAACTAACTTTTTTTTCCTTCAAAATACTAGAGTAAAAAAAAATAGAATCCAAACATTGCGCAGTGTTATGAGGAACGAGCGTGGCCGCTGCTTGGAGCGGTCGTGTGGTCCCAGTGCGGCCATACATGCAAGCAGTGTGTGGCGGGCGTATTCGACAAAAAGAAATTGTATCATGTGAACGTTACATGACCGATAAACAATAAAAACAGTGATTGGTTCGTTAAAATAGTGGGGGGGGGGGGGGAATTTTACAACCCAAACATTGCACAGTGTTGCGAAGAACAAGAGCGGTCATTCCACGTAGTTGTATCTAAGCTTGGTGCTGTCGTGTGGTCCCAGTGCGGCCGTACAAGTAGGCGGTGTGTGGCGGGTGCATACGACCAATCTGTGGGGGGTTATTCCAAGTCTCATTCCAACAGAAAACGACGTATTCTTTACAACTCGGCTTAGGCCACCGTTCGGTATTCTAAGCTTGAATCGAAGGTCGAGTGACGTCATGAGTGGAGTTGGAATTTGTCAACTGCTCACGAGCATTTGGCAGGCTAGAATTTCGTAGGTAAACCAATATGGCGGGCGTCGGCATTTATTGTGGCCGTGTATTTCAGTGATAACGGAAATAAATATGGTGTATAAAGTCAATTCAGCACACGTGTGTGTGCTGTATGGAGTTGTAATTTTCCTACACGTTCGTTTATGATACGAATAAGCATATAAAAATTGGTTATATCTATTACAAACGTGCATCACACACGTCTGGCCTTATTAAACCTTTGGCGAATCATCATACAGACTATTTAACGTGTGGGATTTTATTGCAAGCAAATATTTATTCAATAAAATACTATTACCTTATCTTAAACATTTATTCACCTCAAACAGCTTGTGTTCAGTGTTCTAGCGGTTAAGTTGCGTGCTTCGTAACAAACTTCTAAATACTACCCTCCTGTATGGTTTTACTTTGTTTAAATATGTGATGTTATGCAGTAACTTTTTTTCTTTAGAAAGCTTATAAACTGTGCTCATTTGTATTTTGGCCCCTAATAGCCTACAGTTTGGAATGTTTTGGGGCTGGCTCTGTTATAGTCTATTTCATATAAGTGGGGTAAATTTTCACAGCTCTAGAAAAAATAGCACGACCACAATTTATCCTTCCACCACAGCTGTTTTGTCAGTGAAGAAAAATGACGTTTGTAAAGAAATATTTGAATCCAATGCAGGGCCCTGCCCAGTTGCAAGATGGCTGGATGCAGGTCCTGGGCAGGAAACAATGCATGCCAGCCCAGACGTATGTGCCTCACTTCGCACAAAATCGCCTTGTTCTAGTTGCCAATGTCTATGGTGCACTGGCATACTACCATACATTAGAAATTGATTTTCCAGCACTTGCAAATCCGTATCGCTCAGAATGGCAGTAATGTGAAGCTGCTCGTTCAAAAAATGGAAAACAAAATAAAAATATATGTAGGAGAACTTCTCAGCCGCCCTCCCCACAGCCCACAACTTCGCAGCCACATGTTCGGCCAATCAGGAGCCAGCTCAACGTCCATTGGGCGAGCAGGTTTCTGCTAGCCAGACAAAACTGGTGCGCCCAGCATCACAAATTGACACAACCCCAGCTGCCTCGGAACCAATTAATAAGCGGATATTAATTCAGGAGGCGAGGGCTAGCCTCCTGAATAAAAAAATTCCCCGCCTTTTGTGGCGTGCTGGAGGTGCTCTGTAACTTATTAATGGTTTGGTCTGACCAAACCAAGTCAGTTGAAGAAAAGGGCGAGCCCTGACTGGGGCAGCCCTCTTAATTGTGAAAGGGCAGCAGCCTGATGGCTGTTAATTTGCAGTTTCCAAATGCTCTGCCTTTTACGTTTAATTTAGTCAGTAGTCTAATTTACTGGAATGGTAACGGCATTCGCAGAAAATAAACAGGAGGTGGTAGATTTTTTTCTTGTCATCAGATTTCTATAATTGTAATAAACGAAACTCAGACTCACAGCATCGATTTTATATACTCGACTATAAATGCTTTCGAAAATATGGCGACAGACATGGTGAAGGTGTCATGATATTAATTCATAATTTAATAGTATGCAATCCCGCAAAAATAATATAACTTCAAAGACTCGAAGCTGTGGGAGTTAGTGACCTTTAAAAACAGCAATCAACATGTTGTCATTTATTCAGTTTACTGCCTGCAAGATCGTACACTTTTGCGCGCAGATTTAAATGAATTAACAAATGCTTAGCTAGTCTTACTCGCAGTAGGCGATTAAATGTAAAACATAACACCTGGGACTGCCTCACTCGCGCAGTTTATGGCAATACTTAGTTTAGACACCAAGAGCACCATCATTATATAATTTATGTCCCTACTTAACCTACATTTGACCCTCGTAATAAAAATTATAGGCCCGATATATATGATATCGTGTTCAATAAAGGCTTTAATATGGCCTAAGATTTTAATGTGTTCCACGAGTTGGCTTCGGACCATTATCCTATCCACTTGTCTTTCAATGAACTTGAAACAGACAATACACCAATTCGAAAAATTAAGGATTATAAGCATACGAACTGGCCCGGCTTCAGAGAATATCTAGATAAGGAAATAAATCGCACAGCTCCTATTATTTCTCCGGATGAATTAGACTCTGTTGTCGAGCGCGTCACAGAGCTAATTCAGACAGGAGTAAATAACTATGTCCCGGAAAAGACACAGAAGATTAACACAGATAAGATCCCTGAACATATTAGGGAACTTATCTCGCGCAAAATAGAATGTTCAGGCTCTATTCGCGAACTAAATCTAGGCAAACTAAAGCCCAGATTAACAATCTTAGAGAACATATTGATATTGAAATCACTGCCTGGCAGTCCAATGTCTGGAATAACATATTATCCCGCCCATGTACTCAGGATCAAAGCTTCTGCCACATGCCTAAAGCATTTACTAAAAAGTGTTCCCAAATCCCGCCTCTTCAAGGTAATGGTGGTGTGACTTATGCGACTCAACAGAAAGCTGAGGCTATGACAAATCAATTAGAATTAGCTTTCCAGCCTAATAACTTTCCAGCTGACCCAACTTTTGTTGCTCAAATTTATAGAGACCTCCGAGTACGTCTGCGACAGACCACCATGGCTGAACCAGACCCCAAGCACGCTGAAGAGGTCAAGCATATAATTAATTACATATTACATTCCCATCACAAACTTGCATGCAAAACTCAAACAAGAACTGCTGCAAGATGTAATTCTCAAGCAGGCCCCAACCTTTCATAAATCTCTTAATGAACATGCCAATGCTCACATTGTTGTCATAGGGGACTATGATATCGATGAGACCCAAAGCTGTAAGCGACCCAAGTCACTTCTAGCCCACAGGCCCCCTTAGCCCTGCGTGTAACACATTGCCTTGACAATCGTTACAGACCCTGCACATCCTTTTAGATACAAACAGTAGTTAAACCTGAGCAGCCCCGAAGGAACAGCTCAGCGTAGCTTAATTAACTATATGACTTCATTTTAAGTATTTTTACTTAGGATATTGTAGGTAAACATAGCCTTAACCTCTCGACCCAGCTAGTTGCTGGTATGCTTGGCCCTGTGCTGCAGCTGATTCCAAGGTGGCCTCTGCAGAGGTAGAGGTTTGTATCATCGTGTGGTTCGATGCTTCAATTGGTGAGAGACCTCCCCGTAATTATATGCCTTTTTCCCTACCACGCCCCTTCATTAGGAAGCTTAGTGCACTTACAGCATACGGCAGTAGATATGCTCTGTCACAGCCTATGGCTACAGAGACCGGCCGCTGTGAGGTAGTAGAGAGCATTATTTTAGATGCATAAATCTCCGAGGACATATGCTACTATAGGCTATGTTTAAGATATTATTATAGGTTAATTAGACTAGCATAATATGTCTTTTCATCCACAGGTTCTATGCCATCTTTTAATGTTCTACTAAAAACCAGTAAGAGCCAACCCTGCTGACACTTACTGGCAGCTCACTTTCTCTCCTTTAATTTTCGGGTTTGTAGTAGAGATCGGTAGAAGAAGCCTAATAGCGTCACTTCTCCAACCAGATAGTCGCCCAAACACCTCTCTGGATACTGCCAGCATCAAGTTATGAATAAAAAAATATCCCGCCCCTCCCCCCACTAAAAGTCTTCCCAACTCCATTAACTAAGAGAATGTTTTCCAAACACTCTGTCTCCTGTAGCATTCTATTTAATTTAATGCATGCAATAATGTTTTGAATCTTTACTTCTCTGTCGCAAGGGTTTTTACGTCTCTCTTGACGGTTTTTTCCCTTGCTCTTCATAGTAAAGACTAGCTCTAAGTACACTTAGCGATGTAGTCATGGCCCCAAAGTCCAGGCCATGGCTGCCCAATCCCTCTTTGCCGCGATGCATGTACCCTTGCATAATTTTTCTAGTAGGCATAAAGTGTTAGCCCTGTGACACAATGAAATCCCGCCTTACATTTGGGCCTTAACTTGACATAGCACTTAGAATAAGGTAGTTTAGAAAAAAAGGAATACTTCTGTAGTAAACTATTGTTCTTCTGTTTCTTGTTTTGAACTGTGTTTTGCTACATGTTTGTTCCTGACTAGGCTTTCAGATTACAGACTGCACTGGCAGGCATCACGCTCTACCTGTTTTCGCTTCGCATTCCGCTGTTCCAACCTCAGTATTCCCGTTCTTTTTCTTCTCCTTTTATCTTTGGTCATTTCCCTCCATCCAGTGCATGCGTACTGGCCAGCTTTCTCCTCTCTTGATTTTGTAAATTCTTCGATGTAAGTGTGAGCTCAGCCTATTCCTACTGAGACTTCAATAAGAGCACTTGTCTCTTCGGTGGGTGGGGTGTGTGCCCATGCTTCGCACGATGTTGGTCGATGTTCGTCACCAGACAGGTTGGTTTGGCAGCTGACAATTTTCAAATTAATTAATGTGAAGGGAGTTGTCTTCATTGATGAAGGGCTAAAGTAACTTTAAGTTTTATTAATTGTTAAATTTGATCTAGGATTGCCCGTTCGAAATTCTAATCTGTATTAGCTTCTTTTAATTATATTTTTGAACCTTTTGCATTTTGCTTCTCTTCACTTTGTTTCGGTTTGCATTGCAAACATGTTGAATATAAAACAGTTTGATAAATCCTCCTGACTTAAGGTTTGGTTTGAGGTCTGTAGAGCCTTATGAGCGAAGGTACTTTTAATTGATGTCTCATGCGTTGTCGGGATGCCAAACTATGCCTCGAAAATTGATAGTGGGATACCCAAAACTTCTGGACTTGAATAATAATTGTGGGCAGATTTTCTAGGTAAACATTTTGCAAGCCAATTTAAGATAGGGTGACGTGTGTCACTCCTCACCCTATGCCATTTGTTATGCAAGCCGCTCCCAAGTGCAGCACACACGAGCTCTCGACGACTGATCACTGGCGAGCAGTGTTTGTGTAGTGTGAGTGCAGGAGTGGGTAAGATCCAGGAAGTGCAGTGCAGTGCAGGGAGTGTAGCGCCACGTGTTGCTAACAGCACGGGAGAGATGGGGGAGTAATACAGGAACACGTGTATTATGTTAAAAAGGGTTGTAACATTTTTACAAGCACATTTCGCGCAACATGATAAGGACGTGTGACTCTCAAATAAAGTGTAATATGTCTAGGAACCCTTATGTCCCAATGTTGTTTTTTTAAAGTGTTATTGTTTTCTTCCACAAATGTTTATTTTCACCACCACCAGTTTTATGTCCATCCCATTTCATACCATGAACAAAGTAAGCTTCAGAAATAATAATTTATTTGTGTCTTTTGCAGTGTTTGAGAGTATTATAGCACATTACAGTAAAATTTTCCTCAGCATGTGCAAGTAGATCCCTCTGTGGCTTGTGGGCCTGCCACCGCCAGCCCTCGAGCCATAGTGGGAAGTCAGGCAGCAATTTACGCCCAGAGGGGGAGGCACATATGAAATCGTGCTCGTGCTTTTCCCACCCAGACTGTATCAATCGTCATCATCGCTCACTTTTCAGCAATAGTTAAGTATACCAAGAACTTTTTTTCGTTTTCGCTGTCTGGGATACTCACAGTCACCTCCCCAGGAATTGCAACACCTGGAGAGTTTAAAAGTTTATCAACACACCTAACCTTAATGCAATCCTAGGGCTTTATTTACCGCATCGACTTCGCTGCAGATTTAAATCGAGCAATTGTATAAGTTATTCTCCTGGAGGGAATATTCGATTCAGCAATAAATATTATGAATTGATGAGATGAGTGCTTTTATTCGATTTCCGAAAGGCGTTTCAGGGCACGGGCCTCTTAAAACAAGCCATTTCCTTATACAAGTGATTATGTGAATTTAAGGGTAAATAGTAATTTGTTGGTATACTGCAGCCTAATCAAAGTTCCGTAAGTAACATTTATGGGTGTGTGGTTTGGCCCTGACAATCCACACCCATAAATTGGGCCGCCCGAATAGCCCCTCGTATAGAAAACAACGAGGTCTCCACATCAGGTGAACTACTGCAAGATCTACGCAGGAATTTGGTCCAGGTGATCGGCCAGCAGAACCCCGAGGTTACAAGGACTCAGCTCTACCTTAACAACATTAGTGATGTCACCACAGTGAAGTCTGATGCTTACTGGGTATACAATTCCTAATACCTTTTCCAAATTCTGTTCACCGCCTTTGTAAATACCAATCAACCCCATCTCGTCCAATCAACCACAGTCAATTGTCGCCCTTTCGTGTGGCCAAAACTTCCTGCCAATATCCATTAATGAACTTTCGACCGAACTTTGAAAAATTTTCTTATCTCAAGTTGTCAATCTACGCCATCCTGACCCTGTTAAACCGCCTACCTGCAATGAGAAGAAGCAGAGGAGAACACTCAGCAGCACTGAGACGGCTTCCAGGCGCCTGTGAAATGCCAGAAAAAGGACCACATGCTCTACGGGACAAAGGGTATGCAAACGCTGATTCGTCACCATTGTGGGGGAAGCGGTGGAGAAGGACGAGAAAGGCAGCCATGTTTGTGCAGCACATGACATCAGGGCTCATGCCACCAGCCATGATGCCGGACAAGGGAAGGGGATGGAGCGCACGTCCATGCCACTCCCTCCATCAACAGCTGCAGCGCCCAGCAGGTCAGGAGGGAGGAACGAAAGGAGAAGTTACTCTCCTTGCCCACTCTCTATGCTCGTACCGCGCTCTGGCTGGCGATCAGCTGAGCGGGAACTGGTTTGTTGTCACCCATGCGCTGGCATGCTCGAGCGGGGCCACCACATCGTGACCATCGCGCTGTGCATATGGACTGGAACTGTCATCATGGCCAGCTATCCCACATTCACCGTGACAGTAAAATCATTGTGCTTGCAGTGTCTCAAAGCACTCATAGTGGACTTTGTCGATAAATTCGGGCGAGGCATGCAGTGTTGTTGCAACTGCCGACCAAACTCGACAACAAACAGCCGCCCCGCGACCATCCATGAACAACCGCGTGCAGTGGAAACAGAGGTGTCACGGGAAAATTCGCAAACAAGAACAGTGCAATCTTAAGCAATCAAGACGGAATGAGACTCTCATGCACCATGTTATTGTGATAATCTCAATTGTGCTGGTCAGTCGGAAATCGTCTTACAGTGCCAGAACTGTCAAATCAAATTCCACCAGGAATGTCTCAGCAAGAAATAACAAACAAACGCAAACAGATTAGTGTTTACATGTGGTACCAACACAATAATGACGGATATTGCAGTGCACAACAAGTTCAGGAAGACATGTCAACAAGTCACATTAAATTAAGCATGTAGCGAGAGGAATATTTAGAACTTTAATTGGGAACTGGAAGCAACAAGCAAGAATGAGGAGAAGGAAAGCATTGCACAAGTCGCAGGAGGGGAGGAAAGCCTTGCATACACAGCGAGAACGCAAGCAGGAGCGGCATCCATGCATCAACAGCGCACACATGTTGAGCGGAGGAGTATGGACACCATCTATGTCAGAAGCGTTGCCTCTACACCATCCAAATGCCACTGCATTTCCATATTTTCCTATCAGTACCTATTTACCGCCAATGCTTACCATGTACCCAACACCATTGTACCTGTCAATCCTACCACCACTAACCATGCCTTACCCGACCTTGCAATATATGACTCCGCAAGCAGAGGTAGTACAGTCAACACGAAGAACTACAATGGAACCAGCTAGAGAGACATGGACCGGTAGGCCTAACTTCAATGCAGCCCTGCCAGGACAAACACATGTGAGGACGCCTAGCAGATTTCAGATTTAGCCCACATTAGCACGAACATCGTCGGAGGACCCCACGACTTTCATAGAGGACTGCGGCCACACGCTCACTAGTAATGGTGTCAGTCAGGAGGAATATGTTACCTGTGTTGGCATGTCGCTCCAATGAGACACATAGTCTCGGTGGAAAACACTAAACCATTTCGGGCTGCAGTGCCAAGATTCTCGCAGTGCATTCCGGAGCCGTTTCAGAGGTGTGCTCAGCTCTATTTAGGCACAAAGGCTACTCACGCTGGAAAAACAGCAGCCAAATGAACTTTTAATTCCATTCATCACATGCAAGGCGCACCTAATCCGCCGGATTCACCCGCAGTTACTGGAATGGGAAGTCTTAGAAAATATTGCAGAAACAGGCAGGCCAGAATTAAGAGCAGCACTGATACAGCTACTGAACAGAACTGTTGAAGACGTCATGCACTCACTAATCTATCTGGAATATGACCACATACAACCGTGCTGTGATCCAGGTGTAGTTCAGTGGCGTGATGAGTAGAGAGACATGCGGGGACACGCCGCCCCAACACTGGTACAGCAGGTTTTCAAAGTATTAAAAACTGTAATTACAAAAGGAATTTAAATGTTTTTTTTTCCCCCCATGTGCACATTAGATATGTTCATTCCTTTCAATAACACAGAAAGGTGAGAGGTAATTTGTGTTAATTAAAAACACAGAACTACAAAATATAAAACATTTGTCTATAGCAATCATATGGAGTGGATTGGCACATGCGATTTCAAATGCATTTAATCTTCTGTTGTCGGTCCTAAACACTTACTGTTACTGCTGTACTATTTGTTACATGCAATCTTTATGCTGCCCTGTGAGTGGATTTTTTACATGTCTGCATTGATAAATAAAAGTTGTATTAAAGGATAGTAAATCTTTGTACATTACAAAAGTTATTCGGAATACTTTAAGCTATACCGAATCATAACTGGTATAATTATAATAATGTCAACATATTTGAACTTTCCAAATTATACTAACATTTACGAAAATGTCTATAATAAACTTTTACATGGAAACATAACTGGCAGATATTTTGTTTGAAAATTACTAAAACTAAATATAATAAGCTATATATGAAAGTAAATACAACTTCTCAGGTGGTCTGCGACTAAAAAATTAAAGAATAAAGTCTGGATTATAATGGTGCAGTGCGTTCCAGTATTTAAAAGTTCCATTTTATATGCACTTGGCAAACAGTTATCATGAACATTAAAACTTCTTAGATTCTACCATAAATAAGCAGGGGGGAGGGGGGCTATTCAGAGGCCAACTCACTCTTCCTGTGATTTCGCTCTACAAAAGAGTGTTACATAAATAACTGTGTCTAATATTACCAGTAAAGCAATATTTTTGAGAAATTATACTGCATGACTATGAGATGATTCAATACACCTGACTTTAAATTTTTTGGGGCTTCATAAGTGTTCTTATTCGTCTATAATTTGTTTACTGAAGATTGTTCTGAAATGCATTAAAAAGTTCTGTAATTGTAGAAAACTATAAACTCCAAAAAAATTTAACACTACACAAGTTTAATATTTAATTATCCATTTGACCACATGCTCGTGAATTAAAGGTAATGATTTGAAACCTATTTTTAGCTGTCAAAAAATCTTGGGTTTGGTTAAAGTACAGTTTTATAAATAAATTTGAAAATCCTGCCAAAGAAAAGGGTTACGTACTTGTTATACAACCCGAAAGATGGCTACACCAGCAATAGTTCTTAGCTGGTATCACAGATAGCACAAGGGGTTTGTTGAAGTAGCACCTACTACTTTCAGTCACTAGATGGGAGTAAATAATTGGGAAGAGCTTTAACATTGCTGTAAACAATCTTACCCTATATAATCGCTGCACTTGCCTCTGTTCCTACATTACTTTGGCACATGTCCCTGTTTTCCACATTTAAAACATTGATATGTTTTCTCTTGATTTAATTCTTCATTTCCTATTCCTCTTCTATCATATTGATGCTTTGAAACAAAATTGGCTTGTACTTCATCTTCTTTCTTGGTACTTAAAGCTCTGGCTCTTCTTCTCTCTTCAAGCAACAATTTTCTTTTAACTTCTACTGTGTTCACTCTCTCATTATCTTCCATGTTTCGAACTACTCCATCATGTTCCTCTAGTAGCAGTCCAGCCAACATAATTATCGGTATACACTGGTATGAATGTTCAATTCATCCTTTCAACAGTTTCCTGGTTAGACGCTGTATTTTAGCAAAATAATCAGTCACTGATAATTCTGGTGTCTTTGTCACATTTATAATTTCTTTTAAGGTTATGACACAATGTAATACAGGAAATGCATTATACAGATTACTTAACACAACTCATATTACCTTAGCCAGCGGAATATCATAAATGTCTTCTAGAATTGAGTCTCACATCACAGAATAAATTTATGTATGGGCTTTCCAATTCACTTGTGCTTGTTCATTATTCAGATCAGTCAGTTTTGCCTCTCCAAAACCAGGCTCAACTGCTTTCCGAAAATTTCTATTTGCCAGATCTGCCTCGGTTTGTATAGATCATAAATAATAATTGTCTACTTCTCATAACATCACAACTCTCTTAATTTCAGTATCTTCGGCCATGTTGACTACTTCCTACGTGTTATTTTGCACTATGTTTCCCTTTAGTCTGGGCACATAATGTGTTAGAAATTAAGCTATGTCACACTAAACTCTAAGTTAATTTCAGCACTTTCAACATTAACACATTTTCATTTGCGAACCATTAACATATTTCTATACGTATTACATACAGAACTGATACTTAAATCATCAATAACCGTCCATTTCTATTACAAAAAAAACACAAAACAAAAAATAATATATAATATCATACAATTAACAACTTTACAAAACAATATTTATATGATGAAAACTCACTATACCAACATAGTGTACACATGGCACGGGAAGATCGAAGATTGAGTCTATACAGGGTTTTCTGGCCAATCCATGTTGGAGGGGGGTGGAGTGTTTTGGTTTTGAAGGCCTGTTGTAAAGAGCCAAATTTCAGTGCTGTAAGGTGTGGTAACTTGGGATATATTTTATCATTGAGGTTATTGTGCATGGGAAATTAGTTTAGTGTTTTCTCTCATGGTTTATCCTGAAGGAAATATGACAATAATTCATTTACATTTTACACACATCTAATTAAGTACCACACTTTTTATGAAAGTTTAGCATATATATAAACTTATATTGGTGCATGCATACCTGCCAACTTTGAATAGTCAAAAATAGGGAGATATTCTCACTAGTGTAATAAAATAAAAAATATATACAGTACAAATATGGTGCATGTGATCACACGTGATGCACAAAAGTAATTTCGAAAAGAATTATTTTCCAGATAAATATACGGTAGCTTGATTACAAGAATGAATAGTACTAGGAATCACTTGATGAAGTTGCAGGGTACTTTTGTACCAGCTGTAACACAAGTAAGTTACAGAAAAACACATGCCATAAGGCATGGGAAAATTTCAGGATTTTTAGCAGAAAGATGATCACACTCCTGGATATTTTCAAAATGACCACACAAGTTAGGAAAGACATTTGATATAAAGAAGCTGGTTTGACCTGACCAAGCCACTAGTTTGGCATAGCCATTTGACGTATGGTATTTAGGCTGGACCATCGAGACGCATAGGTTATGTGGACTGGGTAAAAAGAATACTAACGTCATTATTCCAAGTGGGCACCAGCGTTCTCAGTGGAGAGCACAATTAAAGATGAGGTCGTATGACCGACGACCTTAAGTGGTCTCCTCGATATCTGACATTGTAGATTGTAGAAATTGTAGAAGGTACTTCTTTGAGATATCCAAATCACTGGGCTAATGATGGATTCTGAGCTATTCCCATACGCCCGTACTCACTCGCAAGGTTGTTATAGGATACCTTACGCTTAAGTAATATACGAGTTACTGGTTATGTGGCCAAGAAGTGGCAGTTGAAATAATTATAAGCAGTCGAGTCGGAGAACATACTTATTTATTCCAAATCACCTTCCGAAGAAGCACATGCAAGCTTTGCCCTGTTTTAGCAGGTTGCATGCTACAGCAGAAATGTTGCCAAAGAGCCTTCATGAAAATTAGAGGTATTTAAACCCCGGCCATGTACAAATGGACCGGGTCATGAGAAGCACACCCCTCGGATTAAGAAATAAGCTAGGTTCCAGAGATGACTTTAACTATTGATAACTAAATGATTAAAGCGAACAATGACGTGTCTGGGGAGAACACCGATGTACATCTGTCTCACACGGCACTCGAGAAGCTACTATCAACATGGTGGCAGGCTGTCTGCTCCCTGGCTCCATGTCCCACCGGAGTGTACACTCAACACAATATTTAATGAATTGAAGTGGATGATCATGGCCCTAGATGAGAATGGGACATATAAAACATAACACAATAAAGCTCACTTATTATTAAAATAAAATAAAATATAATATAAAAAACGTAAACATACACTTACCACTTAAGTTGCTCTAACTTCACATTGTGAGTTACGGTTCTCCCATGCACGGTTCTGCTCATGCCAGTATTTATTTGCATTCATATGCACATTCCTTATTTTCTTCACACGACATCATTAAAACACTCCTCATTACAAATTCACAAATAAAAGCAACAGTTATTATTTTCGGGCTATTTTTGGCACATGGCCATTACGGTAAGTCACTGATGTCCATCGTTCACAAACCACGTCACCCACTACTGGCTTTTGCCAGTATTTGAACTGTCTTCGATACTGTTCAATTAAGAAAATAATAAATTAAAGAAATGCAAATCGGCACACACAACAAAACAACTCTGAAAATACTTAGGCAACTATTGGACGTGCATAGTGTTCTAACATGTGGCAATGCGGTATGTTTATTTCAGTGCCAGCTGCACATGTTAAAATACTTGTTACTGTTAAATAACAATGGAAAATGTCAACTGTAATAGCTCTAATAATTAAGCACTGCTTTGGTGAAATAAGAGAGATTTGTTGTTGATAGAAATACTTTTAAAGAAACAATGGATCAAAATATTATATATTTAAATAAAATTATTCAAACTTTTGTTATTTTCATTGCCCTAATTTTATCATGTCATAGGCTCAGTGATGTTTGGTTTTTGAAGAAAGTGGTTTTTATGTAAAATACGTCTTTTATTTTTGACGGATGGCTACTCAGTCGAATTTTTTAAACCAAATGAAAATGCACAAAAGGATTGAACACAATGTAAGTTCAAGTAACAAAGCTGAAGGGAGAAGTCAACTGGAACATCTAGAAATTTCAAATTTGGGTAGCAGCAGAAGCAAAAGGCTTTTCGGATGTCTTGGCGGGTGAGGTTAACAAGCCTAATGAAGAAGGTAAGTCAAAAGATATTTGGAAGGGAAAGGATTCCAATGCCAAGGAACTAATTGTCTTTAGAATGGAGGAGAAAACTATTGTTTATATTTTAAATTGCAAAACTTCTGCTGAAATGTGGAATAAGCTCTTTTCCATATACAAGCAAAAGTCTGAAACATCAATTAATTTGCTTCATGGAAAATTTTTTAGTTTTCAATGTGAAGGAAAAGAGATAGCTGCTCACATATATTCTGCTATGAATATTGTAACAAAACTAAAAACCTCTGGGGATGAAATCTCAGACCAATTATGTTATTACGAAAATATTTATGTCCCTTCCCAGAGAATTCAGACATTTTGTGTCTTCATGGAAATCTGTTGATCCTGTCAGACAAACACTAAATGAGTTGACTTCACGAATTATTATAGAGGGAAGTAGGCCCAAAGATACATCTTGTTCACAAAATCATGCTTTTGCAGCTTTTCAAAGGCATTGCACTATTTGCAATAAAAGGAACCACACGGTTTAAAATGTTCTAAAAATAATGCAGGAAATAGTAAAAGGACTCTGACCTTTAACTGTCGTAATAAGCCAGGTTACTTTAAAAAGGATTGCCGTTTTTATTTGAACAAGACTATTCCTAGTACTGTGACCTCATAAAAGTCTGGAAGTACGAATACAAAGGGTGACAAGGTATTCAAAAATGCTTTTGTTAGCATGGCCAGTGTTACTAATCAAGTAGACCTCATCAAAAATGGTAAGTTTTACTTGGACAGTGGAGCCAGTGAGCATATGTCTCCTTACAAAGATTATTTTATCAATGTTAGAGATTGCTCTAAAGAAATTAAAATAGTAGATGGAAGATTACTGAAGGCATTGGGTGTTGGTGATATAAATGTTGTTTAGCCATGTAGCTGATAAATAAATTCAGAGTGTCCTGAAAAATGTTCTTTTTGTACCAGATTTGCAAATTAATCTTCTCTCAGTTTCTCCACCTTTGGCTACAGGACACACATTAATAGCAGTGGGAAATGAGCTTAGGTTAATTAAAAATAATGATGTAATGGGAGATGCAAATCGAGACAGTAGCAGTCAGTGAATTTAACTTAAAATATCCTGAAATATGATACAGAAAACATGCTAATCAAAATATCAAACAAGTAAGAGACATTTTATCTTAACTAAACATTGAACGTTCTGGTAAGGATGAACCATTATCACGTGATTCTTGTATTCAATGGAAACAGCATCGTTCATCATTTCCACCGAGTGGCTCAAAAAATATTACATGTATGTGAGTTTCTGCAAATTGATCTCTGCAGCCCTTTTGAAACCACAAGATTTGGCGGATCAAAATATTTCCGTTTAGTAAAGGATGATTACTCTCATTTTAGATTTTGTTTTTTTGTTCATTACAAGTCTGAAATTTCTGACTTAATTTAAAGATGCATCCAAATGGCAGAGAGTGACACCAGAAAAAGACTTAAGGCTGTGAGATCTGATAATGGCACAGAAAACAAATAAAGAAATGGAAGATTACTTTTCATATGTGGGAATTAGGCACCAACTTTCAAAGGGAAAACACCATATGAATTGAGGTTTAGGAAGAGCATAAAATAAAAGAAGAAAAGGATGCGCTAAAAAGAAATGGCATATGGATTGAAGTAAGTATACCAGAAGGAAAGAAAACCGTTGACACAAAGTGGTTTTCCCGAAAGAAGCAGAAAAAGAAAGAATATTGTATTGAAAGGCCGCCTTGTTGCTCATGGTTTTAAACAAGATGAAAATTTTGATTTTAATGAAATTTTTGCTGCAGTGGCAAAACTTCTAACACTAAGAATATTGCAAGCTATTGCTGTGAACAGAGACATGAAGTTCCATCAAATGGACGTAAAGAATGCCTTTTTGCATGGGGATATTGACGAAGTCTATCTCAAGAAACCAGAAGTAATGGACCAAGATGGAAGTATTTTTATACTCTAGAAATCCTTATATGGTTTTAAAAGGTCTCATAAAAGTTGGAACTCAAAATTTAATAATTTTATGCTGAGGGAAGAATTTACGAGATACAAAGCAGATTATTGGTTATATGTCACTACTTTAAATCAATACTTGAAATATACGACATGGAAGATTGTGAACCAACGTCAACCCCAAGGGACCCAAATTTTAAAAGTATTCATTCTGCTACGTCTGATGAAAGTTTGGGCATTACATGAAGGAGTATCATTGGGTAATTAATGTATGCAATATTTAAGGAACCCGATCAGATTTGGCCTTCTGTCTGAATTTCGCTATCAGATGCCTAAGTCGGCCAAGTAAAGATCTTCTTACTTTTCTCAAAAGAATTTTGAGGTACGTCAAAAGAACCATCAACTATAAGTTAGTTTTCAGCAAGGATGCTGACGCACCTAGATTTTGTTGATTCTGATCATGCAGGTGATCCCACAGACATAAGGTCAACGACAGGTTTCCTGTTTAAAGTTCTGGGATGTACCTTTCATGGAACTCATTGTAGCAGAAGTGTGTCAGTTTGTCTTATACACAGGCAGCATACATCGCGTTAAGCAGTGGAATAAGTGAGGCCTGCTGGATTAAAAATGTATTTGAGGACATCAGTGTGAAGAACAACTGCCCTATAATCATCAACGAAGACAATCAGGCTGCTATTTATGTGGCTGAAAATCCAGCCTCTCATCGGCTAATGAAACATATAGATACCAGATTTCATTTTGAACGAGAAAAAGTCGACAGTGGAGTGATTAATCCAAAATATATTAACACTAACGAGCAGATTGCTGACAGTTTAATTAACGCAGTATCCAAAGTTTCTCTTGAAAGAATCTGTCGATATATAGGACTGGATGTAGGACTGATATAAAAACTTTCTGTTTCTCTGTTTCTGGAATTGATATTTTTTAATTGACGTAGGGTGTTAAATAACAATGAAACATGTCAAATGTGATAGTTCTAATAATTATGTAATGCTTTGATAAAACAAAAGACTTTTGCTTTTGAAAAGAAAAACTTCAAAGAGTCAACGGTTTACTCTTATAATATATTGTATTTAAATGAAATTCTTCAAGCTTTTGTTATTTCCATTGCCCTAATTTTATTACTTACTCATACATCACATGCAAACATAATACACAATAAAACCGGCAAAGAATAATAAACAACATAAATGCTGGATCGCACGGTCGATATATCAATTTACAAAACACTACACTTTTTCCGCATACGTCGCACTGGTGGACTCGGTGCGGCGTGTTCCAGACCACGTGGTCACATAAAAACAAACAATAATATTTACTTTTTACAGCAGGAAAAATTATGTGAATATTTTTACTTTATAATTTCTTAAGGCCTACGCCTTATTGTCGTAGCAACGGCCACAGGCAGGCCGGAGTGCCAGGCCCATTTAAAAGGGTATGCATGTTTCAGCATTGCATTGTGATGCTTGTCATGTACCCGAACTGTTAATAAAATGTCGAACATCGAATCTTCTTTTTTTATTGACTAATACTCTCCCAAGTATCGTTAGGCACTGCAGTCTAATGCAGTTTTTAATTTCAATGTGCTTTAAGTGTTTAAAGTATTGCTTTACGGGGCCTGTCACGCACAAGCAGAGTAACTTCAGTGTAAGCATTGGCGTGCGAAGTGGCCGACAACTTCGTCCTTTTTCAAAGTTTTTACCATACCTATCATAATAAGTTAATCATCAATCGAGTCTTACTTCAGACAGACCGCGGATCCAGAGATCCCTTTAGACCGTCGACCAACGACCTCCAACATCATAATTCTCTACTGAACGTGGTGCTGGGTACATTCAACAGTTCCTGCCCCTCTCCTGCAATATCAGCCGGGGCACTAACACAGCTCATCATTTCTGGGGACCGCACTGCGTCAACAATTTTTGTAGATATAGGGAATAAAATTATCCAGAAATGTCTTGCGCCACCATCTCTTTTTTTTCTTCTCAAAAGTTGCTAAAATACTTGATTGTCCAGTGCAGAAAGTGCAGTAAAAATTTTAATTTCTGTGTTTTACTTCTGTTCCAGAGGTAGCTTAACCCTGTCCAATATTGTAGATGCAATAAACAAAACCGTACCCTACAATAAAGGATAAATGAAAATAAAACTGGGTCAGAACAGATAACTAATTTAATGCAAAGAGTGGGAATAACTAAAATCGAATTTGAATTAATCTACCAGAAACCATTTTCTATATTAACAAATAATGTATAAAGGTAATGAAGTCATATTGGAAACAAAACTCTTGAGTCTTGTCAGTGTTAGGAATTTAAATATAAACGCCAGGAAATAATTATTTATTTGTGGCTAAGAACATCTGGACCTTGCTTTCCAGAAATTCAGCTAGGCTGCTTGTCGGTGGCTGCTTGCACTCATTAGGCCTACTGATACGCAACCTGCAAGACATTACACAACAGTAGCACGCTTGTTATACTTTATTTAATCATTTATTCAATCAAATGTTTTCCACAAATCCTGAAATATGAGCACTATATCTAAAACACATGCTTATTGTCGCCCATAATCGAATACTGGGTAACATACAATGGTAGTTTTATGAGGAAATTATTTGTTTTCACAACAAACACAAGTCAATAAAAAACTAGTGTAATTTCACACCCGTATATATATTCATATTCATTCATCATTGTCTTTGTTCAACACGAAATGCTGCGAAAGTAATCTTGTAAACGCAATGAGGATTACAGCGGAATATTATTCCCTATTACCAACAGTAGCACATTTTTATGTTGTTGTGGCATGTAGCAATGGAAGTAATATTTGAAGAAAATCATCAGCGGGTATACTAAAAAAAAGTAACATAACTTCTGTGTTTACTGCAACCATGTTATCACTTCCACAATAAATGGTATTATTGTACCAGGCATGCAACGAAGTCTGAATACCTTACAGGCTTCATTCCAAGCAAAACTATGATAGCTAACATGATAAAGGCATCATTATACCCCAGTACGACCCTCACTTTTATTTTCGGACCTATTTCTGTAGACACGAGTGATGCAGAGGATGAAGCTTTTCCGTAGTAATAAATTATTATTTAAAAATATTATTGTGTATATAGTTGTATTTATACAAGTCATGAAAGAAATGAAAATTAAAACTTAATTATAATAAAAAATAATATTCTTTCAGTGCTATATTTAGTCTAGGTTATTATTTTAAAAATATGTTTTCATTTTTCTTATTATTGTGTCATAAACGCAATATATTTTATCTTAACATTCGTGATTTTATTCGATTTTCTTAAATGCAGCATATTTTTACTATTATTTACATTGAAGTTTGTTACTTAGATTTTACATCCCTCTTTACAATTTTACATGTTGGCAACACTATGTTATTTGCTTTGTACGGCAAAGCTATGTTGTAGAATGTAAATTACTGAAAATTTCTTAATATTTGTATGCGTACCATGGAGGAAGTTAAATTACCTGAGAAAAGAAATCGCGTTTGCAATAATAAGACTAAAGAGCTTGGAAACCTCTTTTTCGAAAATATAATTACTAATATAAAAATGCTTACTGATTCTGCTCTGCAAATGAGAGGTAAATGAAGTTACAAGGTCGCAAATATTTTAGATTGATTGATTATTGCCACGAATGAAAGCTTGTATCAATTGTCAATGTTCGCACCGCGCTGTTTCTGTGGCGGGATATTTTAAATAGGAATGAACATTTTCACAGATCTTTCATACAGTTAGTAAAACGGGGGTTTAATGGTTTCTTTCTATTAAATTTTAAGTGTAAATAAATTTAACCACAATTGTGTGTGCATTTGTTTTTTTCTGTAAAGCAATTTTTAAAGTAGGTATGTCGGAAATAATTAACAATATGTCAGACTATTCCATGTATGGTTGAACAGATGTGGACATGAATAGATTATGTTCCCGGAAAAGGGACGTATCCTACTTGGGAATGAACGCTTTATCATAAAGAGTTGACTAACAATGATAGTACCTAACATCCTGCAATAAATTATCAATAGGTATTTTATTTTTCAAGGACAGTAACAGTTGCCTGCATTTATTCCATTGTATTCACTCAGGAACATTACATTTGCGATTATAATCAGTGTGTACTGTTTTGGTTATTCTTAAGAATAGTGGCATTTCGAAATTCGGAAAAATAATTCCTGGCTATGTCGGTTATAATAAGTAGTAATCATATTTACAGTTAGGAATTTTGGAGAGGCTTCAAGTAGATTTCTGTAAAAAAAAAATAATGTGATGAGGGTTATCAATATTGCTGTATTTATGCTATAAAATATGTGTAATTTACGTAGAATATATTTATATCGGGTCGCTGAATTGTTCTACATGTAAGAATACTGTGTGCAACGAGGTTATACCGGTAAACAACACAGGTATGGAAAAGTGTCTGGATATTATGTAATTCTGGTGAATTACTCAAGGCTTACTTGGTCTATATTGATGACAGGATAAAACATATTACGTGTTGAATAAATATACATATCGTAGATACAGAGCCCCGTTCACTGACAAGTGTTTATAAGAGGCACTGACTATAACGCCATGTTATTTTTTCAATACACTGCTCGTCCATATTGGTTTTCGTCAGGTGGGTTGTGGAAAATTGCCGTACATTTGGTTATGGTTTGAGTCGTCCCGGAGGTTTTGACTTTACGAGTGCTTATAGCAAGGGAAAAGTTTAATTATAATATGTGTGTGTGTGCACGCATGCATGTGCGTGTGCGATGTGCATAATAATAGTGGGGAGTACGAGTCTAAAATATGTACGTTTGCATGATAAAATGTTACCCTACTATGTCCTTCCATTTCATAGCCCTCTCAACTATTGAATTTGGAAATTGGTTTTAGTAATATTGTCAATTTAGGTATTGTTCGGTTAGATCGTCGTGCAATTAAACGTGTTTTAGTGATAAAATATGATTATACCTATCAGGAATGTTACGAAAATACGTTACGTTGCAAAACGACCCAATCAAACAATACCTAAATGCACAATATTATTAATACACACTCGCGCACACCCAAATAACACTGTCATAATGTATGTGGTAATTCTTAAGGACAATGGCTTTTTCGAGAAAAAAAATCTCGGAAAGTGTTATAATTCTACTCCACTAACTACACAGAATACAGATGTACTAGGTACATCAACATTTTACCAATAGAAACCCCGAACTCGATAGTGGGCACGATTATGAAGATCAGGTAAAGTGTGGGGTAAAGCGAGTGAAACATATGTACATAATGTAATATTTATTCGTGAAAATATGTTAAATTTCAAAAATACAACAGTTGCCAAACATTATGCACTGAGCCAGAGTCCCAGCGCCAGCAGGGGAAGACATTCCCAAAACAGTGATTCAAGGCGCGCCAGCAATTTTTTTTTAGGTGGTGACGCGAAGCATTGCGCATCAGTGAAGCTTGAGGTTTTCCTATAAATGATTATCTGTGATAATGGAGGGGGCGATTGCCACAGATAACTCAAAATCGCTGAACTGGGTAACTGAATACTGGGTGTTTCAGTGTGAAACCTAGCCTAACCTTGACGTACTACTGTATTTACCCGCGTAATTTTTGTACTCTTATTTATTAACAAACCAAGAAATTTAAAAAATGTGTAATTTATGCACCTCTGATTTCTAACTTACAAAACTGGAATACAAAGTGTGTAAAATATGCAGGTAATCATGGTAGTTCTCTCACGAACATTACAAGAAATGTGCAGCTACAGTTAATACAAACAACGCAGCAGGATGCATGTGGTGTTTATTGGCGAGTGATACTGAAATCTGAAGTTGCGTAAGAAGGAAGGCAGGCTCACGTCACTCGGTTCCTATGCAACAGGCCACCCCTCCCCTCCCCCCACACCTCCCCTCCTGGAGAGGGGAAACACAGACGTGCGAAGCAAACTGCATGTCGCCTGTGTCTCACATACACACACCTCCCACACTGCCCAGTGCATGTGGCATACAGCCGGCTGTATCAGCGTGTGGAAAACAGTGTTTAATGTAGGAAACAAATTTCGCCTTCCATTCCCAGTTCTTCAAAAATATATTGGGCTTGTTTCACATACAGTAAGTCCGACACTGGTGTTACTGCGGCACGTTTGTAGATAGCCTTATCTAGTTCCATGTACGTCAATAGTTTCGTTGCTTTCCTATTCGATAATCCACTTGTCGAGTCCGCACTGCTCGCAAACTCGATAAGTTTGAATATATTGTTTTGTATATCTCTAATTGTTGTTTCTTGCACTCCATACATAAATGAAAGCTGTATTATTACACTTCCTCTAAGTTTATTAATAATTTCCAGTTTCTGCTATAAATTTAAAACCACACGTTTATGTTTTGCAGACATTTCTCAGCTGAAAATGAGCTAAAACAAAACCAAACCTAACTACTGACGGACGAGATAAAACTGACATTGACTGTGGGAATGCGGCGATTGCGGCGGTTCTGGCTATACCTGGCAGGCGACAGCTAGGCTACTGAGTTGTGCTGTGTTTTCAGCTTGCTGTCTTGCGATGTAACTAAGCTCATTGCGCCATCGGGAAAACATTTTGACATGCATTTGCATCGATAAACAAATATATTTCATTTCACAGTTATTTTCAGAGAATACCTGTTACAAATTTTATTAGTTAAGATGGGCGTTTTATTAAATAACTTCGTTCTGGCAGTGTTTGAGTTAGTTTCCAAAATTTATTTTTATCTTTCTGAATATGCTGCGGTTAAGCCGCAAAGCAGATAATGGAGAGTCTACTGTATATGTAATATTGTCACATGAAAAAATGTTTAATTGCAAGAAGATTGAACTGAACATTACCTAAATTGATAATCTTACCAATATAATTTAGAAATATGATCTGGAGGGAAATTGAGGGGTAAAAGTTTATAATGAAAATGTACATATTTTGTATCTTTTACCCCACAATTTCCCTGATCTTCATAGCCCTCCCCACTATCGTATTTGTACTTTGTATTGGTAATATTGTGTATTTAGTTAGTGTTTGGTTCAGTTTGTGCAATTTAATGTCCTTTTATGAATAAATATTACATTATTTAAGTACATATCTTTCACCAGTTTTACCCCACAATTTCCCTGATCTTCATAGCCCTCCCCTCTATACTTTTTGGGGTTTCTATTGGTCAAATGTTGATGCACCTAGTAAATTTGTGTTCTGTGTAATTAGTAGAGTGGAATTATACCACTTTCCGAGATTCTTTTTTCTTTCAGAAAAGCCTCTGTTTTTAAGAATTACAGCAAGTGAATGTTAGTTAGCTAATTTAATTAAAAGGTTTGGCATTTAAAAATTTACATTTTAAGAAATGTAATACATGGTATTGCAGATCTCGCTCAGTTTGATTACTTTCTGTTTAAATGAAGTGTTTATTTTTCTGGTTGTCCATTTGTTTACTCTTGAAAACCCCAATGTTAATTTTTCTTTGTAATATTGATTATATTTATTAATTCAGTGACTAAATAATCATATTTTTATTCACAGACAATATTTTCACGGACTTGAAAAGATTTGTGATAGTGATCCTTAGAATTAAAAACGAACTGCTTACAAACATAACCTAAAACTTGATAAAAATATATATTTCAGTTTTAGAATATTTTTATTTCGCTGAAATTTGTTCTGTGAATGATTGAGTGCAGTTTCTGAACACTATTTTACACCTTCTACCACTAGAATGAACAGTTTCACTTCACATTTTTTTATTGGACATTTATTTGAAATTGCCGAAACAGCCAATTAACAGCTTTACACATTGTTTCAATTTAGATTGTTATCAGGAAGCGTGGGTGTAAGAGAAGCGACGCTCCTTCTTGTATGTCATGACCAGCCATGTGAACTAGAAGCTCTGTAAGGAGCTCCCAAACTGCGGACTTTTCAAGGGACTGCTGCAATGGGTCTGGCTGGTTATTTATGTTTTAACTACGTGAGTTGTTTATTAGGAGTCCTCAGTATCATTTAAGAAGCTATGTTAGGCTAGGGGACAAGTGAATATTGTGTCACATGGACCCGAGGATGTCGAGGCTGATTACTCTTGAGTTCAGTTCAGGACTCGAACCATTCGTATTCGTAAGCAATGAGATGCTCTACCAGAGTTTCGGCTGTGTTTGGTTGTGTTAAAGAAGAAATGGTTTTTCCTAAATTGAACTGATGTAGCATTAATTTTGAAAATACAGCTTTCTCAATAAAATGCAAAAGACTGGCAAGTTACGATTTCGGACCTTCTGCCTCAGTAATCACCAGTAAAATTAAAGAACTGATTTTGCCCAGTCATGATTTTATCCAGTTTTGCTGCAGAGAGTCTGATTGCTAAAAGTTTCAACTTAAATTATTGTAATTTCTTCTGCACATTCATAAGATCACTACACAGTCAGACCAAACATGAATTTCACGTATGTTGTTTAATCTTAAGGACAGTGAGGTTACTTATGAGGTTTAAGATCAGGGTATTCTGTTTTTCTTCTTCTTCATATTTCTATTGCTTGAGTCTGACCATGGTATAATTTGTTTTGTTTTATGTTGTATTAATATGTGTCGCCTAGTTTGAATTTTAAGTAAATCCTGCTAAACTATGTTACCTGATTTGTGTGTCTTATTAGTTTAATCATGTCTTTGCATGCCAATGCTGAATCATAATCCAAGGAATGGTTATTCATAAATTCTCTGTGATTGAAAGTATTACTGATGAGCTAGATGCCCCCCAATTTGCTGATACAGAGATTGCGGCATATTGACGCCACTTGATTTTAATCTATATCGCACACTGCTAAGCACCTGGCGGTTACTCATTGAGCTGAATGACCTATATTTTTCTGAATCTGTATCGCTGTGTATTTTCTGTGCCAACCCAGCAAGGCGGCTTTGTTTTGTATTTTATTTAATGTTACTGAGAATACTGTGGTATTGGGAGTGTAAAATATTCCATCTCATCAAAACCTCACGCACCCCGAGATATTACAAGGGAATATTTTATCACATGTGTAGAAGTAGGCTGTTACCCAAAGACACACCTACACCACACATTGCATTAGCCCCATTTGGAGTAAGGTCTCGCCCAGTAAACTGGAAGAAAAGACAACAATTCTTGTTTACTCAGTCCTCCAACTCCGTTGGCAATATTAAAGAAATAAGAAATACCTACAGGTTTTAATTTTGTAATTTAGTGGATTTGAACTAGAAGTCGGTTGGTTGGATTTAGTGTTGGTAAGTAATCACCAAAATGAACAGACTGCACTCACTCAATAGGCCCTAGCTAAAAAACTAGGGATTATATTTTATACATTGGCCATCTTTAAAGTTATTAAAGGGCAACAGAATTGGAGTAAATGTGCACCAAATCTCTTTTTCTTTACCGAGATGCATTGATACACTATTGTTTGTGAAAATTGCAACCCCAGAAAGAATGGCCCGAATGAATTCAAACTCGAAGGATGTGTAGAACAGTGTACCAGCAATAATGTGCAGAGAGATAGTGTACATGTAGGCCCAGCAACACCCTGTTGTTTGTAACCAGAAAGGTCAGTGTTACGCCAAGATCATTCAGTGAAGAGCTGTTAAACAAAGTGAAAGCAAGTGCCAGTATGCCCTGTTGATGTCAAAGGGCGCCATATCAACATGTGAGTGAGTTCAAACAGGGCAGAATGATCTGTCTCTGGGAAATGGGTTTGTCATACCGCGACATTTCGGCTTGTACAAGTCATTCTGCTACGACAGTGATACGTGTGTGGAACCAGTGGACGAGTGGGTATTGAATCACACTATGTTACCATAGCATGGGATGACCTCCATCTTGTCCGCAGGGCCGTAACTGACCATACAGCTTTGTCCACAGCGTTGGCTTGACACTGGAGCATTGCAACAGGTGTGGACCTGTCTGCATCAATATTTCAACGCCGTTTGCTGGGACTGGACTGGTGGCACGCATGTCATTGCGTCTGCTTCCATTGTTCAGAAACCACAAACGTCTCAGACTGCATTGGGCTCATGAACACTGTCCACTGGTGTGCTGAGTGGCAAAGTGCAGTGTTTTCATCTTTTCATTCGAGTCCTGCTTCAACCTGCCTACTGTGATGCCCGCATACATGTTAGATGCTACTGTGGTGACCGCAATCTGGCAACCTGCATTATGAAGCGGTATAGTGGACAAATGTCAAGTGTGATGGTATGAGGCGCCATCAGTTACAACATGCAATCTTGACTCCTGGACTGATGGAAATCTAACAGTAACAACTACATCAGTGCGGTTTTAGAGCCTTAGGTACTGTCCCTCCTTCAGGTAAATCCACATGTCATATTTCAGTAGGACAATGCCCGGCCACATGTGGCAAAGTATGTACTAGCCTTCTTCATTGAACGACAGGTAACACTGCTTCCCTGGCCTGCACATTCACCTGACGTGTCGCCCATCGAACATCTCTGGAATGTAGTTAGTAGGCGACTTGTTTGTCACAGTCCTCCAGCAACCACTGTTGGTGCTTTGTGGACTCGCATACAAACAGTGTGGAGGGTGAGGGAGATTCCCCAGGAACATATACAGGTCCACTTTGATGCCATGCTATGGCCATGACGTTTAGGGGCTCTGATTGCAGCACGTAGGGGCATCACGCCATACTTAATTCTCAAGACCAGAGATCATGTACTGTTCTGTAATCCTAATCAATTGTGTATTGTCATGTACCTAATCTGTGGTATAAAGTTAATTTCAATCACATGTATCCTTCTTTGTGTTGCATTTTTCACAAACTTGGTGTATATTGTATACAACATCTATTGAATTATTTTAATGTCTTTCTGATATAGACTGTTCACGGTAAGTGAGCACTTTTTAAGACCCTTCAAAATTTTTCCTTTCATCCAATTTCCATTTTCCTGCTGCTTTTTAATATAAATATTGCAATGTAACCAATAAACACAGTGTATACATTTCACCAGCCTTAAACTTTAATTTCTGAGGCTGCATTAAGATATATTTATTAGTAGGTAATGCCTGTTGGGAGGACCTTAAAAAGTGCTCACTTTACCATGAACAGCCTATACTGATATTCATCCTCGCTTCTGGGATATAAGTATTTCACTATTTTTATCCAGCACCTAGTATTTAGGTTTTGTTTGCACCAACATAATTTTTATAAGAGAAGCAAAAATGCCTTAATAGGGTCACTGAAAGACTTTGCCCTCTCTCCCCTACAAAAAAAAAAGGCATCCTCCCTCCTAAGTTGGAAACGTTGTTTCACCACTGAAGAAGATGGAGTATCATCACTGTTAATTTTCTTGTATGTTGGTGTCAAAAACTCTGCCATGGGGGTAAACACACATCACGTGCATCACACCATAAGCATTGATGTCTTTCCAGAAGGCATGCTAGTCTCAAACATTTAGTGACAGATGCTTATCTCTCTGCCTCCCCTTCTCTCATATTATGTGATGTATATGCATGCAGTTATGAACATATTACTGAAAAACTGCTGTTTTTGGTTATGTGAAGACCTATATGCAACATATATATATATATATATATATATATATATACTCTTTCTTTCTCTCTCTCTCTCTCTATATATATATATATATATATATATATATATATATATATATATATATATATATATATATATGCAGTGAGTGCAGTAAGTTAGAAATACATATTACAGACTGTAGTATTGATCAACCCAGGGGAGGGCAATGGCTCTGCTGCTTGAAAAGAGGAGGGACGACAGTCCTCTCCCTCCATACTCAGCAGATATGTGTTACATGAAGCTGGCATCAGGCTCAGGTTTAGTGACATAGCTGTTGGTTGCTAATGCTGTGTCTTTGATGCAGAAAGTTTAAATATGACTTACACAAATAAATCATTCATTAAATATATTGTTACATGCTTGCTGGTCTGCATTACATTCCCTTGCACCATCCTGCTCGCAAAAGCGAAGGAGTGTTTAAAGGTCAAGCGTGCAATAATCCAAGAAGCACTTGGAGGTTTACAAAGGCAAACCACTGTGATAAACCTATCACAACTTACACGCTCCTGACCTTACAGCGGATTTAATTTCTTGGGTTATCCTTTAAAAAATATTCTGGTTCAATGATGTAGCCTCTCTCAGTATGACTCGGGGTACGGAGAACCTTTCAGATTCGGCCAGTGAGGCTACTCAAGCTGCGACGGGCCTCCGATCAGATTAATTGAGAGTTGGGCGAGTGGAGGATTGTGCAACCTTAAGAGACAGGAGTGGGAAGACGACGAGCCAGCAGAGCGTCGAGTGGTAGCAAGAGTGGCCAGTGAGACTATTGACCTGGATGTGAGTGTGTAAGACATTAAGAATGATGGCAATAGACAGACTGAACTGTATAAATTTTGAGTGTGGACTAAGTGATTATAACCAATACAGACACATTGAGGACTTAAATTAGAATTGAAATAGGAATTAATATTGTGCTCACTGAGAATAACAAGAGTAATAGTTGAGATAGATAGCTTAAACTTGTTAATGTTAACTTGGATATACCCCTGTGGCGCTTGTAACACTGGTGTCAGAAGTGGAATGGAGGTATTCAATTGTAAATTACGTTAGGCTAGTAATTAGTGATATTGAAACAAATTTATTAATTTTACCAGCTGTAGGCAAAAAAAAATTATAACTGTTTTGTACAACAATTGCAGTGCACTTGAACTAAAAAATGTCTGCAGAATTATAAGCACTGTGAGTATTAATTGAGGGGTTAGGTAGTAAAATGGTTATTGTGAGCACAAGTTTAAATAGTTTGGGAGACGATGTAAAAAATAAAATAGGTAGTGTGAACGAGAATGTAAATATTGCAAGCAAGAATGTAAATAGACCACAATTATGATTTTTGACATTTACTTTTATGGTACATAACTGAGCAGGGTTCCCACAGATCTGAAAAGTCAGGGAAATCAGTTTTGTGAGTCAGGGAAAATTGTGCTAAGATAGCAGAAAATGAGTGAAAATGTCCTGGGTATGACTTTAAACTGCCGCTCCACTGCCTTTCACTTATTTTCTGCTATGGAGGATTTTTCTTCTTCATCTATTAATTTTTCTTTTCACTCTCTCCTGTTTTTATCTATGAACATATTTTATATATTAATGATGTACTTAAGGGGCAAGAATCTTGTGTTTCAGTGTGTGTAATATATATATATATTTTTTTTCCAGGTTGTCTAATGATTTCATGTGGCAACTCTGTTAATTCATTACAGTGTTACTAATTGTTCCTTTTCCATTTTTTTTTTTTTGAGAGTTCAGTGAGCTCTAAATAGTTTAACATGACCTCGAAAAGAACTGTGTTCAATGAATTATGGCTCAACTCTAAACTGTGTTCCGAGTTTGTTGGATGGTTGTGTAAAGGACCACGTATTTTTCACGCTTGCAGGATGTCCTTTGAACTAGGTCAAGCTGTAATATCACATGCTAAAGGAAAGAAGCATGTGAACTTAACAAAATGTGTGGATTCCCAGACATCCATGAAGAACTTTTGGTGTAGTAGTGAAGTGAGTGTCTCATCTTCCTCTCAAGTAGAGAACACAGATACAAGTGTGGGAAGTAAAATTACAGACATTTCAGAAGAGTGTACTAAGATAGCTGGGTCTTCAAAATTTGGAATTAGTACTGTACCCAGTTGTTCAGTGTCAATAGAGTAATTTTGCTTGAAGGATGATGATGTAAGAGCAGAGGTTTTATGGGCTTAGAAAGTTGAGTACCCAAAAGATGTCATTACATTCAACTGCAGATTTGGGTGAAACATTTCATTTAATGTTTCTGGACAGTGGGATTGCCTCAAAATTTCTATGGGTGAAACTAAATGTTATTACATTATTAATTGCACCAAATTTTGATCATATTTTAAAGGAACATTTAAGTGAATGCAATGAGTATGTTATGTGCTTTGACGAGTCAGTAAATAAGATTGTTCAGAGAGGACAAATGGACTTGTTAGTAAGGTATTTTGATGTTGACCGAAAGAAGGTTTGTGCACAGTTCTATAATAGTGTTTTCCTTGAACATGCCTCAGCAGAAAACCTTCTACACAGTTTTACATCTGGCATTCAACCTATGTCACTAAAGAAAATCTTGAGTGTTTCAATGGATATACCCAACGTAAACTTGAGTTTCATTAAGAAACTCAAGAGATGAGAGAAGAATTGGGATCAGATGGCAAGATTCTTGTGAGCACTGATGTTTGTGGTCTCCATGTTGTACATGGTGCAATAAAAACAGGACTGAATTGTGTTAGTTGGGATCTTCAAACTTTTCTTCATGATATCTATTTTGTCTTCAGTTAATCACCAGCCCGGCATTCAGATTTTACTTCTATTACTGGAAGAATAGTATTTCCTCGAAAATACTGTACTACTAGATGGTTGGAAAATTTCCCATGTTTAGAAAGAGCTTTACTTCTTTTTGATGATATTAACAAGTTCATGGAAAACTCAAAGGCAGTAAAAACCAAGACATTACTCAATGTTAGAGACCAAATGAAAGACAAGTTCATGAAGTGTAAACTTGCTTTCTTTAAATCATTATCAAATGACTGTGAACCTTTCCTGAAGAAGTATCAAACATCAAGTCTACTTGCTCCCTACTTATTCTCAGACTTAAAAAACTTTATTGAAAATTTGATGAAATGAGATTAGTCAAGTCAAGCAACATGCCTGCCACAGTTAAGAAATATATTGCTGTTTATTTACCCTGCAGGGAGCATTTACTTGAACTCAAAAACATTGATATTGATTTCAGACTAAGAAACTTCTTAGAGAGGTGGTTTCAACTGACTGTGAAGTATTTGAATTCAAGAAAGAGTGCCAGCAATTACTAACAAGAATGACAAAGAAGATACTTTAGCGGAGTCCCTTAAAATATCCAGCAGTTCAGGGGTTGCCCTAATTGGATCCAAACATTATTCACAAATAGCCAGATCAAGGAAAAGTTAGATTTGATATTCTCTTGGATGCTCTGTATTCAAGAAATAGAATAACCGAAACAGTTGCACAGAGGGCAAAGACTCAGTACGCTGTCATTTGTGGTAAAGCACAGTGTGTTCTTCATAAAAAGTTTAGTGAATTCTTAGAAAATAATGTAGAGTCTTCTCAGTACTTTGATGACTGTTATTGTTCAATTTCACATTGCAGCATTGAATATCAAGATCTGTGGGAAGTTGTGAAAATGTGCCTCATTTTTTCACATAGCAATGCAACAGTTGAGAGTGGTTTCTCTGTGCACAAAAGCTTGTTGGTTGAATACCTACATGAAGAAAGTTTCACAGCACAAAGAAAAGTTTATGATGGCATAAAATACTACGAGATCATATACAAGTTCCGGATAACACAAAAGATGATGTTATATGTCAGAAATTCTCAAAGATGGTAAAGTGAGCATCTTGACAATGCAAAGCAAAATCAGAATAAAGAAAACAGAACCACACAAAAATGGCAACTCCAAAATGAAATAAAAAAACTAAAGGAAAAGAGAAATATTGTAAGGTTGGAAAAACAGCATGAAGAACAAATCATTTCAGTTCAGATTGAAGGTATGAGACTGAAGCATCATGTGATGGTAAACCTGTGTTATTGGACAAATGTAGGATTTTTGTGATGGTCAAGTTGCATTACATTCTAATTATATTAAATTTTAATTAAATTTGGTTTTTGTACAGGAAAAAGTTTGTAAGTTGCATAATCTGGCAAGATTTTTAACTAATAATGTATGTATGTAAATGTTATGGTATTGTAATGTTATTCATTTTTAGTATATATTCTCATTCATTGATGCATTTTTGATGTGATTACACCAATATTTTCATTTTTTTAGGCACAGAAAATTTTTTTAAATATATACCTTTTTGCTTAATAGGAGAGAGATGGGCAGCTATGGGGATGGTGGAGGCTGGAAAAAAAAAGGAATACATTAAATAAGCAAGTTGGTATAAGCATATCCTTTATGGTCACGGAAATTTGTAATAAGTAGTCATTGAAAGTCTGGGAAATTCATTTTCATATTTCCGTGGGAACCCCCTTGAGGTACAATAGAAATGGGTTGAGAATTGTGAGCAAGCGTTGATAGGCATGAATCAGCAACTTGAGTATGTACTTACTCTACATCCAATACATACAATTATATGCTGCACCAAAATTTTTCATTTAATTCATTTTTATTCCATTAATCACTGTTATGGTATATATTTCTGGTACAATAAAAGCAGGTAGAGAGTTGCGAGCAAGCAAATTGAGTAATTGCACATTCCACAAATACCATAATTATTTGATGGAACTGCATTATCAAATATTTACAAAAATAAATAAAAACCATAATTATATGATACACCTGTTGTGGCCTAGTCCGCGTATTCCGTGGGCTAGGCCATGTCGTGTGTATCAGATAATTACAATATTTATTTAATGTTACAGTAATTTCCTTGAAGTCGCAAAATCAAATTTATAAATCGCAAAATAAGTGTGTATTGAGCTATAATTTTCCTCAAAGTTTGATTACGGCTGTTACTGTGGAAACATGGTTCTATAGAATTGAAGGAGACTGTGTTGATTTATCATTGTTTAAGGATGTTTGGGTTGTGAGCCGTCCACCATATGTTTCCAATGTAATGTGGGTTTTTATATAGTTTCAGTGTATGTCAACAACACTGGTAAAATGAGCAATTTTCGTGGCCAAGTTTTGTGACCTTGACAATTTTAATTTGGTGTCGAGAAAAGTATTGTATCGAGTATCGTGAGAATGTTTGGGTATCGAGTATAGAGAAAATGCAGTTTCAACCCATTCATAATTTTGCAGCGACTGTGTTTAACCTCTTTTATGACTGCGAGGGAAAGAACTGTAGTATTTAACTTCTTGATATTGATATGTGTTGCATTATTTCGTTAAAATGTCTGCCTCAGTTGGAATAACCAGTCCAATAAAAAGAGACAGTAAATTCAAGCACGCAACTCGTGTCACTTATTTTTTGTACTTAGCAACAACAAACTTAAAAGAATGTGATGACAATGCACACAAATAGGCCTACCGTAACTTGCCTAAGTAGGTTTAAAAATGCAACGAGTACGAACGTGACACTTTGTTCAGAAACACGCCATGTCATATCGCCATCGCCACTTCAGCCAACTTCGGAGTTGTGACCATCCAGCCATCACATCTAAATATACAGTAATAAGTATTCAAACAATAAAATCTCTTTTCAGTGGTAAATTACTACAAATAAGTATGAAATATGCTCAAATTGAAAACATGTATAATTTCCTGCTACTACAGGCAGTACGCAACTTCCGGAGAGATAGAGATAGAGCTTGCGTGTGTGCGTGACAAACTCCGCTCTACCTATTTAATGTTCTTCGGATTAAAAAAAAACACCATTTCACTAGGGTCTATGCATGGTAATTTGCACAGATATTTTTAACTGTAACAGGAAAATATGTTTCCTTCAGTACTACCTAAAAATAAAAATATATCAATAGGCAATGTTTAATTTACAAATAGTATACCAATAAAATAGGTTAAATCAATATTTTAACTGTGGACTATTTCTTACCAGTCGTTGCCACCACATCACTGCTCTCACTGTTTTTAATTCATATTTAATACAAAATAGGTGTTACAAGTTATGGAAGATACTAAGTTAAAGTTACTTTTCTTCAAGAATACAGTACTTTAAAGTTAATCACAGTATTATACATGTCAAATATCTTAAATAATAAATTATAAAACAATAAATAATAGCCATTATGAAGCCTATATAACATTAAACAAATAACAATATAAAAATATTAAAGAGCTATTCCCCCATAGTATTACTATTAATAAGTAAAGTAAAAGAAATTTTAATTAAAAATAGCTGAAATAAATTCAATTATTCAAAAACTAGATATATTGATTTGCCAATAACATTTCACAACTACACATTACATGTAATGTGCTACATCATGGAAAACAAAAATGTTAACACTATAAAATAACCGCAAGAACTATCGTCAATTTAGGCATTTTTAAAACACCACAAAGCTGGCCTAAATAATGTTACAGACATAAACTGTGAATATTCGTACGGAATGGTTTTTGGAATGTACAGAATTCTTTGAACAGCTCTAAACGGTAAACAATGCATTTTTCAGGTATAAAAGTAGAAGTCACATTTCAATGTTTATTTTTAGGTGTAGCGAAAGTATATGAACATATGTACACACGCAATGGAATGTAAACATTGATTTTGACAGATGCTTCATGGCAATGTTTGTTTGCATTTGGCGGAAGGATACTAAACAGGCCTGCAAGTAGATATTTAGCAGGGCTCCAAGGAAGTCTGTTCCAGTTGTGAACGGACTATAGTGTTCACCATTGAGTTACACCTAACCCAAAAGCATATAAAACGTAACAACACGTAGGAAGTGTTCAACAGCGATTTGGTCATAAGTATGTACTCAAACCAGATCCATTCAAGAACTGTGAAGTAGCCAACATGATCCCTCGCCATGCAGTACTCAGACCAGTTCAACCATTAAAGTGCGAGTAGTCTTCGATGGACTGGCAATTGGTGTTTCATTGAATGACTTGCTCTATACTGACCCTAAACTTTAAATAGATATTATGGATATAATGTTAAATTTTTGAACCATGCCTGTTGTTTACACATCAACAGGAAAACCAAATAGCAGAAGGGGCGCAGTGACTCAAGCGACAATTCATGACTACTAAGAACGAAGCGGATACTGCTGGAATAGGGAAACAACAGACCATGGGAACCTATGGCATTGCCGGAAATATACACAATCACCTCACCAGATCCCCGATACATCAGGTACAAACTGCACTATGCGTAAAGGGTACCTGAGTACTGGTGATTTCGGGTACTCGTACCCAACCTAATGGGTACCCGCATATTTTCATTATGGGTATGTGCTGTAACGGGTACCCAGGTACTCAATTATCTGGGTCTCGTCCTTGTTGAGAGTTAGTGGATGGCACAGAAGCCACAACATGGGCTATTGCAGGGTGGGGTCCTCTGTGGGCAATAGTTTTGTGGCATTTGTGGTTGGCTGCAGCTTCGGCCAAACCAGTTTGTTGTGGAGGCTAGGTCTTGTGTTTGTGGTGAAAAAGCCAGAATTTTGTCTCTATAGTGGAGAATGGTTCTGAGTTTATTTAAGCCTTCATGATATGGGACCACCATGGTTATAGCTGAGTCATTGACCTTGATTTGTGTTCCTGTATTTGAGATGCTTGCTGAAACTGTTTGTGGACGAGGGACCTGGGGTAGTCCCTGTCAATGAATGCCCTAGCTATTTGTACATACTGTTTGCTGAGATCCTTTCCACCTTCAAGCAAAAGCTCAGAACTCAGACACTAGGAATTAGCTCACCAATATATAACAACATCCAGGCAGCCTCCAGGCCTCAATAGTAGACAATAACAGCTACAAAACAATAATCAATAGCTGTACTGCCAACATTTCAAATTTTCATCTCATCCCAGTTTGCCACCTCACTGTTAGATTCCCTACCAACAGTGTCCTTTCACCATATTGCAGTTTTCTACAACTCACCACCCGATGAAGTTGGCCTAGCCAGCAAAATGTTGTGACTGTGCAACTGTGTGAAAAATATATCAACTTTTGTGTGTGTGCTGTTGACGAATACTAGACTGAGAGTACTGGAGCTTCTGTCCTTTTATATATTATTAATAGCATAGTGGCCTACTTGTCACCCTGACTCGTATCTTTATATGCTTTGACTCCGTAAAATACTCTTCATATACTAGGTACACTATGTATAATTGTTTCAGCACGTAATGCAAAAGAGTCGCATCTTGCCCAGTTTCAGATATTTAAGGTTCCAAATTTTACTTCATTCAGATTCTTCTGTTAATGCTAATTCTATGATTTTGTTTTTCCCAGTATCTTCTTTTGACTTAAATTATAACAGCATTGAAACCTGTTTCAAAAAAAAGGAATCTAGCCACAGGGATTTCTCCTGCAAAATTATTTAACACCATACATTTGAATGTGGGTTGATTCATGACCTGTAAAATACACTGAAGTCTTAAAAAGGAGTTTTGTTCTTTTTGCTATAAAATAAAATCATCTTTTCATCAACTACCTGGATCACACAACACTAAAAGCACTATATGGTTGGTTGGTTCTCTTTGCATTAACTTTATCCAACTACAATTCCACATTGTCAACATAGCTTGTGTTAATTGGTCATGGTATGTTATGTTACAGTGGAATGTGCCCAGTGGGAGTGTGAACTGGAAGCAGTACTTGACCCAGAAACAATTGCTACGATAGACAAACTTTTTTTAAGGGCTGAAGAAAGAATGAGTACATTCAAGCAAGCTTCAGCAAGCATGGAGGTAGTTTCAGATAGTTCACAGGTTCCAGTTAAGGGGTTCCAAAATATTGAATGTGTAAAGCTCACACCACAAGAGGCACTGTTATGAAGATCTGTCTGCAAAACATGAAGTTTTACTACTTTGGACTGTACTTTCATTTTTTTTACACATAATTAATGTGTCTGCTGTTTTTTGTGTACAAATAACATTTGAACTTCAAGCACTGAGACCATATGAACTATTGTCCTCCACCATGTGTTACCATTCAGTTCATTGGCGTACTTCGTCCACAGTTAGAAGATAGTAAAATATATTTTGTCTATGGCAAGTTAAACATTTATGAGCAGAAAAAAAAAAAGGACTGATATAATTTCAACATTGCAAAGGCAGTAAAACTTTCCCAAAACGTACCTCTTTACTAGACAACATATTTAAATTCTGCTACTTCAAGGCTAAAATGAAAGTTCTTGTAAGCTACAAGGTTACTGTAGGCTTCAATTGTATAGTCCACTTCATAATAGTGGTCTCAAATTTGAGTTCTAAGAAAGTAGTGCCAATGGTATCTGGGTGGCTATTAATCCTTCTGCCACAGTTGAACTGTCATTGAAGGTGACATTGTTTGCAAACAAACACCATGTGACTGTCAGTATTTGTCAACAATCAACATATGACTGCCTGTTTTTGTAAACAAACTGCATGTGCCTCCTCCCAAATGACTCTTAGAAGCTGTGAAGGATGCAAACAGTTGCAGGTTGGCAACAATCCCCCCCTTTTTTAAAATTATTATTATTAAAATGAGTAACAGCCCATGTCTAAAATTGATAATTTTTCTACCTTGCAAGAGATTTGTAACCAGGATGCATGAAAATGAAATTGTATTTTGACTGTAAAATTAATAAGATATTTTACTGTTTTTTAATATACAGTACTCAAAATATATTAATGACAACTAATCTTGTCACACTTACCTGAAGTAAGTTCTTGTAAACATAAAAATTTAGCATTGTTTCCACGAACACCAAATAACAAGATCTCCCTCAGGAATGCACAAACACCCAAAATACCACCCCCATCCCACATATTCTTTTCAAAGACAGTATACATTCTTACATACAGGCTATACCTACTATTGCATTAAAAGGACATAATTCAGCTTTGTGGTATGATATGACAACAAACTCTGTACAGCTTGATATTTTTATGGTGGTTATAATTCTCAGGATGTTAAAATATGTAGGTAGCCAAAATAATATGTAAGGAAGTGTTACTTAATTTCAGTACTTTTAATAACTCTCTTTTAGTAACTCAATTGTTAAGTATTGCAGGTCTACATACAAAATACTTTAATAACTTTTCTCAAATACCTACATGTTCAGATTGTCATGCTGCAAATAAAAACTTATTTCTGACTAACTCAGTGTTGAAATTTACACTGAAGTTCAGTCACACAACCTACCTCCTCAAAATTGTGAATACAGCCCTAGGCTTGTTCTCTGGTACCTAATGAAAAACTGTATTTCAGTTCAGAGATGTTACAAAGCGCTCTAGATAAGCAGGTGTGACCTGCAGAAACAATATATCAAACGAACATATTACTTACACACTAAAAGATGCTCCACCTACCCAAGGTTGAAGACATTATAAAGTTCATTTTCCCTAGGAATACATTTTGGAATGTCGCAGTTCCTGCTGATGCATGACATACTCCTTATGATGTTGGAGCACCTTCGTTGGGTGCTTAAATTGAAAGAATTTTGTTTGATAAGCATATAATTTATTTGGTATCGAAAAGTTATCTTTCCAACATAAATCCTGTTTATGTGAATTATTCTTCTGTTACTCTTACAATATTCTTAACGACGTATGTTAAAAACATATGAGCGCTTTTAACTTGCAAAACAAAAATGTTTATGAAAGACTCCACCGTTCAAACCTACATGCCATTGTTACTTTCAAATACAGCCTTTAAAAACAGGAAAATTCTTTAAATTTATTTGCTAACAAGTATCCTTGCGTAACAAGCTTGACAAATTTTATATACGTTCTATAAAAGTACAAGTGATACAACTTATAAGTTTGTATGGCCAGTAAGCTTTACATTTTGAAACTCTCCATAACCAGAGTGTTAAGAGTTCCAATCAATAATAACACTGAGAAATGTGGGCCCAATTATGGTATCATCTTTATTTTATTTTGATGGAAAAGGGAAAAAGTGAGCAGTTTGGCATGGTTTTGTGAAGGGGGGTTGGGAGGATTAGTTTATCGTATGTGTCGACATACTCTGTCATAAATGCTAAACATGTTTTTAAAATCCTGTTACTAATAGCCAAGAAAATGTAATATTGCTTTAGAAATAAAATTTAAACCATAAATGTAAGTTTAATTACGATTTTAAATTACAACTTTTAGTTCAGAGTACTATTTTCTCTCAAAGCCATCATCAATATAGCCAATCTAACAACACGGATCCCGCAGCAGTTCGTCAGCTGTTAAAATATTGTAGGAGGGAGAGCATTTACTGTGTACATAATGTGTAGGTTGGTCACATTGTCAAATTTGAGACCACTTATATGAAATGGATGATATATTTTATTATTACACTGGCAACATAAAGGATGTACTGTATTTATTCGTGTATAACGTGCCCTCTTCCCCCCAAAATACAGGAAAACATTTCTTGTGTGCGCGATATATACGGGGGAAAAAAGTGGAAGGGGGAGTGGTAGCCATAAATTGTCCGAGGATGTTGAGGGAAGCGGAACTGTCTGCTATCTCATCTCTTCCTGATCCCTCTTACGCTCAGTGACCCTTCAGTATCGTGTACGTCGCATGTTTACCCCCCCCCCCCTCCCCCACCTACATAAACTAAACACTTATGTGTTTGTCGATAATTCCGTCATCCCTCTAGCACGACAATAAAAGAGCGCCTGTCACTGCTAAAAGGAGAAAGGTGGAAAAAAAAAGGAATCTGGTAGTGTTGGGTAGTAGGATTTTTTTTATATATATATATTTCGCACCCGATTTATTTAATTAAAGTTTTTTCCAAACATATCACAATCTTCATACATTGATGCAAAAACGAATTATTTGTTCCATACTTACTAACAGGTTGCCACAATTTTTTGATCCAATTTTATAATTTAAAAAAATGTTTTCCCTGGAACTTGCTGCAAAAATCATGGTGCACACTATACAAGAGTAAATACAGCATACATTGATAAGTGTCACTTAAACTTAGTCAATGTAGCTTTGGTGTGCGCTAGGTCAGGCATGCTCTGGTCAACAAATTATTTACTCTTAAGTGGACTTTCTGCCAGATGTCAACACTGGTCGGGTGGGTTTACGACTTAGTACAAAAATCATATGGGTGGTACCACAATATGTCTGACTGTAACCTTAGCGTGTGGAGGTAGGGCTGACTTACCAGGATACTAGGGCACCTGTTTCTGGGGTTCTGGTGCAGAAGTAAGTTGACTGAGACCAGCAGTCTCCTTGGTAGTGCTGGGCGACGAGTTTCTGTACAAAATGGTACAGTACTTCTTACTACACTCGGCGGCTTCACCCCTTCCGACATAGGTGTCACTCCCAGTAACTAGGGCACGAGCTGCTGGATATTCGATGCCAAGCTTAGAGTATGTAGAAAAGTTTTTTTTTTTTTTTTTTTTAAATGAGGAAGGCCTCTTCATGTATATAGTGGGTCGAGTTCGTTCCTGTGGGGTGCCTATGCCAAGTGCGAAGGTGTTATTGGTACACACTCGCTTAGCAGCAAGGAACTTCGCCTTTTGCTCCTCCCTCCGAGCCTTTCCTCAAATAGCACAGAGGCAGAAGTGACACTTAACTTACTCCTTGTTGGGTGCAAGCAGTTGACAGTACCCGGAGTAAGTTTAAAGCCTAACAGCAGTTGACTGTACAAACCATGTACTCCAATCAGTTCTACACCTCGGCGCACAAACCTGGAGCGGTGGGTTGTGTGGGCCATCTTCCTACTGCTGTTGGGTGTGATCCAGTAAAAGTCGGGCCTCCAGTCCCAGGCAAATACCCCTGTCAGCACCGGCAGCGATACAACCTGAGGTGGCTGCCCTGCTCCTATTAGATGGGTACGTAGTGGTGCACAAAACAGGTGGCCATCGAAAGTGGTGCGTGTTTCCGATGAACAAATTCCGGAAGGGGATCTGCAGTCCTACACCATGGTTCGTACAGTTAGAAAACCGAGTCTCCTGCCTTCTCTATTCAAAGGTTGAGTATCTGGTAGTTGCAAAAGATTTATCTTTATAACATTCACTTTCGGGATAGGAATAAATTGTATTTATTACGAATAATAAATAGAGGTGACACGTACTCTTACTATTAAGCAAAGTGCGAACAGAAGTAAGTTACACTTTACAGATGGAGGTGACCTGCTCCTAAGCTACTCAAGATAAGAATGACATATGGCTATGAAAATAACTCTGACACAATTACTCTACCCTGGGGATGTTTAGCCAAGACTTTCCAAAAGGGCAGTGGGTGTAGTTGCCGTTCACCAGCAAGTAGTGTTGGCTGTTGAACCAGGAGGATCAATGTGGAGTAAAGTCTTGCAGGCTTCTGGTGTTGAAGAGCTTCTGTTAGCTGTTGGTGGTTGAAGCCTCTGGAACTTCTGGTTGTTGGTGGCAGTAGCCACGGGTGGTTGTTGAAGATATAGAACACATGGTAGGCAGTAGAGTGCCTCAGCACATAAGTACTGGAGATGATAACTCCTGTATTTAGCCGCACACTGCCTTATATTGTGTGCTCAGCCGGCCCATACCTGGGCTGGAGTGGGAGGGGTGACGTTGCTATGTGATGTCTGTCTAGAGTGCACTGGATGGGAGAATCTACTCTCTGTGTTCGGCTATATGGCCTCGAGTGCTCGGCCCTCTTCTGAAAGCTTTGCTGGTGTGGCGAAACTCTGTCTGCCAGGTGCGTTGGGGAGGCTGATGTGTTACTGCGGCCGCTTGGAAACGTTTCTTATTTCACGATCTAAAACCGCCCACTAGGCTGGGAGGGATTCCGTATGCACTCGTGAATACTGTGTTGGGTTTTACTCTATCTCGGGTTACATAGTACTAGGCCTACCTAATTTCCTTCAGTAGTTCACTCATATACTTCTGAGTGCTAAGTTTACTCTACCTATCAAACAAGATAACATAAGGGGATGATGCACGTGGGGGTTAGTAACTAGATGGCAAATGATACAAGCCATTGGAATTCTCTAAATACAAAACACCTTTATTATAAAATTAAATATATTAAATAAAACAATGCAAATTACACTAATTTTAATAATACTTACGTGTACCTGGGTAGGCCACTAGATACGATCGTCGAGGATTTTGTCCACCAGTTTAAATAGACTGCGGGAGACAAGAGGTGTTGGTCAGTACGTATGAAGTATTGCTTCTTGGGTGCCATGGTCGTGGTGGGTTTTACCCAGACGTAGCGAGCTTGACCTACGTCGAACTGGCAATTCTACAGGTGAGCTTAGTTTGTCCTGAAGTGGACGTTATCCCAGCTGAATCCTGTAGCAGTGCTGGTTAACAGTCCTTTTACCACGGAATGGCACGAAGGATGAATTCGTATGCACGGAGACACAAATAAGATAGTTACCGGAGCAGTCGGCACTGACTCGTGCCTTAGTTGGGCGGTGTTGTCCCATTCCACCTGTCGCTCCGGAGTGAGTTGAGGAAGGACACTCAACTGTCTGGCGGCAAGGAATGCTGTGTTTCGTTCCCTATGTTTACTGCCATGACTATAGTCGTAGGGCATAGTCTCTTATTACAGTATGCTAGGTACACTTTGATGTGAACAAACTAAACACAGTTTATAGTATCAGTCTGGTTTCGGCTTGTTGACCAGGCTCTGTTAAGTCTCCACTGATCCCCCATGCATGCGGGCTGATCAGAGACGTGCCGTTTGGGTTACCATGCCGTCACTAGATGTGCGTTTACACAGAGATGGGTGGCAGGTCTCAAGCTACAGATATCCCAGCACTAACAATACTGTGGGATAAAGTAATAACTCAAGACTACTACTCTCTGGGTGAAGGTGTTGTTAGCAGTTGTGACTCTTCGCCGACACTGGTGCTGTGGCAGTTGGAAAGCAACAGGTGGCTATCTAATGGGTGTGTAGAAAATATGACGGACCCCTGAGGGGTGCGCGCTGTTGAAGTTAAATCAGTTATATCAATTACCCAGTTCTTGTCAATGGTGTATGTAACAACCTGTGTATAGCAGGTTAACAGATAGATACTCTCAGAAATAAAGCAATAAGGTATGAAAGAAAAGTATGTTTATTAATGATTCAATAAACATGCAATGCGTGCTACCTCTTACCAGGCAATTGAGCTCTGAAGGTTACTACACTGGCCAGGTGTAGGCGACCTGGTTCTAATGTAAAAACCCGGAATGAAATATCTAAATGAGAAAAGATATAATACTTCTAAACTGGTCTAAGAAAGGTGTCTTGAGGAGACAAAGTGAATATAATGCGTTAGTGAGCATGTTTGCATGTTGACTGATCGTCGATGGTGAAGTAACCGCAGGGGGCGTACTCAGTGCTTCGAAGTAATCTAGAGGCCCCAGCACCGAGCAATGCTGTGGGAAGTCGCGAGAGAAGAACCAGAATGACTCTTGAGCTAGGCAGCATCCTTACTTATATAGTGAAAATTTGTAGACTGCCGGTGCGGGGGAGGCGTGATGTCCCCCTACGGTGGTTCTAATGGGAATACTCTGATCAGTGTTTCTGCTTCGTGCCTGGTTGGTGGCGCTCGGCCTTGCCCAAGGTCTGGGCAGCTTGTAGGCTCTCAGCGCGGCGTACCTGGCGGGTTGCGTATCCTCCAGGTGAAGATAATATGCTCATAATTGCCCATAGCCTGTGGGGCAGGCAACATGTCTCTCACGTCTGTAGTGGTAGAATAGGTACTCTTGGCGATGAGTCGTAATCGTGTGATTAGTTGTATAAGCAGCACGTGTCAATTCGCCCCCTCCTTCTGTTTCGATGAAGACTCATTGTGGAAAAGTGGTGGAGAGAGGTGTGGGCCCCCTCTCTGGAAGGCATCAGTAGACGTGAAGAGGTAGATAGCACAGAAAAAATTTTTGCAGACAGGTAGGTGAGACCCTTAAGTGTATTGTGCTTGACTGCTGTAGCGGCGTGTGTTCTATGCGCTCTGGTAGCCAGGCCGGCGTAGGGAAACATGAGGAGCGGCAGCGGTCAACTGGCGACTTTGATTCCTTCTCTTTCGGGCTGCGTATTTCTCTGCCCCTCACCGTGGTTATTGGGCTTTGTTTATGTGGCGAGATGAGTATTCCCCCATGTTGCAAAGATTACAGGCCAGGAAGCCACATGTGACGGATGTCCCACTGGCCTATATTTCATATGCATGCCATTGACAAACCAGCATAGCGCTGGTAGATATTACATTGGAATCGTACATAACGACCTGAATGAAAAATTATAATATGTACAAGCCTTACTCGTGGAAGATGGGGAAACGCCACTAATGTCCTGGAGCTTGCTGCAGTGAGCTAAGAAAGAAAAGGAAAATCTTTCCAGGGAACCTTTGTGTTTGTCAGCAAGTTAAATAGTCGTGTATGTCAGATTGCGAAGTGGTCAATCAAAGACCCTTCAATACCTGGGTTTCCCATCTAAACGAATGCAAAGTGAGTACACTATATGCATGACTATCGTGGCAAATTGTGCGTACGTTGGTCACTGAATACACTACTGTTTGCATCAAACTTTGTGAGGGCTGGACCCCCTAGACCTAACCACTTCAAACAGAAGAGTTTGAAAGGTACATCAATGCGTTTATCACTGATATTTGTGTTTTGTAGCATAGTTTGTTGCACGCCAGCATATGGTACTAGATGTTCTGGGTAAGTATCGGGTAAAGCATGGATGAATTAATTTTTCAGTTACGTGTCTTTAAAAATTGTATTGGCATGAATACGAAATTATTACAAAGGCGAGTGGGGATAGTATTAATATCATGGTCAGTACTATAAATAAACAAGTCTAATTTTTGCTCAGTTTGGCAAAATATTTTATTTAGTATCAAGGGCTACCAACAGGAAGCAATTTAAAATTTAAAAAAAGTAGTTCCACTGTAGTTACATGATTTTATTTAAACTACGTATTAAGATTGAAAACCAGTAAGCGAGACAATTGTGCGAAAATATGGTTTGCAGGATTTGATGATACAATCGATAAGACATTACGAAGGTAGTTAACTTAATTGTTCCCCAGAGTTATTAGAATATTACCGAAAAGCAGAATTAAAAATAGTCTACATATAATTAAAAATTTTTAAGTTTCCAAAATCCTACTGTATGTAATTTTTTATTTTGTCTTTATTTTTTACTGGTGCAGTTAAGTAAATGTTTGCCTTTTCTACCACTGAAGTACAGCAAAAGTGCATACATTTTAATACACAAATACAAAAACTGCTGTAATTCTATCTTAAATATATGTACAAGCTAATTTGCAATGTGAACTGACTGACTATAAAGTATTATGACACACGATGATTATCTGATTTATTGCTATGCTAGGACGAATTTTAGCATAAGAGATCTTCAGAGCCAATGTGGTGTGGGAGAATCGAGACGGACATTCGGCACCGCCTGAACGCAATATTGAGGGAAACGGGGGACCTCCCGAGATAACCCACTAACCACAAATTGCCACATGCAAAAATCCTGGTTTACATAGCCAGGAACCGAACCCGGATCGCAATGGTGGCAGGCGAACGCTCTGGCACTGCCTCAACTGTGGCCCTCGGCATACTGTGATAACATTTGTGAAACAATGCTGTTTTCAAGAAGCGGCTTCCAGAAGTCAAAAAATGAAAATAATCCAATAACATGAATAGTAAACAATACTAATTTACAAGTGTTGTACTAAAAATCTTAAACATTTGTCACCATAGATTGTATAGACAAAGGACGATGAATAAAAATAAAGAAATCATTAGGCTCCAAATCACAAAATTTAAAAGTTTCAGTGACATAATCATTTAACAACCACCAAAGTAACTAGCAATTGAACACAGTTTGATAGTACATATTTAGGATATGGTAATAATACTTAACAATAAACGACCCAAGATTATGATGTGACAAATAAGCATAACTAATTAGTAATACTGAGGTACAAATATTTAGTTGTAACTAATTATAGCTGAACAAGATGTGAGAGTATAATGTTACAGTACACAGTTACTATAAGAATAACCAGTGATACCAAAATCATGTTGTGGGGAACAAAAAGTCAAAATAAGGGAAAATATACTGAAATGTTCAGTTTAAATTTACCTATTTAAAAGTATTCAGAATTAAAACTTTAATTGTTCAAATGACACCATCTAACATTCATGATTCCAGTTGCTGCGGCAAAAAAAAAAAAAAAAAAAAAAAGATAAATGTAATAGTATAAGTAAAAATAAAAGAAAAAATAATGTACATAATAGTATAAATACTAATAAAAGTGGATAGGAATTTTACAAACTGATAAAACACATACTATGGATATGTCTCAACCTAGTATTGTTGACAGTGTTTATTAACTGCTGTTGAGGAAGCTTAGAGAAAGGCTGTTCACGATGAAGTGAGCACTTTTGAGGACCTAATAACTTTTTTCCCCAAACATTTCTCATCCTTTAACCACCTTTATAAATAATTATTGCCAAGAAAGTAAAGAGCCACAGTACAAATTTTCTACCGCGCTCGGAAGTTTACGCTAAAACTAAAATAAAAAATATTTATTTACTATTATTCCAAATGATATGTCTTTAAAAAGTGCTTACTTTACCGTGAATAGCCTAGAAAAGTAACACTATTCCTAGCTATCTACTTAAAACATGAATAAGCAAAACAAATTTATGACACCATAGAGTACATGTATCAGTAAGATATAATCTAATTTCAATATTTATAATGGCTGAGCTAAGCAAGAGATATCGGTATCACATTACTAAAAATTTCTTGCTCACTGCAGCTGTCATGGTGTGAATTTTTTTCGGTTTATCATCTGTGTCGTCACTGTCACTGTCTAGTTTTATTAAGAATTCATCTACTGCTAACTCAATGAGACTGTCGTTCTTCCAGTACTCTTCTTCAATTCTTTCAACGTGTTTGCAATATCCCACCCAGTCTTCCTTTGTTACTGTTTCTACGGTTTCTATTGTTAGTATTTATAAGACTTGAAGTGATAAGTCTCCAGTCGTGTTGTGACCTCTTAGTCCAGGCTAGTTCTATGGCATTGAAATCACAAATACAAGTCGGCAATCTAAGTGCAGTATGGCCATGTTGCTGGAATATCCTGGCAACAGCGAACATTTTCTCTTTTGGTCAATGTTTTTCAAGCATTTCAACGGTCTGTGGCCAGGTCCTGTGGCGAGGCGGTGGACGGGAGATTCACGTCTACTTCCACTGCGGGTTATGTGCCTGTTGAGGGGTAGTGGGTGGCATCGACATTCTCGATGAAAGCGGCCTCTCGCGTAACAAGATGGAGGGGCGGAGCACTTCTAATGTGGGAGCTCGACTCCCAGGTCTGTGGGTATTCCTGCATCACAGGACCTGAGGACGGAGCACATCTGTTGCAGCTCGATGCACTGGGTAGCAGAGTTTTCTGTGTAACAGGAGGTTGGGCTGGAGCAATCTTGTCCGAGCTCGATGTCCAGGCTGACAGGTCTTCCTGTGTTGCAGTATCTTGAAGTGGAGCACTTCGGGTGTGGCAGCTGGACGTCCTGATAGGCGAATTGTCCTGCGTGGCAGGTTGTTGCTGGGGCAGAGCACTCTCGTCTGAGCTCGACGTCCTGGATTACGGTGGTCTAGTGGCATCTTGTACTTCTTCACTGGAGGACGACTTCGCTGAAGTTGTGACGGCTTCGACTTCCGGCTCCGTAGTTGTATCAGGTGGAGGGGTAGGCCCCTGGGTGATTCCTACCTCTCTCACTGTAAGTGCTTCCGATTGCTCATTGATGCGGCTTGATGCGTGGGGTGTTTGACGGAGTTCTCTGTCGCGGGGACTCAGCCAGGATAATTCGGAGTAGCTAAATTTTGTTTTGGCTGCTATTTTCTCGGAGTAGCTGCGTGGCATCGAGGGCATTGACCTGATGGAGAATGTACCTTGGCGTTGTTCTACATCGGACTTCCATGGCGCAATGTAACTAGGCACCCTGGCAATTATGAAGGGCGTTGGTTCGGGTCTTGTCAAAGGCCCTGGTCTGTATCGGGTACTACTATTTTGATTGGGGGTTCGTCTTCATCCCCTAATTGGCCAGGTGTATCTCCTTCAGTGTCGTCGTTCCCAAGTGTTGGTATGTCCCCTGGGTGTGGTAGTATCTAACCTAGGGTGGTCTTACGAATCTGTCTGCATATATCCTTGGCCCAGTCTTGCTTGCCTACGATCCAGTACGGTCCATCCCATTTGTCAGCAAGGCCAGCGCTTAATTGATTGCTGGCTTTTCTGAGTGGGTTACTTCGCAGGAGAACGTCTTCCCCTAAGTTAAATTCTCTGACCCCTATCTTTGTTTCGGGATATTTCTGATAACATATGCATTCTGAGCTTTCTGGGTGTGTGTGGTATGGGTTAGGGCTACTAGCCGGATGTCCTTGGGTTGAAGCATGTCAGCAGGCTCACTTTCCCACTGCGAGTCGCCTGGTCGGCACAATGGTTGTCCCAGAAGTAGGACGCTCGGACTGGTGTCGATGGCCTCGTTCGTATGGCGTCGAAGGGCAAACAGTATGGTGAGGATGTGCTTATCCCAATGCTTATGATCGTTGCCCACTCTGATACGGTGGCACTTCTTGATCTCCTGGTTCCTCCATTCAGTGGAGTTAACTTGTGGATGGTAGGGAGGTGTAGTCCAGGTTTCTACTCCCCCACTCTTGACAGGCGGTTTGCCATTGTCTGTCAGTATGGCTGTCGGATAACCCCATCGTGCGAAAATCTCTGCCTCCATTTTCCGCATGATTGGGGTGTTTTCTTGATTGGGTAGATGAAATGACTCTACCCATCTTAAAAATTGATTGGTTACTTAAAGTATATTACAGTTTCCTTTCGTGTAATGTGGGTACGGGCCCATCAGATCGGCGGCGATGTTAGTCCAGGCCATCTTGGGTATCCATGGTTTTGCAGTGGGAGAGGGGACCGGGATGCTTTGCCACAGCAGCACGTGGCGCAGTTGCTAACGTACTGCCGGACATTGCAGCTTATCCCATCCAAATTTTTACGGGTTTTAATATTCAGTAGAGTTTCCCTAGTACCTGGGTGACCAGCTTGTGGATGGTCGTGATGGTGCCGGCATACATCAGCTTATAACTGTGGCGTAACATAGATCTTCCACTGCATATTGGGCTGCCTGCTACATGTGCATACAACGTCATCCAGTAGTGCGAACCGTTGGGGCTGTTCTTGTGGTAGGCATCGGAAGTTGGGCTCCTCCTGTTGGCTAAGGTTATTTGCATTTGAAGATGTCGGATTTGTTCTTCCGGACTTCTTTTGATCTTTGGGGGGGGGGGGGGGAGACATTTTCTCCTCCAACGTCGGGGAACAAGACAAGACATCTGGCAGGTCGTTCATCTTACCAGGGCAATGTTGGACCTCGAATTCGAAATCAGTAAGGTACATGTCCCACCGGCTGAGCTTGGCCTTTGAATTCCGGGACTCGTGTAGCCATTGGAGATCTTTAGAGTCGGTTCGTAGAATGAAGTGTTGCCCTTTGAGATAATACCGACATTTTTTCATAGCCCAGATAACGACCAGACACTCCTGCTCAGTAATGTGGTAGTGCTACTTGGTTTCAATTAAGCGGGTTGATGTATACTCTATCACACGGGGCTGTCCTACGTATTGCTAGTATAATACTGCGCCCAGGTCATTTTGACATGCGTCTTTTTGCAGTATTAAGGGTTGGTCTCCTTGTGGCCAATGGAGTTGGTGAATATTCTTGAAGTTGTTCTTAAAGTCGGAAAACGCTCGTTTTTGTTCCGGGCCCCATCACCAACAGGTGTCTTTCTCGAAAAGTGAAATTAGCGGTTCCATATATTCCGCAATGTTTGGAACGAAGTCTCATAGCCAATTACACAGAGCCAAGTACTATCGAAGCTGTCGCTTATTCGTAGGTTCTTTCGCTTCTTCAATTGCTCGTAATGAACTGTGTTGCGGGAAGTTCCCCTGGGTGACATGACATGTCCCAGATAATCTATTGATGACTTGCCGAAGAAGCATTTTGATAGCTTACAAGTCTTTCCATTTAATTCGAGCCTTTCCAATACTTGTTGCTGATGGCCTAGATGTACCTCCCAGCTATTAATATATATATTGTCACATTGTCGATATAGGCAAAACAGAACTCGCCGATGTAACCTGTTAGTACTTCCATAGACATTAATCGTTGGAATGTTACAGGGGCGGTTTTCAAGCCGAAAGGCATGACTCAAAATTGTAGGGTTTCGCCTTCGGGTATTGTAAAGGCCGTATATTTTCGACTGTTCAGAAGGACGCCAATCTGCCAGTATCCTGACTCCATGTCAAGAGTACTGAATATTTTGGCTTTGCCAATATTTCAAAGTGTATGAGACAAGTCTATTGCTGGGGGAACAATCGGATGAGTGACTTCATTTAGCAATTTCTAATTTATGCAAAATCGCAATTTCCCAACCTTCATAGGTACAAGGACCACATGTGAGTTATATGGCGAGTTCGACGACACCACGATCCCCTGATCCTTCATGACGTTGACCTGTTCCATGATGAGGCCACGGCAACGGGCTGACACTCAGTATGGATAGTTGTAGACTTGTACGTCAGTTGTAAGCCATATTTAATGTTGTATGGAACATGTTTGTCGTAGCAGTCCTCCTTGTCCGAAAGCGCGGGCGTGCTCGTATAGTACGGCTTTTAATTGGTAGAACTCTTGTTCTTCGAGTTCATGATTAGTGGTCATTGGATAGATGGATATTGGTAGCCGCCGAGTCAAGTAAGGCTAGTACCCTATCGTTATTCACCTTTACCTGCATGTGTGGGGCTACGGGAATCGGTGCTTCCTCACTTAATCCCTGGAGTATGGGCCCTTATAATGGTGGTCCGCTTCTTACCCCGGCGTCGGCGTTTCCCGGCTTGATTCCGGAAGTTGATTTTCCAACTGGTCGAGAAGGAATATTTTACGGTGTTTTGTCAACTCTTTTTGGCAGCTTCTTCTGGTTTCGAAGGGCACTCATTGTTCCAGTGGTTCTCCGGACAGAATCAGCATCTTGGTACAAATGCCATACGAGGGGTTCTGGTTGGTACGCCTTTAGGAGGCGCAACTGGTGATGCTCGTGCCTCAGAGGCTTTGGTGGATACTGGTTTTTCGAAACTTGCTTGGGCTGCAAAGTTTTGCTCAGCTTCTCAGGCTTGATCAACTAAATCATCCTAGGTCGTGGGTCTTGCTGTCAAGAGTACATTCGGAAAGATTTGGTAGTAACATTCGACCGGCGGTAGCCTCGTCGACTCCGAGGAACACACGTCGAAACATTTGTTCTTTTCTTCGTATCAAGATTTCTGCTTCTTCAAGTACCTGGGTCTGGCTATAAAACTGTGTCATTAGCCTAGCCAATACCTCGCCCGTGATTCCGCCATTATCCAGTTAGAGAACTGCTTCCAGTCCATAAAAATTATCTGTATCTTTCCCACCATGTGAGGGCGAGGCGCTTCAAGTACAATTGGGCCTGGTAAACCCATTCTTTCGGTGGCAGGTGTGTTTCCTTGAATTCTTTCTCGCATTACTGCATGAATTCAACTGGATCTTCATGTGGGCAACCTGCAAAGTCGGTTATTTGAATATCATCTCTACCGGTAGCTGGGTGCCCAAGTGCCGTTCCAGGTTGGCTACATATCTGGGAAGGCTTGGATCTGCGGGAGTGAGTGATGTGTTTCCCTTGGCGTCTCTTGCACTGGTAGGCTATCCCGGGCATAGAGATGAGTTCGTCGGGCCACCCTATGCATAGGTGGTGATAGGGTCCACAGCACGTTGTGCACCTTATACGGTTTGTGCCTCGCCCGGGGCATGTAATTTCTTTACGGAAACTTGTTGGCTGTTGCTGGTAAGTGGTACAGAGATACTCTAAACCATCTGGAGCTCGGGTCTCTTCAGGCCAGCCTATGCAGGCATAATGAAAGAGTTTATTGCAGGAGGTGCATTCTATCCTTAGTGTGCCATGACTATCCTGTATGTTGGATATGCCGGGTTCATTGTCTGAGTTTTCGCCAGTTGCGGCGTTGACTTCAGCATCTGACATGGTAATGGTTAAGGGTGCCACTGGGTGTTTTGAGGACTCCCCGAAGTCTGCTTGACTGATCGTTTTGACCCTTAGTTCTCGAGGTATGGTTGGTCTAGTTTGTGCCGTTTACTGCGCGAAGCTATTCGTCTGACATCCCACGTTAGGTGCCACAAAATCTCTTGACGTGTGCCCGTATAGGCTACTAGGCACGATGGTCGAGGACTTTGTCCTCTAGACCAAAAGAGTGGTGGTCTAGACTAAATAGACAGTGGGAGATGAGAGGTATTGGTAAGTACATATTTACTATTGCTTCTTGGGTGCCGTGGTTGTAGTGGGTTTTACCCAGACGTAGCGAGCTTGGCCTACGTCGAACTGGCGATTCCATAGGTGAGCTTCCTTTGTCCAGAAGTGGAATTTACCCCAGCCGAATGCTGAAGCAGTGCCGGTTAACAGTCCTTTTACCATGTGATGAATTTGTATGCACAAAGATACAAATAAGATAGTTATCGGAGCAGTCGATACTGACTCGTGCCTGAGTTGGGCGGCGCTGTCCCATTCTGCCTGTCGCTCTCGAGTGGGTTGAAGAAGTGCACTCAACTGTCTGGTGGCAAGGAACGCTTCGTTTTGTACTCACAGACGCGCCTATGATCGTAAGGCATAGTGTCTCTGCTTAAAGTATGCTAGGCACACCTTGAAAACTAAACATAATTTATAGTATCAGTCCGGTTTTGGCTTGCTAGGCTGATCAGAGACGGGGAGCTGTTTGGATCACCAATGCCACCACTGGATGTGCGTTCACAAAGAGATGGGCAGCAGGTCTCAAGCTACAGATATCCCAGCACTAACAATACTGTGGGATAAAGTAATAACTCAAGATTACTTCTCTCTGGGTGAAGGTGTTGCTAGCGGTTGTGACTCTTCACCGGCACTGGTGCTGTGGCAGTTGGAAAGCAACAGGTGGCCATCTAATGGGTGTGTAGAAAATATGACGGACCCCTGAGGGGTGCGCGCTGTTGAAGTTAAATCGGTTATATCAATTACCCGGTTCTTGTCAATGGTGTATGTAACAACCCGTGTATAGTAGGTTAACAGATAGATACTCTCAGAAATAAAGCAATAAGGTATGAAAGAAAAGTATGTTTATTAATGATTCAATAAACATGCACTGCGTGCTACCTCTTACCAGGCAATTGAGTTCTGAAGGTTACTACGCTGGCCAGGTGTAGGCGACCTGGTTCTAATGGAAAAACCCGGAAAGAAATATCTAAATGAGAAAAGATATAATACTTCTAAACTGGTCTAAGAAAGGTGTCTTGAGGAGACAAAGTGAATATAATGCGTTAGTGGGCGTGTTTTCTGGTTGACTGATCGTCAACGGTTAAGTAGCCACAGGGGGTGTACTCAATGTTTCGAAGTTCTCTAGAGGTCCCAGCACTGAGCAGTGCTGTGGGAAGTCACGAGAGAACAAGAATGACTCTCGAGCTCAGCAGTGTCCTGACTTATATATAGTGGAAGCTTGTAGGCTGTTTGGTTGCTGAGAAGGCGTGATGACATCCTGCCCTGGTTGGCGTGGGAATACTCTGATCAGCGTTTCTGCTTCGTGCCTCGTCGGTGGTGCTCGGCCTTGCCCGAGGTCTGGGCAGCTTGTAGGCTCTCTGCATTAGGAAGGGGGGGGGGGGGGGGGGGGTCACGTGCCTGCCGGGTTGTGTATCCTTCAGGTGAAGAGATTACGCTCACAAATTCCTGTTGCCTGTACAGTAGGCAACGTGTCACGTCTGTAGTGGTGGAAGAGGTACTCTTGGCGACGAGTCATAATCATATTAGATTAGTTGATAAGCGGCACGCGTCAATACAGAACTTTGACTCTTACTTCAACTGTACACGAGGATCACATTCTAATAAGAATAGATTAACAAGCTAGATGAGACCTGTCTATCCTTGCCAGAATACTAGAGTTTATTACAGGGATAAACTAAATGACTGAGTCCTGAGAGATGTCCTTACGCCCTACTGCCAAGCCGATTATGCTCACCCTGATGTGTGGATACAGTTGGCTATGAGCTCCTCAAGGCCTGGACAACTGTGATGCCTTTGTCTTCAGCCTCGCTGGGACCTCGGCGTTGTCGGCTCCGAGTAACTCACACCGACTCTTCTTGAATGTCAAGCACGCCTGGGGGGGGGGGGGGGGGGGGGGTGGCTTGTCGCAGTTTCATTACATACCCTCGGCAGAGTGGGTCAGGTATTTCTTATTAATAAATATTGTGGGCGGCCCAGCTTTGACCGCCACACTCCACTATATTTCAAATGCTGTGCGCGGCCCTACTCTGGCAGCTACAGTGAGAACTGTGAAAAATTTGAGTCTGGAACATCAGGAAATACTACGTTTCCATAACTTTCCCTCTATGGGAAACAATCCTGTAGCCATCTATGGTTGTCGTTCCTGGTTCAGTATTAACATGTTAGGATCATAGTCATTTGGTATAACTCATATGTGTCACACAACAATTTTTAGTACTGGTAGTGGTGCAGTACCTACCACTTTACTACATGTCTCAAATTCTAAGGACTAGTGAAAGACTAGTGAGACTGCACAACTCCAAACAACATGAGGCATGAAAATATCGCTATGTTAATTCACAGTGTAACATCTCAAAAATGAATTATACCTATGAGTTATTTCAGATTTTTGTGAGTTATACAATGCAACACAGTACCATCCTAAAATCACACTAAATTGCTTGAAAGTTCCATATTTTAATGTAGGTTTGCAGACAGTTTTACTTAAGTGGCATATTACGTTGAGAGTTTACTGTAATTTGGAAAGATATCAAAATAAAGTGACAACATAAGTACGTACTCTATTTATATGTATAATAATAATGTCTATGACTAAATATGTAAATAGAACCCAAAATATTACAAACTTTCCCAAGCATACAACTTTTTGATGGACAGTTCACTCTCGAAGTATCGTTATCGTATGTAACTGATAAATCGCATCCACCAAAAATATTTTGTGGTTCCGGCGAAATTCCTATTTAAATTATGTTAACATAACCCACTTTTATCGTTTATTGTATGATGCAACGATCAAAAGTATATTTCAGGTCCCATCACCTAAGATTTCCCGCAACCATCGTTTTTAAGCTGGTTGTTCATGCAAACGTCTAGTAACTTGATGTGAAATATTTTATGCGTGCCGCCATTTATCATTGCTCTGCTGCACTTTGTCTGTCTCCAAACATGTCTGCTACATCTGTGATGTGGTGCAATATGTGTCTGGCTTGCTACTTCCACTTACACATCTGACAAGACGGGATGTGGTTACCTAGCAAATCGGTGTGGCGACCTAGCATCCTATCTCTCCCTCCTCTTTCTGTCTCTCTCAGCCATACACCTACCTTCCTCCCTCCCTTTAAAGGGATTTGGGAGGAGAAGCTCTTGTCTTACAAAAGAAAAAGCACGTCACCTCCCTTTCTCTCGGCCACGCGCGCTAGCTGTAACATGCCGGCTGCAGGGCAAATAAAGTGCGCTTGGAGAATGTAGAAATTTTTTCAAGATTATCCGTCGCTCAAAATAGTTGCACGTATTATCACTTGCATTTCAAAGCAAATGGTTTCGACTGAAAATGTTACGCAAAATTTAACGAGGAATTATTATTTGCAAAGATACTATTTTCTTTTGTGATTAAATGTCTTTTTTCCCGTAAGGTTGGCATTTCAGTGTATCTGGCAAAAAAATTAACATGATTTTAAAACATAATATTTATTTAACTTAAGGGGCAGCATCTTCGCAAATAAAATTATATGCCCAGAAGCATATACTTGACATCTCCTTGTCGCCAAAATTTTTTTGGACATTGAACAACTAGTATTATAAGTGTAAAGTTAATTTTCTGTAATTTCTTGTGGGAAAATCAGAGGATTTATATTAATTTATTTCCATAGACATGCATCTTTCAGATAAACTGATAAAATGTAAGGGTCTATTCGGGACCTTTTGCTGTCTAATAACGGGTAGGTAAGCACCGAGCCGAGTGTAGTGTAACTCACTACGGGGAAAATCAGAGGACGTGGTTTTGAATGATTAATTATTAAAGACCATGAAGAAATGAATTATAATCACCTTATTTATTAATTTCTGTCTCATAATTACAATTTTTCTTTACAGTAAAATATAATTAATTACAGTACACTCCCGCTTATTAGTGCTTCCCTAAACTGGTTTTCGGCTTATCCGTGCGGTGGTAAGACGATGCTGTAAAGTGAGCAGATGTTTCTCTCTTTAGACTGTCAGCCTATCACAGAGACCTGCGTGAGTCATCCATTTCCGTCCACTGAAGCGCATCTGACTGTGACTCATCTCAGGCAGAGTCCGAATGGCAGATTTTGTTGACAAAATGATCACGACCCAATTTTGTATACAAAAATGGTGACGTATTTGGTATTTCATATTTTCTATCTAACAGCGGATGTTAGCGAAAATACAAAATGAACACATGCATGAATGTTTTATAAAACAAATAATTGTTCATAAAATACACTAGGGCATGTTTTAACAAGCAATTAACTGTTGTGCTTTGTTTACATATTTCACAACAAATTTTTTTGAAGTCATTGTATAACTAATTATTTTCTTATTTATTAACGTATGTGCAACATTCCAATGATGATTGTAGAAATATTACATCCATTAAAATTATTAAATTTAGATAAAAATATTTTTCACTGTTAATGTAAAATTGAGTCACCACGAGTGCTAATCAAGTGACTGTCAACAACTTCCGACGTAAAACTTACGAAATGATAAACTACAAATTAACGAATCTGCCATTTCGGTTTTGAACATGGTCTCAGTTACCCCCCCACCCTCCCCCCGCGATGTCACACCAGCTTATTGATCACCAACCCAGGTCATTGTTCACGGTTTGCACTGTAGTTTTCGCAACGTTAACAAAATGTAAAAGAACAGTTTAAACTATTGGCGGAAAGTTAGAAATATTAAACAATTTAAGCATACTGTTATAAACAAAAACATAAATTCCAGTGCCAAACGAAAGAAAATTGTAGCCGTTTCTAAGAAAAGCACAGTCTAACTTTTCTTACATTATTGTCTTATCAAGTGTTTAAATGTTTACAAAAAACTAAACATTTTAGAATTTTTAAACTTTTGTGTGCATTTGTAAGTTGGTAAAATCTTAATAAGCTCCTAGTAATTAAAGATGTATAGAAATCCGAGACGTTTCTACCTAGCCTATTGAGACAATGAAAAAGCAGCCTACACTTGATATATGTGCATGCTTACATTTTTGTAAAATTCTTTACGGTTGTCACTAACTTTGAAGTGAATGAATTTAGACTTTTTAAAAATATTTTCCTTGCTTTAGCAAAAGTTAACATTAAGTACTGCTTTTGTATTGCAATGGTTATTTTTTAAAATTGGGATTGTACTTTATTGTTTAAATGCCAGGTTGCCTCATTTAAAGTCCCATTGTAGTTTAGTCTTATTGCATTGCATTCTAAACTTTCAACAACTCTGCCATCTAAATTATGGGTCTGAGTCACGCATGTTGAGAAAGTGACACACACACAACACGCATCGCTTAGCTATAACTCTGTCTCACCAGCCCAACTTGCTCCACCTGGCGACAGTGTAGGCTGTGTATACTCAATGCGCCGTGAATTACACTATATTTGGTGCAAAATAAATATCAGTTAAAGTGTTGTGTACTTTAAATCCTGCACATACAGTGCATGATTTGTGTTTGCTTTGAAATGTTTAATATGTACTTTATTTTATCATGATTTTCGGAGCCACTGTCACTGTTCAATTAATAGTAAAAATGTGTAAATTCGATTATCCGGGTTTTTTAATAACACAAATTTGCTTATTCGTGTTTTCTTTGGCTGATTAACACTGTTAATCGGGAATTTACTGTACTTTAAAAGACAAACATTTGGCATGCACACAATGTGTCGCCAACATGTAGCGGCGTGGAGGGGTAATCCTCCCACTCCCACCCCTCCTCAACCAGCCACCATGAACAAACTGCCCGATTGATAACTTCTCCGCATGCTCTCAGCTGTTTGAGTACACATGGAACATTCAAAATTTGATTAGTATTCTGTGTCATTTAATTTTTAGAGGGTTTGAAAGTTTTAGGTCAGCTTGCATTTGGTGTCGGCTTGGTATTTTGAGACTTTATTTTCTTTATTTAAACGAGTTTAGGTGAAATGTTTTTTAATGTATTATTTACAGTAATTCTTTTTTCTAAAATCCCCATTTTTATTGTGTTTATTAGTTAAACTTTATTCAGAGATAATGTACAGCTCTGACTATACTCAACATGAAGTTTTACAAGGTTAGAAGTTGTATTTTATTGATGCACATGTCAGGAACCTGTTCTACTGAAATCCCACATGTATGGAAATTTTTTGGCAGTCCCCTGAATAACGATAGATAGGGTGTCGACTGTATTATACTGTTGAACTTGCACAGTTACATTACCACTGTTATCAGTAATGTACCTGCTGACCAACATAGACGGAGACCATTCCAAGAGGTCACAGAGCCATGCAGCATTCCAATGTTGTGCAGAGGAGACAACAACAACCTCACTGTTCTTTTATGTACTATCGGTTAGATTTTATTTCTTGGCTCAAGGCTAAGACTGCAGCATTAATCAGGCTAGTCTTGTATAGCAGCTCAGTAGCGGTTCCAATGAGCACCCAGCACATTTCAGTGGCAGGTTCTACCTAGATATACAGTACACTCCAAACTTCTGTGACATGTCTCAGTCAAGTAACTTTAGGAGTTGAGCTTGGTGGCAGTCATAGTGTTGGGCAACCAACTGGCACCTTTGCTTGTTCTTTCTAGGGTGCAAGTCTAGAACTTGGCCTGTTGCAAGGCATCCTCCTTCCTGCAGGAGCTGTAAACTGTGGATTATGTGGAGGTTGCCCTCAGTCATGAGACCTAGGCCTTCTTTCGTAAAGCTACAAGTTACAATTTACAAGCTAACTTTCCACAATTGTAAAATTGATGCATTTCATAAATTATATTGTTTGACACAAAATTTGACACAGATAAAAAAACTTACAAGTCTACAAGTTAGTTGGGTTTATTTATGTTACTTTTATAAACATATTGCTGTGTTGTTTTGAGTGATATCATACACAAATTAAAATATTAGTTCAAAAAATATAAAATGAAGAACCTTTCCAAGTCGACCATGGATATGTTAGGTCAAATACATACAGTGAAATCTCTCTCTCATGAAAATGCACGTATTGAAAAATGGTATCCACCTAAATCTTTTAGTGGCCCTAGCAAAATTCCTACATAAATAATGATAAAATTATCTGCTTTTATAGTTTATTAGATACTGCATTGATCAAAAAATATTTTCATTCCGTCACTTAAGATTTCACACAACAATAGTTTTTAAGCTGATTGTTAATGCAAACGTTTAATAACTGGGCGTGAAATACGTTAAGGACACTGCCGTTTATCATTATTAGGGCAGGGTGCTCTCCAGTTCGGCTGATGGAGTCTGTGAGCTGGGCATTCAGGTGCAACATTGCTCTTTCCCCTTCTCTCTCTTCGTTTCTCTTTCAGCTGTGCACCTTTCTTCCTCCCCTTACATGCCAACAAGTGGGGAAGCTCTCTCTCTCAAAAAAAAAAAAAAAAAAAAAAAAAAAAAAAAAAAAAAAAAAAAAAAAAAAAAAAAAAAAAAAAGCGCTGAGTCTTATCTCTCTCTCCACCGTCCATGCTTGTTTACTCCCCTTATATGCCTGGTGGGAGGGGTATCGGTGGAGTACATGAAGTACTTAATACAACTAATCATGTGATCTCAGTTCTTTGAGATGTGCGGATATCCTGTGAAACACCTCACACCAAGTGCTCCACAAAGCCTAACCTCTAGCAAGGTCACGGTAGGGTAGTAGGCCACTGTATTCCGCTGCAGAAATATATAGGAGGACAGAAATTCAAGTACTCACAGTGTAATACTCGTCGACAGGCGCACACACACACAAAGAAGGACAACACTATTCCCCATGGTTGCACAATCGCGATGTTTCGCTGGTTAAACCAGCTTCATCAGGCGACAAGTTGTAGGACACTGTTATTCTTATACGTTTCCAACTCTACATAAGAGTGCACTATCTGTAGCTCAAAATAGTTGCACCTATGATCAGTGTAGTATATTAACATTTGCTAGGTTTACTTATATTTTGCAGGATAATCACATATAACTCTCTCTCTCTAAAAAAAAAAACACACACACACACACCACCCACCAGTTTATATCTTTACATAACTTCCAAAACCAAAATCATATAACCACCACAACCTGATGTCTGAAATGCTATTTTTTTAAGCTTATTTAAAGGAGTAAATAGTTTTCTACCATTTAAAGTTGTATAGACAGTTCAACTCTTTGACAAAAGTTCTAATTAGCAATAACCATAGGTCATAATACGCTCTTTTGCTCCATCTGGTAGTTAACTTTTAACCTGATGTGTGGCTCGAGGTCTCATCAAGACCCTAAATAGACGTATTTTTGAGGTTGAATTGATAGTAGATTCTGCAAACGCTGAGGGTCGGTGCATGCAGTTGCAGTGCTATTTTCTAACACACCATAAAGTGTTTGCAAGTTAGCCTACTGCTACTGTGGCCTGAAATGGTAACAGAATTTGTTTACTGTAAGTTGAAGTAGATGAAAACCTTCATAAATGCAAATGTTTCATTGCAAACGCTTACAACAGGCTCGCGTTACTACTTGCACTATTAGTTCACCTTCCATCATAACTCGAACTGACATCATGTTGGTATTGTTCATGTTTACCGTGTTGCTGTCTCATGCTTTTCATCAATGAACCTAAATTTTAAATTTCTTAAAGTGTGAATAATAGCAATATGAAGATGTTTTTATTTTAGTAGTGCACAATCATGATAACATTATGATTACATACCTATTTCTTAAACTGCAAACAATAAGAAATGCTACAGTGAAAATAAGTGTGTGTGTGTGTAATGGCTTTTATCATGTTTCTGAATGAGCTATTCAGTAACATACTAATGAAATTAACCTACTGACATCTAATTATTGTTTATTTGCCACCACATGGAATGGCATAAACTAGTAAGAAGTACTATAGTCCATTCCCGAATGGAAGAAACTTTCTTGGAGCCCTGCTAAATATCTACTTGCAGGCCCGTTTCGTATCCTTCCACCAAATGTAAACAAACATTGCCACTCAGCATCTGTCAAAACCAATGCTTACATTTCATTGTGTGTGTACATGAGTTTGTGTACTTTCGACACCTAAACATAAACATTGAAATGTGACCTACTTTTATACCTGTCAAATGTGTTGTTACTGTTTAAAGCTTCTCAAAGAATTCTGTCATATTCCAAAAACCATTCCGTATGAATATTCACAGTTTAGGCCTCTAACATTATTTAGGTCAGATTTAGGACGTTTTAAAAATGCCTGAACTGAAGACAGTTCTTACTGTTCTTTACATTAACATATTTATTTTCCATGACGTAGCTCAATACATGTAATGCATGTTAGTATTTCGCCATGACTGCGTTTAACACTGTTACAACTGCAAGGTGATGGGGTTTACTAATTGCAATTATACTTTTGTTATTGATATGTGTTGGGTCATTTCTCTAAAAGGATGGCCTGTTGGATTAAATATTAAAACGAAGGAACAATCAGTGAAAAAGGCACATTAAATTCAAGCACGCAACTCGTGTTGCTCATTTTGTCATACAAACTTTAAAAGATAGCAGTGAACATGCACACAAATAAGCCTATGATAACTTTTATTCCGCTCATATTTCTATGTATTGCTACTTACTGTTTATTAGGTTTATTGAAATTTATCGGGCTGGGATTAGTATTTTTTTGGGACTGTGTTTCAAACATCTGGGGAAAGGTACAATGTTGTGATAAATAACCAGACATGGATGTAAATAATTAACTAAAAACAGTACACAGTTAGAACATATAAATAGTGCACATCAAATATTTGAAATCACGCACGCAGAGAGACAGGTCCAGCATAACTACCACGATGCAGCCACGCCACTTCACACGCAGCAGTTAATGAAACACATGTAACAGCATATTTATTACTGCCGCAGAAACACAGATTTATCACATCATTGTAACTTACCTAGGTAGGTTTAAAAAACACAACGTCATCTACAAATGTGATGTGGTAATTTTAAGTATTTTTCAGAGTAAGTATAACAATTTATGCTTCGTTTGGGAAAAAGCAACACGTAATGTCATGGCTCACCATGTCTGCCAATATCCCACCATAATATCTAAATATATTAAAATAAGTACTCAAACATTAAAATCTCTTTTCAGTTGTAAATTACAAATTCAGAAATCATTATTTTGCTGTAATAAGTATGAAATACCCTACAATTGAAAACATGTATAATTTCATGCTTACTAGCGAAGCTAAACTTCCCGAGTGTGAGAGACAAAGAAAGAGAGAGCGTGACAAGCCTTGCTCAGCCGACAGTAGTTTCCTCGCTCGATAAAACAAACACTGTGCCACTACGGCCTACGAACAATATTTTGCGCTGTTATTTTAAACTGTAAAAATGAAATATGTTGCCATAGAGGTTACCTAAATATTTAAATATTTCAACAGGCACCATTTAATTTGCAAATAGCATACTAAAAAACTACGTTAAGATAATATTTTAACTGTGAACTATTTCTTACCGGCCGTTGCCAATATGTAGCTGCTCTTGCTGTTGTTAATTTATATTTAACAAAAAATAAATATTACAAGTTATATAGAAGATACTAAGCTAAAGTTTCATTTATTCAATAATACAGTACTCAAAAGTTAACCACAGTGTTATAGTGTTATATATTTGTGGAATACAGGTTATTGAAAAAAACAGGTTGTGATGTTACACCTAGAGTAATTTTTCAAAGGTTGATTTTTATACGTCTCTTCCAGTCGGGGATGGACTATAGTTACAATGATTAATAATGGTCCAGCTCTAATAACTATGGAATAAAAATTTTAATGAGTGTCTTCAAATGAGAAAGCATAAAAAGTCAAGTAATAACCACTTGAAATGGGAATGTAAATTATTTGCAAATTTCACATTAGGTATTCAAAGCTTGGATGTAAATAACTAGTAAATTACTACTTGCAACTGTTTGAATTTTTGAATATTCATACACAAACATAAACACACTAAAAACTACTACAGAACAAAACCTTTCCAGATAATTTCAAACAAAATTTAATGTATCACAAATGTCAGGTCATAAACAGTACAATACATAATGACTTGCACAAAAAAAAAAATAAAGACTAAATCACCCATTACAGAATTACTGTATGATCCTGCTCATATTACTTAGTAACACAAACATTAATAAAACAGTTCTGAGATAGTAAAATAAAAAAAAATGACGACTAAAAATTCAACAGTAACATCTTACACCTTGATGCATGCCGCTTATACCAATTAACAACAAATGATTACGCCTCATCTCACTGCACCTCTAGTGTACTACTTCTACAAACGTAGATTCCACCCCGTGCCATTTCGTACACGAAAGTAACAGTCTGCCACAATCCTGGAGGGCGGCCGGACACGTGGATACGTGGGGTTGCGAAAGACAGCGGCGTATCACCTCCCCTCCCCCATGCTGAGAGCCTACAAGCCATCAGCAACCTTGGGCCATGCATGAGTGCCACCAAGAATATGCGAAGGCTGAGGGATGGCCAGAGGGTGCTACCCCCACTCCAGCCTTCCACCTGAGGGGCGAGACACGCCTTCTCCTGCAGCCGCCATGACGCGCTGCCTCGCTATATAAGGCAGTGCGCGGCGGTCCTCGCCAGTTGTTCCTGGTCTTCTCCAAGCACCTGGGTGCTGAAGTATAGACTACTACGAAGACCTTCAACAGCCCTTCAATAGGCTGTCACCAATAACCTAACAGTCTTCAGCAGCCACCAGAGGCTGCCATCATTAACGTCGCTGTAAGAGTTCTGCAAGCTCTTCTACCAGAAGCTTTCTGTAGCAACAATACATACCACAAGTAATTCTTCTTTGTCTCCTACAGACACCACCTATTTAGAGTTACGTTTGTACCTAAGTAATTTTCATCAGTGTTCACTTAACTTCCCCACTTAGCTTAGGACCAGGTTACCTACACCTGGCTACTGTAGGATTACTTCCAACCACCAATCTGCCTGGCAGGAGAGCAAGTGTCACTGTGTTTAATAAGTTTTAATAAACACGGCTTAGTTTCTCTTACCCTCAAGTCTCATTCATTGATAATCTGTCACCAATTACCAAGAGAACCTCAAACTGAGTACCGCAGACCAGAAACGGAAGATTATTATTCCGAAATTAGCTACGACTGGAGACTCCCCCTCAGGCGGCTCCAAGTTGAAAAAAACACCCATTAGACGGCCAGCTATTTTACGTCTATCAGGTGTACAGATAGTGGAGGAGTATAATAGACAAGCCACACGACCCCTAGCAACACTTCTTAATCAGGAAAAGACGATACATCTGAGTTGTATCCCAACCGGAGCACCTGGGTGCTGGCGGGGGAATTTGCTTAGGTGTTACGGCCTGGCCTTGCTTGGGATCACACACCCAGTGATAGTCTTGACAACCCACATGGCTCCAACGCTTCTGATCAACCCGCAACAGTGGGGGATCTTCTGAAGCACCGGAGCTCGCGTTGGCAAAGCTGTTGCCTGGCAACACTAATTTAGGGCTATCCGCGTCTGTGGTGCTCATTCCGAGGTTCTCAGTAGTTACACCCGCTCTATGCCATTCAAGGTAAGGCACGGTGCCAGGAGATGGGAGTAATGAGTTGTGCACCTTGCTGCCAGACAGCTGGCTGGTCTAACCCCACTTATAGCTAGCCGACGAGCCGAACGAGATTGTGCCGCCTTACTTCGGTCACTGGCACCACCTACAACTGAAATTAACCCAGCTACTTTCCTGTCAGCACCGCTATGTACACACCCGAACTGTCATCCAGTGGTAAGAGAGTTACTGAATAAGATCGAGAACCAGCTAGGTGTCTCCAATAGTAACTTCTGGAGCAGGCCATCAGAGGACTGGAACGGCGAGTTCTGCATTGTGTCACGTTGTGCCCTTGCTACCACCTGAGCTGAAGAAGAGCAACGTAATCAGCTATATCCTGCTACTCCTCGCCTGCAAACCGACAAGGCATCCACCCCAAGCACCTCCTGCCCGTCGTCGACTACGACTAGCTCCAAAACGAGTTGCAACCCAGACCAATCCCAGGGACTTGTAACCCGTAAAGTCGAGAACTTTGTACCACCCCATAAGGCCACGTGCCCGACCGCTATATCCAGCCGTAACTAAGCGTAAGCCAACCCACACATACACAACCGACCAAAGTGCAACCAAAGCCACACGACCGTGATCCAGCCTTAGGTAATCGGACAAGCGTGAACCTACACATACTGCCAAAGAAACAGCATACTAAAAGGGTAGCCAAACCTGCCTCCACAGAAACATATCAATCATTACATCACAGCTGGAGATGGATTATAAAACTATATCAGCACACACTTATCCTGAGCCATATTCAAAAGGCTGCTGTATTCTTAAGGACTAAAGATAAAAAGTTCTGTGGTGGGAAATTATTTTTTCTAGAATTTTCAATTACAGTATACACTAATGCTCTCATTCCACCATTTCTGTATGAAATGTATGGAGCGTACTTTGAACAACACGAGTTCAAAAAAAAATCATTTCGGTAAATGTTACAGGGATTTCAATGACAGCTCACTAAGTTCATCTTCCAAGCCAGCAATTTGTTGTTATCATCATAGCAGCACTATCAATATCATCCTAACATTTTTTACACCTAAAAGATGTACCTATACCAATACCCAATTTCACTACTTGGGTGTTACTTGCCTTGCCAATGGAATTCATTCTTTCAGGTGTGCATTCCTTCCACGTACAACTACCACCTTTTTATGTATGTCTCTAAGTAAAGAGACACGCTACTACAAACACAATAGTTATTATATTACTGACAGTTTGCTCTTGCACACAAAAATATATAATTGGAACTGGAAGGGTGACAACATGAAAATATAGAGATGTTGGTAAAACAAAGAGACAAAATAAATGGGGGACATAAGACTATTTCAGCAATAACTACAGGTACTTCAATTCAGTCAAAATTTGTTTTATTCATTATCTACTGTATCATAATTTGCAGCCATCCAAATATTACAAGAGGCCTTCCAAGTTTTTTGTATAGGTAAACCAATAACTATTATAATAAATAGTAAGTACAGTTGCCCATCCTACGAGTGCACTGTTGTAACCAACCATGTTACAAACTCTATAATAACAACACTTTTCTGCACATTGCTAGGTATCACATACATAAGGATGCGGGGGGCCCAACAAAAAATTAATTATTTAATATCCATACAAATTACTGTGGTCAACTCATAGATATTACTTAAAAGTACTAATTGCTGGCCTAAGAAATTTTTAGACAGCACAATTTTTGCACAATTTCATTTCAAAATCTCAATTTTTTATGTTTTTGGGATGTACAAATCATAAAAAATTACTCACCGAAATTAGATAATTCATATTACAATCCATGACTTTGTAAATTTCATTTTGCTAAACATACTTTAAATGAATTCGGATTTAAAAAAAAAATATATTGTTTATTTTATTTGTACATACCAAAAACATACACTTATGATTCTGAAATGGTGATACAAAAACTAGGTTATCTAAATTTTTGTAATGTGAGGACACAGTACTTATAATATATGGCATTTTGTATAAATATAAAATAAAATGTACATTTTTGGTCGACAGCACCCTCAGTAAGCACTGTGGTGCTCAATCAATACCACAATGTCCTCAACATTCTTGAACCCTACTTAACCATTGACTGCATGAAACTGACAAGAAATAGTTCCTTACAGGTTTCTGGAATGGTGTGCCTTGAAGAAGTAAATTTAGCAAAACTTTTGTTGCTGCTTGGTGTTTCCTATAAGATATACATATCTCTATTAACATGATGTAATCAGTACTGTAATACTCTACTACGATTTCCCACTCAGACTGCAATGGCTACTACAGTTTATTTTCCTTTGTTTCTCCAAAAAAATTCAAGATGCCAGAGTTAGATTACACAACAATTCCTGTTCATGAAACAAAATTTCTCCGTTCTGTACAATGAAATACATTCAAAATTTCTTTGGAAATAAAAGGGTTGTTATATGTCTGACTTATGGAAGCAAGACTTTGTAAAGGTCTCTCCTCTCAGTTGACTGGAGGTGCACTATTCTGCACTCCATTGCACTATAACGTAAACAAGGTGATTTGCTGGCCTGTTCAAACTAGTAACTGGGCATGCATCAATCTGAATCACACGTTGTCAGTTGCAACTGACATTACATTACCTTAAGGCTCTGCTTCATATCTTTTGAAGAAATTCTTCATTTTCGTGTCATAATTTCTGATTCATAGTAGTTATTGACAATGTACGATTACAGAAAATTTACACTTTAAGGGTTGTTTAATATTTGTGTGAGCAATTTAAATTGTGAGTTATCTGCTTGTTGTAAAAAGTTGAGAACTTATTTATATTTTATAAATACGAATATGAATACGAAGAATTGCTACAAAAGGGGTGAAGCTAAGCCATAAGTACAGATCGAAGGTTTCGTACAGCAGAGAAACTCTAAGGGTAAACAGAGTTTAAAATACAGCAACTAAATAATAAAGGCTGTCCCTTCACCACAGCTCTGAAGAGACTTACCGTACACTGGACAGCACAGAAAGCAAAGAAACAATTCTGGTAGAAAAGAACTAATAAAACAGGACACAATAATTTTACAACAGTCAACATAAACAGATAAACACACAAGAAAAATACTAACAAGGAAAAAGTTTGATCTACAAAAATGATCAGCAAATTTTCCACCCCTGACACAGCTGATATGAACAAAATGGAGCTGGTAAAACTGGACATAATGATGTCTACCAGCTCTCCAAAAGTACAATTTATTTTTAAAAATTTGTACCACATTACGACATTAAAACTGATCTGCAACATGCTTTAACCACAACAAAGTTATCAATAAAGTCTTAACAAGTATGGTAGCAACTATACCAATGTATTTACAATCTACAACAATAAATAAACAAAATACTTAATTTTTCCTTACATTTTAAAGTGACAGTCTTATTAAATGGTCAAAATGCAATGATATATGCATTATATTACAATCTAACAACATAAGTATCACATTCTTGCGAAAGAAGTGTATTGTATGGCAAATGCTGTTATAATACTAACATGCCAAAGTAAAAACAAATGGCACCTTGTCCCTCTAAGGAACCAGCAAGGCACATGTCATTTCATACAAGTTGACATGCCTACTCAGTGTGAGAAGGACTTGTAGGAAACACCAGGCACTACCGCTGGTCGATGGCAGAGTCGGTACTGGAGCTACTGGAGTGAGTGGTACTGGATGTCCTCCTGCGAGACGGAAGCTCAAAGTGCCACTCTGTTGCAGACTGCTGGTTTAAACGGCGGACGAGCACGGATCCCATACGTGGTGGGACGCTCTTCTGGGTTATGTGACAGCATCATTTGGAGCAGATCAAACTGTAAGTTGACAATGTTCACTTCTAAAAATGTTGTACACTTTATATTGATCCTAATTAAAATGTAAAAATGCACAAACTTATTAACAACATTAATATTTTACCAACATGTGCATACATGTTTCCCACAGAGAGAACAATACTTCAAATAAATTCTACAATCTTCTTACTTAAGGGCACCATCTGCCCAGGGACTAAACAGAGAACACAGCTCCACAAGTGTAACAATAACAAAGGTGTGTAAAAACCACTAATGTGCATTAGCTAGATGAGGTAGCCTTAGGAAGTGATTTGATTGGTAGCTATCTGTTAGTTGTTTATACATTTAACTAACTACCAAAGTACTCGAGTGTACACATGTGGTACAGTGAATACCAAATGTTGTCGTGTCTGTAGACAATAACATAGACATGTTAACACAAGTAAAATTGAAGCAAGTAGCAGGAATAATTCAAATTCTTGGCCCACTTGCTGAGGCTACAAATGATATCAGTGGAGACACTTATCCAACATCATCACTTGTGATTCCCATTCTCCACTGTTTAAAAACACATTTAGTTAATTACATAGCAGCCAAGGAAGATGCCATTACAATCACTCAGTCTACACGGGTTGCTAAAATCTAGATTTGGTCTTTATGAGTCAGATGATGTATATTGCCCAGCAATGCTTTGTGATCCTCAATTTAAAAGTGCACTACTCAACACTGCACTTACCTCACTTACCGTCTCAAAAGAATTACAAAGCCCAAATAGATCCAAAACTGAAGTATCTGCTGTGGAAATGAAACCAAGTACAGGATTTGGTTTGTGGCCAGCATTTGATCAGATTCCAAATGAATCATCATCAAAAATTAATGAGGTAGAGCACTATCTCAAAGAAACAAGAATACCCAGAGACAGAAATCTTTACCTGTGGTGGAAAGAAGAGGGCAAGTAAAAATATCCTAAATTGTCTAAAGTTGCCATGAAATATCTAGGTGTTCCTGCCACAATTATTGCAAGTGAAAGAGTATTGTCATCTTATGGAAATGCAGTGACAGCATGTCATCCTTGACTGCTCAACATGTGCAAGAACTAACTTTTTGCATGACAGTAAAAAAAAAAATTTTTTTTTTTTTAAACAGACCTAGTGCGCCACCCAACAATATGACACCAATAACAGGGTGGCACATTACATAAAACATACAGAACATGAGACATACAAGAACAGATAAAAAGACAGAAACATCCATATACATACAAAGACCAGGACAAAACACATACAAAAGCTAGGGCATGAAAAAATTTGCATTTGCGATAAAACAAATTTTTATGTTTTAAAACGAATAAACTCTATTTTTAACTTTTCGTGATAATACTACAAAAAAGATGGGGAAAACACTTTTTAGCTGCAAATAGTGTTGTATCAGTTTGATAGCAAGTTTTCATTCCACAAATTCTCAAGCGTGAGATAATATTAATAATATAAGAGAATACAGAAACTGAGAAATTAGGTTATAACCTTGCTTCTGCTAGGAAATCACCCTACTAAGGAATATCCCATGGTATTTTGCTCAGCAGAAAAGATACAGTCTTTCATTATTTTTCAAAACATTTGTTCTCTATCAACAGAGAAACACTATATAAATAGCCTAAGTTAAAGACAGAACCACTTGTTTAACTTCGGATTATGTGTGTAACATAAACAAAAAAAATCAAGAGACATTATACAGCGCTGCTGTTAGCAACTGTCAAAATTTTGCATGGTTTCGACTAAAAATAGTAGCGCTGTGAAAGATCACTGGTGGTCATATTGTAACATTGTGTGCCTGCGATGAACAACAAATAAATCTTTTGAATGTTTCTACAATCGTAGACATTTTTGTTAATGCATCTTTAAATTTTGTATTGCAACCTGTTCCATTTTGGGCTGATACATCTGGAGTGTGGGTGAAGTTAGTTTTGTTTGAATATTTGGGCACTTTGTATGATGCAATTTCCGTTTTAAAATGTAGAAACCCATCATTAATGCAAAGCAACGTACTGCAGAATGTTCAAAACATGGTGTGAATGCAAGTGATGATAAAACTGCATTGTGTAATTTTTTCAATGCATTGGTGACTTGAGACCGTAGAGAATTGTGTGTATAGCACATTCAAAGTGAAAAAACAAAAAACAATCAGCTGAAAATTTAAAGTTCAAGTTTATGGTCCTTGTGTTTCATTTTACAAACTGTTACTGCTATTTTCATGTGGTTTTGTTTGTATTTACATAATTAACTGTTAACCAAAAATAACACTGCTTTCATAAAAAGTAACACCGATTTTTAAGAATAATAACCTCGAATTCTGTATAAAAATAAACACTGAAAGTGCATTCCCATAACAATAGCCCAACACAAACAGATAAACGCATAAACCACACAAAATTATAATAATTAATACCCAAACATGTGATTAAAGTAAGATATATAATATGCAAAACCATGAACTCTAACTAGTATAATGTTGACAGAGTTCAGAGAAAGTAATTTTATTACCCCAAAAATAGGACAAAATCAGAGAATTTATTATTGTAATTATTTACACATCTATTAATTAAATCCTTCTGACAATATATAGTAGAAAAAGTATGTGATGTTTTAAGGATATGCACTGGAGATTTTAAGCCTATTTTTCTGTTAACTACTGCACACGATGTATATGCTAAAAAGGAATTAATTAAAAATAGCACATCATTTATGTCTCAACGCTCTTTAAAAGTTAAATTTTTTAATCTAGCTAACTAATTTTTATAATAAAATCTACATGTACAGGAAATTTAGAAAAATGAATCTAATACTTTCTTTTGAATATTTTCTAATCTATTGGCATCTGTCAATGTGATGTAATTCTATATAATATGAACAGTATTTAAATTTAGATCTGAGTAATGAGCAATACAAACAAAGTAAAGAATCTGGAGATGAGGCAAAATAAGTTATAAATTTAATTAAACCTCAAAAACGACTAACATTGCATTGCTTATTAAACTATCTACATGAAAATATAATTTAGAATCTAATATAACATCTAGGTCTCGTACAAATTCAACTCTACTTATTAAAACATTATTGACATAATATTAATTGAAAATGGAATTACAGGGTTGCTACACATTTCAGATATGAAATTCCCTGACTCTTCCAGGCTTTCCAGTCCAGATGAAAAATTTTTCAGGTCATTAAAATAATGATTGTACTCATTACATACTGCAGTTACATTATGTATGTTCGACTGTTGATGTTCGATACCTAACTGTGCTTGATTTTATAAATAATGGTATTGAAATTTGTACTAATAATGAACAAAAACACAACTTTTAATATACTTACTCATAAAAATTCACTTTTCAGCACACCGGGATGACTTTCACAGTTTTAAAAATGCCAATTCAATATATTTATGATATGCTGGTATACAACTTTCTTCTATCAGCTAAATGTCCACTGTTTGTCATGGATGCAGATGAACAATAAATAATGAATAAATATAAAAAATGCTGGGAATGAGTGTCAACTCACAGGATCCCATAAAAAAGTAGCAAAATAACAGAAAAATATCAAAGAAATCATTAGTCACATCACAACACCTTCACTGCTTGGAAATCGAAGAGATTTCATCTTCTAACAGCTGAGCTTCGTTTTGAGCATCTTATAAAATTTTTCTTTCCTTCTCTTTTCTTTCTTTAAAATGTCAGTTTCATTTCCTTCTTTTTTTTCCATTGTTCCAAAGCTTCATGGTATCTTGAACGAGCGTTATGAGCATACTGCATCATACTCTTTGTTATTTTCTGTTTGCTAACACCTCCTGCATTTCTTACACCTTCCCAAACAAGCCTCTGTGCGACTAGAGACTCTTCTGACTGGTTGTCAAGAAGACACTCACGATTGACCGAAAACCCCCTTTCCACAGCACCATTTCCATGCCAAAGAACAAACACTTTCGTCAATAATTGCATTAAATCATCTGACCCAGTACATTCAAGCACATCTTTCCAGAAGTGGTCTAATCGTGTTTCTCTTGAGTGAGTACCGTTTCATTTTTTCAATGAAAATGGCGTTCAAACAAAGTGATTTAAAATTTCGCTCTAATCTGTCTGCACAAATCCCTGTAATCCATTTGTTTTCAACAAATATTTCCAAACAAACCTTCAGTCGCTTTGAAGCAATTTCTGTGTTTTTAGAAATTACATTCGGATCACAGGAAGATAACCCTCTTCTAGTTAAGGTAGATGTCAAAGGAGACCTATCAAGCATTGTGTAGCAAAATACTTGCAAGCATTTCAAGCAATCTCTCTGGAAGGAGATAGTGTATTTAGGGTTACTATCAACCACTTTTCTAATGGCCTCACGTGTCATATCCTACATCCACTTTCTTAACAGTGGCATCTCATTACGGCAAGCAAGGCAAGCAGTGCTTGCCCAGACAGTTTCCTGACAATGTTAAAATAAATATTAAATTCTAATTTATATTTACATTAAGGTATCTTTTCACTCATGCGGTGCACATTCTACTCGGAAACAATACTGTACATTATAAGAAAACACCTCGTTCATTGGCTAGCAAACCCAAGATGTTTGGAAGCGCTGTAAGTAATACTTTCAGCAGGTAGGCAGTCGCAATGGTTTCCCGGCCGATGGCGGGACGGCAGGGGAGGAAGACCACCCGGGGAGGGGCGGGGTCTTATGGCTGCGTCAACCTGTGTTAGAAGCTACGATGGTAGTGCTTTCTTCGACGAACTGAAGTGTACATAGCCAAAGCTGAACTAGCCGCAGGCAGTTGGCGTTGTGTAGTTTACAGTAACTAGATTGATGCATGGACAAGTTCGTGCGCACAACACAAATTGTATGGTTTTTATTTAATTTAGTTTTGGCGCTAAGAATGTTATACATATTTGTGCGCAATGTATACCCTATATAAAAATGATAAAATTACAGTGAGAGACTGAGAACCAAGTAGATAGAACGAGTGCAACAGAAACATGTGGATGTAAGTGTGGTGTGTGTGTGGATTACGAGTGAAGCATTTTTCCAGCAGTGCTTTCACTTTTCAGGAAAGATGTGACATCATAAAAGAGGGTAGGCCGACACCTGAACTTATGATCACGACAACATGCAAGAAAGATAATTTTGTACGTAATTTTCAAAAAAATGTCTATCAGAAACACTCGTGGTTAGCTGGATGTAACAGCCTAAACAAAATTGTTTTGCTGGCCATGTTTATTGTTGTCAAAGGATGTTAACATGTGGACTGCAACTGGGTAATACCTTAATCTGTGCAATGCTGTTCAAAAACACGAGCGTTCTGAAGTTCACATAAATTCGTTTTTGTCTGTTAAAGAATTTGGTAAACATACAGTTGACTGCTTTCCATCTTTACACAAACGAATAATCATTTTTAGTGTCTACACTTCTACACAAACAAAATTGCTCTGTGTGTAAATACCTCACTGTCAACGGGTATTAAAATAATATTGATTTTGAGTGGACAAGGATCCGGGTTTGATGAAGGTGTCTTTGTAATATTTTTCACAATAGTAAATTTTACATTAAAAAAATATTAATATTTTTACAAGCGGTGTATTTTATATTTAGGTACGAAAAAACGTTTAAATGGCACCATTTTGCACCTTGAAATCCAAATTTATCCAGGGGAGGGCCTCCGTACCCCCTCCCCCTTTATTGGGGAGATCAATGCCACTTCAACCCCCTACACACAGTAGCTTACCCATGAAATTATAGCATGCATTGCCACTGTTTCTGAACATCAATCAAATTTTTGCTGTTGTTTATGTTAATGTTCACAACGTTCAGGGCTTTTTCCCGGACTTCTCTTTTTACAAACTTGTACATTACATTTGAGACTAGTAGTAACAGATCTCCACACAAGAAAGGAGCCATTGGCTATTTAGATTGAAAAGCAGTCAAAAATGGCTCAACTTCTGAAGCTAGTACTTTAAAGTACTTTAAGCTAGTACTTTAAAATGTATTTGAACTTTTATTAGATTCAAACTCTAACGATTTTTATGTAAATGTTTACAATGTGCAATTCACACATCAGTATTAACAGTGACGTATTTATTTATTGCGTTTTGTTCTTGCAGGAGGTTTTCAAATGTACGTGGCCTAAATAAGTGCCCTTTTAGTGTAGTTCATTATATAAAAAATGCAATGATATTTATCTGTTTAGCATTTCTGGCGTTGGTACGAACAGTGACACATTTATCGTATTTAGTTCTTTCGATGAAGTTAAAACTTTTGAGTTATAGTAAATTTAATGCTATTTCTGTACAAACAAAATTTTTCCCTACATCATCAAAACAATGCAAGTTCCAATCGCCACTCTCTCACACGAAGAACCACAAAAAAATCACATCTCACGAAAGACGTTTATTTATAGTTCACCACTCCAACCAATAAAATAAAAGAGAACCCTAACTAGTATATTATGTGATCATAACAAAAATAAAACAGTTGGGAATGACAACCAGATATAGTAGCCTAATTACTGGACAGAAGTTGTCAGTCTTACAATGCTTGTCATTGGATTCATAGTTTGTATAATAAACGATAGTTTTCTTCACCAACAGAACAGCTGTGGCGGAGGGATACATGGTGGCCGCACTTCTTTTCGAGAACTGTCAAAATTTACTGAAGTTATATAAAACTGACTATAACCACTGTTTATATTATTCTTGAGAACATTAGAGAATATCTTATTGCCAGAAGGTACAAGGACAAACCCTTTTTCAAAGTGTTTAGCAAAAATGTTTGCGAGAAGACCAGGATCCTGAACAATATTATAGTCGACAGTTAACTTAATGGTTTCTTTGAAACCTTTCTTCATTAGATTAACATAATTCCAGAATTTTTTTGGTTCACTTTTTTAGTTGATATTTATTTTTGCTTGCCAATTTGTTTTAGCAGAGTTATCTTTACTTTAATTATTTTACTTAATTCAGAAAAATGAGAGTAATTTTCTTATGATTTAGTTTTTTATATACAAACTGTGAGAATGTTCTTTCATTTTTAAAGATTTGACAATATCAGGAGTAAACCAGATAGGATAATTATTATTGTTACGTTTCTATTTTGGAATAAAGGAACTGATTAATAATTGTAAATTACTGGTTAGAAAGTCAACCATTAAGTTAATGTCTACCATCTGATATATTGGGGACCAATCAAAAACAGCATATTATAAAGCCAGATAATCACCCTTTGAGTAATTTATAGAATAAATATGTTGCTTGTTTGACTTTGTGTAATCAATAGATAATTGACAACATAAGACAGGATGATATTTATCTTCCAATGCCAATGGATCATTGGATTTCTCTATTTTAATAAAATAGTTAGAGAAAACTAAATCAAGTAATTTCGAATCAGGTTTAGAAAAATTAAATTGATCGAGGTTGAGAGAACTGATTATGTGTGAAAGAACTTGACCTTTGATTTTATTATAGTAATAAGAAATGTTTTCAGTATGATGTGTTTTCCAATCTATGCCAGGAATATTAAAGTCTCCCACAAGGACAATTTGGTGGGTGTAATTAATGAATTAATTTAGATTCCAAAAAGGAAAAATTATTTTTGAACTCAACTGATAATTGAGGGGGGTGGGGGAAGATGAACATTTCCAATTAGAGATTTACTACCTTTATTAACACAAATTTCAATCCAAAAACACTGCCTCTTCTATTAAGGTTTGTTAAAATATCATCTCGATCATTACGAAAAATAGAATAATGATTAGGAAAATAATGGGATAGTAAGTTATAGGGGAAAAATAAAACACATTTCTGTGAGAAGAATAATTGGATAGTTTGTACTATCTATATTAAGAAAAAAAGAGAGGGCTTTTGTTCTGAGACATCGTACGTTTTGATAGTATAATTCAATATCCATTACAGGCATAAAGAAGATTATAGGCACCTCCGGTTGTCAATACATAGCAAAGAAGTTTCGGCTGCAGCTCCCCTGGCTGCTTCATTATCTTTTGCCGAGGAAGATTCTGTATCATTTACATAGAGTTGTTCATTTAGCAGCCTGCCGTAGCAGGGACTGATTAAACAGCCTGCCGGCCAGAACACGGTATTAAATATACAATCGAAATTGGATTCACCGCCGCCGCCACCCCCCCTCCATTAAAAAACCAAGCAATTTTATCATTTTCAAGCAACTTTTTCACATTTTTAGAAGCCTCATTTGACTTCAATTTCCAACTCTCAAAAACATGCAAATTTATGCTAAAATCAAATGAAATATAATCTTATTATTCATTATAGTTTATATTCAAAGCTCTACTAATTTTTAAAAACTTCTTCTATGTGCTCTAGATTTTCACCTATTTCTCAAAGTTCATATTTATCGTCAATGTTATCTAAGAGTGACAGTTGTAAGTCTTGTAAATTTGAATGAAATCTGTGAAATAATTCTCGAAATTTGTGAAATAATTCTCGAAATTTGTCAGATGCATTTTCTAATCTATAGGAAGGCAGCTTTGAACCACCACCACCACCTTTTAAAATGTTAGTCAAACTACAAGGTAAAAGATAAGGGTCCATTTTTATTTATAAAGAAAAATTTATTATGAGAAAGAAAAACTCATTTAGATTTAAGAAAATTATTTTTTATTTGATAATAAAATTTAACTATACATCTAAAAATTTGTATTAAACTATCGAAACACTTTGATGTTTCTTCCATTTAATAAAATTAAAATTTTATATATCCTCGGTAATTCTTTCTTTCAAATAATCGTAAGTTAGATTTCTTTTACTAATTAAAACATATATAGAATCAAAATACAATAATATTGTTTCCTCTTTACGAGATCACATAAACAATGTTTTTAGTTATACAAAAAGTTATGTTTCTTTTAAAAATCATAGAATTACTAGTTTAGCTGATCGTATAGATGGAAGTGATGCAGTCAATAAACAATTTTTTGATGAAAATATAGTTGATTATGCATAAAAAAAGATGTATATTCAAAATATAAAACTATTGCTTCTGAATATGTTTTAAAACAGATGTAGAATCAAGATACAATTATATTAGTTCTGCTTTACAAGATCAACTAAGTTTTTGTTTATACAAAAGATTATGTTTCTATTCAAAATTGTAGAATTAATAATATGGCTGATCCTACACATGGAAAAGAAGTGGTCAACAGAAGATTTTTTGATCAAGAAATAGCTAATAAATTACAAAATTGAAACCAATCAGTTTTGAATTATTGTGATACACTTGTTAGCTCAAAAGTTGACCAATGTAAAGAAGAAAAAACTCATATTTTATTTGCCTGCAAAGCGGAATAAAAAAAAAATTTTTCACTTAGATAATAATATAATTTTCTTTACTTTTTTGATGGATTGCACAGTTTATACTATAATTACTGCTAATCCTAATTTGTGATGATACTCCAACTGTTATTAAAGGATCTACAAAAAAAGATTACAGTAAGCCTTTTGATGTTAATAAAGGTGATATTTTAACTTTAAAAAAAAAAAAATCTAAATATGATGATGGATTGATGACTACAATAGGAATATTCATAAAATATAAATATTAAATATTTTTTTACTATTGAATTGAGAATACTTAGTGCTTGATGTGTAAAAAAGTTACTAAAAATAATAATATAAATAATAAAAATACTAAAAATGGACGTTTAGTTCAGAAAAGTAAATTGTTCAATACATAATTCTAATAAATCAACATTTAAAAAAAATTTCCAAAAAGAAAAGTAATTTCGTATGGTATTGATGATTTATGGCAAATTGATCTTGTTGAGTGGATACTAGTAATTTATACGGAATATAACATATAAATAATGGATATAAATATATTACGACAATTGTTGATGTTTTTCAAAGTATGCTTTTGCTATACCTATAATAGAGAAAACAGCTAAAAATGTACCAAAAGCTTTAGAATATATATTGATGAAAAGAAAACCTCATAATTTACAAAGTGACAGCGGATCAGAATTTTATAATAAAACATTCAATAAACTTATGCAAAAATATAACATCAATCATTATTCTTCATTCAGCGAACTTAAAGCCAGTGTTGTAGAAAGATTTAATTGCACAATGAAAAATATAATGTCAAAGAAATCTGCTTTGAATGGTAAATATAAATGGATAAATATTTTAGATGAATTAGTTAAAGAATATAATAATACAAAACATAGAAGTATTCCTATGAAACCAATATAAGTTAATAAGAAAAACTGAAAAATGAAGGGGGGAAAAAATCAATCATGTATTATTGCTAATCCAAAATATAAAGTTGGAGATATTGTTTGTGTTAGCAAAATTAAACAGATTTTTAAGAAAGGTTACACTGCTAATTTGACAACAGAATTATTTACTAAAGTTAAAGTTTTAAATTATAATTTTTCAACTTACAAATTAAAAGACACTAAAATAGAAGAAATAATAGGAAATTTGTATGAATATGATATTATAAAAACGAATTATCTTGATGAATATTTGATTAAAAAGTCTTAAAAACCAAAGGTAATAAAATGTATGTAAAATTGTAACATTTTGATAATTCTCATAACTCTTGGATTAAAAAAAAAAAAAAAAAAAATGTTTTGTGAATTTAAATTTTTTTAAATGTAATTATATATTGCAAATGCAACATCATAAAAAACGTTCAACATAACATTGTTACGTTCATAACATATGTTTTACATTCATAAAATTGTTTAAAATAGATTTATTATTTTTGCAAAAATAAAATGTTTAAAAAATAATAAAGTCTTCAATTTTATTTCTCTACTTTCCTTAATTCGTTTTTTTTTTTTTACTTAAATCTAATGCTATAAAGCCATATTCTTGATTCTAACAGTTTGCACAAATATCTTTAAATTTCTTATAAGTCATCTCTCCACCCACAAAATCATTATAATATATATATATATATAATATATATATATATATATATATATATATATATATATATATATATATATATATATAATAATAATAATTTAAATTAGTGTCAACTTGTATAAATATACATCAAAAAATTTGTATTATCTCTTATCAATTGCTTAGGTATTTATGAATAACTTTGAGCTAAATAAAATACATCTATATTTTGTCTTCCTCTAGTGAAATAATTTCGAATTATATCTTGATGGTCTAAAATAACATCGTAAAATATAGCCAAAGAATCATTTTCACATTGATCTAAAGGAGTAATTTCATCATTATTATTAAAAAGGCATGCCATTTTTTTTTAACTCATAGCTTTTTGGAGAACAAATCAAAATCTTTTTGTAACTGAATATATTTGGTTTGATTTAAAATTTTTGAACAAACATACAAATTATTAAAATTGATCCATCCTGCCTTATAAATAATATTTATCATAAAATTAGTTTTTCCAAAATTACTTGGACCTACTATTATTGCCCTCGTACTGTCAGGCAATAATTCACCATTCTTTTTATTTTTAGGAGTTTCTACTGAAATTAAAATACCAATACCCCAATCAATTTTCTTCATTTAATTAAAAATTATTTTATTAAATGGATAATAAAGTATTTGTTAACAAATAATAGTTCTGTATTAAAGAAGAAACGTCATTATGATATCCTTCATACAGATAAATCAATTGCTTTGATTAGTTTTTTAACAAAATTTGTAACACAAAATACGAACAACAATACTATAATGACAACTGAAAAATTGAGTGCTGTTACCGATAAAAATTAAATTATAAGTATTCCTGGAGAATATGATATTGAATCATTAAAAGAAACTATAAATTCTATTCAACAATTTTCACCAAATTAAATTGAAATAGCATCAGACAGTGTGAAAAATAAAATATCAGTAAAATCTAAGTTTGATATTAAATTTGATGATCGGTTATCCAATATTTTTGGTTTTGAAAGAAATATGATTATTGAAAAAGAAAAAAATTTTGTAGGTACTACACTACCTAATTTAAATCATTTTAAAACAATAAATGTTAGTTATAACTTGGCATATGGTATGTTTATAAAATATGACGAATATAATCATTTAGAAACTGATTTCATTGCTAATTTTCCACCAAAAACTATGTTTGATTTTAGGGCTTATATTATTTATGAGCCTGCATGTCCAAATTTTTTATAAAATGAATAATGAATGCTTTAATCATATCGTTTTTGAAATTACAAATGTTTATAATATTACAGATTTTTCGAATCCATAAAATTTATATAATATATTAGAAGGTGAATTAAAATTTATCTTTTTTTATAACCACATGGTATTGTATCTATAATATTTTTTAGTATAAACCTTTTGTTATCATAAGGACTTACTCTATTTTATTAACTTCGACTGTATAAATTTTATGTTTTTCACTTTTTATTAAATTCATTGTTCTATATTGTATTTTTTCATCACGCAAACATTTCTTATAATAGTCAAATGTTATTCTATTCTTAACTACATACTTCTTTACACCTTTCAATTTTTTATTTCCTTTATCATAAACTCTGTACGCATTTTGCCTAAAACTTTCTTATTTATTTGTGCCATGTTATAGATATTGTCATTTGGATAATCACGTGTATCAAATTGATCTAACATTGTCTTCATATCTTCATAAACATCTTTTGCTTTTATGTTATAAATGTATGAATCAGTATCTTGATAGCACAATTCAATTTTATCGCCATATTTTGGTTTCATTACTTTATAATGAAAATCATACATTAATTCTTTTGATAAATCTAAAATTGACATACCAACATAAATAGGTTTATTAAATTTTACCCTTGTTTTATTCATATGTATAGCCGCAAGATTCTCATTAAATATAGTACTTTTCTTGGAATTCACTTTTGCTACTAATTTATCAGAATTTTTCATTTGAGGTCAGCCTTATATCAACTCTATTTCTTATATTTTCCATTGTTTTACCAAATACGGAATTATTCATCAATTTGTAAAAAATCTTTTTCAAAGTCATTTTTTGCATTAGTTCTCATTTGTGTATTTAAATCTTTATACGTCTTCAACCAATCTGACTGATTAAACTTTAATATTCTATGTATTTTAGTAAGAATTAATCCATTATTTAGACACTGTTTCAAATTGTGATAGTGTATTACATACTTTTCTTTGTAATGTAAAATTGTTAACAATTTGGATTGATTTGTTCCTGGAACAATCTTATTTTCTGGGCAAAATGGAAGATCTTTATATACATTATGTAGTCCTTGCAGATATTCTAAATCAACTTCTCATATGTATCCATGTTGTGAATTATCCATTAAAGTTGATACATATTTTTGCCAAAAATTTAATTTAAATTCAGGATAATAAACCCCTTTCAAAACCTCCATATGGTAAATATTTAGACATTGCCCATCCATATAAATTATTAGCAACAAGATATGCTAAATAATTAAGACTCTTGGTTAGGAATAAAATCTTCTGAATATTTATTATTTGCTTTAAAATAGTGTTTACAACATTGCGATATTCCACTTCTAATTCCCTTTTCTATCATTAAAATCATATAATAATCATGTAATAAATCTAGTGATTGTTTAGTCATTTTTAACATTGCATCCTATGATAATCCTGGTGCTGTAAAATACCATGCAGCATTTAAATCATATGCATTTATACACATACTTCAAAAATCTTCAAATATACCTGCTAACAATATAACATTACTTTTAAAATATAAATCATGACATTCACCAAGATTTTTTAAATATTAAATTGATCCCATACATGTTTTAAATGTTCTTAATCATCATTAGTTATATCAGATTCATTTAATTTATTGTAAAGTTCATTTTTGGTGGAAGTTCCATTTCTTCAAATTTTTTCCAACTGTCCATATAATCATATGGATAAACCCCTTTTCTTAACTAAATCTACTTGATCTTTTGGAAAATGTTTTTGTATATGTTTCATTTTATCTTTAGTTAAATTAGATGATAATCTATCTAAACTGCTCATCATAAATTTAAATGTGTCTATAAATCTAATTTTTAAATTTTCTGTTTGTTTCCCAAAAGTAATATATTTTTATTCATTATTTGCAATTAAATCTATATCTTTATCATCATATCCTAGCTCTTTAATAAATAAATGAACATCATATCCAGCTAAACTATGAAAATAATTTGGAACAAAATGAGGAAGTTGTAATTGTAAATTACAATTATTACATGTTGGATTAATAAAATAAATTTTCCGGTTACATGATCACGATGATGCATTTTTTTTACTGTCCTTAGTATATTCACATTCACATACAGTACAGTTTTTAGATTTATTAAACATTTTTATTCTTCTTTAGTTAGTGGGTGCATTGGTTCAATTTGTGAATATATTTCACCAACTTCTTCTACTTCCTTTTTAATTGATTTAATAAAATTTTTGTGTGAATTTGCACCACATTAAACAACTGGTGGTTTATTATCTGCATAATAATTACATAAAATATAATAAAAACCAAATGCTTCATGTAACTGATATTTCATTGTATATGATTCATTATTCAACTTTAAAATTGATTGTATTTATTTGTTCATTAGTAAGTTTGTGTCTTCCTTTAAGTATTACTTTATAAAAACCATTATCAATATCATCCTCTGTTAAAACTGGATATTTTTGGATTAATCAAAATTTTTTTTTCTCTTGGATTTGGCTTAACTGATGATATTTTCTTAATATTGATTCAAAATCTGCATATATTATAAAAGGAACCTTCATTGTATGTTTGTTTAATTTTTCTTGAGAGTAAAAGAATTGAATACACATATCACATATATAAGTTTTATGTTGCTTATTATTTTTTTGTGCAGAAAGCAATTACGATAAATCTTTTATCCAACACTAATGTGCAATTTTATCCTCCTTGAAATAAAGTAAATTTATATGCTTATCATTTTTATGTTTTGTAAGATTTATTGGATATACATTGAGCCAGTCATCTAAAGATGACTTTACCCTTGTTTTATAGATACACTAATTTGATTTTTTATTTTTGGTATATCATCAATTTTGATTGGATATTCTTATTGATCTATTACTTTATCAATATTAAGCCCAACATTTTAATATTTAGTTACTCTATCTGAATGATTGTCTGCTGGGAACAATGCATACTTTATTGTCCAAAGAAAACATATTTGATCTTCATTTTTCACATTAATACATGCTTTTATATTCTTAATTACTTCTGGCACATCAATATATGATGCACCATTTAATGGGTTATACCTATTTATAGCTAATTGTATTCCGATTAACTCTATCTAAAGTCCATCCTGAACCTCTTCTTTGAAATTCAGATAATTGTGTAAGTAATTCCTGTTTTACAATTTTGTATATCTTTATAATTTCTACTTCGTTTAGTATTCTATGATTATATGACTGAAATGTAAATAATTATACTTGATTATTTTCTTGCTTATGATAATTGGTATATCATTTAATACTAGTTTTCAACCCTCTAAATGTTCTAAGATTATTTATTATCTCAAATACCTTATTTTTTACTGAAGAAGGATCTGGCTGTAATAAATTAAAGGTATTTCCAATCTTATATGTTGATATCTTGCTTTTAAAAGCTTTAAAGAGCAAGTAAGTGTTATTGGTTCTTTTATTTACTGTTATACATTAATAGAACAAGGGAATATTTCTTTTAATTCATTTTATCTTCTTCATATATTTCATTGATATCAACGTCTGAAAAAAGTCAACTTTTGAACATTTATTTATCATTATCTTTTAAAAAAGGTAAAACTTTTTGCACATTTGTTTATCATTAATATATGCAAAAGGTAAACTTCTGAACATTTGTTTAACATTAGTATTTGAAAAAGGTAAACTTTTGAAGATCTGTTTATTCCTGATATATGTATAAGATCAAGAAATAAAATTATTAATGTAATTATAAGCCAAAAAATTAAAATTAAAGAATATTTCTTTAATACCATTTTTATCTTCTTCTTTATAAAATATATCATTAGAAAAAGGAAACATTACTTTTAAATCATTTTTATCTTCTTTATAATATATATCATTAGAAAATGGAAATATTTCTTTTAATTCATTTTATCTTTTGAATATAGTTCTTTGACATTAGCATATGAATATGGTCAATTTGCACAGTTGCTCTTTGTTTCTTCATTAAAAATGAATGGCATAAGAGTTCAAATTAAATCATTTTTCCTTAGTTTCTCAATATTTTTTATTTTTAGACTTCTAGCTATAACTCTTAACTCTCCCACTCTCTTATCACTCAAGACTAATATAAAAATAACTAACTGTATGGAATAAAACATTGTTTTATTTATTGTCAATATTGAAAACAGTATTTTTAATTGTTTAACTTCTTGTTGTGACAATATTTCTCATTATAACATTTTTTTTACATATTATATGTTTGTCCTTAGTAGTTTTTTGATAAGAAAATGAATTTATAGATTTATTCTCTTTACATACTGTACATGTTTTTGTTGAATAATTATCATGTTGAATTTAATTTAGATTATCTATTGCTATATTGTGTGATCTACTATTTTTATGCTTTTTGAGCTGTAGATTATAAACATATTATCCACATTCGCATAGTACTTTTTTTTAAAACTCATAATGCCTTCTATCATATTCACTAAAACATTTTTTACATTTTGTTGTATGTTTGTCTATTGTTGCTTTATGAAGATGAAATGAAACAATAGATTTATTCTCATTACATACTACACATATCTTAGTTGAATAGTCATCATGTTGAATTTATTTGTATTGTGTAATTTAGTATTTAAGCTTATTGAGATATGGAATACAAATATATTTTCCACATTCGCATAGTACTTTTTGTAACTCATAATGATTGCTGGAAAACAATTTAATTGCTTGGTTTTCCAATGAAATTGTGGAGTGGTCCAGCGTAGGTCTTTGTATACTACTGTTTTACACTTTGCTGAAATAATTTTTGGTTTCTTATTTAGTATTGTTTTGTTTTAAGTCAAGGAATGTGTTGATGTGATGAAAAATGATTCTTAAATATTCCTTATGCCTGGATTACTTTTCAGTTTTGTATTTAGATTTGCTTACCATGACAGACAATATGTGTAAGTAGATAGTAAAAAACTATGAAATTTTTTTGTAAATCAGTGGAAAACACTTCCTTTTGTATGTCTTTTACCCAAGTATCTTGTAAAAATGTGTATGTATTTATTAAATTTAAAAAAATAATAATTGGTGCAATGTGTACTTGTCAACAAAACTCTTTGTTTTGATATTCAATTCAAATTTGTGAATATTAAAAAAAATTTGCTTCAAAATGAAATTTCCAGCTTTGCCCACCCCAAGAATACAGTACACAGTCAGGCTGTGCAAGCCACAGATTTTAAAGAGTGCACAAGGCTTTGTGACCCAGTGCTCTTCAAGCCATGCCAAGTGATGATTCAGCTGAAGAGCTCATCTCCAGTCAGAGCTTGGCGAGTTAAGCAGCTTCTAGAAGAGTTTCTAAGTCAACATAAATCTGGGGGACATCTAGCCAGGCAGTGAGCCTGCTGCATAACTTCGGCCAGTACCTATTTCCAGCATTTGGGAAGGGAACCCTGGGAATGCACAAAAAGTACGGCCCAGCTTCAACTGTCCATCTTAGATAGGGAGAACACTCAACCTTAACTTTGCGGAAATACCTACCAGTTCTTTAGTAAAAGCCAAATGATGACCAACAAGCCTGAAGACACGCCTAACATCTCCATTTTGTCTGTCAGCTGAAATGTTTGTTTGCATAGGTTGTAGCCAAGATGTTGGAAAAGAAAAGCCTAAGAAAAATACCAGATACATCCATCAGGGTTATTTAAGAGTGGAATTAAAGCCCCTGCAAGTCTTTAAGAGCTCTGAACAACCACCCCTACGTACAGCATACCCATGACCACAATGTCCTCCAATATCAATAAATGCACGAATAGAGTAGCACATGAGGGAAACATAGGAAAAATCCCAATCTCCATCTAGGATTGGCTTGCTGAACAAGACATCAAACTTCTCGAGAAACCCCAAATAGAAAATAGACTGCACCAGTCGCACTTACCTCCTGCTTGAACTGCTGTTGGAACTGAGAAGGCAGCTTGTTGTTCCGTGCCTTCATGAGAGTCGTCACTCTCTCCATCTCCGTGTGGAAAGGTACCAACAGTTCGAACAAGATTACACCCAACGAGTATATGTCCACTTTGTAGTTATACGGCAGACCTTTTGACTGAAAATAAGTAATATTTCAGTTTGAAAGAAAAACACTGCCCTTGGTAAAATGAAGTTAAATACATAATTCCCTAAGTTATTTCCACTAAAAAATAATGCAAATCTGCACCTTAAATTTTAAACTTCAAAATATTAACCCAAATTCAAGTTCATTATTTATAATATAATATGAAAACGAGAGATATGCACATAAAGGCTTATTTAAATAATTGATAGTCTAGGGTGGCTGGCAGTACCACTAAAATACATTCTTTGACCAACATATATGTCAAAACTTAGAAATATTTTTGTAATTAACTCAAAAATTACTAATTCCTTTTATGGGTACGACTAACATAGTTCTCCTTTATGTATAATATTTAATGCAATTACAAATATTATTAAAATGCATATATATTGATACATGATGTGTTCCTGCACATTTATGGTGCACTCTCTTCTTAAACGACTTTGCCCCATCTAGCAGCACAATACTCATAAACAGGCAGGCCCAGTAAAACAAACAATACTTGGAGCCAGGAGACATGCCTACAGGGTACACTGGCACGGCCAAAGCTACTACAAACACATGCGCCTAGATTGTACTATTCACCCAGATTCGGCAAGAAGCCATCACATCATCTCCCCTCTCCAAAGATTTTACTGTCTACCGAACCTCCGGTACCCTCTAGCGAAGGTTGCACCAGTTCCACAGCGTGCTACTGGAGGGCAGCACGCATTCTACTGGAGCATGTCCAGCCTCCGCAGCCTCACGCCAAGGAGATAAGAAATGTCAACGCCTCCAGCCAAGGAGATAAGAATTGAATGGCACACCTTCAGCAGCAAGAATTATTAACCCCTGGGGTTAAGACTAGCTTACCCTGCACCCCGCACCTCTGAATCTCTACAAACTCCAGAAATCAGTATAAAAGGGCTACCATCCCCTAGCTCTGGGCAGTCGCTGTATCTCCACCGCTGTAATGGCCGGAGATAGCAGTGCTTTCAAACCCTCCTCCACCGCTTGCAAAGGCCAGAGATTTTCTTAAGGGCGTGCAAGTCACTAGACCTCCAGAAAACCCACTGCTGTAATGGCCGGACTCTCTTCTTGCCGGTAAACATCATCACCAAGAGCTCCACACTTCTATGGCTACCACCAGCCTCCATCTGCAGCCCCGCAGATACAGCAGCTCCCAGGAAACATCGCTATCCAGAGGGTCCTGCCGACGTCACTCTCTCCAACCTCCCCTCCCTGGTCAACCCACACAATACCTTGAGGTAACGGTCACGGCGACATCCCTTCTGGACACATCTCCCCATTTCCCACCTGCCAGTGGAGCACACTCTTACAACTACCTTTCCGGTAATTGTCCCCCATTTAGGTTTCTTAAGAACACACCTAAGTAGTGGGTGATATTGAGTTTCTGCATTCCAATTAATCTTTTCTCACCAGAGTATTTCGTCTAAGTAACACAATTAGCTTTGCAACAGGTAGCCTTCGCCTGGCCTTTCAGATAGGGTTAACTTCCGTAATACGTACGTAAGCTTAGAAGTTAGTGCAGAACCACCATGTCTTAATACACAATAATAAAATGTATTATTTTAAACTAAATTTTGCCCAGAGTTTCAACTATATTTCAGCCTAACTTTTTAGACCTTTAAGAAATTTAATTCAGGTTTTGAGGAAAAGCCAGGTGATCTTGTAAAAACCCCCAAGGTAGACACCCAAACAAATAAGAGGCAAACAGAGATATACCAGCTTGGTAGATCTTTGGGAGCGCCCAAAACACTAGGTACTCCTCCGCTAGTGGAATTGAGTGACCTAAGCGGTTCCTACTTCACCAATACTTGTGAAGGCCGGACAGGAGTGAATTACTATAGCCCGCACAACCTACTGAGGATACACCACCCCTGAATACCTCCACAAAAAGGGTTGTGACCTAAGCTCTGTCCACCGCTTGAAAGGGCCAGAAGTTCCATCCTCTGCTTGCCAGGGCTGGATACGGAACACAGAGTGCGATATCACGTCACAAGTCAGTGTGTTCAGAAGTACACAATAAGTAACATAGATCACTGCTTAGCTTCAGGAAATTTTTTAATTAATTCTTTCCTCATACTGTACTCCCGTTAAGGATGAGCAAAGAAACAGACTAAAAGGGCGCTGAGAGACATAATAAAAGAGATAGCTAAATTACCCTCTATTAAAACTTCTAATAATACCACATTGTTTCCATCACTAGTCAGACTACCTCGTAGGGAACATCTCTCGCCAGTAAGGTAATTCAACAGTACGGAAATACCCTCCTGGGCATTGAGCAGCACTAGTTAAAGATCCACTTACAGGAGACCTCTCCCCATGTCAACAAAAGCAACAATAAAGTCAACACCGTTGCTCCGCAACCGGAACGGGCCGCTGTCTATTCACCCGGCACCCCAGCGAACCAGCCAGCCAGGAGGAGTATACCTCTTCCCTCCAGCAAAAAGGTACTGTCTCGGCAAAGGGCTATGTGAGTAATTCCTGATTTTGTGCCTACCAGAAAGCCCATCAGGCCTACTTTACATACCGGCCGGACACCTATAGTCCATTTCCGATTGGAAGCGACTTATTGAAAATCAACCTTTGAAAAAACACTCTAGGCATAACATGTCACCTGTTTTTTTCAATAACCTGTATTTCACAAATATATCACACTGTGGTTAACTTTAGAGTACTGTATTATTGAATAAATGAACTTTTACCTTAATATCGTCTATATATCTTATAATATTTTTTGAAAAATATGAATTAACAACAGCGAGTGCAGCGATGTGTTAGTAACGACTGGTAAGAAATAGTTCGCAGTTAAAATATTTTAACCTTATTTTTTAAGTATACTATTTGTAAATTAAACGGTGCCCATCGAAATATTGAAATATTTAAGTACCCCCGATCGCAACATAACTCATTTTTACATTTTAAAATAACAGCAGAAAATATTGTGAGTAGGCCGTAATGGTACAGAATTGTTTTATCGAGCGAGAAAGCACTTGAAAAAACTGTCTGCTGGCGAGGCTTGTGGCTTGTCGTCACCATTAGAGCTCTGCAGTACCCGCAACTAGATGCTCCAGTGACGCCAATCGACAACAGTTAACATAAGCTCTTCCTTGGTAACTAGAGTCATACCACACGCCACACTTCTCTGTCTCTTATAGACACCCCGCTTATAGTTAGTTTCTGCTTTAGTTAATCTTCAGCAGTTTTTCTTAACTTTCCCAACTAGCCTAGGACCAGGTCACCTACACCTGGCTAACACAGGTTACTTCCAGCCACCCGTCTGCTTGGTAGGATTGAGCACGAGTCACTGTGTTAAGCAATTAATAAACACAGCTTTGTTTCTTTCAACTGCGAGTCTCATACCTCGAATACTTCCAAAGTCAGCTGCTGGGAGAATATCGAGTCGTGTACTACCGACCGGGGAGGCTGTATTTTATTACGAACTAGCTACGGCTAGAGACAGCCCCTCAGGAGGCTCCAGACACACCTTAGATGGCCATCTATCATATTATCACCGAGCACCAAGGTGCTGGAGGAATATCATAGGAATACCTTTTCAACCCAGGAGAGACAGTACACCGGAATTGTATCCCCACCGAGCACCTAGGTACTGGCAGGGATATTTGCTCAGGTGCTACGGCTTGGCCTTGGCTGAAAACGCACACCCAGTAATAGCAGTGGTGGCTTCCGTGGCTATAAAAAAAACCTCTGATCTGCCCACTAGAGTGGGGGATCTTCTGAGGCACCAGGGCTCCCGCTACCAAGCCATTGCTGGGCTGAAACTATTCTAGGGTTTCTCTTCATGTCCGTGGTGCTTGACCCAATGGTCTCAGTAGCCATTTCACTCTATGCCATATAAGGTGAAACATGGCACAAGGAGGGAGGAGCAAAGGAATACTCATCTTGCTGCCAAGCAGCGGGCTGGTCAAGCTCCCCCTACAGTGGAACGACAGGCGGAACAAGACAGCACCGCAGCACTCTGCTTATTGGAGAGATCTATTGCTCCAGTGCTTGTGTATACTCTTGTCTCTCCCCCTGCTCGTACACACCCTGATTATCATTGCATTCTGAGTGGTGTGGTGAACGAGACCGGTCGAATGCCTGGGAATTGCCAACGCCACCTTTTGGAGTTCAGCTGCAGCGGGGTGGAATCGTAAGTTTTGTGTGGTTGAGCCCAGCATCCTAGTTGCTGTCCAGGCTGACTACCTCTGCATCAACCATCTGCAGCCAGCCACCGCTTATCCTCAAGACGTCAGTAAGTGTAACACCGCTATCACCTCCCGCCAATCGCAGATAGTAACCAAATACATAATCAGTACTAGGGTAGGCCAACATAAGGGGACGTCAAACAGAATAATGATAACTTTGTTCCCCTCCGTAAGGCCACGTGCACCATTGCCATATCCAACCAGAAGCGACCTTTGCAGAAAACCCTAGATGTGCCTTTGACCTACAGCGCAACTAAAGCCACGGCAACCATGAGCCAGCCTTAGCTAATAGGTCACGTGATAAGTGATTTTGTGGCGCCCGGACTCTGAACGAGACATACAAGACCCAAAGTGTAGCCATACAGAATGTCCAAGTATCGGCTCACTACGAATAAAGTGCACGTATTGCTCGAAGACCTACCACCATATATGCTTAGGCTGGCCAGATGAGGCCCGGGATACAGAAGGCCTCGAATACAGATGTCAACTCTGGTGTCAAAACCCGACCAGTTTTTGTAATGAAATTACCTGTCCAGGGCGAGGCATAAACCATATCTGGTGCACCACGTGAAATGAACCCTACCACCACCTATGCATAGGATGGTCCGATGAGCAGGTCTCTATTCCATGGGTAGCATACCAATGTGAGAGATGTAGAAGGAAACACGTCTTCCACTCCCGCCGATTAAAGCCATAGAGGATTTATATCCAACCTGGAACAGCAACCAGCCACTGGAAGAGATGATGATATTCAGAGCACCAATTTTGCATGTCGACCACACGAGGTGGCCTTCACCAAGGAGTGTGAAAAAGAGTTCCGGGATACCAATTTACCACAGAAGCAATGGGTAGACAGGGCCCAACTACACCTGAAAGGCTTAGCATTAACATGGTGGGAGAGATACTGCGAGTTTGTAAATGACTGGCATCAGTTTTTAAGTCAGGTAGCAACTGCATTTGGCGGCGAAGTAATACCAATTGGTATAGCCGCCAAATTTTAGAGCGAGGCCCAGGACGTAGATGAGGAGGCCGAACTATTCATAAGACAAAAGATGCACATTTACCAATGCCTTTCCCGACAGTGACAAATGAAGAAAATTGTGTATGCTCCATAGTTCGAATACTATTACCGAAGCTGCCTAATTTTTTTCAAGCCCCGAAGCAGCAGTCAATAGAAGAGCTTATCGAATGCGCACGTGAAACAGAACGCAATTATGAATAGCAAGCCATGCTAGACCGTAGGCAGATGGATAAGGGGAAGGAGGGGAAAACACTGATAGGCCGCACGCCCACCCCTTCCTTGACTTCCTTCCTCGCTACTGGACGCAGAGAGAGAGGAGAGAGAGAGAGAGAGAGAGAGAGAGAGAGGAGGAGAGAGAGAGAGAGGAGAGAGAGAGAGAGAGAAGAGAGAGAGAGAGAGAGAGAGAGAGAGAGAGAGAGAGAGAGAGAGAGAGAGAGAGAGAGAGAGAGAGAGGAGAGAGAGAGAGAGAGAGAGAGAGAGAGAGAGAGAGAGAGAGAGAGAGAGAGAGAGAGAGAGAGAGAGAGAGAGAGGGGGGGGGTTTGTGTGCGCACGCACGCACGCACGCACTCTCTCTCTCTCTCTCTCTCTCTCTCTCTCTCTCTCTCTCTCTCTCTCTCTCTCTCTCTAGAACCGGAAAAGAAGGAAGAGGGAAGAGGCCACAGTCACGCTCCAGAACTTAACAAGATAGCTTGAGTCCCCTGAACTGCCCCATGTACAGGTTCGCGTAAACCATGAAAATACCACGGTGATGCTAGACACGGCTGCCACAGGTAATTTTAGAAGGAGTGACCTACTCATGCCCCGCCAACGAGCTCGACTGATAACCTGTCAAAAGTAAATTCAGACTCGTGCAACTAAATCTCCTCCTTCAGGTCGAAAAGGGAATAAAGTAAACAATTGGGGTACATCGCCATACATCCCAAGTTAACTTCCTAGTTATTCCCCATATCGCTGAATCAATAATTTTAGGGCAACTATGGCTGCTTCAGCAGAAGTGCGTCCTCGACTATGGACGCCGTATGCAACTGGGGAGGGGGGAGGCAGAGTAACCCTGATTAACTGGGAAGGTAACCAGCTGAATGTGCTACCGCTCCCTGTACCCCGATCCACCACCCAACAGTTGCAGGTAGACATGGATCAGCGAGCCCTAACTTCCCCGACGAATGCCCGAAGAGCCCGATGACATCATGTGTGGCCTCAGGACGAAGAGGCCCCAGACCAAGAGCTTTCATGGTCTCCAACCTTCAAACGAGGCCCTACGCCATCAATGGCAGCTCCTAAAGTCGAGCCAAGGCCAAAGAAGAGGCCCAAGGCCCGAACCTCGGAACCTGACAGGAAGCCATTCTATTCTCTACCCGGGAGGATAGAGATGCAACAGCGCCAAGGAGCAGTCTCTGTCAAATCACAGCCCTCGATGCCGACCAGCTATGGCCACAGAGTCACCATCAGACCTGACCAGGACACCCTTAGCTGCACTGAAGTGTCTTGGCGAAGTCCCAGAGACAGGGGATACAGCCAGACACCCCGCAGATCAAGTTGGATTAGCCAAGGGATCCGAACCGCCAAAGGTGAAGGAGATGGATGCAATTCAAGCACCTGGTATAACTCCCGAGCCAGAAATCTAGGACGTGCAAACTTCCATGAAGTCTTTCTCTGACACAGAGGAACTACCATACCCTCCACTGGACCATCAACAAGCGAGCATGCCGTGGACCCAGAACGAGTGCCTACCCTTCCACCTGGTACAACTCCAAAGCCCGAGGCCAAGGCCACACCACCTTCTACGAAGGTGATCTTGAGCCACCATAGACCACCAGACAGCAAACTCATAATGAGCCCGCAACACATCGGCGCCATTGAGGACGAGGGGCCCGAACTGCCTCTCGCTCAATCGGCCACCGATACAGAGCCCTCTCCCTCCCACTGCCTCGTCGCAGGACCTGGACATCGAGACCATCGATGCCTCCAACAACCCGGCCCCACGCCAACAACCCGGCCCCACGACAGGATGCATTCGCGGGCAATGTGGAGAGCGGTCCCCTGCCACAACTCTCTTGTCCCGCGTCAGCAGAGAAATAGCCTGCCCTACGGGTAGGAACCCGTGCAGTCGGAGTGATGTACCCTCATGTGTCACTCCCCCGCACTACCATAACGTCCCTTGTAGCTGTGCCCTCACCATCAGTTCCAGCAGAAGCAGACGCCACGACACCTCATGCCGAGCCTCGACGCCTGATACCACCTCGTGCCGCCAAGGTAGACTCAACGCCTGGCAGGTTCCGAGTGTCACCATGGTGACCCAAGTAGAGGTACACGTGGCCATACCCTCTGCATACCAAGCTACGTGCCAGAGGAAGACCAGCGAAACCCGCACACGCCGAACACAAGTATAGGCAAACACACTCACAATCAGGCTAGATTAAATAAAGTGTGTATCCAATGTAAATGCCTACCCAGCTGTCATCAAGTGGGGGAAGTATAGGAACCGGTGAGGTACATGTAATATACAGTTATTAGACACTCAACTATGTGCCAACTGAACTCGTAAATACAGCAGTAATTATGCTGTAAGTGATAAACCAGTAAGAACAGACTTTTACACCTCACCAGCGACAAGAATCAAACCAGGACTCTGAACTCACTACGCTGAAACCAGGTGCAAGATATTTTAAATTCCATTTTTAAAAGTATTTTGTGTGTTTGTTTAAAGTGACCTTCGTGCACCAATGGCCGCAATTTTAATGCATGTTTTATTCAAGGGTACTCGCATTGTCGTCTAGCCCATCAGCCCAGGTGATGAAAGGCCTGAGGTTGGCAAACTCTCAACCTGTCAAACATAACTGTTCAGCTTGCTGTAAGAAACACAGGTTACCACGGAAAGATTTTCCTTTACTTTCACAAACACTGCAGCAAGCTCCGGGATCGTTATTGAAGCTTTTCCCCGCCTTCCACGAGTAAGGCTTGAACATACTTTTTATTCTCCCTCGTTTTTCACATGTAGTCATTTTTATGTGTGTTTATTCCAGGTTTTATGTGTATATTCTCTTGTAAATAACCACAACCATATGTTGATTTTTGTGGCGACATGCAATAAATAAAGTAGGTCGGTGGGACACACGGTACACCTCGTAAGTCAGTCCGGACACTAATCCTCACCACAGGGGGGAAAATCCATTAGCACCATGCAGTGCTCCACTTCGCCTGGGCAAGGGGAACGACAGGCGGAACAAGACTGCACTGCCGCACTCCGCTTATTGAAGAAATCTATTGCTCCAGTGTTTCTGTATGCTGTTGTCTCTCCCCCTGCTCGTACAAACGCTGATTATCATCCCATCCTCAGTGGTGTGGTGAACAAGACAGACGGATGCCTGGGAATCGCCAATGCCACCTTTCGGAGTTCAGCTGCAGAGTGGTGGAATTGTAAGTTTCTGGTGGTCGAGCCCAGCATCCTTGCTGCTGTCCAGGCCAACTACCTCCACATTAACCGTCTGCAGTCAGCCACCGCTAATCCTCAATACATCTGTACGTCTAAAACCACCAGCACCTCCCGCCAATCGCAGATAGTAACGAAACGCATTAACAGTACTAGGGTAAGCCAACATAGGGCATAACAGAATATTGATAAATTTATTCCCCTCCGTAAGGCCACATGCCCCGTTGCCATATCCAGCCAGAAGCTACCTTTGCAGAAAACCCTAGATGCGCCTTTGGCCTAGAGTGCAATTAAAGCCACGACGACCGTGACCCAGCCTTAGCTAATCTGACACGTGTCAGTAGTCTACATGACTACATTTCAAAATATTTAATAAACTTTGAATGAAAGCTGGACAAAATCTTTAAGTTTCCAACAAAGCATAATGTCGTAATATGTCTCTACTCTCGGCCTGATGAGCCATAATTCCTACTCTTATGTCATAACAATTTTTCAGGCTACTTATCTTTTCATACAAGACCCAGAGCTGTCATTCTCTCACCAATGAGCAAGCATCACAGGTATTTATACAAGCAAGAAGCAATAATCCCTATAGGGGTGGCTGGAAATGAACAGCCAATCCCCTTACAAAGAATTTTCTAAGCTATTCTACAACATTTTCAAATTAACCTCCATTGCAAGTTTCTTCTGCAGGATATGACATCATGCCTATGTCACCCAGCGCGGCACTCCAACACGCCACCCGTTGGTGCCGCTTTCTGGTGGCGTGGCATAACTCTCAGGTGACTTGACAAAGCAGTTACAAGCGTACTTGCGGCTGAACAACACGCATGTGCATGATACTCCCATTCCGAACGCCATTTCCTTGCCCACGCAAGGAAACTTCAATGCAGAGTCAGTGTGGGGCATAGTATTATGGTCAGTCTTGATAATTTTATAAGTATTCACCATCATTTGCCATAATTTGTAGGTTTTCATAATTTTTAAACACATTTTCAGAATGGAAATTCCTTGGCGACAGGTACGTGTTGCAAAGCGGTGAAGTCACCCGGGCCGACAAACGCGCCGGGTGCAGTCAACAGTGGCCGTAGACTGATGGAAAGGGGAGTGGTGGAAGGAGGTTAATAATTTTGAGACCCAGTCTCATCGTAATAATGCCACAAAGGCAAATACAAACACCTTACGAGGCACACTGAGATCTGCCAGCCGGTAGATCTTCAGGAGCCCCAAAACACCGTAGGAACTCCTCCACTTATGGAATCAAGCAACTCTGATAGTCTCCTACTCCACCATCACTAGAGAATGGCCAGGTTAGAGAGTGAGCTATTTCTTCCCACTTGACCCACAGTGGGACAACACCTAGGTGCCACTGCATAAAACAACGTGAATATCCTATGCTCTGTTTCACCGCGGGGTGATGGACAAAAGTTCCATTCACTGCTGGGCAACGACCAGACACGGAACAACAAAACGTGATATACAGTTGCAAACCAGTGTGCCTAGAAGTACACGGTAGGGCTGCTGTCAATAACTGGCTTCATCTTAAGCAGTTTCAGTCCTACTTTTCCTTATGTCTTATACAAGAAAAGGTGACAACAAACAGAAATTGAAACTAATTTTGAAAGAATTAGAATGTGATTTAGCAAATTTACCTACCCCTGAGGTAGAGGAAAAAAATTCTTTATTCTTTCCACCCACCATAGAGTACAACAGCTCTCATTTAGAACACCTTTTAATTGTACATTTTGGGGACACACTCATAGGAATCAATCAGCAGTTACTAATAAATTCCCACACAGCAAACCTTTCCGATACACCCCAGGAATTCCCCAGCAACACCAGCACTACTTCACCGCTACCGGCATTGGCCGCAGTTATGCTGCTGACCATCTCAATGAGCCAGCCGGCGAGGAGAAGTGTGCCGCTGCCACGCTTCCAACAGGTAAAGCCTCGGCAGCATGTGGTCCCAGTGACATCATTTGTGCCCATACGCAAACCCACTTGACCTACCCTTTACACCGAGGTTTTGCCTAAGCATTCCTGGTTATGTTCCTTGCCACACTGCCCTCGCGAATGTGAAGTCTGTTTCTCTAACTAAAACTAGATCATCCTATCGCAGAACTGCGAGTATTAAATTAGTAGTAGGGTTTTAAAATCCCCAGTTCCCAGGCCCCGGAAGGACACTCACAAATTCCCTAACCAGTAACTTTGCCCAACATGGAGAACCCCGCCTTAGCCGGTACTTATTAAGTAAGGGCTTGTGTTTGACCTCCAACGGGTTTAGGGGTTCTGCTCGTTACCACCCCCTCTCCTAGAACATTCTAGGGCTATGAGGTTTCATTCCTCATCTACCCCACACACCCCCGAGCCAGCTGTGCCCCAGTAAGTAGTTAAATAATGATACTGACGTAAGCACATAGTCACCCCACCGGTACCGAACCATTTGAATTGTATTAGAATAACTCAAAGGAGGACTGCTTCAAATAATGACCTATAGTGTCAAATTTGTCTTAAAATGTCATGCCCCTAGATTTTGGTCCACAGCAGATGCAAACAAGCCCTAAGTGTAAATCTCAGTCCCAACACGGAGAACCCCATCCTAGCCTGGTATTAGCTTCTTAAATTCAAAAGCTTCAAGTGACGTCGCAAAAGGATGTTACTACTCTTTTATCTCCAAGGCTTGCGTTCGACCCCAATGGTACATGGGTCATAAATAAGTGAGAGGGACAGTACTTCAATATAAAGTTTATAAAGAGTCAGTGAGAGGGGAGAAAAAAAAAAGTTACACAGAGGTGGAATATTAGCTTTATTAAGTCCAGAAACAAGTTACAATAAAAAGACAAGACATAATACAATGTATAAAATCACTTGGAACATTTGGGCGTTCAAATTATTATTTAAGTTAAAATTTAAGTTGCATAATTCAAAGCTAAAACAAAAAAATCACATTTTCCATTAAGTCAATGCCCGCTGCACAAATAAGAAAAATTCAGTCATGAAAATGTGTATAATAATGGCTATGATTATTCATAAAGCAATAAAATTGCCTCCAAGCTGTGGAATTTTTCTACAAAGGTGGAACAAACCACAATATTGCTCTATTTGATTCATGATATAGAATGTAGCAAAAGTGCCGGAATCTAATAATTAATCTGTTATTAACCACATTTATAACTGATTTAACTGAATTCCCTGATCTAACATTATTTCCCCTGATATTTCCCTGATTGTTCCACAAATGAAAAATTCCCTGACTATTCCAAGTTTTCTTTACTATGTTACAGAAATTCTTGTTTATTAATATTTTACTTCCTAATACTAAATTCAAAACTGCAGAATGAAATCTGTGCATGTTGCATTTTAATTGAGGTTGATGCTGCCAGGTGAGACACGAGATGAACGATGACACAAATACTTACCGGTAATTTGGGTGCCAGCGGTGCTTCCCAATCCCCGCACTATTGAGACTCAGGGTTCTCAGGGATGCTGTGGGTTCTGTGTGTCCGTCTCACCCATGCATACTTACAAACCCATAGGCAATACTAAACTTTTTACTAAACATCACTGGAAATAAACACTTAATAAAACATACGTGGCTAGGACACTGTCACAACTGAATAAAAGAGTTAAGTTCACTGTAGACTTGCTTTTATTGTTATTATGCATACACATCATCAACGTGCCAATGAAATGATTATCTCATTCATTACTAGCCAATTCCGCTTGGGTGCTCCCAGCCCGCAATTACCCTAGCGCATGCCTAGATGGATGATCTCACCGAGGTGCATGAAAGCCCAGCCTTCACAAGGGAAGGGAGCCAACAGAAGCTAGGGTGGACTGATGGTTTACCCTGAAACAAATATTGCCATACGATGTTACATAAATAAGCTCTCAAAAGCAACGATGGCATATACAAATCCTTGGCATCAGTTGGTCACGTGGTTATACGAGATGCTGTAAAATATTCAAACACGAAAAATACCTTCAAATACAATGTCTGGCAAAAACGTATGCAAGCAAAGGTTAACCGGTAAACTAAATTAATTATGGAAACCTAAATCAGTGAACAAAAGTTGTAGAGTGTATGTGACAGTGTCTTACCTCGCCAACTCTCCTCGACAGACTGTCCAGATACAAGCGTCGCACAGACCTACCATGGCAGCCTACGGGGTTCACATAAGCGGAAGTGCTATGCATGCCAAGTAAAATATTTCATTGTTGAAAATAAAATGGTACAAATTAATTTAAGTACTGTTTTACATTTCTATAATTTTCTTACAAACTTCAATATTATTTTAGTGTCTCTTTATGACGGCGTTCATGCCGAAATATTAAGTGTTCTTAATCTCGGTGCCGCGGGCAGTTTGAATTTTATAACCAAACAATTTAAAATTAGCAAACACTTTAAAACATTTTAAGACATATTAAACACTGCAAAAACAATATGATGCATTTTACACTGAAAATAACATTTATACAAAAGTTCAAAATGATTGGCCTCTTTGCGCACATGCGGGACAAGTGACATGTGCGTGGTGAGCGCAGTCATGGACTCTAGTGCCGCTGGCTAACAGCCAGCGTCAAAGTAAATTTGCATTTCTACTGAGATGATATTCTCATGCAGGCCTATATGTATTTTAATGTGTGTCGTGTTGGCTACTCAAATCACGCACTTATGGACTGGAGATTGTTATTGATCACCAAGTTACATAACCATTATGTTAGTTAGTTCTGTATTTGATTGTGAGTACTGTATGTGTCATGTTCATACAATTTTATCAGTAACAAGTTTTACGACTTGAAATTCTTTAGTAAGCCATATCAGTTTATATTACAACTTTGTAACTTTTCCCTACATGTTTAAAAAACACCTTAGTATATACTTTGAATATTCGCTACAGCCCCAATAAAATACTTAACATGTTAGCGGCTTTCATAAAAAAAATTAATTAAAAAAATTATCGCCAAAAAATTATTGTTTATACTTAAAACTGTTTCTAATGGTCACCCCTTTCAAAAGTTTCTCATTGTTATTGTTCAAATTTAAGTCTTGTGATAAAATCAGCAACATAAGCTTTATGCTTGAGTTCCTCTCTTTCCCAAATATCATACTTGGGGAAAATAAATAAAATATTTTAAATGATTAAAGTTAAAGGTAGAAAAAGTTAACAGATTAAAGTTAGAAGATAAAATCCATGCAAATGAACTGATTAAAGTTAAAAGTTAAATTTTACAGTTAAAATAGAGTACAAAAAAAGTTTTTCATATAATTAGTATTGATAGTTGTTGATATATTTATATCTAGTTTTTCTTTTTTAGTTTTGATTATTTTAGTTTTGGTTGGTGTTGCTTTTTTTACTTTATTAGAGCGTAGGATTTTAGGGTATATTCAAATTCGCAAAGGTCCTCATAAAGTCAGATTATTAGGTATTTTGCAACCTTTTTCTGATGCAATTAAGTTATTTACTAAGGAAAATGTGTGTGTGTGTGTGTGTGTGTGTGTGTGCGCGCGCGCGCGCGCGCGCACACACACACACACACACACACACACACACACACACATATATATATAAAAAACAATTTACAGTCCCTGAAAAACAGCTTGGTTGCTGGATGCCAAATGAGATATGTCTACTTATCAAAATGATGAATTAACAATCTTCTATACAACCATTAGATATAAAACCTGTAAAATAAACTCTTATAGCACCACTTAGCATGAAGCCAGACCAGTGTAGTGACTAGACTACAGAAACAATCAAAATGTGCATGCCGCACGAGGTCCATCAACTGTGCAATTGTGATTTTTACATAGTGAGAGTGTGTATCGATAGATCGTGACAGTGGCATCTCTCCTACCTCATAATCGCGTTGCATGTGACTAACGAAGATGATCTTTTCAGTACATAATGTCAGTGTATCTATCTGTATATCATGGTGTGCAACTCGTCTGTCGTCAAATACATAGCATATTTTTGAGAAGTTTGTCAGGATATTAATGGCATTTGTATATAGTTTTTTGTTGTGATCTCCTGCCTTCAGGCAACTGCAAAGTTAACTAACGATAGTTTTATTTGTTAACCAGATAATGGGAATGTGCTATTCAGACATTTCGACACGTGATCTCAGCTTTTACAGTTCACCGCATCTTGCCTAGAAGTCATCATTTCAACACCCCTCTCCAAAGATTGTACTGTCTACAAGTTCGCTGCCCCCTTCAGTACTGCTGTGTTATCTCAACATCGCTCTGATGGAGGGCAGCACGCATCCTAGTGGAGAGCTACGGCCGCCACGAGTGCGAGGTCTAAGATATGTCATTGCCTCTGCGCTGAACAGATAAGTATCCAGGCACCCAAGCGTGACGTAAGAGCTTCCAACCCCCTAGGAGCAGGATGATTCCCCCTGCACTCTTCTGAGAGCCACAAGCTGGAAAAATTCATATAAATAGAAGTTCCAGTGCAGACCTCAGGGCGGTCTGCTACATTTCTCACCACTGCGAAAGCCGAGGGTGTTAGCCAAGGGCAGAGTCCCTTACCCATGCCAGTGACCATGAAAAACCACAGGCGTTGATGACTCCAGTAGTTCCAGAGCTCTACCACCTTCCAGAAGACTTCCACTTCTTCAGCCTCCACCAGCCGCTCCTGAGAGCCATCAACGCCTACCAGAGGGTCCTGCTGATGTCGTCCCTTACCACTCCTCAACCTCTTCCTACCACCTTACCACCCAGGTAACACCTGATGACAGTGACGACATCCCCGTCTGGGCATCCCTTAAGGCCTTAGCCAAGCCTACTTGGTGAAGAACCCCTGTTGACAATTAGGTCTGCTCTGGACATTCCCTTCTGATTCAGATAAGGTTTATTACTGTGGCTAATTTTTCGATTAATTATCTTTCTCCAGAAAATATTCTTTTTTTAACATTTTTATTAATTACCAGGTTACCTTCACTTAGCTTAAATGTAAATAAACTTCGGCGAAATTAAAATTAAAATTTTTCAATTAAATTTTAATCTTTCTTTTCCTCAGTTCAGGAGTGTGTGGTGTCATGTGATTTCCATTTTACGTTTAGTAAAACGTATGACTTTTGTAAAGTCTAAATGGTTGATAGTTCTGCTTATTCTAGCTTTGGTGAACCCCGTTTATTAGACCTTTAAGTTTTTGATTACAGAGAACTTAGTTTGCATTAGGGTAAAGCCGGTTTCTGCATATTGAGCCACAAAGGCAGTAACACCACACCTTAAGAAGCAAACCCAGATCTGCCGGCAAAATATTGTGTATCTTGCTGGTAAATCTTCGGGAGCTCCCAAAAGCACTATGAACACATCCTGCCTGTGGAGTAGAGTGTTTTCGAATAGTCTCTTACTCCACCACCGCTGGAGAACGGCTAGGTCGAAGAGCAGACGGTATTTACCACTTGACCCATGGTAGAAACTCCCCTAAACCTGCTAGAGCGAACATGTTAAATACGAAGCTTTGTTTCACCGCTGGCAATGGCTGATAGTTCCATCCACCACCGTTTTTCGACCGGACGTGGAAAACCAAAGTGATATTGCACGTTAAACACAGTTGGCCTAGAAGTACACAATCGGTGCGTATTCCATCACCGACTTCGCCTTAATTCTGTTTCTCCAGCTCTCATGCCGTATTCTAAAAAGGGAGGGCGTAAATATAAACTTAATTTAATCCTCAAACAATTGGAACAAGAGATTTTGAACTGCCTACTCCGTCAATAGTGGAGGAAAATTCTTTATTTGTACCTTCTACAAGGGCAGTATGCTGCCAAGGACTTGAGCATTCGTTAGTATTAAATTTTGACGACTCTCTCATTAGCCTTGACCCTATCCTACTACCTGATAAATATACAGCAATCCCACCACATCTACCTCAAGAGCACCTCAACAGTTCCAGCACCACTACTCCACAGCCGATGTCGGCTGCTGTTCTGCCGCCAACCCCCTCTACAAGCCAACTGGAAAGGAGGAGCACATCGCTGCCGGGCAATCACATGGTAAAGTGCCGGAGAGTGATCAAAACAGTAAGACTTGACTTTGTCCCAGCTATAAAACCCACCTGACCAACGTTATACTCAGGGATCTTTCCCAAACTGTCTTGAGTATGCTCCTCGCGACACTGGCCTCCCAAATTTTGAAGGCTAACTCTCATACTAGAACCAGGTGAATGTATCGCAAAACCATCAATGTGAAGTTGGTCGTAGGGGATGAGCTCCCTAGTCTCCAGTAAAGGAAGAACACTCCCAAATAACCCAACCAGTAAACAACCCTGATGTGGGGAACCCAGCTGAAGCTGGAGCATTTTAGAGGGCCTGTGTTCGACCCCTGGTGACCTCAGGGTGACCGCTACAAGCCACTTCTAACTCAAGTTGATTTGGCGACCGAGGTTACATTCCTCACACTTAACTACCGTATTCACCCGAAAGGAACATGAGGTTTTTGAAAGAAAAGGAATTGAAAAAATAAGGGGTCGTATTCAATTCAAAACCTAGGCACAAATACCATAAATGTGTGACACTGCTAGTTCAGTATTTAAGTTTGAGTTACATGCGCAAAATTACTATGGGCTTCTATTCATAATTTTCACTCAGGTAGCAGTAAGTCCTCCAAAATTGGGTGTGCCATGAGACAGACGATTTTGACAAAGTGTAGTGCTGAGACTGTACCTGTAAACTTTGACAAGGGTGTTATCACCCACAAAAGTTTTACAGTGTAAGAAAGTTGCTGCTACCATACAGCTAGGTTAGACACACTTATTTAATTATGATTAGCTTATCTTTTAAAGTACATAAAATATATCATATTATTCATATAATAGCTCTTGAAGGGTTTGTCATAAATTCATGCAAAAATACTTTTAACCTAAATATTTTTCCCTCAAAAATATCTATTTAGGAAGGGGTTGTCTTAGATTCAGCACTGTCTTCCTTTCGGGTAAATACGGTAAGTGTTAGATACTTTAATCAAAGAGAAGGGGATGCATCAAAGTTAAAAGTTAATTAAATTTGAAATTAACCAGTAAGTTAAAAATTACACACTTTTTTAACAATTAATTTTAAACATTAATTCTTTTAATTGTTAATTCCATGTATGTCCAGGATATTCTCACTGGTTAGCAGTGGAAAAGTTTAGCGTGCTTGTTCACAATACCACGAGATTATAACAACCTGGAATTGTGTGTGCATGAAAGGCTGTCATAAATGAAACTTGCAGGTGACATTACCAACACCTTAATCGTAGAGATGGGTCGAACGTTCAAATTTCTAACCGAACCTGAACTTTAAGGTTATGTTCAGGTTCAGTTTGAAATTTATTGCCATGTCAAAGATCAGTTCTAGTTCGGTTCGAAAAATTTACAGGAGTTCGTGTTTGGTTCAGAAATGTGCTAGAAAGGAACATCATTAACGAACTTAAGTATTTACTCATATACGGCATGGCCTTATTCCCCCAAAATAAAGGAAAACATTTCTATAGAGTGATAGTCTTACATTATCCACTCCTAAACTGTCCCATGATGTTTAAAGGGAAGTGTAGTGGAAGGGTCTAGAGTATTGCTACCTGGATGAAAAGGGAAGAGGCAACAACTTTTTTTTTTTGAATAGGGTAGTGTCTCACATTCCACCACAGAAAAAAAACCCAGCACAACAAAAAAATACCAGCATGCCACTGCCTAAAAGAGACAAAAAAAGAAAGCAGGCTGCCCACAGCTGTTGACTGACTTTCTCTTTAAATGACTGGCACTGCATAAATACAGAAGCAAAAAAAAAAAAAAAAGGGAACCCAGCTGCCCACCTGTCATTGGCATTCTTCTTTTAACAACCATAAGGTTACCTGACCTTATAGAATGCCATAATATTTAGGCTTTTAGCCCCACAAGTTATTTAATAATAATATTTTCCATATATATCTCAATCACCACAAATTCATTTAAAATAAAAGAATAATTTCTTACATACTACTAACAAGGCCCCACAAATTGTAGATGCAATAAATAAATAAATAAATATTTAAAAAAACACCTGGAACTTCTTGTAAAAATCATGGTGTGCACTATACACGAGTAAATATGATACTTCACTTCAAAGAAGTTGAAAAATAACAATGCAACACAACAAAAATTACTGAACAAGTCATGTTTGATTACTGTTTTTGTAGCAGTGATGACAGTATTATATCTTGAACTCTATAGTATATAAACCATGTGCTATTCTTTATTTAAATGATTGTATACAAAATAAGTGATTTGCTTGAGTTTTTGGGAAATAACATTTGCAATTAAAATATTTTTTGCGCTGCTAATTTGTGGTTTTCACATACCACGTCTAAAATGACTAGAAAGATACATTTCCCAGTGTTATGATAAAGTATCAAATCAACCAAATCTATAAAAACCAAAAGTTAATATTATGTTAATTTTGTACCTTTTTTCCACTCTAGCAAAAATTTGGCCATTACATATTGCAAACTATAAGTGGTGAAACTGTACAGGGGGGGGGGGGGGGGGGGGGGGGGTGCATGCGCGTGTGTGTGTGGGTGTGTATATATGTGTGTGTTGTTTTCACTTTGCACCTCGTAGTCAAGTCCAGAGGTCCAGTAACAAAACTCTCATTACTTGAGTGGGCAACACTGCTAAAATGATCCACGGGACCACTGAAATCAATGTTAAGTATTTAATTTGCAGATATGCGTGTGTGCACACACTGATTACAGTTTAGCATCCATAATCCACTGTATTTTTAAGGTGGTTCTACATATTTGTTTTTTGTTATATATTTTTTAAGGTTCGGTTTGAGTTTGACGAATTATAACATAGTTCGGTTCGTGTACAAATTTAAAGGTTCGGTTCAGGTTCGGTTCGATACAAATATTCTGGGTTAAGTTCTAGTTCGGTTCGTTTCCAAAATCTGGGTTCGTCCCATCCCTACTTAAATGGCATAACACTGCCTGCCATACTATCCAATTACACATGACGTGCACTCAGGCTCAACTAACTTCATAAGACTGACTCACAACATTTCACTGGTCTATCACTATGTCCCATCATTGCTTTGAAGTAAGCATACCTTAAAGCCTAAAAGCTGTCATGTCCACCATGGGTAAAAGCTCTTAGATTATGGCGGATGGGACGTGACCGGCTTAGTCTAAACACTAAGTTGAATTACTGCCGTTATGCCCTACGTTAGCGCCAATTATAGTCATGCATGATGTACACTTCTCTTGGTTGGGGAAAAATATTAAACAGACCACAAAAGCCTCACACAAACTGAGAAATAATGATGCACATCGGAGACAAGACACAAGCCAGAAGATTACTTTATGTGCATTAGCATGAGTGATGGCTAGGTGTGGACTCTGCCACGTTGGGACAGGGGTGTCCTCTCTCTCACCCATTGCCTCAGAGCTGGGGCGGAGCAAGGAGATACTACGATCACAAGATTCCATGAGTGGATAGAAGATGTGTTCCTGCCTTAGAGGCTGAAGACGTGATGTGCCATCTTTTCCTTAATATCAAAATATTCAAGTTTAAGAAAAATAATAATAATATTAATTGAAATAAAATAAAATAGGTTTAAAAATATGTTTATTTATTATGAATGTAAGTAGACAATTGGGGCAGCACTCTCCTATCAAATTTAATGATAATTAAAATATAAAAAAATAGTGACGTAAACTTAGGTGAAGGCAACCTGACATCAAAGTAATTATTTGTGTGTGAGTTTTTATGCATTCTGAAGGAACCTAGTTTCTGGGAGTTCAGTACCCGATGGCGCTGAAGAAGTGGAACGTTGTCGTAACTGGATGGATACCTTGAGGGAAGGTTTACCACGGAAGGAGGGGGTTGACAAGAGTGACGTTGGCAGGACACTCTGGTGGCATCGGCATCTGAAGGCCTCTGGAGCTGGAGGTTGCAGAAGAGGTGGTGACCCTCTGGTTGCTGGCGGGATCTCCAGCGCTATTGGTGGCTGTTGAACGCTGAGGACCCTCTGGAGGAAGCTGGTTACCAACGTGGAAACACAGTTCTAGCACTGGTGTAGCCTTGATCAGACATCATGTGGCCTTTTACAGCGGGGACAAGACAGGCTAGTGCTTACCATTAGCTGACATCTCCGGCCATTACAGCGGGGAGATACAGCCAACTTGCCCCAAGGCTCTGTCTGCAAGCCCTACTTATTCCAAAATCTGAGCTCCTAGGTCCTCAGAAGGGTGAAGAAGGAAGCTGGCCCTGCCTTCAGGGGGTTGGACTACTGACGTTATGCATGGGTGCTTGGATCCCTTATCTGTTTTGGCACGGAGGCGTTGACACATCTTTGCCTTCCCGTGTGCTCGTGGAGGCAGTGATGCTCCAGTGGGCTGTGCTGCTCTCCAGCGGCGCAGTGATGATATATACTGCTGTCCTGGAGAAGTGGGCAATCTCGTAGAGTGAGCCATCTTCGGTGGGGAGGGAAACCAAGTGATGGCTTCTGGGCACGTGGTGAGAGAGAGTAAAATCTAGGACCACGTGTCTATATTATCAGTTGGGGCTTTCCAATGTACCGCGTAGGCACGTGTCCTGCCTAAATTACTGTTTTAAGAATGGCGAGACTGGCCTATAAGGATTACGCTTCTCCAAGATGGGGCGCAGTTGTAGCGTACAGAGTGTTTCCTTGAAGAGCAGTAATGGGTCATGCGTCAAAGCAAATGCTTTACAAATCTGGAAACAGATGACACAAATCACGCTCCTTATGAAGAGGTATGCAGGAGTGGTAAGGTAAAATTCCTCGGCAACATGGCAAATTTAGATTCTCCTTGGTTGCCTCAACTGAAATTCATAGACAAAAAATTTCCACTTCCCTTCCGTTAAGTGGAGGTGTTGACTGATCTTAACCTCTCAGAGTAGGCCACAGAAAACTCCATGCTACAGCACTTAATGTTTTACATACATAGAGCACACAGGCAGAGTCTTATTTGCTGCTGGTACACTAAGTGTTTAACCCAATGAGAGTATTGGTTGTTGGAAGAGGAGAAGGGAGTTGGATGGGTATTGTTCTACAGGCCTTCTACAAAGGAAAACAAAGTCTGAAAAACAAAATTGTTATGGGCAAAACTGTTACAACACAGCTACTATACTGAAATACTGTAAACATTCTTATTTCTTACCAACCTGCTCAGGGCTCATGTAGAGTTGTGTCCCCACTTGCGCCGTGTGTTTCTCATCTGCCAGGAATGTTTTGCCATCAGCAACAGGAGTCTGCTCGCAACCACCTTCAACCATTGCTGTCACGAGGCCAAAATCTCCCACTTTGATTTGCCCATCCAAGGAGAAGAAGATGTTAGAAGGCTACAACATGGCATTAGAATTACATTAATGCACGAACAAAGTGTTTATGTATAAGTAAATTACAACTAGGGACAAACACATATAAAGTCTGTACAGTTCAAGTTCTGATGTTTTTTTTGTTTACTCTATGTACATTGTTTCTGCTTAACGAAGGCCAACAAAACAAAATGTAATGAAGTTTCCTTATACATAAGTGGGTCAACTACATACACGTTCAAAATTAAAAAAACAACCATACATCTGTTCTTACCATGATCATCTTGTTTCAAGATAGTATCTGGTGATGGTAAATTATAAAGTATAAACAGAATAAACACTGTTACATCCTTTCTTGATGAACTAACAGGTGTAATAAGTAGCCTTACCAAAGGTTACCTAAAAATTATTTACAAAATTTTATCTTTTAGTTTGATGTCAAATTATATTTGGAAATTTGTCAATGTTATTGTTTGATGTCTTTTAAGCATACTAACTTTAGTATGTGTCAAGTATAAAATTTATATTTATTTTATTATTTAAAAAGGATGAAGTGAGATTAATTATTATCTGTAAAATTCTACATGATTAATTTATGAATGTTGATCAAAGTACAATTTTATCAGTTCACTCTACAACAGTCATGAACTTACATACATAATTTTTCCTTCATAATAAATAATGCTATTGAGGTTGTGCAGTAACATGATGCAAATCTGTGATTTACAGACAAGGAAGATTATTATTTTGTCGTAGATAAATTGTTTGTTAGGAACACAAAAACAGTGTGTGAGAGATTGTTTGTTAAAAGATCATTTTCAGCAAGAAAGCTTGCGAATGTTTATTAGGAAGGGGAGTCGCAAGATGGTCATGGAACGAGAGAGGTCTGACGACAAGGTAGCTACAACAGGACAGCCTGCAATTGCCAATGATCATGACAAGACACCAGCCCGGTGTTTCAGAGGTGCGGTACCAGCATCCTCTACAGTTGTATGCAGAGTTTGGAGAGGACTACGACATAAACAAGGACTTATTAACTCCGATATCTTCTGAGTACCAGCAGCCATCTCCACAGATGTATTGTTTTAAGTAAGATCATCCTGTTGTCAAATTAACTCGTCAAGGCCTACCTGTCCAAGCTACTAAAGTTTAAAATAATTTACTTGACTATTTGGATTTAAGCATTTTCTGAGACTTGCAGTAAAATTACAATCCTCATAATTCTTACACAACTTGAAATCATTTGAGTTAATTTTCAAGATTTGTCCTGGACAGTTAGCCGCAATACCAGAGGCCTAAGTGTAGTAATCTCAAAGTGCTCCCAACTGAAAGTTATCTGAGCTTTTCAAAACTTGAAAAGGATTGTTCTGAATTATAATACTAAACCACTTATGATGTCTCCACTGCTGTGTCAGTCATTTAATATTTGAGAGCTAATTGAATAGTTTACTAGTAAATTCAAATTCAGTCGCACTATAGTTTAGTACAAGATTTGATTTGAAAGGGTATTGCTTTGTAATGTTTAGTGATTATATGTTGCAATTTGCTTACATATTGAACTTATCTTAATGAATTTCTATTTCAGCATTATCATAGTTTTGAATGTGTCTGATATTTCTGAGTACAGTGATATCATTATTTGAGTGTACCATATCAGTATTATAATAAGTTGTTTCAATGTTAAGAATTGAATAGTTATTTTTCAGAATGTTCAATCAATACAGAGAGATTACAATTGTTTTATAGTATGAGTACATGCGTGGTTTAGTGGTCAGAACATATCCACTATTTGTTTTCCAAGGTGCCCAACTAACAAAATTATCATATTTTATTATTTTACTTTTAAAAGAATAAAAATAAGAAACACCGTGTGGCAATCATCACGTTGCTACAATTTAAAATTAGTATATATTTCTATATTATTACACAGGAAAACTCAACACACGTACTACTTTTGAAAAAATCACCTTCATACACATCCAACAAAATTGGTACCGTAATGTCTGATCAATATGGTGTAAGATCACTTCTGGCAGCAATAAAGTCATCAATCGCAGTTTGATGTATAACGCCCATTCTTCCTGTATAGTAGCTTGTACACCCTGGAGGGTGCTTTGTGGATTCTGACATGAAGCAACTCATCTCCCTAGAACGTCCAAACATGCTCTATCCAATTTACATCAGGAGAGCGAGCAGGCCAATCCATCCATTAAATATCTTCAATTTCAATTTCCAGGAAGACATCAACCAGCTGTGCTCTATCAGGCTGAACATAGTGTGCCAGGATCTCAACACAATAACTGAGAGCAGTTGAACATTGCCACTTTACTCGTACGTCATGGAGAGATGTTTTAGTGGTTAGTAAAATGCGCCCTCCACAACATTATTGACACACCTTCATATATATCTTTCCACTATGAAGGCCAAAATCATGTTCCAGAGTTTCTCCAGATGCAAACTCACCGAGAATCATTCTGCAGACAGAATCTGGACTCATCTGTAAAAAGAACATTGATGCACGGTTCAACTAGCAAACATGTGATGTCTCTACACTAGACATCTTTGTCTATGAACATGTATCACGGGTACGTATACAGAAAGTCTCCAACAATAAAGGCCTCTCTGCCTAAGCAGTCTGTACACTGTTTTCCTTGATACAACTGTTCCAGAAGATGCTGTGAGGTCAGATGCCAGTTGCTGTGCAGTACTATGGCAGTACCATTTTGCCCTTATGGTCAAATAACAATCCTCTCTTTCTGATGTCACTCTTCATTGTCCTTACTCTGGTCTTCGAGATACAGTTCCGGAAGCTAAAAACTGCTGCTACATCCAAGAAACAACAGAACGATGCACATTAAGCCATCTGGTCACATCAGCTTGAGACTGTCCAGCTTCTATTGTCACCCTTCACCACAAGGTTTTCCAGGAGTCTCCTCTGGCCCATAGTCCAATGTGTACACAATGAACGTTGCCACTGGACTAATGCAGCAGCAAGAATTATGCACACTGTTCAATAGGACAACTGACATCATCACTTTCATGGTTGTAAGAAGACAGTAAAGCCTAGGGCCCCACTTTTACTGTAATTAAAATGAGCTGATTTCGTCATAAAAATTTCACCATTTTGTTAAAAAAATATTTTCACCATGTCAAATTTTATAGCAAAAAAATGTATGCATGCATTATTATTAGAACATTAAAATCTCTAGTTTTGTAACTGTTTCACTCAAACTAAATGGAATTTGTTATTCACTCTTTTAATCAGTATACATTTAAATGGAAAACATAAAAAAAATATTTTACGATAAGGGGTTTGAAAGGAGAATCTTGTGACAGCACACTTGTCATGTAACACACATGATCAAGTCACAGTAACTTTTGTGCTTATAAAGTGCTAAATCTTGCACTTTATCGCGACATTTAAAACTAGCTAAGAACATTCACTAGCTTTTGAATTTTCACATCGCCCACATAGAGCTTTTGTTAATTTGTAGTGAAGTGTTTTAGGCCACCTGATACAGGGGATACTATCCCTATGTATCGAAAGAGTTGGTGGAATACTGCACCTGTACGGGTGGTGTCTAAGGAGTAAAACTTTAATACCAAAGCGCGTGTAAAATCGTACTGAGCTCAATCCTATAGTCACTGGGCCTCACACATACTGGGCCTCACACATCCCTGGCTAACTCAAAAGGTGGGTCACATTCTTCCTCATATTGGAAGGTGAAGTTAGTAGTTGGGAACTTTCCAAGTGATTGGATTGGCCGGTGGCTTGGGGACTGTAACCCCAGTAAGAATTTTTATTCTTAAGGTTCGGTTGAACACTGAACGTGTACTGTTGATGGAGGTGGCCTTTAAATACTGTGAGGCCCGAGTCGCATTGATCATGTGAAGGAGATTATTTCAACTTGGGTAGAATGCCTGTATATAGTGTGGAACGTGTAAGTTTGTGAGTGGGAACAAAATCAAGCACAACTGGCAATACACTTTTCCGATGGGTTACTTGCAGTAGGCGGGGGTAGCGGCACTCCCCTTCTCTCCAATGGCTCAGCTGGGGCTGCCAACTGTAGGACAGTGGCCGACACTGGTTGTGGTGGAGAAGCGTTCTCTTTGCTTGTAGAGGATTGAGGTAAATGTGGAGGTACGGGAGGGTATGCCTCCGTTGGTGGAGAAGGCTCAGTTCCCAACACAGCAATATCAAAACATAAAATCAGTAGGTATTCTAATGACACATTACTCTTGACTCTGGTGGGTGGTGAAAATCATGATACCCTCTTATATATCAGGAGCGAGGGTGTTATTTATCTCAGCCTCCAAAAGTCTGAGGGCTCTTATTAAACACTGCTTACGACCACTCCTGTGTATACATGGCATAAGGCCAGTTTTAAGAAAGAAGAAACTGATACAACAGGACATAAGATGAAGACGGGTAGGGTTGCGGTCCTACATTCTACACCCAGTTATATGGCTATGCCCAACGTGATTTACCATATAGCTCCCTCTAGCAGTTCACAAGCCCGAAGAGTTATATAGCTATGTTCACGTGGACAGTCGTAACACCCAGGTGTATTTTGTACGTAATGATGGTCTCATCTGAAGATTAGCAACTGTAATACAAAATGCATTACTTTGGCCAAACTCGGGCTACCACTAAGGTGTTACTTGTATTTGCAGTGTGGCATAATTCGCGAAACCAGCATTACCTTACATGGAAGAATAATTGACTTTGTTCATCAAAACACTCGAGGGCAAAAGGTTTCTAATAATTAGTATTAAAGAGAAATGTAAATGGAAAATTCAGTTAGATTTATTGTACTCCCAAAGTTAATCAAACTTACAGCACAAAAGACGTTGCACTTTCTTATATAGAATTAACTCAAAATGTCGTGACCCTGTTTACCTGGAAGGTAAGAGGAAGGAAGGTTAGGATGACATAGTTGAAGCTTCTGGTGGAGTTAATGACCCTGAGTGGTGAAGGCGGCTGAAGAAGTGTATCCTTCTTGGAGGTGGTGGCCCTCCAGAGCTGCAGGCATCGTCAATCACTGGTAGGTTACTGTCGCGGCTGAGGGTCTTGGCCCTTGTCAGGTTGCCGCCGCAGGTTAGGGACTCTGCCTTTATAGTGTCCTCTGCCTTCTCGGCCTGGAAGACAATGAGCAACTACTGAGGCCTAGGCTGAGGTGCCTTTTTACTACATGTTCCCACTCATAGGCGCTCAGAGGGATGCAGGGAATTAGCACCGCCTCTCATGGGTGGAGTGTGTGACATCACATTTATGAACCATGGTTCCTTATCTGTGGTGGCGCTCTGCGCAAGACATTGACATGTAAGGTCCAGAGGTGCTTGTGGAGGCAGTGACTCTCTAGCGAGTGGTTCGCATCCCTACAGCAGTGCAAAATTCAAACAGAGCGCTGTGTGTTTAACGGGAGTGGCAAAGTAATAGGAGCGCTTCTTCGGAGAGGAGCCTTGACATGACGGCTTCTTGTAGAATCTGGTGGACAGTAAAAGCCAGGATCACGTGGTTAGAGATGTGTTGAAGCTCTGTCAACGTTTGGTAGTCCCATGTGTCCTGCCTCCATTACCATTTGCAATTAGTGTTGACTTGCCCATAGAAGCTTTTCACATTTCAGTCGGTCCTTTAGAATGCGCTCTATCTAAGTGCAAACAGCGCCATGCATCAGAAGATAATATTTTAATTATTAAATCAAATTCAGTTAAATATTATTCCAACATGAATCCACAAACCAACTACAAAATACTAGTAAATATTTTATTATTGGTAAAATAAAAATACTCCTTGCATAGTAAAGATGTTTCTACAAAGAACTACAGAAAATGATTTGTTTTTATTTTCTTAGTTATATGAAAATTACACAAATTTGCTTCCAATGCAGTTGTCTTTTTATGTTTTATATTGTCCACTATCACTAAATCATTGTGCATATGGCACAGACACACCCCCTCCCCCTTCCACTTTTAAATTCCCGGGCACAATATATAACAGCAACTATTTTTGGCATTTTTAACTGGTTTCGCGACGTAAACACACAATCACCACCCTCGCTTAATTGTTGAAAATGCCTTATTTGCTAGTCGTCGAAAATATGAACACAATGCACAGTTAAGTCGGCAGTGTTTACAAATACTGTGCAAATGTTTGGTGCCGATTTATTACAATAGACAAAAAAAAATTAATCTGTGTGATATATACATACTATTTATTTTCGCCATTTCACCAACATTTTTGGTTACAGATTTTCATTTATAAACAAAATACATGTAGGTATGATTGCCAGTGAATTGACTTCAAATCAATTTGGCTCGATATATATTGAATTGTACGTGCAACGATAATCATTTGACCTTGCTGTCAATTTATTTATAAATTGCTCTCGTGATGTAACAATTCTTATACATTTTTATAGTCAACAACGTGATGTGATCAAGTAAATAATTTTGTTATCCGCACTTATGTGAAGTAAATGAGAGATAATGCTTTATGAGAAATGGAAAATTGTGATGCATGCCCAGCTGTGATGGGATTCTACTTATGCTTAGCATCAGGCTTGGACCAACGACTGGGGAGATATACCTCTATACCAAACTTGGCAAAGTACATTTTAATGAAGGAAGTTTTAGTCGTGGTCACTTTAATAGTTTTATACCGCGATGCCAGTATCGCGAGAAACATATGTGAGATATGGGCATTAATGTTTCTGAGGTGCCCGGCCGGTACGCAAGACTGACCCGTTACCTGTGTTTTGTCGGGAAGTGGGATGTTCCTCCTCGGTGTCTGGCTCAGTTGCTTGGCAGATAGCTGGTCAACTGCTGGCTCTGGAAGACGTTAAGTACTGCTGGTGTCCTGGTTGTCCAATCTCTCTGGGAGCTGGGATGCCTGCAGGTTGGCCCCTAATCAAGGGTATGCATGGCCCAGAGGTATTTCTTCTCATAGGATAGCTTCGAATACGGGGTGGGGTTTACCATGTACCTTGATCAATAGCGAGAATAAAGGTTGTGGGAGGACGAGGGATGAGGCCTCTCTGTATCGCAAGTGGTACGAACTCTGCCCTGCAAAGTTGCAGTATTGCTCAAGGCAGTAGAAGAAAGTGGTAGGCAAACTTTATTACCTTCCGAGGCACATAATGCCTTTTTTGACTTTTTCGTATACCTCCCTTCCGAGAGTACAGTATGTGTGGGGGAAAGGAACTAAACAGCCCGCAGAAGATAACCCGGTACCTCACTTCCCTACTGTGTACTTCTGAATACCCAGTCTTGTAATGAGAGACGGCACCCAGTGTTCCTTTCGTCCAGCCCTTGCGAACAGTATACAGAACGTGGATAGCTCAAGTTACTTCCTGACCGGAATATCCAGATGTGGTATCCACAGGGAGTCAATCAGCCTAAAATGATTCCAGCTGCTTTCTGGCCCCAGCAGAAGCGGGTGGCGGAGTATAGAATACCCAGTCTGGTCGATTCACCTGGTGGAGGAGTTTTTAGTGCTTTGAGCTTCGCTGAATTCTACCAGTTTGGCAGAGCTTGGGTGACCTCTTAAGGTGTGTGGATTTAGCTTTGTGCTCAATGGTCTGCTGGCTTTTCCTCAGGGAGTTGCATTTACATAAGGTTAACTTAGTACTGTCAAGAAAATTAGCATACAGAGAATAGATTGAAAATCATGTGATATATTGGAAAAGTTATAGAACATGATGGCTCCGCACTACCTACTAAGCTAATACAACTTGCTACAGAAGTTACACCTAGCGTGAACAGCCAGATGAAGGCAACCTGGAGCAAATGGTAAATGAATGTGAAGGCGATTACTTTGGCTAGAAAAAGTTACATGTTAAGTTAACATACTCAACAATGTGATGTCTAACTAACAAGGGATCTTCTGAAGAAACAATTAGGGGGACAGCTACCGGAAGGGCAGCTGGTGATACCACACCATCCAGTGGGCAAAAGGAAGTCCTGAAGGGACGTCAACGTGACCTGCTACTGGAGTTCTGGATTCAACAGCAGGGGGTGGTAGGAGAGGAACGTCTTCAGGAGCCTCTGGAGAGGTCCAGTCTCCCATAAGCTGCGGAATCTATGGTGGCTGCAGTGGTGGTCTCTTATAGACACCCCGCTTATAGCTAGTTCATTTCTGCTTTGATTAATCTTCGACAGTTTTTCTTAACTTTCCCAATTTGCCTAGGACCAGGTCACCTACACCTGGCTAACGTAGGTTACTTCCAGCCACCTGTCTGCTTGGTAGGATTGAGCACGAGTCATTGTGTTATTAAGCAATTAATAAACACATCTTCGTTTCTTTCCACTGCGAGTCTCATTCCTGGAGTACTTCCTAGTCAGCTGCTAGGAGAACATCGAGTCATGCACTACCGACCGGAGACGCTGTATTTTATCACGAACTAGCTACGGCTGGAGACAGCCCCACAGGAGGCTCCAGACCGATACACACACATTAGACAACCATCTATTATATTCCCACAGAGCACCCAGGTACTGGGGGAATATCATAGAAGAGCCTCTACCACTAGGAATACCTTTTCAACACAGGAGAGACAGTACACCGGAGTTGTGTCTCCACCGAGCACCTAGGAGCTGGCAGGGATATTTTCTCAGGTGTTACGGCCTGGCCTTGGCTGAAAACGCACACCCAGTAATAGCAGTGATGGCCCCCAAGGCTCCAATCCCTCTGATCTGCCCGCTAGAGTGGGGGATCTTCTGAGGCAATGGGGCTTGCGCTACCAAGCTGTTGATGGGCTGAAATTATTCTAGGGTTTCTCTTTGTGTCTGCGGTGCTCGACCTGCCGTTCTCAGTAGCCATTTCACTCTATGCCATATAAGGTGAGACATGGCATAAGGAGGGAGGAGCAAAGGACTGCTCATCTTTCTGCCAAACAGCGGACTGGTCTAGCTCCCCCTACAGCAGAACGTCAGGTGCAAGATTGCACCGCCACAATCTGATTTTTAGAGTGATCTATCACTCCAGTGTATGTGTATGCTCTTGTCTCTCCCATTACTCGTACACTCTCTGACTATCATCCCGTCCTGAGTGGTGTGGTAAATGAGACAGAGGGACATGGAACAGTAAGTTTCGTGTAGTCGAGCCCAGTATCCTAGCTGTTGTCCAGACTGACTACAACAGCATCACCCATCTGCAGCCAGCCACCACTAGTCCTCAAGAGGTCAGTAAGTCTAACACTGCCAGTTCCTCCCGCCAGTCGCCAATAGTAACCAAACGCAGTACCAGTACTAGGGTAGGCCAACATAAGGGGCTAGTCAAACAAAATATAGACAACTTTGTTCCCATACGTAAACTACGTGCCCCATCACCATATCCAGCTGGAAATGACCCTTACCCAAAACTTTAGACACGCCTTTGACCTAGAGCGCAACTAAAGCTACGAGACCATGATCCAACCTTAGTAAATTGGACATGCGTCAAGGTTATCACAGTAAACCACTTCCACTGCACTGGAAAATTCCACTCAGCATTCCATGACATTTGTCTTAGGTTCGACTCTTGTTTATAATCTCCACTTTTAAGACGGTTAGTTATAAACATGCTAAGGGGTAGGGAGATAATTTTACAAGCAATGTAAACTGTATTTTTGTTTTGTATGTTGTAAATACAAATAAATGGAACTAAGCCCATACAGTACAAACAGCTATTTTTAAAACACAGAGGAGTACTAGAATGGAAAATATGTGAAAATAAACATGCTGATGTTGCATTAACAAATTTGACAGTTAAGCCAAATTATTGTGAATGGGAACACTTGTAAAAATACACACAGAAGCTGTCACCATTTTTTAAACACTACTGTGGCATAGTCAACAGCAGCAGTATTACAGATGTACTGTACGCAGTCTGAAACAGCAAAAATTTCACTTGCAGAACTAGTCATTGTCTGGTCTTGAGTAGTGCTGCCACGGTTGGTATCTTCTTTAAATAACTTAATTATATCAGACTTCCTCCAAAAATTTGCCACTGTTTCTTTCTTCGCAACAACCATCAACCAATTGTAGTTGAATTGCTTGGCTAACATTTACATAGGTACAATGCAGCTCTCTTGTTTAACATTTTTTCAACAAGATGTTTTTGAAAATGCACACTGACCAGCCTTGCCACCTTTTTTCCATTGAAAAATTATCTCTTTTCCCCGACCTTTATCAAATTTTTTTTTCTGTATAGATTGGCGCCTTTGCATTATAACACACTTTTACTCCAAAACACTTATCTGCTATTACAAAATTGCTCACTACATTTATTGCAAAGAAAAATGCCCAAGTATTTAGTCCACAATCTTTAAAACTATTTTATATGATTCTGGCAGCAGTGCAAGATTGACAGAACTGCCAAATACAGCATGCATATCACAGAATCCCCTGACATTTAGCTAACTTGTTTGAAATTCCCTGACATTTCCCTGTTTTCCAGATCTGTGGCAACCCTGACTGACATTTTGGCTTATGCCTTGATCTGGTGCAACGATGTACAGTTTGAATATAGAAATTACAGTTTGACATTATGAAGTGGTGCATGGACAACTTGAGTAACATAGTTATCCACCAAAATAATGATTTTTCTACTTTTTCTCTGCAGCTCTTTGTCAATTTTCACTACCAAGTTAGAAAATATTTCCTTCAACACTGTTCTGACTGGTCACACAGGTCCTGTGGAAGGCAACCCTGCTGGGTGTATGGAAGTAATCTGGTTTCAAACCTGGGCCAGCGGTATGCTAAATGGTGAGCTGATGGGATGGGTACGGAGGGAAGGAAGTGAGTGACCATGAGATGGTGTCCTGCAGTAGCTCAGGTGACTGGTAAGGGGACAAAGGCTAGATGTTCCGTCACCGGGAGTGAAACTAAGTGCAGGGAGTTCCCCTATGTGTGTGGACAGCCTCCCAGCTCTGATGGAGGTGTATGAAGACATAGTGGAGGGAGATGACAAGGGTATGACATAAGATGTCAGTCAGCTAGTGTACACATGTTGTGAATGAATACAAAGTTTGCTCAAGTCATTCATCATCAACACTATCTGTTCTTTGGACATTAATAAGAACTATACAACATGTGTTATACATACATGTTGTCTACACCCCTCTCTTGTATTTACACTGGTCTGTTTTTCTACATTTCAGTTCTTGGTGAACATAGCTATATAAACTGTATAAACTTGTTTAACATTACATATTTGTGTTTATTTCAATTACTATGAACAGGAAAATATTTTGTTTAGTGTCTTCTAAAATCGTACTATACAGTGAAATAAATATTAACGTGAAGTACATTGTAGTTGCTATTTTACTGCATGTAAAATCACATACAGAGAAACACAGTTAAGAAGTTCCCACTTAAGAATTTTTCATGCTTAATAAGTTGAATAATTTTGCACCTTGTCTATATGATATGTACATGTATAATTTGACCCTTTTAAAAAGCTTTCCTGGTTAATATTTAAAAAGCTTTCCTGGTATTTTTTAGTCCCTTAAAAACATTTTAACAGAGTTTTAACGTATTTGTATTGACAAATTTGTATTGACTTTTGGGAACAATGTTTTGTTTGTTTGTGTATGAGTGTGTAGTTGTGCATGTGCATGTGTTGAGATCAGAGTAGCTCTGCTGCATAAACAGACTGTACCTTGAGATCTCTGTGGATGAGCCCCTGCATGTGGACGTACTCCACGGCATCCAGGATCTGCAGGAACATGTTGTGGACGGTGGCAGTGTCACGGGAAGCCACGTGGTCCTTCAGCCACTCCCGCAGACTTTCTTCACGGCACAATTGCATCTGGATGAAGAGGAACATGCGCTCCACAGGCTTCCCCACTCCTCCACCCCCACTCGGGATGTCCAGCGAGAATGGCCGTTTTACCACCACCTGATACCATTATCAAATACAAAAACACCCACAGACATCTTGACAATCAAGTAATTTAAGTTTTATTACACTTAAATAAACAATGTGCATCCTACTGTCTTTACTCAGGAATAATGCCCGTAGCTGCATAACTCCCTCCCCTTTTTTGTCATGGTTTACTGGGAAAAAATTTCTGATCAGTTTATACAAGCAACAAGAGACCCTTGCCTGGTTAAATGTTTACAAAGCTATTCCTTTTCCCTCCTGCTGATGAGTTCATGGCTGCAGGGATGCGGATGTCTGTTATTTGAGGTTTAAGGAAAAAAAGCAGACAACTGTTATAGGGGTGGAGTGGAAGGGTGGCTTTCACACTACTCCGCTAGTACCTAGGTGAGTCTACAAGCAGATTTTGTTTTTGTTAAAGTTGATCATACTTTTCTTGGACAGGTAACTTTTTAAACAACAATTACATTTAAAAAGTAATACAAGTTTACTGTATTTATGCTGAAGGTTTAATGTACCACAACGTTAACCACATTTGTATGGTAGAGTATCTCATCTGGTTGTAGGTCCTGTGTTGCACTCAGACTGCACCCACTGTCTGACAGCTTCCACTGCTTGTGTTATCAATCTATCATGCAGTCGGCTGGAAGCAGTGGCATTTTGGAGGCAAAATGGCCTAAATTGCAAATATAACACCCAACCTATTTTCAAAAGTGCCAACAATTAAAAAAAAAGGAAGGGGGAATTTATTTTAAGTAAATTATGTAAATTTCTTGCAATAGCTATAATCACCTACTCAAAAGGGAAAACCTACAATACTGTGAAAGTAATCTCTTTATTACTCTACACTGGTGAGCATATTGCATCATAACTATCCCAGACAATAATGCTCATGCAAATCAAGTGAGTGGCATGACTGCTTTCCTCCCTCTAAGCTACAGCAGTGAACAACCAACTTACCTTGGCACTTCTGGTCGTATACCGGTGTGATTCTAGTTTAATTTCTGTCAGAGCCACACTTGGATTTTCGCATATGGGAAACTTGCCACATACTGCCAATAACATATACAGTAGAACCTTGTTATAATACTCTTGTATATAAAACTATTATTTAATTGTCCCGCCATATATCTGTAAGGCTTAATGGTTTCATTTTTTTTTTTCATTTCCTGCATATAACTTAAGAGTTTTTTTCATTTCCTGGCAACAAAACAAATGCAATTTTTCTCTAGGGTAACTCACATATTGTACGAACATATTGAGAAAACAGTATATAATTGAAATAGTAGTATTATGTATAAAGATTTTAGAGGTGATGGTCCTTAAAATGAATAAGTTAATGATCGACAGCAGATCAGCAGGAGAGCATCCAGAATGCACTTAATTGTGCACATTCATAGAAAAATATGCATTAGTTAAGGGGTCGGCAACCTTTTAGTAGAGTTGTGTTGAAGTACTGTTGCAAAGTCATTCAAGAGTGCCAACTTATGCATTAGTTAAGGGGTCGGCAACCTTTTAGTAGAGTTGTGTTGAAGTACTGTTGCAAAGTCATTCAAGAGTGCCAACTTATGCATTAGATAAGGGGTCGGCAACCTTTTAGTAGAGTTGTGTTGAAGTACTGTTGCAAAGTCATTCAAGAGTGCCAACTTATGCATTAGATAAGGGGTCGGCAACCTTTTAGTAGAGTTGTGTTGAAGTACTGTTGCAAAGTCACTGCCAACTTTCATCCACCATATTTTCATATTCAACCACCACAGAACCAAATTAATTTTATTTTGTATTAACATGCCAGGTACACTATATAACACATCATTTGCAGATTATTAAATACTTTAATATGCAGAGGAACAAACAGAAATGTTACATTTTTGCAAAATTTCTAAACACAGTATTTAAAAATTTTATTATGAAATTGCCATATGTATATTTTGTTACATCAGATTGTCCAACAGTTTTAAAAATAAAACCAATAAATAAAACATAAAACATGTTATTAAAATTGTAATATGTGTAAACACTGATTATTACTGATCTCAGCTGATTCAATTCTAAATTAATGCGGCCCTTGTCCTAGCTACCACTTAATTAATATTTCACTATCAGGTGTGTATTTGGTCACTTTCATCTTCACACAGACTTCTGAATATGGAGATAATAGGCAATTTCTATGGGGACTTAATCAGTGGCATCTTGTTAGGGCAAGCAAGGCAAACAGTGCTTGCCCAGACAGTTTCCTGACAATGTTATATTTAAATAAATATTAAATTCTAATTTATATTTACTTTAAGATAACTTTTCACTCATGCGGTGCACATTCTACTCGGAAACAATACTGTACATTATAAGAAAACACCTCGTTCATTGGCTAGCAAACCCAAGATGTTTGGAAGCGCTGTAAGTAATGCTTTCAGCAGGTAGGCTGTCGCAATGGTTTCCCGGCCGACGGCGGGACGGCAGGGGAGCAAGACCACCCGGGGAGGGGCGGGGTCTTATGGCTGCGTCAACCTGTGTTAGAAGCTACGATGGTAGTGCTTTCTTCACCGAACTGAAGTGTACATAACCGAAGCTGAACTAGCCGCAGGCAGTTGGCGTCGTGTAGTTTACAGTAACTAGATTGATGCATGGACAAGTTCGTGTGCACAACACAAATTGTATGGTTTTTATTTAATTTAGTTTTGGCGCTGAGAATGTTATACATATTTGTGCGCATGTATACCCTATATAAAAATGATAAAATTACAGTGAGAGACTGAGAACCAAGTAGATAGAACAAGTGCAACAGAAACATGTGGATGTAAGTGTGGTGTGTGTGTGGATTACGAGTGAAGCATTTTTCCAGCAGTGCTTTCACTTTTCAGGAAAGATGTGACATCATAAAAGAGGGTAGGCCAACACCTGAACTTATGATCACGACAACATGCAAGAAAGGTAATTTTGTACGTAATTTTCAAAAAAATGTCTATCAGAAACACTCGTGGTTAGCTGGATGTAACAGCCTAAACAAAATTGTTTTGCTGGCCATGTTTATTGTTGTCAAAGGATGTTAACATGTGGACTGCAACTGGGTAATATGACCTTAATCTGTGCAATGCTGTTCAAAAACACGAGCGTTCTGAAGTTCACATAAATTTGTTTTTCTCTCTTAAAGAATTGGGTAAAAATAGAGTTGACAGCTTTCCATCTTTACACAAATGAATAATCATTTTTTCCTGTCTACACTTCTGTACAAACAAGATTGCTCTTTATGTAAATACCTCACTGTCGGCAGGTATTAAAATAATATTGAGTTTGAGTGGACAAAGTTACAGGTTTGATGAAGGTATCCTTGTAATATTTTTCACTCGGGAAAATTGTATATTAAAAATAATAATATTTTTTCAAGCTGTGTATTTTATATTTAGGTACGAAAAAATGTTTAAATGGCCCCATTTTGCACCTTTAAATCCAAATTTATCCAGGGGAGGACCCCCGTACCACCTCCCCCTTTATTGGGGAGATCAACGCCACTACTGCCCCCTGCACACAGTAGCTTGCCCATGAAATTATAGCACGCATCACCACTGCTCACAGTTGAGTGTGGCAGCTAACTTTTACAAACAGTTTCCTTTAACAGTTTTCTGCACTTGTACAAATTTTATTGTTTATAACCCTGATACAGTGAATTTTGTGTGTTGCATTTCAAAATTGTCAACTTCCATCCATTTGAAAAGAGAGAGGTCAAGTGGGATGACAGTAAGATCAATTAAATCAGGAATATGAGCCTGTAAAGTTGGAAGTCTTGACCCAACAAACTCTCTTCTGAATGCTTCAATGTACTTCAAGCTCATTTCTATTGATAGTAAATTGATTTGAATAAACCTTTATGTTTGGAAAGTACTGTACTTATATAAGTTAGGGGTAACATCACAGAAAAATATGTTTAATTTGGATGCAAATCCTTTCCATTGTTCAAAAATACTGAGTACTGTTTGATTCTGCCCTTGCAAACACAACTTTAATTAATTCAAACATGCAGTTATGTCAGCCAGAAACATCAACTTGCACAGCCAGTCCTCCTCATTCAATTCAGGAAAATTACATTTTTTTTTTTTTTCCTCATCAAGAAACACCTTGCTTCTAGATATGAAATGCATCTGTTTAAAACGTTACCTCAACTAAGCCAATGAACATTGCTGACAGGTCTGCATATGTGCTTTCCATATCTTGTAGAAGAGACTTTAATTGCCTGTGAGAAAATTAAGGGTGAGAACCTAAGTTAACTATCTCGACAACAGTTTCCATTACAGAGTTCAAACACAGTGATGAAATATTTGCACACAATCTCTCCTGGTGTACAGGAATGGAAGTCACATATTGATGTCCTATATGATGCTCAAGTAGTTTTACAAATCCTTTCTTCTTTGTGACCACTGCAAGGGTGGCATAAGTAGAAAAACAGAATATTAAATTCATGTTAATGTTCTGATTATTGAAACATCTTACAGATTTAGTTATAGTATCTTTTCCCTTGGTTGTATCATCAAGAGGCATAAAGCAGCATAGCTTATAAATATAATAAAGGTCACAATATTGCGCAACAATCGCTAGACATGAGTCATCACATCAAAACTTTTGTCAAGAGAGGCACTAAATACAACAACTTGTTGCAACCCAGTTGTTTGTTTTACCATTATATTTTCAGCCATATCAGTTATGTACATTTCTATTTTTCTCACGGAAGCTGGTATTTCTCAAATCCGAGACAGTATTGTTTCTATTTAATTTGGTAAACCACAGAACAAAAAAGTTTTCTTTATATACTCACGATTCGGTGGCGGAACTCTAATAATTACTACAAGCAAAAAGATTTTAATGACAACCAAGCGCTTTATGCGGCCAAGTCCGCCATCTTGAGTTCTCATAACTGACCACCAACGACGAGCTCAAAGTTTAACTTAACCTAGATGACTGTCTCACAGGTGTGCCACATACCCGTCACCATTAGATTACACAGTGTCTGCATACTTCCGCATATCTTAACAACTGGGCATGTCAGGAGTCCTTGAGCGGTACGGAGTTCAGACACTCGCACTATTCCACCTGCACTAGGGAAGGTCTTAACCACACGACCAAGTCGTCAACAAAGAGATGGCATATTGGGATCTTGAATCAAGACAAGAGTGTCTAGCTCAAGATTGACTGAACCTGCTGTCCACTTCCTTTAAACCTGCAGCTGGTGCAGGTAGTCCTTATGCCACCAGTGCCATAAATCTTGATGAATTTTCTGCAGAAGATTCCATCTTGACAGACGATCAGAAGACACAGCTGTGAAATATTAATCAGGAACAGCTTGTGATAGTCTCAATGTTAGAAAATGATTTGGTGTCAATGAGATGAGGTCAGCAGGGTCTGCAGACAGTGTCGGAAATAGACGGGAATCAACAACTGCTTTAATCTGCGTAAACACAGTGTAGAATTACTCTTATGTCAAGATCTGGGTCCCCACAACCTTCACTAATTTAATACAGGCCTCCCACAAACCTCCGAAATGGGCTGCAGCTGGGGGACTGAAGTGCCACTTGATGTTTTGGTCACATAATGATTTATGGATCTCTGTATGGTTTATGGCATCAGAAAAAATCCTGAAGCTCTTGGATTTTCCTACCAGCCCCATAAAAATTTGTTCAGCAGTTACTAAATAACTCTGTACAGCAACTATGTTGAGCCACAAATTTTCGGAATGCTACCATTAAAGCCTCTGTAGATAATTACGATACCAGCTCAAGATGAAGGGCCTTGGTTGAAAAACAAAGCACAGATAGGCTTGGAATGTCCTTGGTCTATGACCTTTGCCCATTGTGAAGGTGACTACGTTTTCTTAACACAAAACAAAACAGATGCCTGCAACTCTGTAACACTGAGGGGTCCCTTAACTCTTGTGTTGTCTGGCTTTCTTAACTCAATGAAGCAAAGGCAATATGCAGTTAATAGTTTTATATTATTCCAAGATTAATATCAATCAAGCAATAGTAAGTCAGTGTATTACACACTTCCAATCAGAGACACTGGGGCATGACTTTCTGCAGACAAGCATTCCTTCATGTCTTTTCTTACTTCAGACTCACAAACTGGCTGGCAGGGCACTACGCTGTCCCTCATCCACGAAGGCCCTGTCCACCAGAGTGGGTGGTTGACCAGCTGTGATGGTATCAAGCCCCTCGAAGCACAGTCCGCAAGATTGTCCTCTGACAGAACATAGTGCCACCATTCTGGCGGTGGGTTGGTCTGAATTTCCCCCACTATATTGGCAACAAATGTCTTCCAATGGCAAGACAATGACTACATTCACACCAATGTCACTGTTGAGTCAGTCCATGCAAAAACGTCACTAACGTTCAGTTGGATACCGAATGCTGTCAGCCAATAGCAAATGGTCTTTGCAAGAAGCAATGCTCCAGAGTTCCAGTCTGGGGAGAGAAACTTTATTGGTTGGGACTTCCTTCGATCGTGCCATTATCATTTGACCCTTCACTGGACCACTAGCAGGAATGACTTTAACATATACCACTGCAGCATAGCCCTTCTCAGAGCTATCTGAGAATTCATGAAGTTCCAACCTTGAGTCTAGTGAACTCACAAAGGGTTCTCAAGGAATGATAATCTGCTTGACACAAGGGAGTTCTTCCCTCCATTGAGTCCACCTCATTTATTTGGCCTCCAGCAATTCTTCATCCCATCCGACATCTTCCAACCACAGCTGTTGAATAGTGTTTAGACAGTATCAGTAATAGCGACAGCCACCCAGGCGGATCGAACATATGTGCCAAATCAGATAAGACACTTGGTCAGTGCTCCACCTGGTGATTGTACCTAGTATGAAAATACATTGCTACTTGGCACCCATTGTAGACCAAGAATCTTTAGCAATGTGGCTCCATCAGTATCGCTGATCAAATGCTTAATAGGCTGTTGAAAATGAGACTGATGCAATGCTGCCAGAAACTCAGAACTATTGCTTACAAATCTCCTAAGGCAGAAGCCCCCTGATGGCAGCATATCCATCAACTCCTGCTTAAGTGCTACAGCTTCCTGCACTGACTCTGCTCCAGTCACCACATCATTACAAAATGTATCTGTTTTTAATACCATGGCAGCACGTGGGAAATTGTGACCCTCATCATCTGAAAGCTGACGAGTTCGAATAGCCAAAAATGAAGGAGTGGTGACTCCATGAGTAACTGTCTTCAACCTATATTCACTAACCCTTGAGGATGTGTCGAAATGCCAGAGTATACGTTGGTAGTCTTGATGACAAGGAACAATCAAAATCTGCCTGTACATCTGTTGAATGTCTACTGTAAAGACAAAGATATGCTACGGAAAGCAGATTATCAATTCACTAATGTCACACTGAAGATTTTGTCCTGAGAGCAGCACCTCATTCAGTAACTGTCTCGATGATGTCTTGGCTGAGGCATAGAAGACAACTCTCAGCTTGGTGGTTGTGCTGTCCAGTTTCAAGATGTAATGGTGAGGAATGTAATAAGATGAAACCTGGTTGACATCTGCTTATGGTATCTCTTCCATATGGCTTGATGCAAGATAATCTGTCAAAAAATCTTGGTAGAGAAAGTTTACCTGTGGGAGACAAAGTCACCACTCTAGATGGTACAGTTTTCTTAGCGCTTGACCCCCTGACTCTACAAGGTCTGGCCCTGTTGACTTGACTGGAAGCGCAACCACATATCTTCCATTAGGTTGTCTGCAGTGTGTCAGCTGAAAGGATCCTTCACATTAAGTTTCCTCAGAAGTGATTGGAACTGCCTTAGGAGACCATCCAACCTCTAGAAATGAAAAATCAGAAGATTGTTCAAACAACCCCCCTCCTGCTTCACAATGCCCGCCAGAAATTTAGTTGTATAACTTGAATTTTTGGTGACATTTTTACACAAAACAACAAATACCTATATGCCTTGCTGCTACTGCCGCTTTGATGTAGCTGATTTCGCAATCTTAAAAAGTGAAGAGTCAAACTGTCAAACTTCTGTTCAAAACAATTTTCTTTAGGGCAGATTTTAAAGTCAAAAGTATTTCTAGTGTTTCCTCACTAAGTGCTGACCTGAACTCTGTGTGTGTGTGTGTTTTAGTGACTTGGCTGAACACTCTCATATGCTGCGTTACTGTATGGGATTGTCAAAATCAAAAGCATCACTCTGCCTAATTTAACGTAATTCAGTGTCCCATCTGCAGCTTTCATTTGACCCACCAAACTGCACTTTACATCCATTTTCTCCTCACTGGCAATAAAATGTGATATTTCTGACTCATGTTGGAAATTACAAAATTGGGACTGCAGTACATCTAATTCTTCATTCAAATCTTGTCCAATTCCAGTGAAAATGACTGGGAATTTTTCTACAAAATATTTTACACATCGAAAATGAAGCAGAGTAAATTGACTAAATATACGCAGCTACAGCATTAACCAAAACTTGTTGAATAGTATTTTCTTATGGAATCAACTTGTCTTCTTGTTTCAGTGTTGCCACAACTTTATTTGTTGCATTGCATATCACTATATCAGTCATTATTCTGATTGTCTCTGCTGTGGTAGTCAAGATTCATTTTTTTTTTACTGCTGCTGCCTTAACAAATTTTGACAATTATGTAACAAACTAAGCACATTTGTAAACAAGTGAGTCCAAGAACACACACTTGCAATTTCCTTGTGTTTTCTGTCTTCATATGTGCTGAAAGACAAACGTCAGCTAAACTCCATTCAGTAATCAATGTAGGTTGCCAAGTTTGTTGGGGATCTGGTAATTTTATTTCCAGGGAAAAAGAAAACACTGAAGGTAGAGGGGAGGGTGGGAAGCTTAATATTTTAACAACTTTTGTAAGACGGAATTGTTTTGAAGTTCTTACGAGTGAGTGGCAGTTTGAGTTGCTTATTGTTTGATGGAGCAGTGGAAAATTTTGTTCGTATGGAAATAACATTCAAGTTATTACCGAAAGTTTTCACTTCAATGAAAAAACAAGAATATATACATATGTTGTTCGTATTTGTACAGCTACGGCAATACACACACTTTGAACAAAGTTAACCTTACACTCATTTAATTTACGATATAGGCAAAATAAACAAACATTATTTACACATTACAAAAGTGTTGAAAGTGCAAATTTTTCAGGCCACGTGCTTTTCAATAATTAAAATGAGGGTTTACAAATACATTATTTACAAAATACGCACACTTACTGTTTGTAAAATTCGCAACCTCTTGATCATGTGTTTTTCTATGGAAATGCTTGCAAGTTTACTTCACTAAAATCAAGTTTGTTCGTTACTAGCATTAAATAATTTATTTCCAGAATCATTCTGTAAAATCAGCCCTTTTTTTGAAACTAACAAACTTAAACCACATAAATTACATTCGCTTCATTGCTGAAGGTGGGAAAATGACGGGGTGAGCAGTTTTACGAAGCGGTACATACATATGTAGTCTTTGCCTACTTCTGTATTTACACTGGGTCAATGAACACTAACCATCTGTGAGAGGTTTACCATTCAAAGTAATACACCAAGCAACTTTGTAACTACATTCGGTAGCTTTATTTTTGTTCCGATTACCTGACTAAAAATACTATTTTGTTTTTTGTAGCCAGAAAAAGTCATTTTTATGGTTTCATTTACTTCCTCACAGTTTTTAAAAATGGATGATGTTTAGTTTGATAGTGTCTTCGTACTCTTGATGTACGGTATGTGAAACTTTCATACAAAAAGCAAAAACAACACAATCTTTTGTTCTATGAATCCATATTCATTTGTCCAAAAGTTGCAAAAAAAAAAAAAAAAACACAGATCAAGTTTTTGCCTTTTTGAGTCATTTTAATGGCACCACACTTCTAAATAACAACATAATGTTTGTGCTACGATCAACAGACTGTACACAATAGCCATGATAACTGTATGGGTGATGAAGTAGAGAACTTCAAGGTTAATCATAGCCTCACACTTGGTTAGTTTGCATCAGATGACATATTCTTAAAAACTTTCACTTGAAAGAAATGACAAAAAAGGAATAGCTTTAAAAATAATGTGTTTTAAATTAATGATGAAGATCTTGATATTGAAAGGAATAAAAGAGTGCTTCCAATCACCTTCAGACCTCTTAGACCTTAGAAACTGTATCTCACTTTGTTGTAAACCCAAACTAATTTAATTAACAAAATTATTAGTATTTCGTGCAAATGGAGAACTATTTAGAGGAAGAAGCAAGAAACAAGACCAAAAATAAAAAGTTTTTGTAAATAACACAATTATGTTTTAAGAAGCTTACGATTATGCTTATACAGTCGACTCTTGATCTATCGTTATTCAGGGGACTGCCAAAAATGTCCATACATGCAGGATTTCTGTAGATGAGGGTTCTGACATGTACATCAGTAAAATACAACTTCTAACATTATAAAATTTTATGTTGAGTATAGTACGAGCTGTACATTATCCGTGAATACAATTTAGCTACTAAACACAATAAAAATGGGAATTTTAGAAAAAATATTATTGTAAATAATACATTAAAAAAAAAAACATTTCACCGAAAATTGTTTAAATAAAATAAAATAATGTCTCTAAATATTGTAAATATACAATTGATTGTAATCCGACACCAAATGCAAGCTGACCTAAAACTTTCAAACCCTCTAAAAATGAAAATAATATTACATGGAATGCAAATAAAATTTTGAATGCCCTGCACGCATTCGTTTAGCTAAGAGTGCACTGAGAAGTTATCGATCAGGCAGTGTGCTCACGGTGGCCAATGGAGGAGGGGTGGTGGTGGGCGGCAGGAAAATTACCCCTCCATGCCACTTGTCGCCGAGTCCACAAGCCACCATCACTGGTGGCTGGGAAGAGGGGTAGCTCCCCATTGCGCCGACATTGGACTTCATTGCTGGCCCAGTGGGTAGCCCCATTACTGGTGGGTACTGGGATGTCTTGCCGAGATATACTCATCTAAGACCAAAGACCATCTTGAAGTTGGGAGGGGGTGGCTCCCTGAAGCAATTCTCCCCACCTTCGCATGGCATGGAGTTCTGCTGTCTGCGCCCAACTCACCAGCTTTCACCTACGCATGGAGACCCCAGCGTCGGGGCATATCTCACCAGCCTTCACCCATTGCATGGGGGCCTGCATCAGTGCTGATGAGTGAAGATGGAGTAGGAGGAATGACTGAGCTGACCGGATTTTCAGCGAACTTAATGAGGAGCAGGAATGTGGACAGTCGCCTCTCAAGGGCGCATGTGCCCTCAAAACATGTGCCCACAGGCCCCGCCACCTTCTATACTAGTTCTTCTGTCGTATTAAACCACTATTGAGTCAACACCTGCTATTTCCTTTAGAATTTTCATTAATGCTACTACAGTTTGTCTTTTCTGTTGGTATGGATTTTACAGTATCTGTGCAGGTTTTACCATACATACCCCTTCTAGAATATAGTTTCAGCTATAGGTACACTTAGAGAGGTAGTAATGGTCTTAAAGTCTGGCCATTGCTACCCAAACCCTCGTCAAGATGCATGCCTCCTTATATGAATTCTCTTCCTTTTAGGTGTATGGTGCGCAGCCCTGAGATGCATTTAGCTCCTGTCCTATTCCGGGCGCACACCAATACTTAGAAATAGCATAGGCTCAGAAAAAAAAGTGTCGCCGAGTGCCGACACCTTGCGTGTGTCACTAATTTCTATCTTTTAAAGTAATAATTATATTTTACTGCTAAGAAAACTTTTGATTTTGAGATAAAATATATAAATAAGGCAATTATAATGGATTTCTTCACTGTCTAATAACTAATAATTCAAAACCACGTCCTCTGATTTTCCCTGTCGTAAGTTACACTGCACTTGGCTGGTGCTTACCTAACCATTATTAGACGGCAAAAGGTGTTGAATAGGTCCTTACATTTGATCGGTTTATTCAAAAGATGCATGTCTATTGAAATAGTGAATTAATATAAATCTTCCGATCTCCCCGCAGAAGTTACTGAAAATGAATTTTTCACTTGTAATACAAAAGTTGCTCGATGTTCACACAATATTTGGTGACAAGGGGAGGTCAAGTATATGCTTCTGGGCATACAATTTTATTCACGAAGATGCTGCCTCGCGAGTTAAATAAATATTAAGTTTTAAAAACATGTTAAGTTTATACCAGATACAATAAAACACCAACCTTATGGCAAAAAACCACCTTTAATCACAAAAGAAAACCACTTTTCAAATAATAATTCCTCGTTAAAATGTTTAGAATAACATTTTCAGGTGAAACTATTTGCTTTGAAATACAAGTGATGTTAGGTGCAACTATTTTGAGGAACACATAATGTTGATAAAATTACGTTCACCAGGCACACTTCATTTGCTCTGCTGCTGGTGAGGCGGTGTGTAAAGGCCTCTCTCAGTGGCGAGAATGGTCGGTAAGGGGAGGAAGGAGGGTGTGTCGCTGAGAGAGACAGAAAGAGGGTTGAGAGAGAGGATGCTAGGTCGCCACGCTTATTGCTATGGGTAACCGCTTCCCTTCTCGTCAGGGGAAGTAGTAAGCCAGTCTTGCACCACGCCTCACGGCCGCAATGTCGACAGACGTGTTAGGAAGACAAGACACTACACAGCGCACTGCATAGCAGTTATAAACTGCGGCGCACGTGACGTATTTCACATCCAGTTACTATACGTTTGCATAAACAACCAGCTTAAAAAATATAGTTGCGGGGAATATTACAAGAAGGGACCCAAAATATACTTCAATCGATGCCCCATGCGATAAACGATACAAGCGGTTTATGTTAACATTATTTACATAGCGATTTCACCAGGAGCATAAAATATTGTTGGTGAATTATGTTGGGAATTTGCTTTGCTTGATGTGTCCTTACAGGTGTAAGGACATAAGTATAATTATAAAATTTTCGCATAACACTTTACTGACTCCTTGAAAATGTTATAACAGAGTTCAACTGTACATAGTTTTCTTTTGGGGGTATTACTGTGCCGCCCATAATATTGCATTCCATCATTTCTACATTCCCACCACATCTTGTCTCATTTGTTCCACAAGCTGACCAGGAACTGATTTGTCCCACAAGACAGCAGACTAAGCATGGTACCAGCCTCCTCTCACCTCAAGCATGTTGACCCTGCCTCAGACAGGAAACTACAGAGGGGTGTTACGTACTTTTACCAGTTGCAATACCTCACAAAGTATGAAACAAAACAGCTATTCGGAAAAACTTTCACTTACAAGTACTTGTGAAATAATTTAAATTACCGCTACAAATATTAATCGTATTCTAAAAATTTATGGAAGCAAATATATTTTATACATATAAAAAAAGATGATGCAATCTTATGTGTTTTTACTAACTTTGTAAGCAAATATTTCATCACAGTGATTTATTTCTGTTAAGATATTTCTGATGCCACAAAAATTCTAATGTTTTTGCAGCGCAAGGTACATACTATACCATATAAATGCACCACTATGGGAAAGTACTTGCTCAAAAAGTCTGCAAAAACTGTTATCTAGGATTTCTTTTTCCTAGTTTCTCAATGCTGCTTTCCAAAATATGTGAATTTCAATTTACGAGTCTAGAGCTACAATAGGGCCCCAATTTTACAAGTATCAGATTTAATGAGGCAGTGATTTTACAAGGCCATTCTCAGGAACCATGAAAAAATTACAAAAATACATGAAGAAATGGAAAAATCCTTGAAAAAAAGTAAAAAATCACAATAAATACCAATAAAAAATATCTTTGCCAGTCCACAGCAATCAAATACTAATATGGGCTTTAATATCTCTACTCTTAATTTGAATGCAGCAATGTTTTAGTGGCATTTTAAAAGGAGGGCACTGCACTGCGCCAGAAGGATAGCCTGCCGTGCTGTGCAACACGTGATGTCACAAATGGATGTCACCTATGCTCTCGCATTCACTCTTCTTCACCCTTGCCCACACCCCGATAGTCTCTGCCTGCTTATCTCCCGCGGTGACTGGTGACAGCATAGCAAGAAGACTGCCCAATAACAGCATTTGTTTCCCCCCCCCCCTCTCTTTACTTTGCCGCAGCGAACATTACCACATTGTTATTGTTTCAAAAATGATAATCGTTAATGCACTTGTGCGTGCTTATTTACAACTGTTCCCATTCTAGTACTGTACTGTTTCAAAAATGAATGTATGTACATGACACGTGTAATTCCATTTGTGTGTGTTGACGCGCAAAGCGTACTGACATTATTACTAAATATGACTCAGACTCATCTTCACGTGACATCATGTCATCCCGAGTGGGGTTTGAACCCAGTACAAGTTGCTTGGAGAGCCAACCTACACCCTTAGGCAAGGGGCACCCAACGACACGGTAGCCAAGGCCGTCTACGTCACTACGTATGTCAGACGTCACGTGTCTGGTAATCACCCCCGCGTGCGATAGAAGCCTGCCATGCAGCCCAGTGCTGCCCCTAAGCTTGCATAAGTGGTGCAACCTGCACATAAGGAAAACTGCACTTCCAGCCTTCCCTAAGAGAATGCGATCTGCGCCGCTAAGGGAGGAGCTCTAGCCTGAAGATACCTGACCAACCAAAGAAAGCCGAAGGACCCGCAGCCAGCCATAAGGGAGGAGCTCTAGCCTGAAGATATCTGACCAGCCAAAGAAAGCCGAAGGACCCGCAGCCAGCCACCTGTATACACGAGCGCACAGCCCAAAAACACCAGTTGATATTCAGCAGTTTGCTCCACTAGCTTGTGTGCTGGAGCTCTGCTTATACTGCCTTCTTCACGAAGGACCACTGCTACATTCAAGACATCTTTCAGATCTTCGTCCAGCGACCCCCGAAGAAGTCTTGAGCCCCATTTACACTTACTACCACTTTGGTAGTGAACCCAGAGTCCCTTCTGGAGAACAACATAAATTAGCAGGTTTGTCACCTTTTTTTACATTGGAAAATTCCCTGACATTACCCTGATTTTCATACAAAAAGAAATCTTTTTTCCCTGACTTCGTCAGGGAACCATATTACTGGTTACACTTTCAGCAAGGGAACTAAAGTCTCTTCCTTAGTGTGGTAGACCATAGTACCTCCCCAAATGCCCTTCATCCACAGAAGTAGTGAAAGGTGTAGAGCTAAGAGGGCAGCTAGCTACTGACTCTAAACCTAGTCAATGCTATGCAACCCAGTGGTGTCTGCCCTCAGCAGTCTCTCCCCATGGGATCGAGCTAACGCCACCCAACAACTGGCGAGGTCTCACTTACCAGTTCCCCCTAGCTCCCTCTCCCAGCCGCCCCAGAAGATCACCAGAGAGCCACACCCACTCATAGTGTGCATACGACTGGGTCTTCCAGTAATAATGGGCATCGCCAGTGTGCACTTCAGGCATGCGAGGACCAGCAGCCCACCACGGGAGCAAACCAGTCCAGCCAGCAGCACCACCACCACTGCCCCAGGACAGGGCACCAATTACAGCCAGCAGCAGCAGCCAAGCCAGGATCTACCCAGAGTGACGCCCAAGCAGGTAAACGAGTGCCTTTGTTCACACCATCAGTGCATAGAGCTATTAACACAACACCTGACTTTGTGTCCTGCGATGAGCTACTTGCCCCATGCTATTCCATAGCAGGGTGACTAATACGCGGCAAATAATCCAAACTACCCCTCAGTAAGTAGCCAGTGCCCCTGTCCGGCACTATAGAATCCTTATCTGACAGTGAAGTTGCTCATCTTAAATGACGTCTCACACATCAGTGTTTACAAATAACGAACAGAAAAGACTGCCAGTGCTTGAACACAGCCCATCCACATCACCCTTCTCGTGTTTGCGTTGATGTGACACACGTATATAAACTACTTTTTTTCTGCAACAACATATCATCACATGTCCTACAAGTGACACAACCTTGAATGGCAGCCGTCCAAGCCAACATTACGTCTCCTATAAAAAGGTGAAATGATAATACACATACCATTAGACCACCCCAGTGAAACTGCGCCTGAGATTCTGCAGCAGACGCAACCCGTACAGCAGGGAGGCCTGCTTTCAGCTGCTCCAAGAGATGGCACCAAAGTACTGCTCTGCCTACAGGGGAGGGGCCACCCCTGCCGGAGCTACCTGAAGCCCGAAGAGGCCCGAGATACTCTTAGAGAAGGAGAATATATATTCCTGCATTGCTGCAAGATGGCAGTTGGATTACAACAGCTTGCTCCACCACCACCTATGCTGCCACCTATGCTGGAGCTCTCTGCTCAGTTTACTATCTTCCGCTCTCCTCATGAAAGACCAACAGTTGAACTTCAGCTACCAATGCCTGACTTCTTGACTTCTTCTTGCATGTGCTGCAGCCCCAGAAGAGTGGTTGTTCCCCCTTAAACTTGACACTTGCCGTCAATATCCACACCCCATACTTTCCCCTTTAAGTCCCTTCAGGGAACCCTTAGCTTCAGTTAGGGTTTAGTTGTTATCATTGCTAACTAGTTGTTGCTCTGTACTCTTCTAGATAGCCCTTCAGAACAGGCTCTTCAAGCCGACAGGCACCTTTCACCTGTCTTTGCTTACCAATCCGAGAGTTAATTCGAGCCTTGGTTAAAGTAAGAGAGTACTGGCCACCACGTCTTATTCTGGATAGAATAAAAAACATATCCAATTTAACCGCAGTCTGTTCTTTCTTGTGTGAATTGTGCTTAGTCATCCCCTGCGAGCATCACCCCACAACGGAGAGGCTGGGAACTGTGGATTTAATACTGATTTTGCCAAACATAATGTAGGACTGCAGCCTGTCCCCTAAAATGGACTTGTACGTTGCCAACATACAACCCAATAGATAGCTACCCATACTGTGGATCAGGCACACAAAGGTACCTGGTGCACATATATGGTAAAGCCACAACTCTCGCAAGAAACACGATGAAGAGGCTAGATTTCCCTAGTCAGCTAACCCACTACCTCCACAGTGTGTACACTTGCCAAAGGGAGTGCCAGGCCTGACAAGGAAGGATCTACCGCTTCTGAATTACACTTTATCTAAGGTTATAAATGCCTCCCCCCCAATTTGGAAGTGAACAGTAGCATCCGATCCTGGTAAATGCCGTTCACCCACAGGAGGAGTAGTAAGTGGAGTGACAGAAATGCAGCTGCTATCACCGTAGCTGGCAGGCAAGCACTGCTTAAACCACCTGTCCCAGCCTTCAGCTACTTTACCCCCCGAGAACGAGCTCACGTCGCCCACCAACTGCCGTGGCCTCACCTCACAGTTACCCCAATCCGTCTGTTTGGTCCCCTGTTTAAACTCCCAGGGGCTGTACATCCAGTCATCGAGTTCTTCTACCTAGGCCTCCCACTGGAACTAGGTGTCCAATGGTAGAACCAGCACCAGTGGACTGGAAGCCTGCCAGCTGTAGCCAAGCCTCTCGCTGAGTCGTCCAGCAGACGCGGTAGCCACCAAACAACTGGGCCAGGAGACCTGACATTGGATCAGTAACAAGAGCACCCATCAACCAGCAGTGAGAGGTAAGCCCGCGGCTTAGCCCATCCCGCACTCGCAAACTGATACTAGCACAACTAGAATTTGTGCCAAGTCAGTGGCCTACTTATACGACGTTATACAAAGGCACCATTAAGGCCAAGCACAAGATTTTACAGACCCCGTGACAGTAAGGTCTGCACCCTTGCACCTGTGTGCCTGATGTAGTGCAGAAATAAGAAACTTAAAACTGTCGAGACGTGGTGCACTCCTGTTCCTCAACAATCACACATCACCATGAACATCTAGCGAACGTGTCAGTTGGACCAACTTAAAGCAGATGTGATGGAGCATTCACTAGCACAAATGGAAGTTTGCCGAACTTCATTGCTGAGTGGCTGTCATAGGTCACATTGGTACAGTATATTTCCCCATATTTTATGTCACTGACACACCCTAAAATTTAATCACCAAAATATGAAATAAAAAAATTTTCCATAATTTATGCAGTAGCTTTTACGGGCAATGGTTAATAAGATGTGGAATTGCTGGCAGTTGGCACAGAACACAGCCGGCCAGAAGGCAGCAACCCCATGTTGGAGACAAGTAAACTCGCTTTTTTAGATGTGCCTGGAGGGAGAAAGGTAGACGCACCCTTCCCTCCGCCCCTCACTACAGCTACTGTAGTCAGCCAGCCAGTCTCCACACTCCCCCCCCCCCCTTTTCCCTAACTGTGCTAGTCTGCTATCCACACCATGCCACGCCACACTTCTCCACTCTTCCTCCCAATCCCTAGCTGCTCTAGTCTGCCAGCCACCCCACATATCATCCCATCCTCTCTATGTAGATGTGCCAATCTGCTGACCATTCCAGCCATGCCATATCAACGTGGACCAGTTCAACCAGTTCAAGGCCAGTCGAGGATGGATGACCAGATTTAGTCTTCTAAAACACCACTAATGATTTATTTTTCATGTTACTTCACAATATGTTATTCTTTTCATTTTTTAAATCTTATCCCCCCCACCAATTTTCATTCAATTCTATTTCAGTTTTTTAACTACATATTTTTTTTCACTGTTCCTTAAATTTTGTGTTGCCAAAGTGTAAAACCTGTGATAATACAATCACAGTTTTGCCGGGAAGAGTGTAAAGTGGGAAGTGAGAATACAAGCCAGCACATCGGCCTAGCCAGGTGCGGTGTTGCACTGAAAGTTTGCAGTGGTTGACGTGTCAATCATTGCGTGGCGGCGTGTGAATGGTTAAGTCATGACCTCAGCATCGTATAATACATAATTGTAGTGTTTGTTAACGTTTAAGTGTTTACTATATTATTTTTTAATTCTTTTGGGTGCATCATTATAGTTTTTTAAAATTATAACTCGAGCCCTGAGTATCTTGCAATTTGAATTTGCAGCGAACTAGACTGGACAGCTCTTTATAGACTAAAGACATTGTTTGCTTATTGGTGCTGTGATAAGGTGAGGCCTCTGTACAGGACTGTTAAACACTCACTCACACTACTGCTCCCTGCTTATTACTGGCTCACAATTAAATGGGGCGTATCTAAAGAACCGTCATCCAATCACAACAGTAGGAGAAAAAAATAAGTGTTTGGGGTCTACCTCACCTCCAAATGACTTAGAGAAATACTCATGGCTCTAGTTATAACCTCACTACAAAAATGCCTACATATATTTACACAGCCTGCACTTTCAACTTAAAATTTGGTATAAAAATTGCGTAAAATATGCAGAAATATATGTTAAGTACACCTGTACTAATTTACTACATGAACTTCCTGTTGTTTGTGTATAATTTATTTTGGTACGCACAGTATCCCTACTTGTATTTGTGTACAAATATTAATTTTTTTTAACTGGGAAATAATAAATCTTTATTATAACGGCTAATATTTTATGATATCGGCACTTCTGAGGTAGAGATCACTACCTGTACAATAAAAACAACTGTGCCTGTGTGATAAACGTTTAAATATGGACGTTGTGTTCTCTACTTAATGTATGCACAATGAGTACGCACCACTGTGTTTACACTTTTTTGGTGACAAGGGACAGTCTTATATAACGTTCTGGGGTATAATTTTGTTCGGAAGACATCTGTCTATTGATATAAGTTAGTATTACATTAAAAATTGTTTGATTTTCCTACAAGCAGCCACTTGAAATGGACTTCACGCTTCCTTAAAGTAACTTAGCACCCAATGTTTACTTTTTTTTTTGACAAGGGACGGTTGTATATACCATTCTGGGGTGAAATTTGATTTGGGTGACATATGTTTATCGAAACAATTCCACATTTTATTTTAAAAAATTGTTATTTTTAAACTAGAAATGATTAAAAACAGTTTTAATGAGAAAAATGCACATATAATTTACTTTTTGGGTTTTTGGGGGTTCAAATCTGCCTGCAGCAATTCTGCGATGCCATTTTCAGGAGCCATGTAAAATTGGGGTCCGACTATAATTCACATTCCACGTCCTCTTCTTGATAAGATGTTTGTGAAATTACTTGAACTACAAATAAATTTATGCCACACACCACATTTTTGTGTAATCACCTCAATAAATAAATAAATAAATGTTTAATTGCAACACAAAAGATATCTGAAATAATTATAGAAAATATACAAACATTGCTTTAGATTACAAAAAACAACTTTCACACTGTAGAATCACCATGATCGTTACTCACTTGTTTCATTTCGTTACTGCTTGAGTGTTGTTTCCACTGACTCTCAGAATTACTATCCGAGCTGTTGGTATTAAGTGTGATGACACTGTCCCTGTTATCACAGTTTTCTTCTTGCTCCTCTGATGCTTCAAACATAATGAAAGAATCACTGATGTCCAGAGAAAGACCATTATTTCTGCTTCCTTTTTTGTTTCGTAAATGTGGACCATGCAAAGAGTGATCTAGTTTATTGGCTTTCTGTAAGTTTAAAAACAATTTAGTGCTTATAGACTTCTCATCCGGATGTATCAGTTCTATTTGTTTCACTGGGTCCATGGATGTAACATCTTCTAATGAACATGATGTGTTGACGCTGAAACATAATAAATTCAATTTACTGCTTTTAAAATAGATGCTAACATCACTGAACATGCAATACCTAAGATAAATATTCTGCCTTTATTTTCTTTCTGGATACTTGAAAATTGCTGCAAAAAACTGTATTCCACACTTTAAAACACAATGGGTTTTGGTGAAGAAGTTTCCACTGTTAGGCTAATGAAGGAAGGTGATTTTTGCCATAGATTTCAATAAATTATTTGCAGTTTTTTTTTTTTTTTTTTTTTGTCTGATGACATTTACAAGGAATAAGTTTAGTGCGCAATCAATATTTAACTGGAAAAAATTCAAAAGCTTGGTTTTACAAAGACTATTAATTTAATGGTTTAAAATGGGAAAGTTATACAACAATATTTAATTCACACAAGCAAAAAATAAGTTTGAAAATAAAATACACTAATCTCAAATTATTCAAAAACTACCAATTCTTGTGCATCTGTACAGAAACCACACTAATTAAAAAAATTACATTCACACAAAAAAAAATTCAGCGGAAACACTAACTACGAACAAAAACTGTCAGTAAAATATCACAACTGATATAATATTATTGACATTATGTTTTAATAAATTGGCTGCAAAGACCTCTAAATTTCTAATCAATTATTAAAATTAGCGGTGAACCAATATTGATACAAATGAATATTATTCTGTAATTACTGAAAATTTCAGATTAATTGTAACCTCGCTTTGGCTCCGTGGCTGTCCGAGAGGTGCAGGGGTTTAAATCCTCTCGACACGGGGGTTGGTTATCTCTGGTAGCAGGCAGCATAGCGTATTTTCTTATCGCCCTTTATTGAGGCTGACAGTTATGCGTCCTCTGCCCAAGGCTCGGCATCTGTGATGTCACTGGGCCCAGAGGTGCTGCAATCTTGTGGGTAACTGTTCCAACTTCTTTATCTAAGTTGGTGGGTCCGCAGCTCGGTGGGTAAAACAATCTTGGGTTGAGGGGGTGGCTACCGCATGTCGGAATTCGGGCGGGCAGTACAATTTTTATAATTAATCTTCTAATTATAATTGTGATCTTGGTTGTCTAGGCTCATGGAATCAACTCTATCGGTACGTGAAGTTAGTACGTCACTGTTGTGACTTGCCCGAGCTCTTTATTGTTCGTTAATGGGGTGAAGTCACCTGTAGAGCGTGCAGGCACGCTGCGCAGCAGTGTAGCATGCGTTAAGTCTGACAAGGATTGCCACTTGTCAGACTCAGACTCGGAAGGGAAATCACTTTTTAATTTAGGCAAATCTGTAGGCAGGGAGCATGGCATCTCAACATTTGGCGAATGCTGACCCATCCGTAAATGGCGGAATGGATACACTTTGTAGAGAGTTATGAGAACAAACCAGGCCAGAGCATAGAGTCGTTTATTGTAACGATAGAAAACGTAGCCTCCATGCTGGAATGGAGGGATGTGGAAAAATTGATTTGTTGCAAATGTGCAATGTGCATATCTGCACAAGAAAGAAATGCACGTTTGGGAGAATTTATCATGTTCCTTTGTAAAAACTTTATACCCCATAAGAGCAAAGGTAGTCGTAGCTTTGACAAATTTTTCAATTCTACACAAAAAGGAAACGAAAAAATACATGAATGAGCTACGCGTCTCAGGCTAGTGGGACAAGGAACTGTAGCCGAAGGGCCCCAGTGGGAAGCCTTCAGTACATGCTAGGGTTTTTGAAGAAAATTTAATGGCTGTATTTTTGAAGGGCCTGAAACCAGGTATACTACAGCATTTTTTTTATTCTATCCCATTCCCCACTGTCGTTCGAGAAGGCCCTTCAGTACGCAGAAGAAGAAGAGCAGAAGAAAGTTTTGATAAATGGCAAAAGCTATGCGCAGGCAGTAGAGAGCAGAGAGAACCAACATTCAAAGCGGTGATAGGGCACTGGCAGTAAAACAAAGTGGCAAGGGCCTTAGATGCTACTCGTCCGGAAAGATAAATCATATTGCGAGAGATTGCTTTCGCACAAAGGAGACCAAATAACGTAGGTCCGAGTGAGGCTGAGAATATTTTAGGGACCCAGTACAATATGAAAAATGTGGGAGAATATCCACAAAACCTCACACTGTCGCGTCCATAAATATGACTTTTGTAAAAAGGTAGGCCATATTAAGGCCCAATGTAAAGATTTAAATGACAAAGGCCTTTCCTGATCCCCTGACGTGGACAATAAAATAAATTATACTCAAAATGCATTCAGGATTATTTTCAGATGTGTTTATTCAAAATTTAAATTGTAGACTTTTAGTTGATCCAGGTGGTCCGTAACTATTTTAAAACAGCCTCAGGCTAGGTGTAAAATTGTATACAGGTACTGGCAGTAAAGTAGATAATAAACTGCAGTTGATAGATATTGCTGTGGGCAATGAAATTTGCAAACACGAGAGTATTATTTGCACAGATGTTATGAACTTCAATGCTGATGGTTTATACGGTTTAGATTTTTTGTTTACATTTTATTGTGAAATTTCAGTGTAAGACTGTGTTTTGAAAGTGGACCATCAAGCAATAAAGTTAAAGGAATATTTAGTTGTAGGATTTGCTGATGTTATGCTACAGGGCGGTAGGAGTAAAAATATAGGTGAGTCGATGACTCTGCGAAATGGCACAGGTGTTGAGATGATGATGTGCGCTGCAGATGTTGAGATGATGATGTGCGCTGCAGATGTTGAGATGATGATGTGCGCCACAGATGTTGAAGTAATGAGCACTGTGGCTGGAAAAGATTATAGAGCCATGCGTGGTGATGGTAATGAAGCAGAGGGCGGAAGAGATTATGAATCAGTGTGCTGTAATGGAGAAGCAGGCGGCAAGGGATTAACTGCCAACTGCGTGGCAGCAGACGGTGATGAAAGTTTACCCGCAAGTTGTTGGGCACATGCAGACATGGGACGGGGTAGTAAAACAGTTTACGCAACTGTCAATGTTACTGGGAAGGGGCAGCCAACTTTTGCCTTGGGTGACGTGGTCTTAGAGTTGAGAGCCATAATGTGTAAACTTGAACAGTTTATTGCGAGTAAGCATCCCTTTGAAAAAGATAGCTCCCTGAAGCAAACTAAGCAAAAGAGGAAGACACATATAACTGTGCGGGCAAAACCCGACTGCTCATGTTAGACTGACTCCTTAAGCGAAATTAGCTTGCAGTGTAGCGACGAAGCAATACTTCTTGATTCTCCAGTCGAAGCAATTTCAGTTAGCATGCAGTTTAACAACGATGTTTCTTGTAGTCAACTGGAACTGGGTTCAAATCCTAGTACAGTCAATCAAGTATCTAGTCAAGTGAAGTTGAGTCGAGCAATGGTGATACCCCCGTTTAGTAAGATTTTGTGTTACGGTAGTGTAGCTACCAAGACTATAATAGTTTTCAAAAAAGGGATATGATCCCCGGTGTTGCGAAGTTATGTGAATATTTGTCAGGTAAGGCTGCAGCCTCTGACAGGATGGAGGAGTGCAATAGGCCCCCTCTGCGTGTTTTAAAATAAGGTGGTGGGCAAGTGGGCCCAGATTATTTTGAGGTTAGTAAAAACCCAGTGAATTTGTGTCCGCTCAAAGTTGTTAAGAGAGATAAGTTGCTGTCTAGAAGATTGTGTTGTAAAGAAGTCGTTATTAGGCCCATGCCATTTCATGAAGAAGTTAAGATGAGAGAGTGCCCTTCGTTTTGAGTAATATGTCAAATTATTTAGTGAAACTGCCCAGAGGAGAATTTGTTGGAATGTCCACCCTTTAGGAAATCTTAAGAACAGTGTTAGCCCCGCTGAATCTGAAAATAAATTTTGTGTGTTTAATGTACTTTGTGATTCTGAGAATAAATTTCATTCAGCAAGTTTAGATTTTGAAGCAGAGACCCTGAGCTCTGAAATAAGTTGTGATTAGAAACACAGTTATATTTTGACTTTGTCCTTGAAGACGATAATGTTTATGAGTTAAGGTGGATCAGTCCCCACCATCTTGGATTTTTAATAAATTTGCTACAAGTTCCATTTAAGAACATTAAATTAAATTTTTCCCATGGCATGACATAAATAATTGCTCCTTAGTTTACTCAAACTATTACATCTTTGAAGAATTTATTATTTTTTGATTAGTGATTGCAGGCAATAAATAAATAAATAATTTTTTTCCTTGCTTTCGGTTACAGGAATGGTCCTGACAACAGTTGTCTTACCAATATATGTTTTACAACATGTGCAATTTAGTGTCCTACACTTTGCCGACGCCCAAAATAAAATATAATATCTGTGATGAATTTTCTGCGAAAATTCCCAAAATCCAAGATGGCAGGGACTGATTCCCCTTAAGCAAACCGTTAGATTTAAGCCACTTGAAGGGAGCACCAAAAGAAAACTTACTTGTAGCACTTAAGGAATTTTCAGATGTTTTCCTTAGGAAATACCAGAAGCTAGGGTGCAGGATAAGATCTCCCATTGCACAGAAACAGGTGATGCGAAGCCAATTTATGTTAGACCATACCGTGTTCCGTAAATCAGAAGGAAATGCTTAAGGAAAAAATACAAAGCCCGTTAGATGCAAAAGTGATTGTGCCTTCAGTGAGCCCTTGGTCAGCACCTACGATTTTAGTAATGCAGAAAACTGCTAATGGAATTAAGATACCCCTAGTTATTGATTTTCATGCTTTGAACCAAGTGACAAAGTATTTTGTGTACCCCTTACCTCTTATTAATGAGACATTAGACATGTTAGGAGGGGCTAAGTAAGTATTTCACTACTATGGATTGTATTAGTGGGTTTTGGCAAGTTAAAGTTAATACTGAAGACTAGGAGAAAACCGGATTCTCAACCCTGAATGGCCATTATCATTGTTTACGTATGCCTTTGGTTAAATTAATGCCCCATAGCCCTTTTGCAAAATTAATGAATAAACTTTGGCAGGCCTGATAGGTCAAGTTTGTTTTGTATAATTAGATGACATAGTATTTTCAGAAAATGGAGAAAGAACATATTCAGAATTTACAGTTAGTTTTTGAGAGATTGAGATCAGCCAAATTGAAATAGAAGGCTGAGAAATGTAAATTTATGTTCACCACTGTCAACTATTTAGACCACATAATTCCTGAAGACAGAATTTGCTCTGATAAAGATAAAACAATTGTCATTAAGCAGTACCCAGTGCCTAAAACGGTAAAAGAAATACGTCACTTCAATGGTCTTTTGCGATATTACCGTAGGTTTAGCCCAAAAATTTCTCAGCCCTTGACTGAACTTACTAAGAAGGACGTTGCGTTTGAGTGGAGTGAGGAAAGAGAACACGCATTTTTAGAATTACATGAAGCATTGTGCCATAAACCAATTCTCGAGTATCCAGATTTCTTCCTTCCATTTAACGTAACATGCAATAGTTCTAGTACTTCCATGGATGCAGTAACGTCACAGAAAGTTAATGGGACAGAGCTCCATATATATTACATTTCACATCAGTTCAATCGAGCTAAGATAAATTATTCTGTTACTGAGAGAGAGTGCCTCAGCATAGTGCTTGGATTAAAGAAATGGTGTTACTATTTGTATGGAGGAAACCTACCATTGTAACTGATTGTAATTTTGAGAACAAAATTAATAAATAATGTGATTATAACTGAGTTCTTCACAGTTTTTTTTCGCAATTAATCATTCAAGAACCATGTCTTCTGATTTTCCCCGTAGTGAGTTACACTGCACTCGGCTTGGTGCTTACCTACCCATTATTAGAAGGCAAAAAGTTTTGAATAGGGCCTTACATTTTATCACTTTATTCAAAATAAGCGTGTCTATTGAAATAATTAAATATAAATCCTCTGATTTCAGCCACAAAAAGTTACTGGAAATGAACTTTACACTTATTCACTCAATGTTCAAACAATTTTCGGTGACAAGAAGAGGTCAAGTATATGCTTCTGGGCATACAATATTATTTGCAAAGATGCTGCCCCTTGAGTTAAATAAATATTACGTTTTAAATTTTATGAACTGTCCTGAGCTGCAGTTTGGCACCTCCTTACATACAAAAATGTTTTGCTTGTTGGCTGTCAGAGGGGTGCGGGGATAGCTGGCCTCGCCTCACAGGGGTGGTTTTAATTAAGGTTGAGAGTCACGCCACCATTTCTTATCTCCTCTGTGGGAATTGTATTCGTACAATATATAATAAAAACATTGCATCGTAATACAAATTTGTCACAAATGTTTTTTAGGGGATAAATCAAGCCGGAATTTATTTATTTTTGTACGGAATCGTGACTTAACAATATTTACAGGAATACAAAAATTCTGTGAGTGCGCGATTAATTACCCCTCTAACATTTTAACATAAATTATCAAGTTTTTCAACTTGCATATTTCAAACGATCAAAGTATTAAATTACCGATCATTACATTTAAGTCTAACGAAAACTTTCAGAGTCTTTCAAAAGGGACGGCAAACACAAATAATATAAATAACCATAAAAAAAGTTGCAGTTTTCCTGCCAATAAGCCATAACATAAACATAACCTCCCTTTGTAATGTAAACATTACAAGTTACCTAAAAATGGTATTTAAAAATACTAACAGTGGGACAAGCAATGAAAATAAATAAATAAAGACCTCTGAAGACCTTCATGGTTAAGTGTATTGTAAGACTTCAGTTCTGTTTTCACCCAGTTGCCTCTTCACTGATTAAAGTAAGTACTGTATATATAAAAATCACATTTGATGATGTAAATAAGGTATAGACCTAATCCTGCATTTCAGGCCTAAACCTCCATTTCAGTTTTCGGTTCATGTTTGATATACACAGTATTTATTCAAATGCAATATATCAATTACTGTTCAATATATCCACAGTAAATTTATAAACATTAAATTAAAAAATTCATTTGAATTTATGTACAATGTTGACTATTTTTTGGTTATATTGTTTGTTGGGTTATTAAGTTTTGTTTGATATTAATGCCTACATGGTGTTTCTGTCACTACAAAATCCTGTCTCAGACTAAAATTTTTGGTTTCCCACATAAGAAGTTTTCCCAACAATGAAATTTTCGAGAGCTTTTCCCTAGAAATTTGTTTTAACAGAGTTTTACTGTAATGCAAAACATAAAAAAAACCTGCATGATAAGTTTCAGATCATATCAAACTTATATTGGTTGAAATTGTTTTTAAATTTACTTTTTAACTTTTTAAAACACTTTTGAAAATTGTCCACATGTTAACTTTTGAAAACAAAGTGACTACTCATCTATATACATTTTCAAAACTGATTGCAATTTCACTGCTTATATTTAAAATTTGCACAAGACAAATTAAAAAATTATCTTATTTGTGGCATAGAAGTCATCAACTATTTTAAGTACATCCCACAGCACACCTACCTTTATATTCAATTGTACAGCACACGTACCCTGTAACACATTCACTTCAGCAACTAACGCTTTATCCACGTCAACAATACACTTTCAAACAACATAAGCAAAGTTACAATAATAACAGAAAATTCAACAAAATTATACACTGTGTAAACAAGAGTTCTTAACCTAATAACTGTACAAGCCCATACCTTACATACGTACCCTCTTACCCTAAACATATTCACTCTCTGCTTTGCACACATAACATTCAATATACTTCATGTCACAACATCTCGCAATTCTTTTATTAAAAATCTTCCTTACATTAACTGTTGTTTTGTACTCACCCCCGACTCTCGCTTCAAACCTGCATAACACACACACACAAGAACATAGGCAACCACCCTTGCCTCAAATATTAATACCCTTAATGTGAGGTTGACCCTCAAATTACCAGTATGGTCACAAGAGGCATCCACTCACAAGTACTAAAGTACTGTTCAACAGCAATAGTCGAAACAACAAAAAGTTAACACAATCAGGACTACAAATATCCTCCAACACTGCATGAAGTGCAGTGGCAAGATACCAGCAGCTGCCAATTACATTATGGTCGTCAGCAATTATCCTTTATAATAATAAAGAAAAGCTCAGACATTTAGTACTATTGTCCTTCAACACTGCATTAAGTACAGTGGCAAAATACCTACAACTACGAACTACATTATTCATTATGAGTTATCAAGTAAATAATTTTTAATGTACCTTTATGTACTAACTGTAACACCTTAAGGACTCTAGAACATTACATTCACAAGATCACTCTTAACCTAAAACCATGGAAACTCTGTATTAATTATTACATGACACTAATTCACACTAGACATTACCCTTCATTACAAACTTAATGAAAAACGGTGTTTCTCCACTAGAAAAATCTGTCACACGTGTCTCAATTTAAAGAAAATATTTCAAATTATGGGTCATTCTCTTAAACACTTAAATAAAAATTTTACCATGTCCTTATTTACCAATCCTACTCTTCGCTACTTAAAGTGTTCAATATTGTTCATTTAGCCTCATATTTAAATGTCACGTCACTTTCATATTCCAAACTCATAGATTTATCATAACATAATCTCACTTCTGGGTTGCACTTGTAAACAGTTTTCCAACTTAACCTACATAAATTACACTTTAAAAAACCTCATAATTCCTTGCGCTGACACCAATAAAAATCTTCCTTCTCTTTCTCCTCCACAAAACTCTCCTCCTCTCTAGCCTTAATTTTCCTCTTTTCTCTACTGCTTTCCTTCCATTATCTGTTACAATTCTCCTCTTACCTACAGATTCACAAATACCCCAATTTTTCCTCACTCGTTTTTGCCTTGCACGATCTGGAAATTGTTTACATTTGGTAAACACACTTTCATTCTGTACTGCCATGCACTCTTTCCACCAAACATCACACAGTTTCATTACTGGGTACCCCCCACTCTCGCAGTATTCACCTACTTCTTGTACCTTGGGCAACATCACCTCTGATGTTGTCAATTTAATTTCTGAATTTGCCAATTTAATCTCTGCCTCAAATTTCTGTGTCAATTTCGTTGAAATACAAACTTTGACTGTCTTTACTCTGACTCAGCAATCTGTGTAACAGTGCATTGATAACTCTGTACAACTATTGTTGCGTCTCAGCGATGTACTCTCATTTCTCACTTGTACCAATTCACTTACAGACTCAACTACTTCAGTCTCCACTTCATCTACAACATCTACATTTTCAACATTTATTACTACTAACTCATTCCCACACTCGGCACTCAACTCTACAATTTCACAAATATTAGTCTCATAGATTTCATTTACCTTACTTGTTTATTCATTAACTTGTACCCAGACTTGTTCTAATTCTTTACTATTTTCTACTATTTTAACCCCCCTGGGCAGATACAATTTCTTTAACCTGTTGCTGTGCTACTTGAAGTGTCTGAACATTTCATTCTAACTCTTTATAGTTTTCTACTACAATCACAACATTTTCTTGAGATTGTATTACAATACTTTCATTTACAGCAATGGCTTACACAATGTCTTCTACTCTATTTTCACATTGGTTTAATTTAGATGTGAAGTCCAACATAACCTCAATTAATTTGCCGTTTATTTACACTTTGAAATCTGCTAAACCCTTTGTGTCATTTTCTACAGCAATTTGTACATGGCTCACTTTTGATTTTAACTATTGGAACTCATTTACATGTGCATCGCATTTCCCTTCTAACTGTTGAAATTTACGGTGAAATTCACTTTTCAATTCATCCTTTAACACCTAAGAATGAATTTTTTGTTCCTTGAATTTACCTGTTATTTTGTTTTCCAGCTCTTAATATTTAACTTCTGAAAATTACCTGATAACTGCTGATCAAAATTTTCTGTCAATAGCTGTAAGAACCTATTATTATCTAGCGGAATCTGTTTTTCCAGCGTTATTGAGCTAACCTCTGCATTTGCTGGGCTCTCTTCCACATTTGAAACATTGATATTAGTCGGGTTATCTCCTACCATTGAAACATTCGGATAGTTACATTAAATTCTATAATTGAAACATTGAGGTTAGTTAAATTAGACTCTACATTTATAATTTCCAAACCACGAAACTCCTCGCACTTGCTGTATCTTGGCAGGCCTTCTCTCACACCCTTTCCATTCATATTGATTACATAAGTTACATTCTTCAAACACGGTGGGTCCCGGCTAGTATCAGTCACACCGAGCACACATGTGGTTGGTACACTAGGTTGAAATAGAAATAAGAACAGAAAATGTCCATGTTGGATTCTACTCGATTTATTCTTTGAAGGTCGAAAACAATACAATGATGTCAGTCTGACATCACCCGACACATCTTCCTTGTCATCCAGCATTCACACAGGTACAGTATCATTTACCTTAAGTTCAATAATTACATCTCGACTCATGAGGAAAAATTACGAAGACAAGGGGGAGGAAAAAGAAACCTTTTATCTCAGTGCCTATCGAACTCCCACACCCGTGGAGAAGAATTTGACAGAAGTTGTTGAGTTCCAAAAAGTATTTGTTGAAGTGAAAATAGATTTAAGAGAAAAGAAGTTCCGGTCGTCGGTGCTTGTGGGCGTGGGTGAAATTGGTCACTCATGAGGTTGTTACCTCTACCATGGTTGTACGAATATGAGAATGATTCCTGGGCTCGCTGCCCGCAACTTGGCGTGTGCAGCTGCCTCCCCTCCAAAATACAAATCTAAAAATACATATTTGGCCGGGGCTTACAACCTCCTAATGGTTGAACATTACATCATGGTGCGCTCGAAATCACAAAAATGCTGATGGCATGGGAATCATAAAAAAAAACTTAATCTCAAAAGTTGCATCATCTCGCTCTGATGCCTGAGAATTTGAACGAGCCATGTAATACAGATAAGAGTGTAAATACAGCCTCACATTTAAATTGATAAAGCCCTTACTTCTAAACCATGGCATGAAAGAAAAAATTTGGACAATTACACTCAGTGACAAATAAAACTGAGGAATTGAACAAAAAGAGAACATGAAAAACAATTAAAAAGTGTATAAATGCAATACTACATGCTGTACCACTGCTGACTGCCTCCACAAGCCAGCCAGCAAGGAGGCGTATGCAGATTCCTCACTTTCAAAAGGTAACGTCTCGGAAACATGTGGTAAATGTGACATAAAATTTTTTTATCCGTACACAAACCCATTCGACCTACCCTCTACAAAGGGATCTTAACTAAGCGTTCTTCAAGTTCCTGAATGTGCTCCTCGTGACACTGGTCTTGTGAATGTTAAAGTCCGTCTCCTGTACAAAAACTAGGTCTTGCTATTGTAGAACTTTGAATATAAAATTAGTCATAGGGGTTGAAATCCACAGTTCCCAGTCCAGGAGGTGCATCCCCAAGCCCCTAATCAGTAATTTAATCCCAATGTGGGGAGCCCCAGCTTAGCCATAGATTGATCCTGTGTTGTAAGGTTTCCTTTCTCATCTTCCCTGTACACCATCAAGCCATTAGCGCTCTTGTGAGGATTCTACTAGTGGCACTGATTTGGGGCATATTTACCTCACAGGTACCACACCTTAGATAACAGAGGGTGAAGGAACCGCTTCAGTTCACAGGATTTAAATAATAAACTTATGACCATAAAATTTTCTCATGCAAGGATGTGTGTGTGTCTATATATATATGTCACTTGTTTTTCATGGGGTTTTTTCCGGATATTATCACATGATATTTCTCATATGAGGCCTCATACAAAATCAATTTTGCATTGTGTAAAAACAGCTGAGGCAATACTCAGCAATGCAGGATAGCAGCAAGAGAGACTAACCTGGGAGGCCACAGCTTGTCCTGCTGCTCCTGCCAGCCAGGGGGTGGGCACTCCAGCCATGCGTTGAAGTAGCGCACTATATGCTGGTGGTCCAGCTTCGCCAGGGCGCGCACCTCCCGCATCACCCGCTCCCGGGACTCTTGTCTGCAAACATCTCTCACTCAATCTCTGTCTCTCTCTCTCCCCCAGCAGATAAAGAAACACACAAAACTATGAAATTTAATTTTGTTTTTGGAAACCTTGTTAAGTTTTAAAATATTAAATGAACTACAAATAGCTAATACTATATAACAGAACTCACAGTTGGCTCAGTTTATAAGGTCTCCAGTTCAATCCCAAGCCTTGGAAGACAGGAAATTTTCGCACAGGTTTTTCATATAGGGAGTATGGAAAACAATGCATTGGTGCGGGGGTTTTTGCAGGGCTCTTCCATTTCCTCCCTCATCCTCAATCCACTGAATCTCTCCCCTCCTCCCTCCATCCTCAAACGTCATCCATTCTTCAGGCTGGCCGGAGCAACAGGCCTGTTCCTCGGATAAGACAGTCAGCTCCAATTAGAACCAGCCTTCTCTCATTCATATATGACCCTATCTCAGGCTGGAAGCATGTGTGGATTTTCATTTTCTTTTCAATAGTACATACTGTACAAGTCTAGATATAAAGTGTTGAATGTACTCGAGCACAAACCTCAGCATGTCATATCTTAGTAAATAAATGAAAAATGTGTACGGAAATGGGCTCGTAAATCATACATGAAATATCTTGCCAGTCTATTGCAGGGTAATTAAAAAATTATAAGATTAACCAATAACCATACAGAACAGCATTTTCAATGTATTGCTTATAAATTTTTTAGATTTGCAAAGTCACAATTTAAATTTTAACCACAATTTTTATAATTAAAAAAGAGGCAAATTTTATACTAATACCTAACTACAGGCAGTATTATTGCATTATTTCACACTCCAAACCTATTAATAATTAATTACTAACTATCAAAGTACTACATTGCACCTCAATTTTGTTTAGTAAAACACCTACCAAGATGATGCCACTCTCACCTAGTCAATTTTTACTTTTGCACATCCAATCTCTATACCACTGTGGGCTGGAATGTCAGTCAGTCTATGGTATTACAGGTTCAGGGTTCTACGCTAAGGTAAGCACTGATGAGTGTACATTTTATTTTTTGGGTTTTAAAACAATAGTTAAAATAAAGTTTTTCGCTACTTTAATTTATTTCAGGTGATAAAAAAAAAAAAAGTTTTATCTTTTTCGCCCAACCTATCACTGAAAAATTTTTTTTCCTTGTGAGGAACATACTGTGTGTATTATGTTAAACTCTCATCAGGTTGTAATCCAAGAAGCTACAGTTCACATTTTGATGTAGTTGCTCATTTAAAGAAATATGAAAATTTTACACACAGACAAAAAATTCTAAAGCATCGGAAAAGAAGCAGGATAATTCATTACACTTACAACAAGGCTGCTTATAAAGATTGTTACTTTTACATACTGGCTTTCAAAATACTTTGCAATGAATAAATGTGTGTAGCATTTACTTATGATTTTTACACCAGTCAACATGTCATATTTTGTTTGACCGATTTTGGGTTTGCAGGACACAAATGTATACAACTCTGTTTCTTTACTAAATACTGAAAAGGTAAATGTGCAGCTCATTATGTAAACTTCAACACATATTTTTACTGCAGATATTAATGCTTGGAGTGGTGAAATTATTGGCTTGTTTCAGGCCAGCATGGCCAGGCAATGTCTACACCTGCACAGTTCCATTATTTTATTTCAGCAAACTAGGAATGAGACTACTACTTTTACCACAGAGAAAAGCAGAGAGTAGTTTTAAAGGTTTGCATAGGCAAGTCAATAGTTTCTGGTTTGCATAGGCAAGTCAATAGTTTCTGGTTTGCATAGGCAAGTCAATAGTTTCTGGTTTGCATAGGCAAGTCAATAGTTTCTAGCTCCTGACGTGTGCAAACTGGGAGTGAAGTTTAACAATAAATTATTTTGTGGGGTTTGACATGCCAAACAATGCCTTAAGATGTTTGGGGTGAAAAGTTATGGTGACTTTGGTCACGTAACATTTAAGTGAGGAAGTGGACATCTTAGTCACCTGGACTGTTTCAAATCGTAATGCGCCAGAATTATGGATGTCAAACTCGATTCCACGATTCCTAGATACCTGCGATTCTTGAAGGATCGTATAATCAAGAATTGGAAGTCCAAGAATCAAAGCATGAAAAACCGATATAACCTAAGACTAGAGGCACAATTTCGGGTAAATTGCGATAAAACGAAATAACACAAACACAAGTTAAAACGTGAAATAACACGAAATAAGACAAATGCGCAATATCTTATGAAACGAGCTTTCTCCACAAGAAATGAACTATTATCCCATGTTATATACACCAAATTACTTCGACACTGTAAAAATCTAGAGACACGCGAGTCTCGGGAATATCGAGAAATTTTTTAGATGAATAAATTTGAGATGAGCTACAGTAGTTTGACAACAAATCGCCTCCAAGCGCTGGTAACAATTGTGCGAAGTGAACACTCACAACTAGAATGTGTGCAGTAATCTATAGTCGAGACATTGCTTGTTTACATTGACACGCGGACACAAGTGCTTGAAATGAAAGAGTGATACCTAAATTGATACATTAAACGGACTGTTTTCATAAAATATTTAGTCTCATAAATTATGGAAGATGCTGCAAGCGATGTAAAAGACCGTAAAATGTCTATCATTATGACATTTTATGTAAAAAGAAAAATGCAAAGGCGAGTGTAAAGTGTGCAAGAAATTAATACAGTTACATCCCTAGCCAGAATCACAATTTGTATTGGGTGCCTTAGTGGTGAACTGGCACACGGCCAGTATAAAGGACAGGACTGGTGGCCTGTCTGAGAGGCACAAAGTATAGAACCGCTGTTACGGCCCTATGAGCTGGCTAATCTTGATCACACTGTTACCTACAGGTTTATTGATCTTCTGCAGTGTTGGACCTGGCTGGAGAATCTTACCCTGGCATGGGGAGGGTTGGTGGTCGCCTTGGTTGCTCGTGGAAGATGGAGTGTTCTTGACTTTTGGATTGCCGCTGGGTGCTACTTGGCTGCAGGTCAAGGAACCACCAAACCAGTGATTGGCAATTACTAGAGGAGGTTCCTCTTCTCACAAGACTGCCTCAACCACTGGATGAGGGAGTCCTGGGGATTAATTAATGATGGGAATAACAGGTTACGTAAAGCAAAGAGGTGAGACATCATTATGACACGGATGGTTTGAACTCAGCTCTGCTCAGTTGAACTACTGCTGAGGGCAGTAGAGGAAGGGGGTTGGCAAGTTGGATTATCTTGAGAGGAGTATGCTGCCTTTTTCAACCTTATCTGCTCACCACTCTTCCGAGAATACGGCATAAGGGGATAGGGACTAATGCAGCCTCACAAAAGGCAAGGTGGTGACTTACTTCCCTATAGTGTACGTCTGAGAGACATGGCTACACAGGCAGGAACTATCCCAATTGCTCCTTTCGTTCAGCCCTAGAGAGAGCTGTGGACAGAGCAGTGGTTGGTTCAAGCTGCTTGACTGAAACTCAGATGTAGTATTCACAGGGGGTCGATCAATCCAAGATTATTCTAGATACTTTTCAGCCCCATAAGAAGCAGTGGCAGAGTATGGAACAACCAAGTTTGTTCTACTAAGGTCTACCGGGTGGCAGGGCTCGGGTGGCCACTTAATGGGTGTATATTTGGCTTAGTGCCTAATGGTTTACCGGCTTCACTCTGGTGGGTGTGTGTACGTACGAACAACAAAGACTTTCAAGAAAATTAATATGCAGAGAATAGTTTGAATTCACGTGTTATATTAGGTGAATAATAATAACACGGTGGCTCTGTACTACCTGCTAAGCTACTTCAACTTGACACAGAAGTTCAGACTAATATAAACTGCTATGTGAAGGCAACCTGGATAAAAGCAAAAAAGGGGATAAAGCCAATAATTCTGTTAGTTAAAGTATTCAACAACTCTAGTCTATCACGGGTTTGATCTAAAGGAACAGAAACGGGGTGGATAGCTACCAAAAGGGTAGTGTCGACAATGCCAGCATCGTCCGGTGGGCAGGGAGGTCTTGCAGGGACTTTGTTATGACCGTTACCAGTTATGGGGTCTATACCAAGAGCTGGTTAGGAAGGAGCAAACTCTTCAGGAGCCATCAGAATGGTCCAGTCTGCCAAAAGTAGAGGGTCTGCAGCTGCTGCAGAAGTGACTTCTGGTTGGTGTTGTCTTCAGCTAGTAAAGATTATGGCCCAAGAAGAGCAGTGGAATCTGCGGAAGTACCAGCCAAGTGAGACTCCGATGGCTACCTCTGGCCCTGTACAAAGATGGTGGAGGAGCAGAGACTGAAGATTGCTGGTTGTGCCAACACTTCTTTTATCCTAATCTAGTACAGGGTTTTTTTTGGCCAGGGGTGCGGGAGGAGGGTGGTAGCCTCGGTTACAGGAGCTGAAAATTCAAAGGTGCTGATGCGGCACTATCATATCTCTTACCTGCGGCAGCAGGGCTGAAGTAGAATGGGTGTTGCCCTCCCTCGGCTCACCGTGGAACTATGTGGCCTTGGTGGAGGGAGCGGTTGCTCTATAAGGCAGTACAATCTTGCGTCGGGGGGGGGTTTGACGTGACATTTTTTGGAGAATCTTAGCTAAGAGTACAAGCTAGAGTCACATGTCTGTAGTTGCACCCAACATTGCACCAGTGTATCCTGTAGGTACGTGCTTAGTCTCTTCAGTACTGTTGAGAAGTAATGTTCTTCTTGGGTTGTCTGGCACAAGCCATCTTGGGTATATGGCATTTGGCATCTAGCATGTTGCCTTCTCTGTGTGTGCTAGGGCCCTGAAGGTATGCACACCTTGCTTATGTGTCTGCCGGGAGGCAGACATCTGGTTGTAGTTAGCAGCACGTGGGGTTTCTCTGTCTCTCTTTCTCATGCGCACTCGGGCTTCCCCTCTCGGCTTCGGAGCAGCAGGTGGCAGCGACTGATATCTTGCCTCTTGTGTAGGGTTCTTTGCTCCCATTCAGTGGAAGTGGAAAGTCAAAGCAAGGTAATAAGGTCAAAAGTGTGAAACTAAAGTTTGTGTTACCGCTGTTGATAAATTCCGGGAAACCTTCTAATTAACGTGCCAGAGGGCTTGGTCACGTTAAATACAATATATTTAACAGTTGCTTTCCTGTAATATGGAAGTACAGGCAGGCACAGAAAGTTTTCAACACTTGTGTATGCAAGAGTCCCACTCGTAAAGGACACGTGGTTCTAGCCAACTAGTAATTTATTTGCCGTGGCTCTGAGGGAGAAATGAATTATTCAGCTTCATCAGGTGCCTGGTTAAGTGTTACACCACAAAAAAAAAAATTAACGTAAACTTATGGGGTCTTAACTAAAATTCCTATCATCTATGCAATAGGAGTAATTACCATATATAAAAATATTTAAATAATCTAACAAAGACGTACAGGGTCCAACTACATTTAAGAAAAAACTCAAAAGACACTTCAATACTTAATGATAACATAATTACCCTTAATATGTTTACATATTGAATAGAGTTAACTATATATGATTGTTTAACATGACGTATGAGGTCTTTCAATACACATTAATAAATGACTTCTACTGCAACCATGTCATTAGTAGTTGTCAACGGAGTTGAGTCACAGCAGCCTACAAGATTGTTGTATTTACCGGGCTGGGACTGTTGTCCCAATAATGCAATTTATTTCCACCCGATGAGCCACCGAGACCATGCAAGAGGTCTGTGACGAGTACAGCAATGTGCCGCAGGATACCGCCACAAGTATGATGCCTAGATCCCACAGCTCTTCACTATGCTGCTCACACCAAGGATCTAGATGCTGGGCTTGCAAATGCTAAACCCCTCTCCACGCGCCCTATGCCAGTGAAGGAAGGGATGGCCGAGGAGTATAAAAGGAGATGCATCCTGGCCTCTACATCATCAGTTCTGCATCAGTTCTCGAACAAGTTTTCTGACTCCTCTCTTGGGCTCTGACCGTACAAGCAATTAGTCCCAAGGCCCGCACCTTCCCAGTTTACTTCACCGCTTCATTGCGGGGTTGAAGATCCTCTCAAACTTGCACCTAAGGAAGAACCAGTGGCGTCAACAGAGCAGCACACTGAGACATGTTCAGTACCTTACAGACCCGAGGAGTAAACTTAACACACGCACTAGTAACTGCCTTCTCCTGTAGCTTTACACAGGGCACCTTCCCCTGTTTATGCTAGAGTGTTCACCTTCCGCCAAGCCTGTGTGGGGTAGGAGGTAGTACTTCCACCATCTTTGTTTTTCCTTCACAGTGAATAAACATTGATTTTACCTAACCTCTTGAGTATCACTCCGACCTACCACACTTATCATCGAATTTGAGGGAGCCAGGATGAGAGTGGGTTTGCTATTCCGAATCTACAGCAACATACCAAAAAATCCTTGGAACGTCACCCATTCTCTGCCCCGTGCAGTCGGTAGAGCCACGACACTAGGATACCATCCCCTGGAAGGTGGCATGCCAGTTTGAAGTTGCTCCCGCCTCACCACTCACTTAGTGGGGCCGAGGAGAGGAACTTCTTCGAACCTGGGGGGGGGGGGGGGACCAGTGACCCTGGGACACTTATCTCACCAATATTGGAAGGCCACCTATTCCTTGCACCCAGGTGGGAGGAACGGTAGAGCCATGACACTAGGTACGCTTCTGGTGGGATTGGCTTTCTGGCTAGGGTGAATTTCTCTCACCGCACACCTAGTGGTGCCGAGGAAGTTACATTCTGTGCAGGAGGGACCAACCCCATTGGGACTACACTGTGCAGTTCCTGGCACCAACACTTTGCAGCTCGAGTCTCCCTCACCTCCGGTGGGGAAGTCAAGAGTAAGGTGTGGTGTTGGCTGTAGCAATTGGCACCTACACTTGAACTCTGACATGTCGACTGCCTACCTCCTGCAGACCTGATCTTAGGTTAGAGACTGATGCCCTACACCCGTAGGGGTGGTTTTAAGAGGAAGGTTAAGAAGGCGAGGGCTATCTCTAAGCATCCACAAGGGCTTAGTATCCTTCCCAGCAGGTACAGGCTACTGAGTCCACGCGAACAGGCTGCTTTGCTGCAATGATTATCTGTTCCAGTACCATCTGTCATGCCTACCACTTTGTTTGAGCAGTCCACCTGTGTTGCAGGAGGATACCATCCAGTAGTGCAGGAGATACTGTTCGGCGAAGGGTCCACCTATGCTCCGACTGTACCTAGTAGCTCCACGCCAATAACAAACCCGGGACTCACTTAAAGAAACTCAGGCCAGACTTTTGCGAGTCTGTAAACATCCTGTGGCGTTCAATACACCCAACGATGTCAGACACCAACAAGGTACTGAACAAGCATGCCGAAGAAACCATGGACTCTCCTATAGGCAACCACTGCATCAAGGCAGAATGCCCGGAGAAGGGGTTTACCAAATCGAGTGCGCACATTGCCAGTGCCAGTTGCATTACACCTGTTTTGGCTGGGACGATATAGTTCGGCACACAGAAGATCTAGAGTACCGCTGCGAAGACTGTACAATAAGACAGACTGGCCTAGTGTAGCTGGGTGACCTGCCAAGGTCACGGGCAATACACCATTCAATGTATTGTCTGTGCCAAAACATTTCATCACCTATACATCAGATGGCCTGATGAGCGGGTGACCCGACCGGGAATGATATACAGGTATGAAGGTACGAGTATAGAGACTCAGTGCCGGTAGGGAGTATTAAGGTATAGGCCGGGTAGCGATAAAATGTGTCAACACCTCAATCACAAGCGATAAGAAATGAAAGGCACCCCTCTTGAAGCAGGAATTTCCAACCCCCAAGAAGCGAGGCTAGCTTACCCCTCACCCTTCTGAGGCCCTTGAATATCCAAAATTTAGTATGAAAGGACCAGCAGCAGGCCTCAGGGCAGCAGGCCTCAGGGCAGCAGGCCTCAGGGCAGTCTGCTGCAATTCCACTACTGTTATGGCTGGAGGTGTCAGCCATGGGTAAGTGCTCAAAAACCCTCCCCCAGCGCTGCAAGACCAGGGACTATCTACAGGATGCGTCAGCCACTAGACCCTATAGTCTCTCTGCTGTTACGGCTGGGACCTCTTCACGCCAGAAGTCGACGTCTACCAGAGGCCAGCAGCCTCTTCAGCAGCCACCAGCTCCTGGATGTCGACAGCATCCAGAGGGTCCTGTCTACATCGCAGACCTACCCCTCCTTCCTTAACCCCAAGAGGTAACAGGTCATGATGACATCTCCTCCGGACAACCCCTTCTGCTCAATTAAAAATTACCCTTCTAGTAATTTGCCTCCCTCAAGTTTAGGTTTCTACAGAACAGTCCCATATTAAGTCAGGTTAATTTTCATTGGTAAATTAATCTTTTCTTATATCAATAATAACATCCCACGTAATAATAAGATCTGTTTCCAGGTCGCCTTCCCTTGGTTATTAAGATAGGGTTAACTTTCGTTAATCATATATTATTATCATATTATATTTGGAGAGTGTGGAACCACATGTTCAAATACGTTATTAAATAAAACAATTATTTTTCTAACTTAAATTCATACTTAGAATTTTCCATTTTGCTCAGAACCTAATTTAGGCTCTACATAATATAAAGCTGATTTAGCTTGCTCTGAGGAAAAACTGGTCAAACCACGTATAAAACCACTAAGGTAAATACCCCCAAACTAAGAGGCAAACTGATTTCTGCCAGCTGGTAGATATTAGGGAGCGCCCAAAACTCCCTACCCTAGAAACACCTCCACACATGGAATTGAATACACTTAGGCATTTCTCTACTACGCCACCACTGGTAATGGTAGGATTGGAGAGACAATTGCTTTAGCCACATGACTCGCTGTAGAAACCACACCTAGGAATTTATGCATAAAATGACGTGACATTATCCTAAGCTCTGTTTCCACCGCTGTAAAGGAAGAAAGTTCCATCCACTGCTTTCCAAGGCTGAATTGGAACATCAGAGTGTGATATAACATCGTAAAGCCAGTGTGTTCGGAAGTACCCAATAGGATCCTCTAATACCCCGGCTTAAGCTTCAGAACTCTAGGTTTTCTTTACTGTCCTCATGCCATACTCCCGGAAAGGTGGAGTTAAGAAATGGCTAAAACAGGAACTGAAGGGCCTCTTACAGGAAGTTATTATCCTACCTCCCTTGGAAACTGATAGCACTACTCAGTTATTTTCATTCCCAATTAAGATATCAGACAATCAGCATAACACCATAGAAATAATACAGAGAGACGGAGAATCAAATCCATTTTAGGCCTAGACAGGCATAGGAGAGAAACCCCTTTTCAGGAAACCCTTCTCCTACTCAAACAGCATCACCACCACATCCTCAGCACCATTTTGCCTCAGCCAGCATCGGCTGTTGTTCAGCCGCCAGCCGCAACAGCAAGCCAGCCAGCCAGGAGGAGCACGCCGTATCCCATCATCCAAAAGGTACAGTCTCTGCGAAGGGCAGTGTGTGTGACCTCTGATTTTGTGCCCGCTAGAAAGCCCACTAGGCCCACCTTATACACTGGCTGAGCACCTAAACATACATAAAGTAGCCAACTTGTCTCAATGACACCCCCCACCCTCTATCATGGTGACACTGGCATAGCGTTGGTTGAAGTCAATGAATGTAATTAAAACAAAGTCATCCTATAAGAAAATCTATTGCATTAAATTTGTAGTAGAGATCAATGTCCCCATATATTGGTCCAGGCCGAACGCAATTAAGCCTTCAGCATAAAATCATGTCCCAACGTGGAGGAACCGCACCTTAATCGGTGCTTGTTTGAATTCAAGTACGGTAAGTACAAGCGTAACTCACAGACATTAACATTCACTTACTTTCAAGGGCTTGTGTTCGACCCCGCAGGCCTTGGAAGGTGCATTAAAGGTTACAGCATACATCATTGTATAATAGGATGATTGGTTACGAAGAGGATTAGCCTCTAGACATGCTTCAATCACCAGTGGCACCTGACATGGGACGAAACTGCTTCCCAGGCATCACATACCTGTAAATTAAATTACTGACTGGCTTCAATACATACCAGTTTTATACACTCCATGGGGGAAAATTTAAATGTCATCTCTAAGTTCTATCATGAAAACAGTGGAAGTCCCATGTAACGAGTATGCTTTACAATAAAAAGTCCGCTATAACGATAACTTATATCGGCACCATCAATTGCCCATATACTCAGTGGGAAAATAAGTTAGTAATAACAAATGCAGTGTAGGCTTATTTTCATTATAACGATAGCTTAAATAGCAGCACTCAGCAGTTACCTTCAAAAACAATGCAAGAAGAAATCATTTCGTTAACAAAAAAAAAGTAAGAAAAGGTTGTGGTGCCTAGTCCACAAATATGGCAACATTGCTTCCGCCAGCTGGCCACGCGTAGACTTAACAATGCAGCACAGCTTGCCCGCCGTGCTGTCCAGTCCGGCACCGGTACTCGACTGTGCTACTTCACGTGCCTGCTGTTGTGAACTTGCCACTGTGTATTGGTATAGACGCAAAGCAGAAAGTTTCAATATTGGCCAAAGCTAATTGTGAAATGCAACGTGAATATCTATCCCTAAAGTAAAATCAAATGTAAATTTATGTACGAATTAGTGATTAAACTGATCTGAATATATCACTGGAAAATACAGTATTTTTTCAGGGCAAAGTATGGGGTGCTGCTTGGACATGAGATTTTTTGGGGGGAAAAGAATGGGTAAAGTGTAAAACGTTTCTGGCCGTGAAAAAATGACACCTAAAGTCCCACATCGTTGGGGAAAAGACCTGAGACTACAAGTAAATTATTTATATGTGCTTTATTGCACTGAACAGCTGCTAAGAATTGGGTAATCAGATCATTGGCATAGGGCGCTATCAAGTCGCTGGCAAACGTCCGTCTTAAATTCTATTACGGGAATATTTTTGTTTGTTGCAAATTTTTCGGATTTCAAACGGAAGCATTTCTGTGGTGACAGAAAATCCATTATTCCTAGTGATGTGCACTTGATGAAACACCTATTATTCCAGTTTCGGGGATTTATACATTTTGCCTCACAAAGTACATTCCTTTGGGAAATTTTTACAACGTATTTTTTTCACCACACTAACACCATACCTTTTCATAGTGTATGCCAAATTGTCGACCAGCTGCCCTTTTTACATGTTCATGTGCATATTCCACAACCATTAATTAAAATTTTGAATAATAATTCACTCGTTCCTTTTAAATTACCATGAGGCCATGTTCCAATTGGCACATTTTGTTAACAAAATGGTCATGTGACCTGTTTGTCTACAAAATCTACAAAGTATTTGTGTAATTGCATTCTGGGAACTTTGAAGTTCGCAAATTACCAAATTGCCGCCCTAACAGTTTTTATTATTTTTATCACAATAACTCCAAAACAATACAGCATTGCATGCTAGACTGGTAAATGTTGTATTGTTATGACTAAACCTTAAGAAATGCTAGTCCCTACGAAAAATGAAGATAGAAAAAAATTGAAACACAGCCACGTGTAGAGAAAAAGAGGGGGGGGGGGGGGGGGGGGGAAGGTGCACACGCGTGCACACATGCATGCACACACACACACACACACACACACTCACTCTCTCTCTGAAGCACTCAATATCAGCACAGCTGTAAACTGCCTGGCAAGGTCACACACACTGTCACATTAGTCACGTGCTTCCACAAATGTGCTGTTGACAAAGAATGCCTACAATCACTTCACGGGAGCATGTAGTTGACAAATGTCAGATGTTACCATATGTAAACAAACCTCAGGGTTTAAAAAAGCTTTTGCAGCCTGTACATGCCATACAGTGTATGTGGTACTATACGTAGCAATTGTTTGGGTGACATTATTTATGAAAGTTACCATTTCGTAGTACGGGATATGCATGTGTGGACATTTTTGTTTCGTGATATTCAGGAAACACGTTTTTTATACTAATATTAGAATGTCACGTAAAATTAAATAGCAACCTCTTGGGAAATTTTAAGATTGCCAAATGTTTTTGTATTATCGTACAGTATAAGACGAGTACGCATAGCAATTTTAAGGGCCTAAATTACATAAATGCCTTGCACATCTGCAAATTCAGAGTATAAATTTAGAGAATTTCTAACTTTCCAAGAGGTTCAGTCATTTGTCATAAGGAAAAGCTTAGTTAAAATGAAACAAACAAAAATTGATAAAAATTGATTCTTAATTCAAGAAAGAGAGATTGTGTCAGATTTCTTAAGTGTATTTTGTAGAGATGGGCCGAATGTTCAAATTTCGAACAGAACCTAAACTTTAAGGTTCAAAATTTATTTCCATGTAAAAGATTGGTTCCAGTTCAGTTCTACAAATTTACAGGAGTTTTTACTGTTAGAAAATTTGCTAACAACGGACATCATTAATGAACTAAGTATTTACTTGTGTATAGCGCATCCTTTTTTCCCCAAAATACAGGAAAACATTTCTGGGACACTGAGCGGTAGTAGTAAACTGTCCAGAAATGTTTAGAAGGAAGTTTAGTCCAACAGTCTGTTATCTCATCTCTTGCTCTTACGTTGTTGAACTTTTTCTTCTAACGTCACTGCATAAAAGAAGCAAAAAGAAAAAGGAAACCGCCATCCAACTAAGTGTTCTACATTCTTCTTTTAAGGATTGTAGGTTACCATAGTACAGCACACCACAATGTTTTGACTTTTAGCGCCATGAGTTATTTCATTAAAATATTTTCCAAACATATCACAATCACTCACAAATTAATACAAAAAAAGAATAAGTCGATACATACTTACTAACAAGGCACCACAAATTGTTAGTGCAATTTTAGTACAAAAAAAAATTATTCCCCTCGAACTTGTTGCGAAAATCACGGTAAATTTGGTAGAGCTGCTCCACTTCCACGAAGTTGAAAAATAACAATGCAACACAACAATAATTACATAAAAATTCATATTTGTTAATTTTTTGTAGCATTGATGACAGCATTATTATATCTTGAACTCTATAGTGTGTAAAACCAGGTGCTTTTATTTATTAACTTACAGCATTTAAATGATTGTATACAAAATATGTGATTTGCTACAAATTTTGAAAAATGACATTGTCAGTAACATTTTTCTTTGTGTTGCTAATCAGTGGTTTTCACATACTGTACTTTTAAAAAGACTAGAAAGATATATTTCTCAGTGTTTTAACAAATTATCATATCAACCAAATCTATAAAAATCAAAAGTTAGTATTAAGTTAAATGTGTACCTTTTTTCAACTTTAGAAAAAATTTGGCCATTACATTTTGGAACCATTAGTCATGGAACAACTGTGCAATATATTTTTATATTAATTATTATAATAATGTCTGTTTTTTCCATTAACGAATTGAACCTGACCGCAGGGCGGGGGAAAAAGGAAATCCCGAGAAAATCTGTCGACCAGAGGCATCAACCAGCACGATTCCCACTTGCAAAAATCTGGGAGTGACCCGGCCTGGGATTGAACCTGGTTCGCCTTGGTGAGAGGCAAGCAGTTTTACTGCTCAGCCATCATGGCTGATCGCTGATTTGCCGCCACATCAAATAACAGAAATTCATAAAAACTACCAATTATGATCATTAATGGTCCAGATCTAATAACTATGGAATAAAAGTTTAAATGAGCGACTTCTAACTAGTAAGCATAGATTGTCAAGCAAATAACCACTTGAGGCGGGGATGTAAATTATTAAAAATTTTTGTTCAAGACATTTGAAGTTCGAATATAATTCATAAACTACTAATCGGAACTATTCAAATTTCTGAACATTCACACACCCCCTTCTTATTTACTATGGAGTCTCTCAGAATGGCATGAGACTAGGGATAATGACTCTCTCGTTATAATAAAACTACAATACTTTAGTATTATCACCTTAACATAGGTGTATGTAAACTGAAAAATTTCCTAATACAAACATAAAATCACTACAAGCAGAACAGTGGCTATTATAACTAGAGTTGTTCCGATACCCATATTAAGTATCAGTATCGGCCGATACTTCGCCTTTTTTAGATGTATCTGTATCTGGTACGGTATCAGGCCGATACTTTAGTATCGGTTGTAGACAATGAAGTCTGGTTATTACTTTCTTTAGGCACAAAAAAGACAGTATTTTGGTTTGTATACATCGCACATTAAAAGAAAAAGATATCAACAAATTCCGTATTTACTTATGAATAGAGCACCCTTTTTTCCCAAAATAAAGGAAAAAAATTCTGGGGTGGCTGCTATACATGGAAAAAAAAGAGGAAGGGGGAGTGATAAACATCTCTCGCTCTTACATCACTCCTCCCCTTCTCTCTCTTTCTCACTCAGTGACCCTTCAGTTATGTGTAGGTTGAAACCCTGCTTCCCCCCCCCTAACTAATGGTAATCTGTCATACCACAAAACCAGAGTTGCCATGTGTTTATGGCCCCCCACCCCTTGTAATAACATCCAGATGGTTGCCGGGTCAATAATCCTGTCATACCTCTGTGTTTCCATGGCACAGGCTATCGAACCATGTTAGTAGTGATGGGGGGGGGGGGGGGGGGGGGGTGAAGAGACCCTTTTTTTTTAGATAAGGGTAGTGCGACATTCTAGAATGGCAAAAAAGACACAGAGCCGGTCACTGATAAAAGGAGACAGGAGAAAAAAGGAAAACGAAGCTGGAAATTTTTAATAGTAGGAACAGAAGGTTTCTGGAATTTTTTTTATTTTGGCTTTTTGCACCCAAGTTATTTAATTAAAGTATTTTCCAAACCTAACACAATCACCACACATTAATGTAAAAAAGAATCATTTGTTCCATACTTACTATCAGGGCACCACAAATTTTTTATTCAATTTAGAATTATTTGTTCCATACTTACTATCAGGGCACCACAAATTTTTGATTCAATTTATTGGAAAAAATTTTTTCCCTGGAACTTGTTGCAAAATTCATGGTGCCACTATACACGAATGTGCACTATACTCAAGTAAATACGGTATGCGCCGCCCAAAATAGTTGCACCTAACATCATTTGTATTTCATAGCAAATGGTTTCACCTGAAAATGTTATGCAAAATATTTTAACAAGGAATTATTATTTATAAAGATATTTTCTTTTGTGTATAAAGGTTGTTTAATCCGGTAAGGTTGGTGTTTCATTGTATCTGGCCTAAAATTAAGATCATTTTAAAACTTAATATATATTTAACTCAAAGGGCAGCATCTTCGCGAATAAAATTTTATGTCCAAAAGACTTGTCAGCAAAAAATTGTTTGAACATAGAGCAACTTGTATTATAAGTGTTAATTTTCAGTAACTTCTTGCGGGGAAATACGAGGATTTATATTAATATATTTCAATAGACGTGTCTTTGACTAAACTGATAATATGTAAGTGCCTACTTGACACCTTTTGCCATCTAATAATGGTAGGTAAGCATCGAGCTGAGTGCAGTGTAACTCATGACAGGGAAAATCAAAGGACGTGGTTTTGAATGATTAATTATTAAAGACAGTGAAGAAATCAATTATAATAGCCTCATTTGTGTCTCAAAATTACAAGTTTTCTTCGCAGTAAAATGTGATTAATTACTTTAAAAGATAGACATTTGCCACATGTGCAAGGTGTCACCAACAGGTAGCAGCGTGGAGAGGTCATCCACTCCCCCCACCCCCTCGTAAACCAACACACATGACACTGCCCAATCGATAACTTCTCCATGCGCTCTTAGCTGATAGTGCGCACGGGACATTTGACATGCATTTGGTGTCATATTATTTTCATTTTCAGAGGGTTTGAAAGTTTTAGGTTAGTTTGTGTAGGATTACAATAAATTATATACAGTATTTTAAGACATTATTTACTTATTTAAATGAGTCTAGAAAAAATGTTATAAATATATTAACAGTAATACTTTTTCTAAAATTCAGTGTGAAGGGCATTGGTATCGGAGTATCGATATCTGTATCGGTATTGGAAAACATGGTAGCTGAACAACTCTAATAATAACCATAACACAAAATTAATAAAAAAGAAAGTGGGCATTACACACTAAAAATTTTCCTCATTAAAAGAGAAACATTCTCGAGTGCTAAGATATTACATATTTAACCTGTAAAATCAGGGTATATTTCATACATAGTGTTTTCTCATTTAAGTATAGTATAGCAACACTCGCACCTGTTAGGTAATGCTATCCTCTTCACAGCATAGTTCCAGTCATCAATCTTATTTTTTGCCTCAAACACAACTCCAAAACCACCCTTGCCAAGGCATCGCACAGGTTCAAAGTCTGTGAGATAACGAGATGTGAACTCCGGCACCCCAAGGAACTGCGCAAGATCTGAGCAGTTCCTGGAGAACAGTCTCTCAATGCCAGAGTCTGTGTCCTCTGTAACTATCACAGGCTTTGCCACCACTACAACCTGTTGTGAACAAGGAGCTTGAGATAAGACACAAACCATCTATGTGACAACACTAGTGATGTGTAACAAAAAACAACCAAACACATACCTTAATGTACACTTTTCTGTAGAGCAAGTTCAGAAGCAAGGCTGTGCTGAAACTTATAACCACGACCTCTTTCCTGTAATCAAAATCAAACAAATTTGTATGCCTTGAATAATAACTAAAATTTCTCCATTATTTACGAATAGCTTTTAACAGGAAAAGTAAACACTATTTTGTATGGAATGCTTCAGTGACCATGGGTTAAGTATAGCTTGCATGATACACAACACATGCCTTACTCTACTATTATAAATGCATGATAACATCCCATGTCAACCAACCCAAAAGGTTTAACAATCAGCAACTGAGAATTGGATGGAAATGTGAATGAATTTCATGTTACAATGTATAATCTAGGCATTCAGATAATGATGAAGATTAGTTACACCTTTACTAGCCACTCCCCTAAGATGCATACTTCATCAGTGTGCAAATCGGCAGTTACAACCTCTGCCTAATTTTTCACCCCTCCGTGTCCTCTTACTCAGGATACAAGCATAAATGTACCATACACCAAGATTGGCAGATAGCAATTAACCATGGACATACATACATATACCAGCTCTAGCAGTCTTACCACTCAACTACGATTCACATAACCCCTAACATACTAGAGAAAAAGTTACCAAAAATTTCTTAAAAAACTTGCCTTGTGGTCATGCAACCATTTTTCATGTTCATTAGCTCTATGACAAAAATACTCCAGATCTTCTTCACTTTAAATTAAAGCTTTTAGCTCAACTAAAAGAAGTAAGAAAGAGACCTTCAACAGATTCACAAATAAGGTATGGATTCTTTGGATGGAAACAGACTCAGTAGAAATTTGTACTGTTTATATAATTTAAGAATAAGAAAATTATTATTATTATTATTATAAACAACCTCTGCATAGTTGCCTAGGGACATCTAGATATCATCTTAACACCACCAGCTCTCTTCCTTTATCTAACAGTGCCACATATAATTCTCTCATTAGAAACAAATGCATCTAAAAGGGGGGAAATTTGACAGGGTGCATAGCCATTGCTATTGAGACTGACTGAATGGCCTAAACTCAAAGCTAATTGCAGTGCACCCAGTGCAGTATATACAACCTGCTCCCTTTGCTGGCATACACTATATACCAATTAGTGGTTGGTCCTGAATGGATCTATAGTATGCTGTCATCACAAGCCAGGGTATCATCACAAGCCAGGGTAGGTCCAATGTGCAATGTCGTACCTGCCACACTCAATTTATTTCCCTCTAGCACACCCTGAATCATAAGAAAGTGGGAAGGAGTTAAGCGTGGTTGCCTGTGCAGTTCACATATGAGCAACATAATGTGCGTGGCATTACCATATGAGTTAAACTACTTCCCCTCTACCATGCCTTAACATGATGGTAGGGAAAATAGGGAACTAGCACTTACTGATGAAATAGGTCAGCCACTTGCTGATACGTGCTGTCCAGTCTCCTTACGTATACATGTTGTTCACAATAAACTTAGCACTTTTGAAAGCCCTGCTCAAGATCTACATATACGAACATTGTGCATTCTTTAGCTTAAAGTAAAACTAAAATTGCCATGGACCTGATTACATACTTTATTCATGCATTAATTTGTGTGATGCATGCCACGATACATTGTATCCTCTGTAACAGAGAACTGACCCACGAACCCAGTGTCGCAAACTAGTCCGGTGACTTCCAGAATACCCACAGAACTAATTTTGCCAGAGTTCCATGATAGGCCATATGAAGACCTTGAGGTCTTCTTTCATGAATGTGAGAAATAAATGAAGGAGCACCTCATACCCGTGAAGCAATAGGTAGGCCGAGCACGCCACCAACTGGGCAATCAAGCTCGGAAATTGTGGGAAAAGTACAGGGATTTCGTTGAGGGATGGCCCCAGTTTCAAACCCAGCTCACCACACATTTCACTGGCGATGAAGTTCTGTCAAATTTAATTACAGACTTTCATTCAAGGACACAAACCCCTGATGAGGAAGTGGAAGTATTTATCCGCAAAATGGAGCAGATCGACAAACGTATTTATCCCGAACAAAATCAGGGACAGAGGGTCAGAAGCATTGCCTGCACCCTTCTGCCGTTGTTTAGAACCTCCTACTACTCCCACGGCCGCAGACCGTCGAAACGTTGGCAGGCAGGGTGAGGGAGATAAAGATGTATAACTGCCCCTCGTCTGGGAAGACCCTATTGGCACGTGCCGCCAAGGACGCCGGCCCAACTTTCTTCCCCAGACCATCAACAGGATGAGACATAACTTTTCCTTCACCCGCTGCCCCCTTGCCATGCTGATGGCATTGCCCGGCCCGGCACTTTATCAGAGACTGCCCGACATGGCAACCGCAGGAGAAGAGAGCCCCTCCTCCCCGCTCGCAGAATGCGCAGCCCCGAAATTGTGAAGTGCATTTCCCCATGTCGAGAGAATGGGAACCTGGAAAGAGAGCAAACCATATTTAGTGGAAGGCCACTCAGCTTTAGACAATTGCGAGTGCGACCCATTGAACCCAGGACTTTCAGTGCGAAGTCCCAAAAATAAACCTTGTAGGAAAAGAATCCCACAAGGAAAACGAACCCCACCCTCCCAAGAGGCAGGCAAGGCACGTACTCTGACCCCAGGTCAATAGACCTGAAACACCGGATTCGGGAAGGGTGGACTGACCCCCCTGTCGTATCGCACATACCCCAGACAATTGTTTAGAGGAGGAGTATCCCCGAGGATACTACCTTCTACCCCATGTTTGTACATTCTGTACTCGCCTAGACCCCGCACCGCAAAGCACAGTACAGTTACCGACAGATTGTGGCGTAGCCAAGCCGATAGAATAAACCTAGGAAGGCAACCCATAGGAAGCATTATCGAGGAGGCAAGTGAACCTCCAGCCGCCTCTGGTTGCATTAAAAAACAGATAGCAAAAGAAATTATTTCATTTTCCATAAATGTATAACTGACAATTTTAACTCAACGTTGAGTTGAGTTACCAACTTTACATAGTGCATGCCACTAAGTGAGCCCATTAAAATATATGCAGGTAGGAGCTACGATATTCTTCAGTGGTTGATTTCAACCTCAGTTTATCGTGAACAGCATTTACCTGCCTTCACTGCATCATTGAACACACTATTAAAAATTCATCTTATTCCTTCCTCTAAGCAAGCAGAATGGAAGATTGACCACAAAGACTGCCTAGTTGAGTCCAATGCTTCAGTGGTGTAAACTCAGCTATAAAACCTAGCATGGGATGAATGCCACAGATTAATCTTTCAATGATCCCTCGTACCTATCAGGCCTCTTTACCATGTACAACAGAATCCAAGACCACAGTCCACGCCCATCTTCGCTGCCTTGATGTGTCTGTCTGAGGCATAGAAATTCCACCACCACCACCACCACCACCACCACCACCACCACCACCACCACCTACATCAGTTTACCAGCAGTCAGAAGACACCCAGTCATCCAATGCATCAGTGTGCCTGCAACGTCCTCCACCAGCACAAACAAAATTACAGAGACGATAAATCAAAACAGGCGATTGTGTTCCAATGTGTGCTGTTACACTATCCACATTGAGTAGGGCCTTGGTGCACACCAAGAGACAAATAACTGAATTGTCTTTGTAACTTAAAAGGCAATATGTAAAAATAAGTGGTAACACAGCAATTTAGAGTGCATGCGAATATGCCTGAACCACTTCCAGTCCCTATCACCCCAATGCTAGTGGCCTAGAACAAGCCAGAAATGTACTGCTAGTAACTCTCCTAGCTTGAGATAACAATTGTCAACATGAAGCACCTTTTGCAATCTAAGAGAATGTCACAAGAGTAAAAAAAAAAAATATATTTTTAAGTGAAATATTTTTATGAATCTGGTAAAACTGGTGTAACTAGGGATATCAATTCAAGAACGACAAACTAGCATATGCTTGGTATACAAATACAAGTTATGCAAGACACATTCACTTCACTGCTGTGAGCAATACCCATACAAGAATGAAGGGAAAAATTTCCATACTAACCGAAAGCAAAATGAAAAAAAAATTATAGCCCAAGCAACAGAAACATAAATCTGACTTACTCTGAAATAAATAATGTAGTTTTGCAAATTGGCAGTTTTACAAAGTATATTCTGAATATGTTACTCAATTGTGGCATTGGTTCATTCCCGCTTGCTCTTTCATATAGAGAAACTGGTATCCAAAATCATTATTTTGACAATATCTCCTTTCCAGTACATCTTAGACAAAAAGTAGTCGTTACAAAAGCATAGAGCATCGAATTTTCTACAAGTAGTGTGTGGTAAATTTCTTTGTGAAGTGAATAGTTTCTGAACTAATATTGTTTTAATTAGAGTGCATTTTAACAAATTTCATAAATAGCCCTCTTGTCACCCAAAATTGTATTAATAATTTGTTAGTTATTAATTGATCATCCCTTGTACTCATTCCCACAAAATTTAGGGTACATACACATTATTTTGATAGTTGCGAAAAAAATAAAGATACAAAGTGTACTTATTAGGCTGATGTGTTACATGTCCAACTGGTATAAAAGTGTATCAGAGCCATCAAATACCACTGTCTTGAAAGATTTTATGGCATATCTCAAGGAACAATATAACAGCACATGGAAATATGAAGTTCATGCATTATTTGTGGCAATGAAGATCTCAAAAAACTGATTAGTTTGTTAACTCAATAACATTCATTTCCGAAAACTGACGACATTATATCCATAGGCACTGGGTTGTTGAAGATGAGCATACTAATAGTCACATGTCTTTAGAGGTTGGCACAATTGGAGTTTAAAACACGATTGGCAGGGACTTTGACTGTTAAAATATAACATACGGACACACTGATTCCTCTGCCGACAGCAGCATCATAATTGACATTTGTGATCTCTATTGCATCACTATTAATATACAGTAGTCATACTGTATCGCTAGATCGGAATAATTTTTGGGAAGCTAGTGTTTCCTGTAAAATATTCTATACACTCTCATTGTCTGGGAAAATATCACCAGATATCCACAATGAGGAACATGCAACCATCTTTGAAACCTGGTTGACTCAATTTATCTCAAATGGTTCTTTCAAGGAAAAAACACAAGAGAGTAACATGAAAGACAGTTTAATCACCTACAAAAATTTTCCATACTATTTTTTTCTTTTATAATTAAAAAGTAACGATCAATTTTACAAAAACTAATAACAAGTAAGTCATCCAGTTAGTGTTAAACAAGTTATGATTATCTCTACATTTGCTTGCTGTACTTTGAAAGGAATGCAAATAATTATTATGTGCCAAGTTATAAAATTCTACAGTATATATTTATTTAACAATCAATAGAAAAAACATATTGTAGTGAGCACATGCATTTAGGATGTATCTAAATTCCTATTACACACGTTGAGAACTTGTAGGAGGGACAGAACAGAGAAAATTTTGCATAGGAACCCATGTCCAAAAACATATAATTTCCCCGCTATGAGACAAACATCACTACTTGTGGACGTGTGCCACATTTTCTGTGTCAATGAGTGGAGTGGATTAGACATGTTGTTGTTGCAGTGCTGCTGCGTTTACTTACAAGAACGGTTCGACATGGCAACCACCCACTTCAATACAAACATTATACCCACGTGCTGTAATGAAAGGCTACAGAGGCCACAGAGAAGCAGCCAGGGTGCAGTGTTTGGGAGATACGAAAGAAACAGAAACCGCCATGAGGTAATCTAGGTCAGTAGGCATGTATATAAGCGATGGGATCACAAAGTCAAGCCCCCCCCCAATAGGTCACCAGGTCGCCAAGCCAACGGTCGGCACGTCTGCAAACGAGGCCATGGCGGAGCCCTCGTACATCCGTCGTGCTGCATCATAAAGTGAAACGCCTAATTGAATGTGAGAAGGGGCTTAATAACTTGGACACAGCAGTAAATATTACAGTCAATATTACTATTAGTGTTAGAGTCTGCTTAGGAGTCTGAAGTTGAGACACTACAGCAGATATCTATATTGCATTGTAATTCATTAACTTACATTGCTTATTGTACAATGTATAACTTGAATGTAAAGATAACGTAAATTGTATCATTCATACAGTGATGTGAATTAAAGTGCCTTTGATATTTAACGTCTAGTATTTCACTGCATTTATATATCAGTCACAAAAGATAATCTTTAGACAGTTAATTTTGTACCTCCACTGGTTAGGTAACCAAGGAAGTGCAAAATTGGTGGAGGCACCGTTCATTTCCATCTTTTTTATGATACCCAAGCGTGTAAGCTCCACCATCCCCCTTTTAGCAGCTTTTACATTAAAATTTGCATCTTTAAAGAGCTGGGTTGGAATTAAACTTGTGCCGGCAAATAAGAAAATAAAGATCTTTTAAATTGCTAGAATAGCCATAGGAATTATTTATTAATAGGGTTGTTTGAATGCAACTTTTTTCTAATGAAATGAAAATGAAAGATACATTAGGATCTTTCGTGAAACTGAAACGAAAATTAAAAATAAGCTCATTAGATCTCAGCCATATAGAAAGATTAATGAACTTCATAGCATTTTAGCAAGTTACTCATTATAACAAATTTGTTGCAGAATTGAACTAAAAAAATGATGGATGTAGAATATTTAACACAGGGGGTCTTGCCTACATTTAATTTTCGTTTTATTCAGTTATTTCATTCTAGAAAATGAACAAGATGATTTACAGGCAAAAATTTTCTTTACTGGTGCACTAAATTAACATTAATTTAACACCCAAAAATTAATTGAAATCAAGAATATTCAATTCGTTACAACTTTCGATAACCAAATTTTTTACTAATAAGAAAATAAAAATTGTCATTTTTCGTTTTCCTTTCGGTATACCAAATATTTGCACAACCCTATTTATTATAACTACTTGTGCCTAGTAAAGTAAAGCGACAGTTGATATATACTCTTGTTTGTGGATTATAGTAGTAAAATCCTCATTAAAGCCAGAATTATACAAGATATTAAGCTCTTAACTTCATATTGTATGCACAAAGGAATTAAAGCAGTGTTGAAAAGGCAAGTGGCTGTCAACGTGTTACAAGCAAACAATCCTGCTTACCCAACAGCGTACGATTTTGCAGTAGTGCATTTAGTGTGTGGTCTATCGTGGTTTAAGGTAGAATACATTTTGCTTACTAGCGTGTTTGGTGCTTGTAATATATTAGTGTAAGCTAAATCAGTGGGAGCGCTTTTGGTTTCCAAATTTTGTAGCAAAAGGTGTCTACCACTCACTTAGTAGAAAGCATGTTCAATCCTCGACCGGGTCACCGGATTTTCGCAAGTGGGAATCGTGCTGGACAATGTCATTGGTTGCTGGGTTTTCTTGGGGATCTCCAGTTTGCCTTGCCCTTTCATTCCGGCGCCATTCCATACTCACCTCAATCGCCCTCATCTGCTTTAAATACCTTGCTGTTAAGAGCAGACCAAATCTCTTCACTCACTTTCCTGTTATCTGCGAAAAATACTTTTTTTGTAAACAGCAATTATTGATTTGTCAGACACTAGGCAAGCTTTAGAGCACGCAAAGTCAGACACTGCTGTCAAGTTCAATTCATTAATGGAAAAAGTAGAGACATTAACATAAGAAAATCCAGACCTTATTTCAGAACTAGATAATAGATCAACAACGTTAACAAGAGGTTTAGTTGCAAATGGTCAACAAAAGATTAGTGACAAACCAAACAGCCATAGAGACACAAGAAATCTACGACAAAAACTCAAATATTCAATATCTAGTGCACACAGCCAACATAGTTACAAAAACATTCAATCATTTGTGGCAACATACATTAATACACAAACAGAATACACAAAACAAAATGGTAGACATACAGCCAGTGAAGGTTATACTGCAACAAGCAGAGAAAATCCCCACATTTTCGGGAGAAAACCAACTAAATGTAGAGGAATTTCTGGAACATTACACAGCAACTAACAAAATCAATAATTGGAATGAATGTGAAAAATAAAGGAGAATAAAACTCTATCTTGAGGGTATAGCTAAGAGAGCTTATGAAAAAACAGTTCAAAACATAAGAGGAGAAGAAATAATATGGGATGGAATTGCAAGGTCTTTCGACCTCTTATATTATAGGAGAATATACAATAGTATGGAGGTTACTATTACCATCTATGCAGATAAGATGATAGGTCTACAAAACGACGCGGTGGAGCAGCTAGTAAATAACTTAAAAAGAGTAGAGCTAGGATTGAAAAGATATAACGACACCATTATCAACACAGTGCACAGTCATGAGACAGAAAAATTGCGCACAGAAATAAAGTTGAAGGAGGAAATAGCTAAACTAACAGTAAAATCACAAGAAACAAACAAAGTAAATAAAAAAACACACAGCAAAACCAATTCAAAAGGAATTATAGAAGTCAGAACTCAGTAAAACAATACAGAGGTAATTACACTCAATGTGGAAACACTAGAGGTAAAACAGAGCACAAAATAACATACAACCAATAGTAATAATTCAAAGGGAATATACAACATTCTCAAATTGAGGGGATTCTAGACAACCACAGGGGTATAGAGATAGGAGAGAAGCACAAAACGAAAGAAAAGAGCAGGACAAAACTGTAACACAAAATAATAATAGAATATGTAACAACTCTTTCAGACAGGTGTATCAGGCAGCCAACTCAAGGAAAAACACTAGGCAGTCAGAATGCATAAATAACTAAAACTAGGTAACAAGGGGGAAGAACGCATTATCCCTATTAACAGTACAAGTATAAACTTGTTCAAAATCATATTTAGTAAAAGAGTACCAGAGGCCGATATTGCAAGTCACAATTCACAACAGGACGGCACATGTAGGTCAGCAAATCAAGCAACACAGAGATTTAGGCCAAATAAAATACTATAACATAAAAGTGTGGTGAAATCACAAATACATTTCAGAGACACAAGACAAAGTAGAAAAGCAAAAACAGAAAAGTTTTAAAAGTCCCTAAAAACAACAAGACAGAATACTAAATAGGACACACAGCAGTCGCCTGCAAGGGACCTTGGCAAACACGAGCGCTGCAATTTCAAGATGCAAGGCAGCAAAATTGCACGGGTGGAGTCACCCAGGAAGGTTATCGGACTGCACAGCAAGGCGCAGCAAACTTGCACACACTGTTTGGACCAATTTGTGACCTATTGCCGAACCAAGTGTTAAAATTTCAAACAAACATTATGGCAAGATTCAGTTATTTTAAAAACAGATTCTGAATGCAGCCGAACAAACAACGTATAAACACGGAAGCCAACAATCATTGTTACGGGCGAAAGGAAAACATACACACGGAACCACATGGCAATGATGATACAAGGCCACAGACACGCTTGATGAGGCAACAAAAGTTCCAAACACCAGACCCAGAAACAACATAGCCGTGGCGACAAGATTGCAAACAGGTAGTTGTAAAAACAACAACACAGCCTATGTTACTGAAACTTAAAGGGAAACAACACTATGCACTTTTGGCCACGGGGTGTAGCCGCAGTTGCGTAGCAAGCACTGAAATAACAAATCAACTACTTAGGCCTGTAAAACAAAAAGTTTCCTTAGTAGAGGCAACAGAATAAATAGAACCACCAAGTTTTAAAACAAATATTAAATTGAGCATAGTGGAAAAAAAATTTCACAAGACTTTCTAGTCATTGACAATTTTAAAATGGATGTTATATTTGGAGTGGACTTTATCAAAGCATACAATATGATACTATTTCTCAAACAGAATATGATGTTCATAAGCAGTAATAATGGTGACAAAGTATTGCAAGTTCCACAATATACATCAGTACCAGAAAATGAACAAACTGATACTATACTATAATACATAAATAGAATTGACTCAATAGAAGGGGAGACATAAAAAATGTCAAAGGTAAAATAAACAGAAATTTCGATGCATACCAGAAAGGAGAACTTGTAAAAGTTATCAATGAATTTATCAGGACAGATTTGCTAACAGAATATTAGAACTAACGGAGGCTAAGAACTAAAAAATTAAATTAGATATGATAACAGAAAATCACATACATACAAGACCGTATAGAACTAGCCCAAAAATACGGAAAGAACTATAAAACGAAGTAACGATATGGAAGCTGTACGGATTATCGAACAATGGGATTCACTTTATGCTGCGCCCAGTTTGGTAATTGGGAAAAAAGAGGGTGGATTGAGATTCCTAATGGACTTTCGTCAACTAAACTAATATTTAAAAAGGGTGAAATATCCACTCCCCAGAACAGAGGACATTCTAAACACATTACAAAACACTAAATACATTACATAATTAAACCTATTTTCCGGATTCTATGCTATCCCAGTTAAGAAAAAAGATAGACACATACTAGTGTTTACAATAGACGGAGTAAGACTCTATTAATACAAAAGAAGGCCAATGTGATTAAGCTCATCACCCCAATATTTCCAACCATTTATTGTCATTTTCTTAGGACCACTAAGGTGGAACACTGCCATAGTGTATATAGATGACATATTTATAATAGGCAACACTTTTAGAAAACATATATAACTAATACACGTAAAGTGCTAAAGAGATTACGAGAATTTAACGTCAAAATTAAAGAAAAAAAAAAGTTCATTCACACAACCAAAAATAAAAATTTTAGGTCATTATATAACACCAGAGGGAATTGCCACCGACCCAGAAAAAATCAAAAGCATACAAAAAATAGCACCACTGGAGAACTTCAAAGAACTAAGGACATTTCTAGTGATGACATCCTATCTGTAACGGTACACACCTAATTACGCCACAAAATCAGAACCGCTCATAGAACTCACGAAAAACAGTACACAATATAGGTGGGGAGAAATAGAACACAAAGCTTATCTAGAATTAAAGAACACTATATAGAAGGTTCCTTAATTACATTTTGACGAAAACAAGACCACAATTCTTGCATGCAACACATCGCAGACAGCAAACAGCGGCAATATAGGCTGTTCACGATAAAGTGAGCACTTTTTAAGGCCCTTCCGACAGGCATTAACCGCTAATAAATATATATTATTGCAGCCTCAGGAATAAAATTTTGATGGTGATTAAATGTATACACTGTGTTTATTGTTCACATTGCAATGTTTACATTAAAAAGCAGCAATAAGATGGAAATTGGATAAAAGGAAAAATTCATAAGGGCCTTAAATAGTGCTCACTTTACCATGAACAGCATATACTGATGCAACAACAGGATAATAGTAAGCAGAAAAACATTACAGCTTTTAAATCTAAAAGTTATCAATAAACGAAACAAAGTGGTCAACTACGGAAGAAAGCTAGGCTCGATAAAATACTTTTGTAACTATTTTAGGCAGTTTTGTACGGAAGATCATTTATTATAGAGACAGATCATGCAAGTCTTAGATAATTGAAACCTACGGCAGAATATAATATCAGAATACAAAAAATGGCAATTGCATTGGTTGAGTATAATTTTCAAGCAAAAATAGTACAAGGAAATCTAAACACACTAGCACACACAATGAGCAGAATACCAACAGTAGGGCTAGAACTACTGTTAATAATATCAGATACAGAATTAAAATATAAATGAGCAAATGTAAAAGTATATATAAGGTGCTAGTGGAAAGCTTGTACCAAAATCCAGAGAAAGAAATGGTAATAAGGCACACTAATGCTAAATATATAACCAATAACTGGCAAGATATCAAAAATCTTTTTACCGAGAATGGGGAGTAGAGTTGCAATAAAGCAAAAATCAGTAAAAAACATAATAAACTAAGAGACTCTTCCTGTAAATTATTGCCCAAATTTTTCAAGTAACAATAAGAATTATACAGGAAAACAATCCAACTAAAGTTAAATTTACTAGTGTAGACCCCATGCAAAAATTTGAAATTGTAATAATAAAGTTAAAAGGTGCAACACATTATTTACCAGTGTACAAACATGAACAGCATTATATTAAAATTGAAAATGACCAAGAATTACTTATGTGTACAATACACAACAACACACAAAACTCACCATTTTCAGGAGAATACAAGTGGGATACACACATACAAAAACTAAAAATTACCTTAACAGAACCCAGTAAAGCAGAGCCGCAATATATAATGTTAGCCAGACGCTATGGTATAGCGGCAAACGGGAAAATATATTTAAAAATTCACACACCTGTAGGCGAGAAGAAAATTACATTAGCACCCAAATACTACATAAATGAAATAATAGCAGTCCACCACGACTCCTGACTAGGCGGAAGTCATTTTGGGGCATTTAAAACACTTCAAAAAATCAAACAGGTATACTATTGAGATACAATGAACAAAAATATAAAGAATTACATAAAGAATTGCCATATTTAACAGCAAATTAAACCCAGTAATCAGAAACCCACGGGGTAGTTACAACCTATCAACCACCACCCTTACTAAAGTCATGGGCTTTGGATGTCAAAGGTCTGCTGTAAAAGTCAAGAAAAGGATACTGTTAATATTAGCCATGACCAAGTTTTTTAGCAGATTTGTTGTAGCTCAGAAGGTTAAAGCAATTGATACGGAGACATGCACAAATTTAATTCAAGATGTTGGTATGGATGCCCACAAGAGATTTTAGACGGACATCATTCAACAAGCTCATAATCAATTATTAAAGAAATTGCAAATAAAAAACTTCAGACCACAGCGTATAATCCAGCATGTAATGGATTAGTGGAGGCAATGAATAACGTTTCACGGAAACAGCTTACGACATGCGCACATGAAGATCCCACAAGCTGGGACAAGTACCTTGACATTATTGTATTCAATTATAATACAACTACAAAAGTCAACACCAAATTTACACTGTTCTACTTATTACATGGTGTAGAAGCCACACAGTCACAGCACGTGTTAGCAAATAAATACTCCCAAAGGGGACAGTACTGGTGTGATAAGCCAAAATCACTCTGCTGTCCGAGTTCCTTCAATCACCACCAGTGGGGTGCGCGAATCGTAGGAAACGGCACCACACAACGTGACACATCTTGTTGGGGCAGTGTGCCGCTCTACAATGAAGTGTGGATCATGGCTATGGGCAGGATATCTCCAGACTCAATTTCGGAAGTTGTCTGCACCGATTACTCTACCACATAGTGGTGTGAAAACAAGTATAAATGATAAACAATTAATAATTTACTGATAATGAATATAATTTCTGGTGATAAGGGAGTATTTACATAATTTATAGAAATACACACTAATTAAAAAGAGAATTCAAAAACTATTTACACCATTAAAAAATGTTTTATACAAAACCTGTACATAATGTGAGCCTCTACAAATTTTATAATATAATTACTTTCTGTCTAGGAATTAAGGAGAATAAGAGAGAATGAAAAAATTAGTTTTGGAAAGTATCTCTTAATATGGTGGAGTGAATAAGAGCACACCATGGTTGCAAATTTAGTACAGTTTACTGTAGATCTATTGCTATTCAGGGGACGGCCAAAAAATATCCATACATGCAGGATTTCAGCAGATGAGGTTTCTGAGATGTACATCAATAAATTACAACTTCTGACCTTATAAAACATTATGTTGCATATAGTAAGAGCTATATATTATCCGTGAATAAAGTTTAGCTAAAAAACACAATAAAAATGGGAATTTTAGAGAAAGTATTATTGTAAATAAGCCATTAAAAAAATTTTCCCCAAACTCGTTTAAATAAATAAAATAATGTCTCAAAATACAGTATATAATTAACTGTAATCTGACACCAAATGCAAGCTGACCTAAAACTTTCAAACCCTCTGAAAATTAAAATAATATGACACCAAATGCAAGTCAGATTTTGAATGTCCCACACGCACTCGTTCAGCTAAGAGAGCACGGAGAAGTTATTGATTGGGCAGTGTGCACACGGCGATGGGTGGAGGAGGGGTGACAGTGACGTATAGGGGTAATGCACCCCTATATGTCGCTACTTATTGCTGAGTGCGACACCTTGTGGCCATGGCAAATGTCTGTCTTTTAAAGTAATTAATTATATTTTACTGCAAAGACAACTTGTAATTATGAGACAGGAATGAATAAATAAGGTGATTATAATGTATTTCTTCACTGTCTTTAATAATTAATCATTCAGAAACACGTTTTCTGATTTTCCCTGTCGTGAGTTACACAACACTTGGCTCGATCCTTACCTACCCATTATTAGACAGCAAAAGGTATTAAATAGACCCTTACATTTTATCAGTTTATTCAAAGATGCATGTCTATTGGAATAAATCAATATAAATCCTCCAATTTCCTGCAACAAGTTACTGAAAATGAACTTTGCACTACAAGTCCCTCAATGTTCAAACAATTTTTGATGACAAAGGGGAGGTCAAGTATATGCTTCTGGGCATATCATTTTATTTGCGATGATACTGCCCTTTGATAAATATTAAGTTTTGACCATGTTAATTTTACGCCAGATACAGTGAAACACCTACCTTATGGGAAAAACAACCTTTAATCACAAACGAATACATCTTTGCAAATAATAATTCCTAGTTAAAATTTTTTGCGTAACATTTCCAAGTAAAACCATTTGCTTTGAAATACAAGTGATGATAGGTGAAACTATTTTGAGTGGCGCATAACCTTGGAAAAATTACATTCGCCAGACACACTTTATTTGCTCTGCTGCCGGCGGGCAGTGTGGGAAGGCAAGCTAAGCGGACGGAGAGAGAGCGAGAGTGAGAGCGAGAGCGAGCGCCGCGCGAGAGAGAGAGCGCGAGAGAGAGCGTGAGAGAGCACGAGAGAGAGCGTGAGAGAGAGCGCGAGAGAGCATGAGAGAGAGCGCGAGAGAGAGCGTGAGAGAGAGCAAGAGAGAGAGAGAGGAGAGAGAGAGAGAGAGAGAGAGAGGGGAGAGAGGAGAGAGAGAGAGAGAGAGAGAGAGCAGAGAGAGGAGAGGAGAGAGAGAGAGAGAGAGAGAGAGAGGAGAGAGAGGAGAGAGAGAGAGAGAGAGGAGAGAGAGAGAGCGCGAGAGAGAGAGCGCGAGAGAGAGCGAGAGAGAGAGCGCGAGAGAGAGCGAGAGAGAGAGCGCGAGAGAGAGAGAGAGAGAGAAAGAGAGAGAGAATGTGCTTTATATTTTACTCGACAAAAACTTGCCCTCTCGACGGCTTGTAAGGGGATGAAGGAAGGTGTGCAATAGAAAGACAGAAAGAAGGTTGAGAGAGAGAAGGCTAGGTCGCCACGCTCGTTGCTATAGGTAATCACTTCCCCTCTCGTCAGGCGTGTAGGCGAAGTAGCATGCCAGACTCAGACAGTCGTAGCATGACGCAGTGTCAACAGACATGTTGGGAAGACCAGACACTAGACAACACGCCACAGAGCAGTAATAAATGGTGGCATGCATGTCGTATTTCACAACCAATTACTAGATGTTTGTATAAACAACCAACTAAAAACAACAGTTGCGGCAAATATTAAGTGAAGGGACCCTAAATATACTTTGATTGAGACACCATGCGATAAATTATACAAGCGGTTTATGTTAACAATATTTACATAGGGATTTTGCCAGGACCACAAAAATTGTTGTTGGATGCGGTTTATCGATACATGCAATAACGATACATCGAGAGTCAACTGTATATTATTCAGCATATGAATCTTTGTTAAATTGCCAATTTGCACAACTCTGCAATTTTCTTCCAGGTAAAACAACCTGTTGCTTGGACTAATTCTTATAAGCCACGCCAAAGATTAACAGAGATTAGGTTTCACACAAACACATTGGTACTCACCAGTAATACCAAATAGACACAATTATAATCTGTGCAGGAGTGTCTTCTGCAAAAAATGTGTCATCTTCCATCATCCCATCATTGTCCTCTTCTCCATTAGTGACAGGTACAATGGACACATTACGGTGACATTGTCCATGCTTGTTAGTGTCACTGTACAGGTAGAAGCCGTTACCTGATACGTACAAATGCAGGTATGTATTAACTAATAAAACCTATTAATGCAAGGGTTTACATTAGGGATTTATTACTGTACCATGCACAATAAGCACGACCAGTTGCATTTAAAAAGTGGATATCATAGCATAATAAAAGGCACCATATTTGTCTTTTCTTTTTACAGTAACCTAAAAACAATTATTTTGCATACATATGCCAGCTAATTTTCCAATATGGATTTACATTTGAAAGTGTAATGAAACAGAACCAAAGGATCAAAACCAAATAGAAATTCTGTTGAATAAATGGGATATTTTATGTGGCAGCATACTGACCACTTCAATCTCTTTCACTGGCCTGAATATTTGTTACTTGACAAACTCAATCTGTCTCCTTTTGATTATTTTACTCCTAGGTCCTCTCCAATAATTTAATTTTTTTCCTACACTGCCAGACAATAAAAAAGTGCACACACAAGGATGTATAGGATGGTACTGAAACTTTATAGAGGCAGTGACACAAGTGAGTAATACACATGATCACACAAACAGAGCAGGTGGACAATTACATATGGATCTGTGGTATGCCATCCAGTCATTTTTAATAGTGTATCGCACCCCTTGCACTACAATACACGCTGCAACATGGTCTAGAATGCAGTCCAGAAGAAGCCGGATGTTGAGCTGAGGCAAACAAGCTCATAACTGTAGGATGGTGTGATCCAAATCCCAGGTACTGCGGCACAGCAGTAAATGGCATTTCAACTGGTCCCATGTGATAAAATGCGGACATGTCAGAGGAAGGGGGAGCCAGGCCTTCGTAGTGTTTGGACATAACGGAGGCAGTCCTGGGAAACGTGTGCCATGTGTGGTATGAAATATCGCACCAGGAATGTCAGCCAGAAATGGGAGCAGATGGGGCATATGATCTCATCTACATACTGCTGAACTGTCGTTCCATGTAACATGACAAGAGTAATCAGCTATCGTAGGCTATGACTCCCCAGAGCTATAATGCCTACTGTGAGGGAAGTGTTCCGCTCCATATTGACATTGGGATTGTGACATTCATCAGGGTCCTCTATACCTGAATGTGATGATCATGAATCCCCATAACAAAGTGGCACTCATTACTAAACACTACACATTGCCAGTCTGTGGCGTTCCACATTACTCTATCCTGGCACCACTGCAAATAGAGCTGCCATTGTTGCAGAGTTAATGGCAGCACCCAATGGATGCTGGGATTGCTGATTTGCCTGTGAAAGGTATCGGGAAATAGTTAGCGGGCACACAGGAGCCCCAACACTGGTGAGTATCCTGGACCAGGTCACCAAGGGATCCCTCCGTGCCTGGCCCACAATCCACTGATCATCTTTACTGGTAGTAGACATTGTCCATCCTGAGCCAGTCCTCACGCATTCAATGCTCCCAACAGCTTCCGACAGTATGGTCCGAACAAACCACATATAGTCCATTCCCAACTTGAAGCGAGTTATGAAAATCAACCTTTGAAAAAACACTCTATGTATAACATGTCAACCTGTTTTTTCAATAACCTGTATTCCACAAATATATAACACTGCGGTTAACTTTAGAGTACTGTATTATTGAATAAATGAAACTTTACCTTAATATCTTCTATAACTTACAATATCTATTCCATTTTAAATATGAATTAACAACAGCAAGAGCAGCGACGTGTTGGTAACGATCAGTAAGAAATAGTTCAAAGTTAAAATATTATTTTAACTTAGTTTATTAATATACTATTTGTAAATTAAATTGTACCTTTTGAAATATTAAAATACTTAGGTAGCCCCGATAGCAACATATCTCATTTTTAAAAATTTAAAATAACAGAGGAAATATCACAAGTAGGCCGTAATGGTACGGTGTTGTTTTATCGAGCAAGAAAGCAACTGAAAGAAACCGCCTGCTGGACGAGGCTTGTCGCTCTCTCTCTTTCTTTGTCTCTTTCACATTCAGGAAGTTTCACTTTGATAGTACGCAATAAATTATATTTGTATTCAATTGTAGCATATTTCATACTTGTTACAGCAAAATAATGATTTTTGAATATGCAATTTACAATTGAAAAGAGATTTTTTAGATATGATGGCGGGCAGTTACCTACCTAGTGAAGTTGGCAGACGTGGCGAGCCATGACATGGCGTGTTGCTTTTTGCCAAACGAAACGTAAATTATTCTTACTCCAAAAAATACTTCAAATTACCACATCACGTTTGTAGATGTTGTGTTATTTAAACCTATCTAGGCAAGTTACAATGTTGTGATAAATCTTTGTTACCATGACAGTAATAAAAATACTGTGATGTATGTTTAATTAATCACTGTGTCTGTGAAATGGCGTACCTTTGTGCATCGTGGTTGATACGCTGGCCCTATGTACGTGTGTGCGTTATTTCAAATATTTGACTAGCACTATTTATACGTTTTAACTTTGAACTTGTTTTTATGACAAAGTTAATTAATTACATCCACGTCTGTTTATCACAACATTGTACCTTTGCCCTAAGTGGTTTGAAACACAATAGTGTAACGTAATTTACCACAATCCCAGAAGAAATATATTAAGCCCAGCCCAACAAATTTCAATAACCCTAATAAACAGTAAGTAGCAATACATAGAAATGTGAGCAGAATATACATTACCGTAGGCTTATTTGTGTGCATGTTCACTGCTATCTTTTGAGTTTGTATGACAAAAATGAGAAACCCGAGTGGCGTGCTTGAATTGAATGTCCCTTTTTCGCTTGACTGGTTGTTCCTTTATTTTAATATTTATTCCAACTGAGGCCGTCCTTTTAAAGAAATGACCAAACACATATCAATAACAAAGGGATAATTAGTACAGCCCTTTACCTTGCAGTTGTAACAGTGTTAAACACAGTCACGGTAAAATATTAACGTGTATTACATGTACTGAGCTATGTTGTGAAAAAGAAATATGTTAATGTAAAATCACTGTAAGAACTGTCGTCAATTCAGGCATTTTTAAAACGTCATAAAGCTGACCTAAATAATGTTAGAGGCCTAAACTGTGAATATTCGTACGGAATGGTTTTTGGAATATGACAGAATTCTTTGAGAAGCTTTAAACAGTAACAACACATTTGACAGGTATAAAAGTAGAAGTCACATTTCAATGTTTATTATTAGGTATCGAAAGTACACGAACACATGTACACACACAATGACAATTAAAACATTGATTTTGACAGATGCTACATGGCAATGTTTGTTTATGTTTGGCGTAGGGATATGAAATGGGCCTGCAAGTAGATATTTAGCAGGGCTCCGAGAATGTAGTTTCCAGTGGGGAATGGAATATAGTAGGCTATACAGCGATATGATCAGCCTAAGGTTTTCAGCCTGAGGACGAGTCCTTTCTTGAGGTCTGCCAATGGTGTAAAGCAATGTCTTTGGCATTTCCCCAACATTCTTCTTCACTCTGTTCACTTGCTTGGTATCGTCAAGTGTTTCTCGTATCAATATGGCTTCGACTACATTCCAGTGTCTAAGACCGTTGCAAGCACTACTGCCAAATGTGTAGTCAAATGCAAATGCATACACATGGGATCATATGAATACCAGCCTGTTTTGTCGCTATTTACATAGTTTTGTTGTTGTTGCATGGTTTATACAATGTGTGCTATTTTTGTTGTTCTGGCAATACAATTCCTGTAATCTTATCCAAGGTGTGACATCTGGACATTACGCTAGGTTTTCATATCACTTTTACACTACTCATTTTTAGCCTACTTTTTGAAGGAAATATAGGTTTATGCAATCACCTTAATGTTCTGTCTGGAATGTATGTCCACACACCCCCCCCCCCCCCCTTAATAACTTTTAAACCCAAAAACAGAATTTCACCAAACTAGGTACATATATAGTAATTAGTAACTGCATCAGACTTAAGTTTTTTAATCATACTAGGTACTTATTTTCAAAATGGTGACAATTAACAAATTTTGATCTATCTCGGGAACCATTTAACAGATTAAAAACCAAATTTGATATGTTGAGAGTGCATGATGTAAGCATTGAAATTGTAAAATAATAATGATATTAATCTACCATTTTGAATAAGAAATCTGCATGAAAAATAAAGCTTTTTTTCAATATATCTCGGTAACTACACAACGGAATAGGTTCTCAAGACCTCAATGATAAGAGCCGTCCAAATCTCTCCACTCCACTACACAACCGATTTGTGACAAATTTGGCATAAAAGTACATAATAATATGGTATTAACATAAACTGATATGTTTTAGTGGGTAAGAATATTATTTTTTCTAATGGCGGTCATACAAACATTTTAGACTACTATGCTATATCTACGAAACCACATAACAGATTTCCACTTAAATTTGTATGCTAGCAGTATCTATTACAATCATTAAATGTGTCTATCTAGCGCCTCTTTTATACAGTCCATTATGTAAACTGACATGTTTTAAGTAAATCAGACACTTATTTTCCAAATGGTAGTTATATAAATATTTAATTTTATTATTCTATATCTGTGAAACCAAGAAATCAATTTCAAATTTATTTTGTATGCTGAACGCATCTTTTACAACAATCAAATGTGCCTATACAGAGCTTCTTTGTCCATAATTTTGTAAGCCAATACCCATGAATAAATTAAGTTTTGTCTAATCTCGGGAATAATCAACCTTGATGCATGCCCAGATAGGCTACTAGGCACGGTGGTCAAGGATTTTGTCCGCTAAAACAAAAGCGGATGGTCTAGATGGCGAGAAACAAGGGGTGTTGGCTAGTACATACTTATTATTGCTTCGTGGGTGCCATGGTCGTAGTGGGTTTTACCCAGACGTAGCGAGCTTGGCCTATGCCGAACTGGAGATTCCACAGATGAGCTTCGTTTGTACAGAAGTGGACGTTGTCCTAGCCGAATCTTGTAGCAGTGGCGGTTAACAATCATTTTACAATGGGATGGCACGAGGGATGAATTCGTATACACGGAGATACAAATAAGATAGTTACCGGAGCAGTCGATACTGACTCGTGCATGAGTTGGGTGGTGCAGTCCCATTCCGCCTGTCACTCTGGTGTAGGTTGAGGATGTGCACTTAACTGTCTGGTGGCAAGGAATGCTGCGTTTTGTTCCTTACGTTTACGGCCGTGCCTACTGTCGTAACACATAGAGTCTCTGATCTTACAGTATGCTAGGTACACCTTGACGTGAACAAACTAAACACAGTTTATAATGTCAGTCCAGTTTTGGCTTGCTGACCAGGCTCAATTAAATCTCCACTGATCCCCCACGCATGCGGGCTGATCAGACACGGAGAGCTATTTAGTTCACAGAGAGCTGAACGGCAGGTCTCAAACTACAGATATCCCAGCACTAACAATGCTGTGAGCTAATGTAATAACTCGAGACTGTCGCTTCTCTCTGGGTGAATGTGTTGCTAGTGGTTGTTGCTCCTCTGTTCTCTCCGCCGGCACTGGTACAGTGCTGTGACAGTCGGAAAGCAACATATGGCATTCTAATGGGTGTATAGAAAATTTGACGGACCCCTGAGGGGCGCCCGCTGTGAAGTTAATTCGGTTATATCAATTACCGAGTTCTTGTCAATGGTGTACATAGCAACCTGTGTATAGCAGGTAAACAGACAGATATTCTCAGAAATAAAAGTGGCAAGGTAGGAAACAAAAGTATGCTTATTGATGGTTCAATAAACATGCGACACATGCGACACATGCTACCTCCTACCAGGCAATTGAGTGCTGAAGGTTACTACGCTGGCCAGGTGTAGGCGACCTGGTTCTAATAGAAAAGCAGGAAAGAAATATCTAAACGAGAAAAGATATAATACGTCTAAACAGGTTCTGTGCAATTCCTAATAAGGTGGAGTTTGAACTATCAGGTGCTTGATCGTAACTATTCCCTTGCACAAGGTTGGACGGGTAGGCCTTCTACTGGGTATGAAATCGGGTGTTACGCAGAGATCCATCCAAATGGCTACGGTAAGTGCCGGTGCTGGCTTACCCTGTTTGGGCCCCAGGATTGACTGGCGGCTGGAAGCTGTAGCCACTCCTAGGACTACAGGCAATATAGTTGACTTCCTACTGGTCCTCAGTTGTATCTGCAGCTAAGCGTCTAGGTGGACGGCTGAATGATGCATGGAAACTGGTGTCCGTGCCACTCCCAAGGCAACCAGTAGGCTTAGTCGTAGGCTGACGACGACAGAATGTCATGCTCTGGCAGTGGGTGACTCGAAGAGGTTAGCTGGGTAAACTGCAAGATGAGGTATCAGCAGTACATGGGCAGTTTGAGCTCGCACTTGGTGCTTAGACAACTGAAAGCTGACGAACTTTGGTTACTTAGTAACTAGTCAGCCTCAGGTGCAGTAGCTGTCCTCTTGTCACTCCACTTTATGCCCCTTCTTAGGACGAAGGGCATTAACAGAAGGTTGTAATTTTGTCCTCTGCAAATCAGGGGAAGGCAACTGTTTTCCTAGATAGAATTTACACAGATGCAATTAGGTCACTCCTTGTCAGAACTATCACTCCAACCGGTGGATTGATGCGGTGGATGGGGTGGGTTACCTGACTCGGGTGGCCTAACCATTTTGTTATTTAGTCTTGCTAGTGGGGGACTCTACTGTACTGCAAACCACGTACTCTTCAGTAACCTGTGGTGTTTCATGACTTACAGGCTGTCCTTGTTTATGGGATGGCCTACAGTCCTACACTAGGGTCAGAAATCAGTTCAAAGCCACTGTCGTTTGCATCTCACTTGAGGGAAGGCGTTTACCAGGATTGAGGGGGTACAGTTTCACCCTAGAATGAGTACTCCGAGGTTAGACTAGAAAAAGTTTTTATTTAATCCAGAATAAACACAGTGACCCAAACTATCTCCTGCACTTTACCTTGGTTGCTATATAACCTGCGGAAGTTAAAGTTAAAGACTGATGAAGGAGACCTGTAAGAAATAACGACAACAATCAATCAGGTAGTTATGGAAACAACTGACCCTAAATGACAGCAATCTTAATCCTGAAGAGACTTGGGTGTCACTACTAAAGTAGTAAGTGAGGTTAACTGAGGGTGGGGGGAGCGTAGACTCTTTGGGGGTAGCTGGTTGCTGGTATCCAGAAGACGTATAGTCGCTGGTGGTTCCTCGTGAAGAGGATGGTAGGCAGAGAGATTCAGCACAAGTTGTGCGGAAATGAGCTCCTCAGGAAGGAGGAGTTGTCACAGAGCCCCAGCACTGGAAGGTGCTGGTGCAAGCTGCCCAGGAACAACTGTCTTTAATGAGAGTGTGCGGCCTTATATATTCGTGACCAGCATACGCCTCGGGTCTCATCTGCCTTCGGGTGGCTTCGGTTGCTACCCCCTCTCTTCTTGCGCAGCGCAGCCTAGCTGCACTCCCTCGAGGATGGCAAGAAGCAGGGTAGTTTTTCTTGTTGTGTGGGTGGAATCTGACGTCCAGTTAAGGGCCACTTAAATGTCTTGTTTTGCTTTGCTTCATAATAAAAGGTAATTAAACTGCGCATGTGTTTGGTATAAGGGGAATCTGGTAGGTCAATCACAGTTTTCTTGGGTATTCATGTCTCTAATAAAATGCCAGTCGGTTCTGGAGGCTGGCTATATCTGGGTTTGATGCTCAGTTTGGGCTACGTGACATTGCGCATGAAGGGGTGAAGTTATAATAAATTACACCAAAAAAGCATACGCGTCAATCCTCCCCCACCTTTACAATGGAAAATAATCTTATCGGTTCAGGGCATTTATTTTAAGTTTGTCGAAACGGAGCTCCCGATTGTGAAATAACGATTTGTCATATTTCCGGGTTTTGGTAGTTTAAGTTAAAGATGACTTGTCGATTCTCGTGAGAAAATGACCAAGAGCACTCGACAGCTATATGTTGTCGAAAGCCGCATCCCGATCGGGAAGTGGAAATTCAACATGGCGGGTGAGAAGCGTGGTGGCTGAATTTATTACATATCATATGGTTTCGTACTTCTTAAACATAACATACAAAAGGTTACAATTATGTGGAACATTATTGTATGCATCTTATTGTATTCACATATGTTTGGGAGTCTGAAGTTATATTTCTGTATTGTGAGTTAATAATGTAGTGTAGCAATGGCAGAGGTTATGCGTTTATATGAGCATTGTGTTGGTGTTGTTGGAATAGTGAATTGGTAGTTAATTATTTGTGTATTTGCTTTCTTCAAGCATAGTTGGTAGTAGTGCATTTTCTTGAGTGAAATGTACAATAGTAATAGGCACATGTATACAGATTCGTAAAACTGCTAGTTATTTTTCTTAAATGCTGTCTGCAATGAATTGAAGAATATAATTTACATAGTTAAATTTGTAAGTTTCAGGAAACGTGCACAGTGTTGATTTTACTGAATAATTCTGCAAGTAATTTATTTAATGCTAGCGACGAACAAACGTGATTATAGTGAAGCAACATTACTATAATTATTGCAATGCATGTGGCTTGAAAAAGCCATACTTTCCACACTTTTGTAGTGCGTGAATAATATTTATTTGTCTATATCGTAAATGCAACGAGTGTAAGGTTAACTTTGGATAGTGTGTGTGTATACTGCTGCATCTGTACAAATACGAACAGCGATATATGTATCACGTTTTGTTTTTCATTAAAAATTACAATAATGTAAATGTTATTTCCATACGAGCAAAATTTACCACTGCTCCATCAAAAAAATATGCAACTCAAAATGCCACACTCTCGTAAGAGCATAAAAATAATAATGTCTCATGAAAGACGTTATAATCTAAAGCGCCCCCCTCCCCCTCACATCATCATACCTACGTGCAATAATAAAACTAATTAAATGAATAACTATATAGGCTACAGTCTTTGTGTACAATGCACGTCACTTCACTAGTAATGGGAATTCCTGCATTCCTAAAACAAATCAATTACACACTGTATTTTGCCTAATGTAATCTACTAAGCTAACTTTACAGTTGTATTTATTAAAATGACATTTTACATATTGTCTCCTATACATTTTGTTACATATATCACAGTGAACTGTAAGAGGGATGAGGGAATACCATGTAACAAATTAACTCATCTTTTAACAGTCGTTTTTATACTTGAAACAGTACGTTCTTTTAAAACAAGTAATATTTTCAACAGCCAACCTGTGTGTATAACAAATAACCATTGACCATGTGCCCATTTTCCTCGCCAAGCGTCTACGGTGAGATCGCAGCCATATTGAGAAATTTCACTCTAAATATCCCGCGTTACGCTTTAATAAATGGAATAGTATTTGTTTTAAATAAAACATTTTACAAATAATAGATGTATGTATGTGCACTTTTATGCGTTAACTAACCACTTAAAATGCACAGTTTATAAGAATAGCTTTACTTTAATCATACATTATAGCAGGCACGTGTGTTTGCATTTGTCATGTTGCCTGCCTGAACACCCGCAGGTGGGGAAGTGAGTTGTGGTGGGGTGGTCGGTAAAACCCGAGGATTGCCGAGGTAGTGAGGTCTCGAACCGATAGTGCACTTAGAATAGCTATTTGGGGACATTTTGCTCTCAATCATTTCAAACGGCTTGTCTCGATCAGCAGGATGCTGACTGTCGAGATCTACATTGAGATCTGCCAATATATTTCCCCAGAAACTTAGAATAAACACCCTAGAGCTGTAGTGATGTTGAACAGTCACTAGAAAGAGCTCTCTTACATTTTCTTCTGTAGCTCCTGCTGTTCCCAATGCTCTTAGTACTGAGTTACAGTTGTCTGGTTTTCTGAGTCGTTTCATCTCTCTCCTCCTGGTGGGCAACAACTCACAGGCAGGTGGCCTGCTATTGAATTCGGCCTCCTGCGGAGTAGGGTAATGTGTAATGCTCCGTTGAATTTTGGTGAATGCATGCAATCATTCTTACTTACGGTAAAGGACGCGATGATCATATAAAATAACTGAGGGCTGTTGGTACGCTATAAAGAACTACAATATTTTAACTTGAAACTGAAAAACCCATGTATATACAAAATTCTTAACACTGAAAAAGAAAAAGAATATACAATCCAAAACTCACAATGGATGTGCAGTGCCATGAAGCTGAAGGCGTGTTTGTAACGGGCCTTGCTCTGAAACCTCTCCTATGTGTTGCATGGCAAGTTGTTTACATGTGACACTGGCTTATTCTAGGCCGGTGCTAAACCTTCCGTTACTTAGAGAGGTTACTATCTTCACACCTTAAGAACTAAGTGAGTTACCTCTGAATTCTATTTACATTATAACTAACAAATTGGCATATGGGCCATCAAGAAAAGAATAAAAACAAACACATGGCACTCAACACAACCCTTAATCTCATTATTTATGTCCAATTTGTTTTCTCATCCTTGCTTTCATCTGTCAGTTAGTTGGCACGCCCCCACCAGCTTCTCACTCTTCCTCTGGCTTTGGGTACAATGCATGCTCAGGTATTATTGGGTAAAGGCTAGCATGGTTGAGGAAGTCAATCACCTTTGTCTACACTTCAGTCTTTTCATGAAGGTTTCACTGAGTTTTCATTATCATGTTAGCTAAATATCTATGCTGTCCTTCAGCACAGCACTTACTGCTTGTGGGTCACTTATTAGGATGTCTGTTCTGTCACTCGGCACTGGCTCATGGAGGCAGTTCTCGGGTCGGACTTGGTGCCTGGGTGCTGCGGGGCTCCTCTTACCTTCTTTCTGATGCGGTGGGTAGTTGCTCGGAACTGTCTGGTTCAGGGGCATGACTGGATACATCCTTCTGCAAAGACGTTGTTGGGGTGGCCATCAGAGTAGGGGCTCATCATCTTCCTCTGCCCCCTTGGCTCGGCTGAGCTCATCCTCTCCAGAAATGGCTGTGGGCATGGCCTTGTAGCCATCTGGCTCCAGGGAACCACAGGGCACATCCTTCTGCAAAGACGTGGTAGGGATGGCAGTCAGAGACTGGGGTTCACTGTCTTCTCCTGCCTCCTTGGCTAGATGGAACTCATCCTTCTCTCATATGGCAACTGTGGCATGTGTCTCACAGCCATCTGGCTCCAGGCACCACTGGGCACATCCTCTCTGTCGGCTTCAGTGGTCGGCATCAAGGTTGGTTGGTTGTCTTTGGCAACCTCTGGGTCTCGTACACCCTCCTAGATGGGGGTTCAGGTTTCAAGAGGAGGAAAAGAAGTTCTGATGTTTTTGAAATCACCTTTGATTATGCTTGGTTGACCACCACGGTGTGTTTGACTCCCTGAAATCTGGTGAGTTAAGTACGGTATCACCTGGCTTTCCACTCTCTTTGCTTGGGTCGTGCTGTCCTGGCTCTAACTTACTGCATGACTAATAAGACACATGGCCCCACATTGCGCACAACAAAATACACTTGACGCATGACGGTTGGGTTAAGGTGGTGGGTGTCACACATGAGCAAGATTTTCTTTAGGTGTCACATTAGAGACACAGGTTCTGTGCAAGTCTTAATGAGGTGGAGTTTGAACTATCAGGTGCTTGATCTTAACTATTCCCTTGCACAGGGTGGATGGATAGGCCATCTGCTAGGTAAGAAATATCGACCAAACTTTTTATGCTGACACTTGTATTTGATGCATCAGATACACCTACACAGAGCACATGTTAGGTCTTTTTGTACAATAGTGTCGAATGAGAAACTAAAGCTTTTATGCCAAATCCTGGGAACCAGTCAATCTACTTCCACCTAATTCTGTACACACGTAGTGCTACGGAAGGCAATGCAAACTTACATGATTAAAAGGGTCATATAACACAAATTTTTATTTCACGGTTTTTGTTGTAAATTAAAGTTAAAAGAATACAACAAAACCCAGTGTGAATATATTGCACCAAACCAGAGCTTTGCTGTAAGATAGATAAATACTAAGTGCACAGTGATGTCTGCTTTTTTTCTCTTTATTTTAAAGTTCTTGGATTTTCAGGTGCCAGATTAATGGGGTTAAGGTCAAGGTAGTAACACCCAACATGGTCACTGTTGTACATAACATGGTCAATGTCCTTTTTCCCAATTTTTAGATGTTTTCCTAAATTATGTTATGAATTTTCAAGGTCTAAGGTCAAGAAAAGAACATCCAACATTGCCATTCCGTATGCAACACGGCAGATGTAGTTACACTGCTGAATATTACAGATTTTTTATTTTGCATACCAAGGCCTATAAAACAAATACTGTATAGTCAAGAACGATCAACCAGATTTCTTGATTTATTTTTAGGCATTTTACCTGCTCCAAACAACTCCCTCTAAGCCTCACATTCCTGCATCTCAGCAGCCTATTCCAATTCCTTCTACACTGAAAGTCCCTACAAGGGGAAGCTACACTCCAGTGAAGACCACTACTAAGCTAGCACCGCCTAGGGCAACCTTGAGAATCATTGAGATCTCGCTCAGGGCAAACCTCCCATGAAATATCTAAAAAGTCCATTAAGAGCCGCATTAGTGGAGCAATTACTTCTTTCTCCTAGAGGGGAAAAAGGTAGAAACTGACATCCAGCTATCTCCAACAAAGTGAAACATCAATGTTGTTGAACTATCACAGAGATGAGTTATAAACTCAGTTAATGCAAACCGAATTTAACATCCATGTCTGATGCAAAACTCAAACCAGGAAATTCCAATAGCATAGTTCAACATTTTAACGTTTATGTGATAGAGACCAGCTGCAAATTCATGACTATAACTGATGCATTGTTTATGCCATTTTAAGGCCATGCACTATCTAAAAATTGGGATCAGGAAAACTCCATTCTTGTGTATAAAATGAAATCCTTAAAAAAACTTACATGATACATAATGCAAATATAAATTTACAATAGAAATAATTATGATCTGATCACACTAAAATATGAGAAAAGCAACTCACCATTGACGTATGATGAGCCATAAAGAACAGACATGGTTGTAGTAGACAGCTGAGTGTCATGATCAACATCACTGCTATCACTATTGCCAGGAAGGCCGAGACCAGTACCTGAACAAGCAATAAAGAAAATGCACACTTGATCATCTTATCTGGATGTCTGAATGGTGGAGTGTTTACAAAGCACTGCACCTACTTATTGTATAGCAACTTTCATCTCCTACAGCTGGTTAGGAGACAAGTTATGTAAAAATTGTATTAGAAATGTACAGTAAAATATAATTATAAAGTACTTCACTTTAAAGTACCTACTTTCAATATAAACTACATCTTTCAAATACTTGGAAGCTGTGATACTATTAAAAACTTTTACAGAATAAGTACTATTTTTCAATAGTAAAATAACTTTAAAAGAACTAAAAAAACCAAACTTTTATTTATAAATGCACTAACAACAGAAAAATAATTATAGTAGTTACACAATTTGTAGAACTTGTAAGATGTGGTCGAAACAGTCATAGTAAACTTTACTACAAATTAATATGTTGTATCAATTTATATTTAGTATATAAAAGCTTGGTGTGAAAAGTCAAGAGCCTTACACACAATATGTGCTTACTACACTTATGAAACTTGAGGTATAAGTTCTATATTGCGAATAGTTAAGAGCCTTACGGAAGATATGTGCTTACTACGCTTATGCAAATGAGGTATACATTCTATATTGAGCCAAGCTTTATATACTAAATATAAATTGATAAAAACATATTCATTTGTGGTAAAATTTATTACGTCTGTTCAACCACATCTTACATGTTCTTCAAATGTGCAACTACTATAATTATTTTTCTTTTTTTAGTGCATTTATAAATAAAAGCTTGGTTTTAAAAGTTTATTTTTCATTTTTAACTTTTTAGTTTCACCAATTTTTTTGTTATTATATTATGTAGCAATGCACATCTCGTGACAAACTTTATGTCTGTTAATGTGCATTGCTACAGACCCTGGTCACCATCTACAACCGAATTAGTCATCAAGACAGGTCCAATGAGGCCAAACTCGATATGCTTACAATGTGAGGAGAGAAATTAATTTAAATCAGCATTTCGAAGACATCATAGTTTCTCAAAAACTTTCGCCAACATAATATGAAAAATCAGCATTACTCCACTAGAAAACTATGCAACTCGACTCTGTGTGTGCAAGTGCATACGAGCACAGCTGATCGGACGCACAAATCCACCCTGCCATGATCGAGGCAGGCTTGTACTAACCACAAGGTCGACAGTCAAAGACAGGGAGGTCTGGCAACATTGCTGCAGCAAGCTCAACTGGATAATGGGAAGTGGTTTAACATACATACACGTGAAGTTACATAAAAGCTTGTAACTTCCGGCTCCATCATCAGACCAGCTCAGTGGTACCTTCACATTGTACTGTCATCAGAACTACACATGTATGCATTATTTCAGCTCAACTGGACAACGGTAAGTGGTTTAAAATCGACTTGCAGGATTTGACCTAAACATACCGACATACATCCAAGTGACCAAGTGGAGTTAAATAAAAGCTTGTAATAAAGTATTAAGTTCCTTCATGTACTCTGTATAGAGATTCTATCACATGTACTAAAAATTAAAATACAGCACGTGTACATTACGGTTATGTTAAAGTGAAATGACATAACCCAGTGAATGCCATCGGGCTGTCTTTTATTAAATTCATCTATGTGCAAGAGTTCCTTGCTGGTGGTGTCGAAGTATTATATCTGCAGTTAATTATTTTTGTATTTACATTGATGCATGCTGCCCTACTGCGAAGAGAGCCTGTGCCATCTATTGGATGACTTCGCTCAATCAGAAAGCACTGAGAGCGATTCAGGGCAAGTCAAAAGCAGCAGACAATCCTGTGGCTACAGGGTTGATTCCACGAGTTGGACAACTACAGACACACAAATAATTAACGCATTTAATTATTGAAATTTTACTGCCCGCTCAGAATTTGGCATTCGGTCACCACCCCAAAACCGAAGATTGTTTTACTCACCAAGCCACGGACACGCTTGAGTGAACACGCTAAAGCAATTAAGAAAGTTAATTGAGTCACCGCAGGAGAGCAGCACCCTGCTACCAGTGACGTTATCGTCGCTGAGCCTCGAGAGGAAGTGATAAATATGTCATCAGCCTCCATCCAGGGCAATAAGAAATGTGTGGTGCAGTCCACAGCCCTGAAATAATCTACCCCTGCGATAGAAGGCTAGCAACCCCCACACCCCTGTGACAGCCACAAAGCTGAAATATTGGATATATGTATAAACCCTCTACCCAGACTATGTCAGCCCATCCAACCTGCATAAGGTCGGAGGGCTCTCCTGGGTCTGCAGAAGGCCACCATCCTCTCCAGCCTGGAGAAGGCCAGACTTCCACTACAAGCTTGCAAAGGCTCTCATCCTTCTGCTCCAACTCCAGCAGCCGGCTCCTCCGGCAGCACTAGCACCTACCCCGCAGCCCGCGGAGAAAACGACCTTGGTGAAGATCCGAAGGTAACCCAACGTCCTTTCCAGACATAAACCACCCCTTGTTAACTCGCTGTAAATTACCACTTAGCTGCTTGGAATTTTATTTGAAGTTTGAAGTTAAACAAACAGGTTCGCCTTCACCTGACTTAATGTAAAATAATTGTAATTGATTATTTTAGCTTTGACTATAGACAACCGTATATCCCTGTTGTCTTCCATAGCCATAATAAATACGCTGTGTAAAATTTAATGATTGGTGAGGTAGTTATTTCTTACGCCACATATTCATTTAAATTTAATTCATTTTTTTTAAATTGAGAGCAATCATTGGTAACGGGCAGCTCAAAACACTAACTACGTGACCACTGCAGAATACATGCAAGTGGACCGAACCCATTAGGTTCCCTGGAGCTTGCATAAGGCTACAGTCTGCATAAGACCAGGACTCCTAACACATGTCCGGTGCGCCCGGGCATATCTGCGGAAACGCTCCGACACTAGCTAGTCATATCTCATGCTCATCGCCCAAGTGTGACTGTACAAGATGTGACGATCTGATTATCGCCACCAGAAATGTTTAGGTTTTGGTTAATGTTGGTAACTCTTGATAACCATAATGGTCAAACTTTTAGTAACCAGTTTTAGTCTGTATGGTTTCGGGTTAGTGTTTGTAGCTTTTGGTAACCAAAGTTGTGAATATTTTGGCACCTAGATTTTAGTATGTATTTTTATAAGAAAAGACTGGCCTTATTCCTATATTATCAGTATTTATGATTGCATATTTGTGTATCACGTATATATTTTTTGTAAGAAAGTATAATATAATAATTATGGTGATGTAACTTTTATGTTTGTTGTTTGCAAACAAAATGTAAAACCCAGTGTGAAGGATCGCCGTTAGGCTTTGCTCCTAACGGGGGCGTGATGTCACCTGGCCGGCTGCGCGGGTGTACCGCCAGCCAGTGTGTGGTCAGGGAGTCTGCTGGCAGGAGAGCAGCAAGCGAGTCGTGGTCTAGATGCAGAGCGGGATAATTGTGTAGTATGAGTCGGGCAATCGTTATGTAGGGAGGTCGTGCGGTGTGCCCTAGTTGGATGGCGGCCTGATAAATTGCCAACAGTGCTGACCGACGTGAAGTTATTGTTTGTGATGTATTATGAGAACAAAGCACGCCTATTAAAATTACGTGAATATATGTGATCATGCTGGCATTAAGTTGTGGTACAAACCAATCACATATTTTGTTAAAGACATTGTACAGCTAAGGGCCTAATGCAAAGCAGTTTTCTTGAAACACAAACTAACGTTTATGATGTGCCCAATCTCTTTCTTTTTGCCACTGAATTGACTGGCTATTCTGGCATGTTCAGAATGAGGAAATATTCACTAGTTTGGTTAATATTATCATAGTCCGATATTGTGAAGTTCATAACATTCATAGCAAACTTTTCTTTTTAAGAAGATGTGCACGGAGCTTTGCTATGCAAAAAAATGTTTAGTTACGAGTACGTAATTATTCACGGGTATGAATCGACCGTCAGTGTGGAAGATCAGTCGCCGGGCAAGGCGATAACTCACAGTGGTATGTAGTCATGGAGCAGTGTTCCTGATGAGCTGCTGGTTGCATTCGATGGTGACTCAAATTCTCCGAGGCTGTTCCCAAGTCGTCACATCTGGTGTTCTGTACATACGGCCACAACTAGTTTATTCGATACCTTATTCCTGCGTGCAAGTTTTGACGTGCCTCTGCAGCAGGTATGTCTGCGACGTCCTTTTTATGACGAGGTTGCTGGAACAATTTCTTACACTGTCATCGGGAAGTCGTCGTTCTGTGTAAATAATTGTGATCCCACTATGAGCGAAGACCTGCGATATTCCTATTGAAAATAACTGTAGTAAAGTGATAGGCCAAAAGCTTTTTAATATTATTTGTGATGTCGGAAATTCAAGTAAACTCATGCTCAGTGACTTTGATGGTGAAATATGTGCGAGCAAATTGAACACATTTTTAATGTTTCATGCTCTCATAAAATTAATTATCTGAGGTATGAAATATATTTTAAAGAAGGCCCAGAATTTTTAAAACTTTTTTTAATAACAATTGTGAAAGTTAATGTAATGCTTATGAATACTGTGTATTTGCTAACTTATCATTAAATGTACAAAAGTCACAGAAAATTGTCCTATGAGAACATTCTTTCAGAGTCACCTTAAGGAACTGTTAACTGAATGTTGTGGCATCTTAACTGCGCAAATGCACTAAATGGATTGTAATAATATCATGTATGTATGGGCCGCGGTACACGGGAAATTTTGAGACGAGATTGATTTCTGCCCTGCGGGGTATACAGGTGTTTTGTAATTAATGGTGCGAGTGAGACATGGTTGAAACTTCTGACACCCCTGAGGGGTTGAGGGGATCTCATAGACACTTCCCAGGAGGGCTGAGCCCCGACTGCTAGGATACAAGCGAGCTAGTCTAATCAGTTAGTATATGGGAAGAGCCCCCATTTGAGAGGAAGTTAATAAGTTCTCTATTTTATTTTACTTTTGTTTGTGATATTTCATTAGTAAAGAGTTCAGATGCATAAAAAAGGTGGTGATCACAACAGTCGCATTCGACGCCTAGCCCGACAGGCCCTACAGCGAGAACTATCGCAGTCAGGTGGTATACTTCACGTTGAATCCCCTAGCGAGCCCGCACCACTTCCACCCTAGCCCAAGGTAAGGTATGTCGAACCATGTTGAGAAGTTCCCTCAATCAACGAGAATCACGACACTTACCTGGACCCATTATTAGGGATTTGTTGGCCGTGGCCAAATTATGACTACGTAAGCTATTTAACCCCCCCCCCCCCCCCCCCCCCCAGGAAAGTTGCCAGGAAAGTGCTCAACATAGTCATTCACCTCAAACCCACGCGTAAACCCAAGGCTCCACTACCCTCCATTTCGTACTCGTTCGTAAGCCCATGAGGCCAGCCCCATATAGATGCCCTGGAAGTGAGTAGGGTACTATCTGCGGCAGTATGCTATACATCCCCATTTCCTTATAATTTTCATCTCCATTTAACATAATTTCATATAATTGCATTCTTTCTTTGGTGACAGCTGGCGTCCAGTATTTTGACGGCCTTTCCAGTGAGCAAGGTAATGCTCCCTGGGAGGGAGACATTGACAATCAAACTCATCCTGGGGTTTTATTCCCCTCCAACCGGTCACAGCCCTTCTACTAGACGATATCCCATTAGGTTCCCCAGAGTGGGCAAATCCTCAACCCGCCATGCGAAAACCCTGACAGAAATTCGTCCACCACTGAAGGGCCAAATAGTTATACCCCGGAAGGAAAACAGCACTCATATATGCTTTACCCAACTTTAGCGAAGATAGAAGAGGGAATGGGTGATCAGAGCTGGAACCGGCCGGCCACCACACCACTTCCTTGATGAGATATCTAGGTGTAGTATCCACAGGAGGTCGATCAGACTAAAGTAATTCCTGCTCTTTTCCGGCCCCTGCAGAAGTGGTGGCAGAGTATGGAATACCCAGTCTGGTCAATTCTCCTAGTGGAGGAATTCCTAGTGATTCTGGCTCCGTCGAACTCTACCAGGTTGGCAAAACTCGAGTGGCCTCTTATGGTGTGTGATTTAGCTTTGCGCTGAATGGTCTGCCGGCTTTTCCTCAGAGTTGAGTTTACGTAAGGTGAACTTAGTACCATCAAGAAGTTAGGCTACAAAGAATAGATTGAAAAACACGTGTTGTATTACAAGAGTAATATAACACTGTGGCTCTGCACTAACTCCTAAGCCATACAACTTGCTTACGGAAGTTACCTAGCATGAATGGTCAAGTAAATGCGAACTGGGAAAGAGCTAAGTGAAATGTGTAAGCGATTACTTCTGGCATGTAAGCGATTACTTCTGGCAAGAGAAATTACAATTTAGTTAACACAAACAGCATCTAACTAATAGTGGTGTTCTGAAGGAACACTAGGAAGGACAGCTACCAGAAGGGTAGTTGTCGATGTTGCCACATCGTCCGGTGGGCAGGGAAGGTCACGGATGTCAACGTGACCTGCTACCAAGGGGTTCAGCGTTTAACACCAGGAGGGAGAGAGTGGTAGAAGAGGAACAATGTCTTCAGGAGTCTCTGGAGTACACGGAGTTTCCCAGAAGCTGCGGGATCTGTGGTGGCTGCAGAGTGTCAGCGGTTACTGAAGAAATGGCGAGCTTCTGGTCAGTGATGTCTTCAGCTGGGTTGAGATCCTGGCTCATGAGACCGGTCGGATCTCCGGATGCCCCAGTGGTCACACACTCCAGTGGCTGCCGCTGGCCCTTACAAGCGGTGGAGGAGCAGAGACTCTGAAGAGTGTTGGCCATGCCAGTCCTTTTATACTAGTTTCAGATAAGCTTGCAGGGACAGGGGTGCGGGGAGGGTTAGCCTTGGTCGCAGGGGTTGAGAATTCCAGGATGCTGGGGGGGCACTGTCATCCCTTATCTCGACCACAGGCACTGGTAAAATATGCGATGCCCTACAGTGGTGTGCTCTAAACTAGCATGATCTTCGTTGGAAGGAGCGCTGGCTCATCAGGCAGTACAATCTTCTACCGGGAAGTGTTGGCGAGGGCAGCTTCTTGGCGAGTCTGGGCAAATAATACAAGCTAGAACTACGTGTCTGTAGTATCTTCTGATGTGCACCATCAGGTACCCTGTAGGTGTGTGTCCTGCCTATTCAGTACTGTTGTAATTGAATAACCTGCTCCGGTATGAACATTACGCTCAACAAAGATGGGACAAAGTTGAAAAGTAGAGTGCACATCCCAGATGTGGGAAAGCACCAGGCATCAACCCCCCCCCCCCTTCTCCACGTTTCGACATAGACCCATCTTGGTGCGAAAAAAAAAAAATTTCAAATCCATGCAGTCTGGAGCTGGGTACTCAGTGCATATGTTGTTTGGCCTCTAGCATGGTGTCTTCTCTGCATGCTGGAGGTGTAGAGAAATGCGCGCCTTCGTTATCGGGATTGGCCAGTTGGCGACATCTGCTTGTAGTTAGCGCACTCTGTCTCTCTCTTTCCTTCGTGCTCGCATCCTCTTCGCTTCCCCTCTGCTATACTCGGACCAGCAGGTGGCAATTTCACAACAGCTGTCTCATTAGGATCTTGCTCTCTTGGGAAGCACAGGAGGGAAAGGTTACGGGGGGGGGGATTAGGTCATGTTGCATAAAACCAATTCTGTGTTTTAACAGATGTAGTGTGAAAAGCAGCAGCACCTTCGTTTTGATTTAGTGTGCCAGCTCAAAAATTCTAGCTAAGGGCTTGGTTACTTTGAGTACAATAGTTTTAACATTGAGTTCCCTGTAAAGTGCAAATACAAGCACACATCAAAGGATTATCACCGTTGTGTGAACAAGTGTTCCACTCATAAAGGACTTGGGGGAAAACTAGATGATAAAGGTAATTATTTGTGGCTCTGAAGGAGAAATAGTAAGTTAATGGCTTCGCTTGAGCCGGTATTTGTCACACGGCAAAATTAATTTACGTATGATGTTTGTACTGGACTTTGTAAATCATAGGCCTTAAAAGCGCCTATAATTGTTCTAATCTAAAATTTCTAATAAAATACTAGTAATAATAAAAAGTTATTTTTAACTATCCTAACAATTGGCGTGCAGAGCCCACCTACAGATAAAAAAAATCAAAAACAAGTAAACACTTAAAACATTAAAACTAATATATGAGGCACTTGAAATCTTAAAGCTATTACATTTTACACTGGAAATATAAATAAATATAAGAGTTCTTAATCTAAGATTATTTACATGTTACATTATACATAATTTTATAATTTTAACATTTTTTGATCTACTCTGCATCGACCACACTTTTTCAACCTTGAAAAATGTATGTTAAAACACACAAAACACTAAAACATTATGTAAGAACAACAAACAAACACTTGTACATATTTCCTGGAGGACTCGGGATAAATCCCAAATAATGAGACTACACTGCACTACACGCTCACTGGGCGGCCATATTTGTTGACTGATGAAAAAGTCCACTGTTGAAGGTCATGCGCACAAGTGACTTGTGCACCTCTTCCACTGCGCCATGTCACAATATTTTTACACAAGAGTATCTGAACACTTAAGACTTAACATTCCGTCCACCTAAAATAACTATTTTACATTAACAAAAAAACTATGCTACTAAAGATATTGTTAGTGTAAGTAAACAGTCTCCTATGGTGGTGGATACAATTTGGTAGTAGGGCGTTTCAGTTCACTAGTCGAGGTTCTCACTTTGGCTGCTCTCACTAAGCTGTCTTCAACAGGATATACTTCCACTATTATTGCCAAACACCAGCTTAAGGGTGGCAGGTTGTCTTGTTGCACCAGAACCAGGTCACCAACAGCCAAATGTTTCTGGGGGACAGCCCACTTTGTACAGTGCAGGAGTGTATGGAGATATTCTTTTTGCCATTGAGTCCAGAAATGCTGGCTAACAGCTTGAACTGCCTTCCATCGAGTGAGACCATCCAGTTTCTCGCGAGAGACTGTCTTCCAGATACGTTAGAAGTGGTCTACCAATTAATAAATGGCCAGGAGTCAATACACTGAGGTCACATGGGTCTGATGAGATTAGAGTGAGGGGTCGAGAGTTCAGAACTCCTTTAACTCAAGCTGTAACTGTTGTGAACTCTTTGCAAGTTAATATTAGCAGTCTAATTACTCTCTTTAGAATGGTCTTGGCAATTTTGATAGCAGCTTCCCAAAGGCCACCTTGATGAGGAGCAACTGGCAGGTTGAAATGAAAAGTGATCCCGTTGGCCAGAGAAAAGTTTGTGATGGAGTTTTGGTGGGAGGATGACTGCAACAAGTTGGAGACTATTGGTTGAAAATGAGCAGCTGCCCCGACAAAGTTGGTTCCACAATCCATATAGATATGAGCACAAAGACTTCTGCATGACATGAATCGAGATAGAGAAGCAATGAAAGTATCAGAAGATAAATCAGAAACAACTTCTAGGTGAACAGCTTTGGTAGACAAGCAGACGAAGAGACAGATATATGCCTTCTGAGATGGAGCTCTCCGCAGCTTGATGATCTTAATGGAGTGCAGTAAATACATAAGAAGAATAAGAAAACAGGTTGCTTTCTCAATGTCACCAACATACGAATGCAGTAAAAAAAGTAAAAAAGAGTAAAAATGTTAAAAGTAAAACAAAAAACACTTGCGGGGTGTAAACAATACTATTGATAGTACCAGTTGTCGATTAACTGGGTTGTTTTGCATTCACGTAATGTCCAAAAACGAATGATGCAAACTATCTTTGGTGAATGTACCAACACAAAATATGGTAAAATGTAAACAACACAAACCAATCATTGAAAAACAATTGTTCCCAACATATTTTGGGTTTCGGACAGAATATCTGATTGACGGATGCAGTAAATTAATGCTTTACAAGATACAGCATATTGTGTTAAATAAATTTGTACTACTAATCGGTGAATAATAATCGGCAAATAATGTTCAGATGCTACCAATGCCAACGGTCATTGTATTGGCCAGTTAATCAGTATTGGTATAGGTCCATCCCTACTTATAACACCCATTTTTCATAATGCAGAGTGGATACATTGAGAGAGGGGACAGGATGTGATTCCAGCACAGACACAGCGACAATCCCTTCACCTCCACCTACTCGGCCACTAGACAGAGGGTACCAGGATGCCACACTGGTTGTTAGGCAACCATCCCCCTTCTTGCCCGTCATGTAAGGGGTGGAAACGAGGCCACGCTGGTTGTGCTGGAAACAGCTGTATACAGAGCATTCTAAGCTTATCACTCCAAGGCAGATGTAGCTTCGCACCATAGCAATGGGTGTCATTTGTGATCACACACCAACCTTTTGAATTGATCAATACAAAAAAGTGTGAAATTTGAGACAGCAGCAAATAAATATGGTCATTAACATTTGTTTTTTACAACTTTCAATATGTAATAATTCAAAAACCACATCCTCTCCTGAGTTTTCTGTAAAATTACACTTGCGCTAATTTTGAGTATTGCCATACTCAGGAACGGTGCTTGCGCATTATTTGGTGACAAAGGGGTGTTGTATTATGCCATTACATAATATCATGTTAATTAAGGTTGCAATTAGGCCCCTAGGCTACCAAAAATATATAAAAAGACAGGAATTCAAGTACTGACAGTGTAGTATTTTCAACAGGCACACACACACACAGAGAAAGGTGACACATTTTCCACACAGTTACGCAATTTCTATGTTTTACTGACCAAGCCAGCTTCATCAGGTGGCGAGTTGTAGGACACTGCAGTATGGAGGAAGGGTGCTGTTAGTAGTAAACCTAGCGACTAAGGTGGGGGCGGGAAGATTGAAAAATTGCCAGTATAGCTGATGAGTGTGGTTAAGAGCTGTGATTATCTTATGTTGAGACCTGGCGGCTGCATGGATTTTGTTATACCTATTTACTTGGGTATAGTGCGCACCATGATTTTTGCAACAAGTTCCAGGATAAATTTTTTTTAAATAAAATTGCACCAAAAATTTGTGGCGCCATGTTAGTAAGTACCGAACAAATTATTCTTTTTTATATTAATGTGTGATGGTTATGATACGTTTGGAAAATACTTTAATTAAATAACTTGGGAGGAAAAAGCCAAAATAAAACAAAAATCTGGAAACCTCAGTTTCTACTACTCAACATTTCCAGCTTTATTTTTCTATTTTCTCCTTTCTCCTTTTAGCAGTTACCGGCTCTCTTTTTTTGCAGTGCTAGAATGTCACACTACTCTTTTATATATATATATATATATATATAAAAAAAAAAGGGGCCCCCGCCCTGGACATGGCTGGATAGCCTCTGCCATGGAAACAAAGATGGATGGCGAAATTGGACCAGCAACATCTGGGTGTTATTACAAGGGGGTGAGGGCCTTAACATGAGGCAGCTCTGGTTTTGTGACGTGACAGGATGCCATTAGTAGAAAAGGGCGAAGGGGGGGGGGGGGGTGTTTAACCTACACATAACTGAAGGGTCACTGAGAGAGAAAGAGAGAGAAAGGAGAGGAATGATGTGAAGAGATGAGACAACAGACAGTCCCACCACTTCCCTCAACATCCCCAAACAATTTATGGCTACCACACCCCCTTCCTCTTTTTTTTCTTCGAGTATAGCTAGCGTGCACCCCAGAAATATTTTCCTATATTTTGGGAAAAAAAGGGTGAGCTATACATAAGTGAATAAGGTAAATTGATGAGAGTTCCCAGCATCTGAGTTCTGAGCTACTGCTTGAAGGTAGTAGGGCTCTCACAAGTATAGTACTGTAGCAGGAATCTAAATTCTGGTTTCTTCACTACAAACAAAAGACCTGATCTCCAAACTGCCCACATTGGTCTTCAAAAGTTCACCTAACCTCCACAACAAACTGGTTCGTCCAAAGCTGCAGCCCACCACAAATGCCAACCAAACTATCACCCCCAAAGGATCCCACCCCTGCAATAGCTCACGCTGTGGCTCATGTGCCATCCATCAACCCTTAACTTCTTTCAATAGCAGACTCACTAGCCATTCCCATTCTAAGCAACTACAACTGAACAACGGAAAGTCTAATTTACCACGTACAGTGTCAACACTGTAACGCAGAATACATTGGCCTCACCACAAACAAACTCGGGCAGAGAATTAATGGCCATGGCCACAGAGCAGACACCTAAAAGGCCATAGTTGCTCACACCAATAACCTATCAGATAAACCAGTTGCAGCACATGCAGCATCACACAGCAAAGAGCCTCTGATTTTCCTGCAAGATGCCATTGAAAATGGGCTTCACATTCAGTAGTTAATTAATATTTATATAATTATATATTTATATAATATAATTAGTTAAAAATTCCCCATAATATCTATTATAACAACCTCTCGCTAACAACTCTATTCCCGGAAACCATGAAACGTCATATCAGTGAGATTGTAGTGTATATCTTTGGTTGAATATTAAGAACATGTTTATTTTATTTCTGCTGGTGAATTTCACATTAACAGTATGGAGAAGCATCTTGAAACAAAGTACACAAGTGTATTGGCGATTTTGTATTTAATAATGAAAACTACTTTACACTGAACATGTATTTAATGATATTACATCTGCTGGAGGTTTGGAAGATGTACTTAAAAGTTAAGTACTTTATACTGAGATTTTAGTGTACAGTTACCTTTAACTGAAGCTTGCAAGATCAAAACCACCATATATTTACGTTAACCATATTTCAAACTAAGCAAACTGATTTATATTAAAAAGCCCAATTCAGTCCAAGGAATTAAAAAGTTACCTTGCACAAATTAGGGTTTCCTGTTAAGTTGTTTTATGTCGAGGAGTTCCACTGAAAATATTTATATTAGCATTGGGACATGAATTATATATTTCCTTTAAAAAAAACTTGGTTTATTCTTAAAGTGGTAAACTGACTACAGGTATTTTGTTTGTTTAAGGCCTTGATGCATCAGAGCACTAAAAGTACAACAGGCAAGATCATTGGATGTCTCATTGCCTCTAAAGATAGTAGTAAGTTAACTATCTGACAGCCTTTCAGCACCAGTTTATATATAAACCAATAACAAAATGAGGTATAGGCTGTTCATAGTAAAGTGAGCACTTTTGAGGCCCTAGTTTATTTTTTTAATTTCATACATTTTTTTAAATATTTAACCACCTTTTTAAATAAATATTGCCATGTACACAGTAAATATAGTGGGTAGATTCCACAGAACTCAGGCTAAAATAAAATATATTTAATGACTATTATTCCAAATGAGAGGGCTTTCGAAAGTGCTCACTATATCGTGAATAGCCTTAGTCCAGCATGTCCCTATAATTACTTAAAGTTTCTGTAACTAATATTTTATACCCAAAGGGCATGAATAAACCAATAGTGTTAGTAATTTCACTTTTTTTTTAAAGTACACATTGAAGACAAATGGGAACATGAAAATAATATGTATACAGATATGAACAATTTCTTAAATGCTAAGAAAATACTGCTCAAATAATTTTTTTTAAATAATGTATTCTTTGCTAAATAGCTGCACACTGTTTGGTAAATCAGATAAGCAGCCACCTCAAAATCTTGATGATTAGCAATCACAGCAATACACCAAAACAATATCATATCTACCCTCTTTCATATTAAGCAGTGCTGTCTAACTTGTGTTAATCAATACACTTCTCCATTCCCTCCATGTTTCCATGCACACAATTCTTCCTGTAAACACACATGCCTCATCAGAGGAGAAAATGGAAGAGGTGGCATCCAATTATGATAAAATAAGGGAAAATGAAGCATTGTTATATTTCTGGGAGAGTGGGAAAGTGACTTCTGAAACCTTTATTTAGAGCAAAAAGAGAAGAAAAGAAGATTAGCAGCTGCTGACAAAACCAAAACTGAATTAGAGTATGTACTATAACACGACAAATAAACATCTTCAATGTTTTTTTTTAAATCCAAGGAAACTGGTAAACTCCATGGAAGTGGCAGCTATGTTCTAAAAATTCTTATCTATAACAGTTAACATAAAAAATCAGTACCACAAAAACTCACTTGTAACTGGAAAAGGATGCCACGGGATTCGAGGATACAACTCGGTGACTTCCGCAGTGACACTCGCCTCAAGCTCAGCTTTCCTCCTCTGCACCATTACACTCTCCTGAATATACAGCTGTAACAACACATGTCCAATTACAAGCAGAATACTGAATTGAGTGACAATCACAGAAACTGTTTTCACTATTAAAGTTACATACCTGCTTGTTGTGCATCCCTATGTATAACGTTGGCGAACCCATCCCAGTGTTTTCCCCTTGCCAATGAGAGCCACTGAACAAGTCAACCTCCATCATGTTGCCATCCTTGTACTGCCATGCAGATACTACTGGAGCATCAAACTGTGGAAAGAATCATTTCATATTTTTACTCTGATTTTCTATTAATTTCATATAGTGGAGTCCTGCTATCCCAAATTTTGTAATCTGAGAATACCGTTAATAAGAACAGGTTTTGTGCACGTGTGCATGTGTGTGTGCATGTGCACCTGCCTGTGTGCCTGCATGCGTGTGTGTGAGAGAAAAATAAGTATAAATACATAACCATATTGTAATTCCTCTATTTTTACATTTTACATAATAAAGTACAGAATATATAATGTTCAAGCTTGGCACTTTACTTCTTTCAATAAATAAGGATGGCTTCCTTATGCCAAATTCACATACAATTTTGCTGCATGTTTGCCTCTGGCTAAATTACATTATGTGTAGAGGTACATATAATATTATTCTGTTTACTAGCAATTCTGAAAACACTAAAAACAACTGAAACACACACTCTTCATGTTATAGAAGGCTGCATCTTTAAATTTGCTGTTTGCTAATGCATTAGAAAAACAATTTAGGATAATCCTAAAATCCCTTAATCCAAAGAGACCTTGATTTCAATTAGTTTGGATAAATGGGACACCACTGACCTGTGATGTCGCGTGTCCTACACTCTGAATTGCTAATGACATGTTTGTGTGCTCTGCTCGCCCTTAGTTACTGTTTGCAAAAAAAATTTGGCAACTTGGGTCCCCAAACTGTAGCCATAAACTTTTTACTAACTCATTTATTGTTTACCAACTTTTGTATGTATGATTTTTAATGATTAAATTTTTTTATTTAATACGGTTTGTAAACTTTTTATTCTATCTGTGCTGCTTGATGGCGTTTTGAGTCTGGAAGTGTGCTCAATGTAGCTTGAATTTAAGTTTTTTTTTGACAGATGTGGAAATACACTGCCATCGGGAAGGCAGTTGCAGTCAGGCCACGCATGGAGGAACGCATGTTTTGGTGGGTCGGCACTCTACAGTTTTTTCTGTGGGCAGTTCATGATGTGACACCTTCACATTGAGTGCAATAATAAAGAGTATCAGGTAATTTGTGGATATGGACTGCACCACACGAATCTGTGGTCAAAACTAAGTAGAAAATATTCTTTGGTAAAAATGTGTAAGACCCTTAGTTTACAAGAAAAACAACATTAAAGTAGATAAAATGACTTCAATCCACGTTAAGCACAGCGTACATCATCAGCATACAAAACATCGAAACGTCATAACAGGTGTTCGAAGTTTGCTCTGCCCATAGAAATTCACTTTTTTGCATGTTGTATGCATGCAGCTTGCATGGAGCTTGGCCACAGGATATATCCATGGCTATTTCCATGTCCCAGTAGGTACTCATTGCATGTGAACTCCATGGCCTCCTTGGCACTAATGAGTTCTGCTCTTTCCTTTATCATATGTCTTACGACGACACATTAATTGCAGCAACACCACATCACCTCACCCTTATCTAATTGGAATACCACATGTTTGCTACAATGGTTTTTGCAACTTTCATAGTGTTTTTCTCATAAACAAAGCATCTAATAGAGAGCTGCCACCAGCCCTGATGCTGAAATCATTGGGTAAAATCCTGGGAATAAAAAAATTGCAAATTACATAAAATAAAGTGGCTACAAAAGGTGTTTACATATTTAATGTAGTTGTTTTGGTTTGGAATGTACAAACCATGGTAATTCTTTTCTCCTCTCATACCTATAATATTTTAGTTTATATAATGACTGTATCAGTAATAATTTTAGTTTCCTCACCATTGTCAGCTTAATACCAAATGCAAAACACAGACAACAAATTCAGATTGCATGCATAAAAATGGCCATTCCCTGCAAAGGTTTTTTCAATAATGGCCTGAACTTAGCATTTGATCATACAGACAGGAACATAAATATGTAGTTAACTGTATATCCGTGCCGGTGAATAATGAAGCAAAGTATTTTGGATATACACTATCGAAGCAATGGTGTTAGGTCAAAAATATTTCGCTAAATTATTCACCTCCATTGTAAGAATGTTTCAAACAAATGCATCAGTGAAACTGACACAAATATATATATATATATATATATATATATATATATATATATATATATATATATATATATATATATATATATATATATATATATATATATATATATATATATATATATATATATATATATATATATATATATATATATATATATATATATATAGAGAGAGAGAGAGAGAGAGAGAGAGAGAGAGAGAGAGAGAGAGAGAGAGAGAGAGAGAGAGAGAGAGAGTGAGTGAGTGAGTGAGAGTGAGTGAGGAGTGAGTGAGATTGAGTGAGTGAGAGTGAGTGAGATTGAGTGAGTAAGTGAGAGTGAGTGAGATTGAGTGAGTGTGTGTGAGTGAGAGAGAGTGTGTGTGAGTGAGAGAGAGTGTGTGTGAGTGAGAGAGAGTGTGTGTGAGTGAGAGAGAGTGTTTGTGAGTGAGTGAGTGTGTGTGAGTGAGTGAGTGTGTGTGTGTGTGTGTGTGAGTGAGTGAGTGAGTGAGTGAGTGAGTGAGTGAGTGAGAGCGAGAGAGAGAGAGAGAGAGAGAGAGAGAGAGAGAGAGAGTGAGTGAGTGTGTGTGTGTGGGGGGGGGGGGGGAAATAAATAGGTTTGGATTTTTTTTTAAGTGTTAAAAATTTGTAAAAACGGGTCAAATCTGTTAAAACGGCAGGCCTGATCTAATGTATTTTTACGTAAGAGTATTTTCTACTTAGTTTTGACTAGAGTCCAGTGGTTAAGTCCATGTTCGCAAATTACCTAGCATCCTGTATTTGCTTAAACTGGGTTTACCTTTTGCCTGGAGTTGGTTATTAAGTCTGTTGCCAAAGTGCACTGCGTGTCCCGGGGGAAAGATATGAGGTGCTAGCAGACAACGTGGATCAATATTCTGCAAGGTGTGGAGAATGCTCTCCTCGTTATTAACTATTTTAGTTCACCACTCCACTGACATTCTGTCTCAGTCCTTTTTGTACCTTTTTCGTTCCCTGCTCTATGGATCCCCCACCTTTCCATGCATGCATGGTAGACAGCATAAGCCTTATTAGCCAATGTAATTTTGTTGGTGCACGGCCTTCTGCTGGGATTAGGCCTCTGTAACTTCGACTTCAACTTTGTACCTGTTCCAGTTCATTCATCTACTGCTCCTGACAGCAGGTCGGTTAGGCTTCATTGACTTGGGTCGTTGCCACGTTTGTCACCTTGAGGGCTTAGTAATGATAGTGTTAAGTTTCAATGATGGCCATAGGGCAAATTTACAGGTGGATTGCCCTTATGGAGTGTTAATGTGTTTTAAATTTGGTATCATGTTGGGCTAGTCAATGGTAGTTAGGGTAGCGTAATTTCCGTAGCATTCAAAATTTGGTTTCGGCCACCCAGTTAAAATTGTTTGTTTGCTTTAACTTGCATGGTAAATGTGTTTGGATCCCTGTAGTGTCATGTGTTGTATTTGCAGTATTTTAATTGTTTCTGCCGTTGCTAGTTGTTGTAAGCTGCCTGAAAATTTAATGGCTCTGGAAAATGGAATTACAACAGCTTGCGCAATTAGTTTAGCGATTATTGGTAAACCCCCTGCAAAATAACTGTAAATGCTTATGAGCCCTTGGTGTGCTAGTTTTCTTAATTGTGTTTGTAATTTTATTCTGTGAGGCTATGAGAGGCCCTGTCTGGGTGCCCTCACAGAAATATTCTACATTTTACATCAAAAACTCTTAATATGTCTGGGCTGAGATTGATACGTACACAGTAAACATACAGTAAAACTCCTCTATTCTGACCCCATTTAGTACGACCACCTCTCTATTACGATCCAATCCTGAGGAAACGTGAAAAGTTTAGTTCAAAAAAGTTGAAAATCTGAGGCACATCTAAAAATAGATACAGTAATCCCTCACCAACCGCGGTATCTTGTACCATGGTTTCAGTTATGCACGGATTTGTTTTTATAGACATTTTCTCCAACCGTGGTACTGGTTTCTATTATCCATGGTTTTCTGTCTATAGAAAACTACCCCTTGTTGATATTAGTGGTCGAGAATTTCTCAAGCTACCATCATAGAGTGACATTTGTTGCCCCAAGCAGCATAAAACAAATTACTTAATGCCAGAAGGGGACACTTGGTGTATTGTCTCCGTGAAAGCAGGTGGGTGGGGGTGTGGGGAGATTGCAGGCCGGGTCAGTAAGGATTCTTTGTCCTAGTCACATGCCGCAGCCTCTACCTTACCCTCCCTGTCTTTTTTTGCTTCCATTATCCCTCCTCTTTTGCTGTAAAAACAGCAGCACATTACAGAGACTAGTTTCTTAATCAGTGTATGTACAATAACTTCAAATTTAATTCACTGCCCTTTTTTTATGATTATTTGTAAGTTTATGTGCCCGTATGCTTATGTAATATGCTAATTTTTTATTGTGGACAAGAGTTTTTTTCTTGTGAAGTCAATTTTATGTGTAGAGTGAATAAAGATAAGTGTGTGCAAATAAAATGTGTTATGTTACCAGTACCATATTATGGCGAATGAGACCGTATGCGTGTATAGGCCACGTCAAAAGTTTTTGATGAGAAATTTGGGATAGTTAATATTTCAAGTAGACCGCACTAAATATTTATATTCCCGTAAACATTTCCGGGCCTCAACGTGCCAATGCAGAGGCCAACATGCCATCTACATTTAGTAAAAATTTCAACACATTGGCGTGAATCGCATCTATCAGCATATTTTCCCAACGCCGTGCCGCTGTTATGACGTGAACCGGCCCTGTAACAACGGCAGTGGCAGCGGGCGGGCAGCCGCCGCCCAGAGTAATCTTGTAGCAACCGACAGACAGCTGCCAAGTCTCAGAATCTAGGGCCAAGCTTCAGCAGCAAACTGTAACGCCCGCGCCTGGCCGCGCTGCAGAGGATCTAGGCACTCGCCCAGCTACATACATGGCCAGACTAAAGCGAGAGCACGGCACGCGCACACATATTACGCAAAGCCACCTAAACTTTTTGATCGCTACATGCCTCATAGCAATGTATGACCCAGGAGACCTGCGTAATAGATCTTTAAAAATAACTTTATATTTTAATAATAAATAGTCTGATCTTTTCACACACTTTCAATGGCCATGTCATGCTGTGTTTAGGCCTTCCTTTTTACGACAAGGGGTGGTCCAATATGCCTTTCTTGGGTTTCAAATTAATCAGGAGATGTCCAGCTATGGAAATATACACATTTATATTTAATCTTAAAAATGGTTTTTTATGCACTAGAGACGTTTGAACACAAACTTCATGCAAAAAATGACAAGTTTGGGGGCATAAGGGTTAGAGGTGGGTCAAAATCGGCCCAAAATTTTCCAATTTTTTTACGACCCCGCCTCTATTACGACCCTATTCTCCGGTACCATGAGGGGTCGTAATAGAGAGGTTCTACTGTAATTTGAAGCAACACATATTTTAAATTAATTCAGTCTAGTGTTTTTAATCAGCCCTTTGGTTTCATAGATACTTTTAATCTGTTGTATAGTTTTATTCCATGAGGCTGTGGTTTAACTCCTTCTGAGTGCCCTCATGTATCTTTTGTGTAATTTTTATGTGGTTCTAATAATACTAATTTTGAAATATGTTATCAGCTCATACTCAAGTGTGTTTTAAAATTAATGCATACCTTTTGTAAGTGTGTTTAATGCTCAAATAAAATGTAGCCTATAAGCAGTATATGAGGACCTTCCTGAGTTGGAACATTCTGTATTGAGTTTTGCAATTTCCTCCCAGCATTCCAGCTGTCTACCATGACAATGGTGCATGACCATCAAGACGGCAGCTGCAGCAATTACTGCTGTGCGAAATTGCTTAAATTAAAAAGTACTGCCCTCTACTTTTTTTTATTTTACATCTTGTTTTGGATGGTTTTAAAACGAGTCAGTGTTGCATATTTTGGGGACTGCAGGTTTCTTTATACCATCTTTGAATTTGCGGTGCAGTTTTGATTTTACATTTGCTTGTATGCCTGTTGTGTGCATTCCAAACATTGCAAACTCTACTCTGCCATGTGACCATGTTTGATAATATTTGTTGATGTCTAAAATTAATAGCTGTATTGTTTAAGTTCAGCTCAGTTACTGTTTATATAACATTTTTTTGTGCAAAATATTATTGTAGTTTGTAAATAATTCTAAATATAAATTTGTTGCACATTTACTGGGCACTAAATATTAATCTGAGTGAAAAAAAGTTGACTGATATTGTGTTCAGAATTACTCTCTTTCAACCAGCAGCAGATCTCGGGTCAAATAACATCTACACTTACTGAATTGTGTACGTGGGCTGTATAATACACTAATGTTATGTATGTAAAGATATGCATATGTGGGAAGTGGAGGATGTTAAGGGTGCTTCTTCTGCCAAATGTAAACAAACATTGCTATGCGACTGCCATGTAGCATCTGTCAAAATCAATATTTACAAGCCCTTGTGTGTGTACATGTGTTCATATACTTTTGCTACACCTAAACATAAACATTGAAATAAGATTTCTGCTTTTATACCTGTCAATGTGTCGTTTGCTGTTTACAGCTTTTCAAAGAATTCTGTCATATTCCAAAAACCATTCCGTATGCATATTCACAGTTTAGGCCTCTAACATTATTTAGGTCAGCTTTATAACGTTTTAAAAATGTCTGAATTGATATCAGTTCTTAGTTATTTTACATTAACATATTCGTTTTCCACGACATAGCACAATACATGTAATGCACGTTAATATTTTGCAGTGACTGTGTTTAACACTTTTACAACTGCAAGGTAAAGAACTGTAGTATTTATCCTTTTGTTATTGATATATGTTGGGTAATTTCTTTAAAAGGACGGCTTCCATTGGAATAAATATTAAAACGAAGGAACAACCAGTGAAAAAGGCACATTAAATTCAAGCACGCAACTCGTGTTTCTCATTTTTGTGATACAAACTTAAAAGATTGCAGTGAACATGCACACAAATAAGCCTACGATAAATTTTATTCCGCTCATATTTCTATGTATTGCTACTTACTGCTTATTAGGTTTATGGAAATTTATCGGGCAGGGTTTAGTATTTTTCTTTTGGGATTGTGGCAAATTACATTACACGACTGTGTTTCAAACCCCTTTGGGCAAAGGTACGACATTGTGATAAACAAACAGACGTGGATGTAAATAATTAACTACATCATGAAAACAGTTCACAGTTAAAACATATAAACAGTGCTAATCAAATATTTGAAATCATGCACACACACAGGGCCAGTGCATTGACCACGATGCACAAAGGCACGCCATTTCACAGTAATGATTAATGAAACACACGTCACAATATATTTATTACTGCCATGGAAACACAGATTTATCACAACATCGTAACTTGCCTAGGTAGGTTTAAAAAACACGTCTACAAACGTAATGTGGTAATCTGAAGTATTTTTTGGAGTAAGAATAATTTACGTTTTGTTTGGCAAAAGCAACATGCCATGTCATGGCTATAATTTTTGTGCTTATTAGCTAAGTAAAACTTCCCGAGTGTGAAAGAGACAAAGAAAGAGAGAGCAAGAGAGGAGCCTCGCCCAGCAAAGTTGCTTTCAGTTGTTTTCTTGCGCGATAAAACAACACCATACCATTAAAGCCAACTCACAATATTATCCGCTGATATTTTAAACTGTAAAAATGAGATATGTTGCCATCGGGGCTACCTAAATATTTAAATAGGAACCATTTACTTTACAAATAGTATACTAATAAACTAGGTTAAAATAATGTTTTAACTGTGAACTATTTCTTATCGGTCGTTGCCAACACGTCGCTGCTCTCGCTGCTGTTAATTCATATTAAAAAGAAATAAATATTACAATTTATAGAAGATATTAAGGCAAAGTTTCATTTATTCAATAACACAGTACTCTAAAGCTAACCACAGTATTATATATTTGTGGAATACAGGTAATTGAAAAAATAGGTTGACATGTTATGCCTAGAGTATTTTTCTCAAAGGTTGATTTTTATAAGTCGCTTCCACTCAGGAATAGACTATAGGTGATGATGGCAGTGAAATAGAACTGGACTTGTGTTTTCGCTATGGTAATAAGGGGCATCTGGTTTATAAAAGTACTGCGTTTATGAATAGTTTGACTTGTATTCTGTGTGGCAAATGGGGCCATATTAAAAGATACTGTAGTCAGGATAAGAAAGATAAAACAGTAATTCAGAAAGAAAATCCCCAGAGTATTTCAGTAGTAGGTTGAAATAAGGGCAATACGACTAGGTTGCGTGTTGAGAATGGGTTAGAAGATAAGATGATTTCCACCATGTTGGACACAGGTGTAAGTGGATATTTTACTAGCCAAGAATTAGCAAGCACTCTAGTTAGAGAATTCCCAGAAATGAAAAATCAGTGGAAAATAGTACAACAATGCAGTTTATTTATCAGTTTTCAAATAAAATGCTGGAATTTAGTTTCTATCCAAAAGGTCTGGGTATATTGAGGTAATTGAAAATGAAGCAATTTGTATGAAACCATATCAGTGGGCCCCATTACAAATTCAAGCATTTAGGGACATTATTGCGAATTTGGGGAATTAAAAAATTATTAAACCTTCAAATTTTCCTCACCCATAAACTGCACTTCTTGTAGCCAAAAAAAAAAAGAACTGTTTAGTTGTGGTTGATCCTTTCCCTATACGCCATGTCAAGAATGTATTAGAATATTTTGGTCATACCAAAACTTATTTTCAGTGATCAGTCTTACTGTTTGCTGCTTTCCATAAATGTTTGTTATCTGAAGACAGCACGAAATATATGGCTTTTGTAACACCTTGAGGGCATTATGAATGGTCCCATTTGAACTAAGCATTGCAGGACAACGTATTTCTCGTATTTTGCATTATGGACTCAAAATAGGTTAGAAGAGTTCCATTTTAAGTACAATGCATTTACTCTATGACTGTATGGGCCTCAGTGGTGTAGTGGTCAGAAGACTCGTCTTCCACCAAGGCAAACCTGGCAGGGTTGCTCCTGGATTTTTGCATGTGGGAATTGTGCCAGACGATGCTGCTCCATACTCGCATCCCTTCACCCTCATCTGCTCTCAAGACCTCTACATTACGAATTGCCCATATCTCTCCATTTTACACCACTCCACTACTGTAGGGGTACATCTGGAGCATATATATTGGGAAAGATGAAAAAATTAGGCTTCACTGTAAATCCTGAGAAAAGTGGCATAGGCTAAACCTGAGATAAAACTTTTGGGTTTTATTTTGTCTCAGAGGAAGATAAGTAATGGAAATTCAGATAACTGCTTCCATCATAAACTTCCACGAATAAATCCGTAAAGGGCATAACAAAGTTCATCAGCATGTTAGCATATTTTCCCCTATTTATAGACAACTACACAGAGCTGTATGCCCCTCTTAACAAGATGAGGAAGAAGAGAGAGCCTTTTGTATGAAAAAACAAACAAGATAAGAGTGAGTGAGAGATTTGGGCGGCTCTTAACAGCGAGGTCTTGAGAGCCAATGAGGGTGATTGAAGTGAATATGGAACGGTGCCGGAATGAAAGGGCGGGGGAAACGGGAGATCCTCAAGAAGACCCGTCGACTAATGGCATCGTCCGGCACGATTCCCACTTGCGAAAATCCCGTGACCCGGCCGGGGATTGAGCCCGGTTCACCTTGGTGGGAGGCGAGTGTGCTAATCGCTCAGCCACCGTGGCCCCAGCAAGATAAAGACGTTTTGTAAATTGAAGTATAGGATTTCCCATCCTCCCATATTAATTTTGCCTGACTTTAGTAATAGGTTGACTTTACAGGTAGATGCATCATCACTGGTAGTCAGTGCAGTGCTCCTACAGGATCAGGGGGACTGTCTGAAAGTTATAGCTTATGGAAGGACTTTAACCACTGCTAAGTAGACTCTGAATGCCTTTGAAAAAGAAGCATTAGCACGTGTTTCATATTTCCTTCCCACCTTGAACATTATGACAATGAACTTAATAACAATCAAGTGTTATGTTGCTTTTTTTTTCACAGCCAACAAATTAGTAAAATAGGACGCTGGATCACATGCTTAGCTAGATTAAATTTAAAATGAGTCATGCCAGAGACCACAAAAAAGTTATAGCTGATTTTTTATCTAGGATGTACAAAAACGGAATATTATGAACTGGATGGTCAACAAGATGTTCAGGAAAAACAGCAAGAATTTTCCAGTGCTATTAAGATTATCCCTGAGGCTTTCATAGATAATGTTACTTGGCAGGTGCAAGATGAGGGAGGGATATCAACAGTTAATCACAAGGACAATGCTTCACCATCGAGAGGGCAGCCACAGCAGCCAGTGAGTCAAATGGACATGGACAAATTGTCCACGTAATGGCTGCTTTGGGAAATTGCTGATTTTAAAGGGACTGTCTGCTTACTTTTTTATTTTATGTTTTGAGTGAGTGAGTGAGTGAAGAGATTTGGGCAGCTCTTGACTTCACAATATTGAGAGCTGATGAGGATGAAGCGAGGTGAGTATGAAGCAACACCGGAATGAAGGGGCAGGGTAAATGGGAGATCACTGAGAAAACCTGCTGACCAGCGGCATTGTCCTGCACAATTTCCACATGTGAAAATCCAGGAGCGGCCCAGCCAGGAATCGAACCAGGCTTGCCTAAGTGGGAGGCAAGTAGTCTACCACTACACCACCATAACAGTTTTACGTTTCTGAAAAAGAGCCAGTGTTGCATATTTTGAGGATTGCAGGTTTTTATGCAATCTTTGAATTTGTGCTGCAGTTTTTATTTTGCATTTATTGTATGTCCCTTGTGTGCGTAACAAACACTGCAAATTCTACTCTGCCAAGCTGCCACATTTGATAATATTCGTGAATGTCTAGCCTAAATAGCTGTATTGTTTGTTGGGCTCAGTTATTTTTATACAGAATTTTTTTCTGCAAAATATAACTGCAGTTTGTAAATAATGCTGAATACTACATAAATGTTGGTGTGTCATTTTTAATGTGAATTTTTTTATTTGAAATTTGGAACAGCAAAAAAAAAAGTGATGCCCTTGTGACAATTTATAAAGAGAGTTTATGATTTTGTTGATATGTGTTTTGTTGTCAGAGGAGTGCATCACTGCTTCACCCTCCAAAGATGACTTGCTCGGGGGTCGGGGGGGGGGGGCAGGTTGGTGTTTAAAGTACTTTCTAACGAGAAAGCCCAAGTAGCTACCTTCAAAATTTTAATTATTTTATTTTTTCCAAATAACCCTTGCAGGTATAGTTGCATAAAAGAAAATTCATATATGTGAAATACCGCTCCTGTCTGAAAACATTGCACAAATAATATTTAGACTATTATTTGGTGTTTGTTGCGTGAATGAGTTTGACATGTGTTCCTGATCAGTAGAGGAATGAGTTCGAATAAACGGAGTAAAGAAACAAGAAGGAAGGAAAACTAAATATTCTGCAGACAATTTTACTGCCTACTAAAATTACCTTACTTTAAAAACCCTTTCATAAAAATCCACCAACCTACAAAAATCAGGGCTTCAGTATCTAAGAAAGTCTTACTGTCTAATAAATTAAAACATACTGTAGCAAGTTTTGTGAAAAATATTGCAAAACTATTACAATGCACACACAAGACGCATTAATCCTCCGTACCTTTTATGAGAAGGACATTCAGTCACACATCTAATTATGGAGTTCCAAATTTAACAAGTACAGCAGATTTATGACTGTATTCCCAGAAACAACTTTAAAAAATAATTAAAATTACGAATTTAAAAATTTGAAAAAAAAAAAAAAATGGATGATAAAGCAACTAAATAAAACAAATAAAAAGATTTCTGCTCCATCACAGTAATAAAATATAACAGTAGTGTTGTTGCTCTTAGTTAATCAGCTGCACCGAACATGCACAGCATATTGGACTGGTGCCAGGTGGTTAGTGTGGGTGTAGATTCGTGACTCAATCATTCCTTGCTAGGGTCGTGCAAAATCCCGAAACTAGAGAACAATTTCAAGAAATACGGCATTCTCGAACAGCACGCAAGAAAATTAATTTTCTCGAAAAAAGAGAAACTTTTCATACAAATAAGTTTTTTAATAATAAGCAGTTACTGTTATTTGTTTGTTGAATACATAAGGGTGCAATAAAGGCGTCTTCAAGGCACTACACACACGTCTTTAACCAACGTGTTCAAGTACAATGCAAGCTTGAAACAAAACAAACATTCTAGAGTGACAGCCAGATGATTGTTATCCTGCTTTATGTAGCACAAGCTACTGTAATGAATACTGTGTCATTAATCAAACTGTTATTAAAATTAATTCATTGCACAGTGACATTAAAGGCACTAACCAGGAGGCCTACACCTCACCAACAAACAAATTGCCAACTTGCTGAGTCGTGTGCCGATATAAGAAGTAAATTTCACGTCATGATATTAATGCAGACAAATATTTTAAAATATAAAGGGAAAAACCATATAAGTAAATCAAGTACCTGATTCTTCTTTTCGAAAACGCCAACCAGTATGTTTACAATTAAAAAAAAACAAAAAACCAGCAGCATGATGAATGAAAGGTTACTGCCTACTGCACAAGGGCAGTTCCAAAAAAATTCCAAGAGAAAAATATCTCTTTAGTAGAAACAAAATGGAATAATTTGTTTATCACTGTAACTAACCAAATTTAACAATTAACAACCAACAACTTTTTTATTGTGACCAGCGCATTTCCACTTATTGTGGATGGATCAAGTGGCCAATACAATAGGTGTATTTTGCGATCAAATCATTAACGAATTCGGTAAATTGATATTTTGGCACTCGTGATTACTCTTCTCTTTAAAAGCTCAGTTCGCAATGGAAAACATGTAGATAACGAAAATGTATGTTTCAAAATAAAAGTAGGTATTCATTATGACATGGTTCATGTTCACCTGACACTTGAATATATGTTTAAAATTCAATCATATGCTAATAAATCATATGATTTCTAAAAATACTAAAGACTGGTCTCAAATATATTAATTAACTGAAAATTCCTCATTCTCGTCTCAATTCTCACAGGAAAATTTTTTTTCTTTATCAAAAATTTCTCGAAGCCCATATCTTATTCTTGCACAACCCTACTCCTTGCACGTCTTACTTCTCCTTGCTCTATACTCTATGACCTCCTCCACTCCTTTCCTTCATGCATGCGCCAATCCACCTAGAGTGTTAGCCAGGGCCGAGCTAGGTCATGTTGGTATGCCAAATATTTACTTTCCATCAGACGTCTGCTGGAGAAAGGTCGGTAGATCATGGATAGGTAGTGGGTAGTTTCTGCTTTGCATGGGGAGGTCCTGCTCCCCCATACTCGCTCGTAGTGGCGACAAGTATGTATATAGTTTCCAGTTGCTTGTGTTTTTTTTTGTAATTATTGTTAGGCTCTGCCTTTAAAATTTGGTTTCAGTTTAGTGAGTCATATTTTTGCTGATTGCTCTTTCACAGCTCATGTAGGACCTAATCAATGTGTTACGTTGTAGTAACTTCCAAAGTTGTATTGGAGATATTCTTGTAATTCATGATGTTGAGTGGGGACACACTGGCATAAGGTTTTGGCTTGTGTTGCCCTTCTCCATGTTAGTTTGAGAGGTAAAATGGGTCTTCCCTTTAATGGCTTGTACTGATGAAATTTGTTGTAGACAGAGTCTCAATATGGAGATTTTTATGTCAAGGTTACTGCAGATATTACCTTAACGTGTATAGCGAATGATTTTTGTACTTTTAAATGTCTCTTGTGTTGAAAAGAAATCTGCCCTTCAGGCCATTACAGTACACACATTTTATTGGCATTTAAGTGCCTTCATTATACTGTAGCATTATTTAGTGTGCAATTTATTATTGTATAGGAATTTCACAGTTGCATATCTGCATAGAGCATTTGGTCTATGTGTTTTAAAGTGCTTTAATACTGTACTCATATTATTAATCTCTATTACTCAGTTTCGTCTTTAATATTGTAACCTGTCTTATGAAGCAGCACCTGAATGCAAGGGGCGAGGGAAATGGGAGATCCCCAAGAAAACATGCCAACCAGCGGTATCATCCAGAACAATTCTCACATGCAAAAATCCAGGAGCAACCCCATTCGGAATCAAACCTGGTTTGCCTATGTGGCAGATGAGTAGACCACTAGTCCACAGTGGCCCCACCATGGTCAAAGATGCGATCATGTGCCCGATAGGGAAGTTTGACATGCTAGTAAATAAATTTACACTTACAGATGACTTATCCATGTGGGATTGTCATTTAAATGCCCACCACCCAAATTGGAAGCATTTAGAGAAATTATCAGAAAGCTACTGGACAGTGGCATTAATAGTTTCATCCACATCTGATTATTATTCACTGAGTTTATTGGTCACAAACAAGGCCAAAGATTGGTCATCAGTCAGTCATATTCTGGCGAACCATAACATCCATTCCTGCCACCTACTATAAATTGTGCCCTGCAACATTTGGGAAAAGTATAATGCCTGGTTGTACCAACATCTTCCCCGATCCATGATCGAATGATCCTAGTTCCGAGCCAGGATCCAGTTTGATCTTGGTTCCAATGTAAAAGTGTTGCAGCAACGAAATTTCATGATTCTGGATCTGCGATTCATAGATCTTGGTTCCAAAGTGAGAGATCTAGATTAAGTATGAGACAAATTTTGCTATTGATTCATAATATATGACGTCATGGTAGTAGGCATATTTTTCACTATACGTAGATAGAACTAGATGTACTATGTTTTATCTGTTTTAAGTGAATTATTGTTGAACAAATTTTACTGAATAATATTCAAGTGCGTATAATGTTGTTTTAATTTCCCAAGAAAACAACTGAATGTAGTGCTATTTGTTGGCGTATTTTCAAACTACATTAGTTGACAATGGCTGCTGATCTCGGACCGAGATTTTGAACCGCCAAAATTGGCAGTTAGAAATTAACTTCATCTCGATCTCCAGTCTGCTCTGAACTCAAATAGTGCAACAGTTTTCTGTGTCAATCTTAGATCAGATCTCGGATCAAGTTTCAAACCACGATGGTGTACACGGTGTTATATTTAAATTATATTTTTCATCAATGCCTCTTACATCCTTGGTGCCAGAAATACACTGCATTTAACACTCCCTTGAATAAATATGATTTTACATGTATAACCATGAGAGAAAATTTTGGTAGTCCGGTGCTTTAACACGTGTTAGACCAGTTTTGTTGGACTACAAACATAAATTTGTCTTGATTATGTTGATGATACTATCGTATACAATGACAATTTCAAATAACATTTGTCACATTTATGTCAAGTGTTAACATGAATGCATGATGGCCTGCCAGTAAACCCAAATAAAGTAACTCTTGCATCGAAGTAAGTAAAATTCCTGGGTTACGTGTTAAGTCAAGGTCAATTGCTTATTGATCCGGTGAGAGTTACTCCTATTCTAAACTTCCCATGCTAACCTAACATAAAAGGTGTTCAGAAATTTCTAAGGCTCTTGTCTTATTATGTTTAGTTCAAACTCATTTCTTCGATGATTGCTGCGCCATTGAATTTGTTGAAGAAAAGGGGATGAGTTTCAGTGGAGAGCTAAGCGGGAGAAAGAATTTTCTTTACTAACGGAAAAAATAACTTCACTGCCCATTCTAGTATTACCTGATTTTCCACAAAAGTTTGTTGTACAGGTGGGCACAATATCAATAGCCCAAGGAACCACATTAGAACAGAGGGTAGATGGGGCTCCAATGCACCTGTGGTCTTCGCTAATCACACCCTCTCAGAACCTTAGGCATATACGAAAAGGAAACTACAGCATGTTTGTGTAGATAAGAAAAGTTTTCCCAATACAATGACCATGATGAGTGTGATCACTTCATGGACAACAAGGCATTAAGCTGGGTATTCAACCATCCTACCAGCTAGGGAAACTGGGAAGATGGGTTCAGCGCCTATTGAGGTTCAGGTTTAAAGTACATCATGCTCGCAGTATGGATAACATAGTGGTTGATGTTCTTTTATATATGTTTGGCCCAAAAGAATTTATCATGGATAATACATCTCCCCCAATTTCATTGTCTATTACACAGGATTTTACAGTGTGCTTCGTCCATCTTAGAAATGCACTACGTGCAAGCAATACTTGGTGCAATCAGGTGCGTGCAAATCTCGCTGCAGGCATGGTGTGTTCTTATGTGGAAACAGAAGGGAGTCCTGTATTTCACAGAAAAAAAAGGTAGGGCAAAAAGATTGTCGTGTCTGAATCACTGTGCTCCACGATGTTACAGTGTCAACTTGGTATATGGTTATCTGGGAGCGAATAAAACATTTTGAAAAATTGTGGCACACTTTGTATGGGCTACATTGAAGGAAAATGTTTTGGCATTCGTATGCTCTTGTGACAACTATCAAAAATGCAAACAGGTACAACAGAATAATTTTGGTCAGTCTGTGGTGCAGTTCCTAGAGCCACCTAGAGCTATGCCAACCCTTACTGAACACCTGCTACTGTACTGATCTCTCTCTCTGCCACCCGAATGCCTTGCCATAGGGCAGTAGAAGGCAGTCATGCAAGCTTTGGCTCTTGCCAGGTAGGTTGTGGAATCAGACCAGGGGCCAGCAAGGTCTGCACCAACAGACAGAAAGAGACAGCAAGACAGAAAACTGACTCTGCTACCCAGCAACCTTCTGATATGGCACACATGGGAAGAGGGTATTAAAGGGGAACTTGTAACCTGCTTCAATGTCCCCTGAGCTCTCTCTCGATTCCCGCCTACACCACCCAAGTTAAGATATAATGCTACGTCTGCCTCTGCACCCGCCAAGGTTGTCCATTATCTCGAACTCACAAAAGTGACCTGCTACCCCATTTGCTCAAGCATGAAACCTGTAAAATAATCTGCAACGCCCAAAGCCCACAGAGCAGCCATCAGTCTCGACTGAACCAAGGCTGTTTCCCCACTAATTCTCCTCATTAACTGGACTCCTGCATTCCGGTCCCTAGAAGTATTAGGGAAGCTACGACTCAAACTGCCTGTTAAAGGCAACCCAAAATAGATAGGGCATCATCCTATATCCAAGATACCAACTTTTACCGCAAATTGGGGGTGTTTGTGTAAATATGGCATATCATATGCTGTATTTAGTTTTGTAGCATATCTTTAGCTTGTACAACACAGCTGTGCACTGAAAACAAAAGGTTTTTAGAGCTGAACATAGAAAAATATTTTTTTCACCGGGAGGATATTCAAAATTTAAGATGCAGGTCTTACATGGGGCCATGGTAAATATGATAATTTAAAAAAATTAATACACAAATAGCAATAAAGAAACACGAAAGCAGCGTTTAACCTACAATTTAATACCAGATCCACATTGGTATGTCCTAATAACACAAATCAATGAGCTAAGGAGAATTTGGAGGTGGAGGGAAGGAGGTGGACATGTAGTTAGTAGCACTAAGGAAGGTGCATTCGTGATGCAGGGGCAGTAATGCTGCTCCCTTGCATTCTCTAAAAGAGCTAATAACACAAATAAGAAAACTACACTATTCTGTGTTTCATATAACTTCAGTAAATTTTGAAAGACATTGACAAACCCACACATCACGTAAACAGAAAATGTCCTCATTATGAAAGTGTTGTGTCAGCTGATAGTGGCTGCAGAACGTATCTTGTTATGTTGTCAATCTTTGATATAATTATGAAGAAAAATTGTACTCAGCATTAAAAAATTGACGTGTTGCCGCTTCTACATCTAATCTAATACAATTACAACACATCGCCTAGAACACCTCTTCCATCTCTACAGATGTGAGCAACATGCTGCCTACCCTATAGGCAACGGGAAATTACAAGCAATCTCTTCTCACCTGGAAGATACGCAATCCGGCAAGCTGCCCAGACCTCGGGCATGGCCGAGCGACTCCGACGAGATACGAAGCAGTATCGCTGACAGGAGGATTCTCAAGCCACCCAGGGTGGGAGGACGACACGCCTCCCCCGCACCCTGCGCCAGCAGCCTACAAGCTTCCACTATGTAAGTCCGGCAGCTGCAGAGCTCAGGAGTCATTCATTCACATCTCTAGCAACCTCCCACAGCACTACTAGTGCTCGGGATCTTCGGAGAAGTTTGTAAGTTTGTTACCTTACAAGTACGCCCCCATGACTACTTATTATGTACGTCGTCGACCAGTCAACCCTACAACATATGAATGCGAACATTTTCTTTTAACTTCACTTTGTCTCCCCTAGACAAATTTTATTAGCAGTTTAACTTTAACTCATTTATATTCATCTAGAATCATCTTTTTCCCTTTTACTTAGAACCAGGTCACCTACACCTGGAACCACACAGTTACCTTCAGCTATCCTCGACTTGGTAGGAGGTAGCACAGGTCACGTGCTTGTTGAACTTTCAATAAACACACATTGCTCTCTACCTTTCTGCTTTTATTTCCAGGATATTTATTTGTAACCTCAGTTAATGGTAGACTACGCTGTACACTGTCGACAGAAACTGGGAATTTTACTAAACCGAATTAAGACATACATATTAGATGGCTGCCAGTTTCTTCCCAGTTACACATCAGCACTTTTAGTGCTGGTGGAGGAAAAACAGTGATGCCACAACCACTAGCAACACCTTCACACCAAGAGGCACAACAGATTCTGGTTGCTTCTCATAATCCGCACTAGTTAGTGCGAGGTGACTGTGGCCTGTAGTTTTTCCAGGCATCCTAGTGCCAACGCACAACCAGTAGAGGCTTGGCGGTCCACATGGCCCCACGTCCTTGATCAGCCCGACTACGGTGGGGGATCAGCGGGCACTCTTATAGAGCTCAAGCAGGCAAGTCACTATTGGGTTACATTATTACTCTTTCTGTCTAAGGTGCACTACGTAAGCTAGAGAAGTGTTACCCTATGCCTCACGATAGCAGGAGTGGTAGAAATGGCAGGGAACAACAGCTGCCTCACCCCGCTCTCAGGCCGAGGATAGCATTACCCCATACTACACAGGATAGACAGGTGGAACGGGACTGTGCCGCCAAACTGAGACGACAAGCAGTCACGCCTGCTCTGGTTCTAGTAATTGACTTTCCACCATGTGTCCACATCCGTACTACATGTCACCCAGTTATCAACGGACTCCTGACCAGAACTGAAGTGCGCCTAGGCTAAAACAATCTCATCTTCTAGTCTAAAGAAACTCGTCTGTGGAACATCTGTTCCGGCATTGACCAAATTTGTCCTGCCTAAAGCCATACCTACCTTGACTACAACATACAGGAGCAGGAGTGAGTAAGTTCCAGCCAACACCACTTGTCTCACCCCAGCTATCTAAACCCAGTTAATCCGCTTTTGGTCTAGCTGTCAAAATCTTCGACTAATGTGCCAAGTCAGTCTAATCGGAGACGCGTCAAATTATAATTCCGAATTTTAATTATTACAAAATGTATTGTTTAAATTATGCTTTAAGAACAATGTACAATTTTCTGTCAGCCATAGAGAGTGGGCTTTAAAAACATTTTTAAAAATTACGGTAGAGAATGTGTATGTTACGGTTATGTGAATCATCTTTACCCGCTGAATGCCATTGAGCCCTATTTCATCACAATTTATCTATATGTGTGAAATTCCTTGCTGGTGGGGTTAGAATATTATATCTGCAGTTAATAATGTTTTATTAGCACATTTTGTTAAATCTATTTTGTTGTAGGTGCCTTGTCTGGTGCTTTGTAAAAGGGTTGCTTGTGTGCTTTAGATCCGCCATTTTCCTTAACCATCCTGAAGCATGAGGGATGATGTATTTACGTTCTGAAATTTAAATTTGTTTATTTCAAGAAACAACTTACGTGTTTTGTTAATTGAATAAGTCAGTAAATAAATAATATTTCGTACCAGTGGCAGACAGACGTAATTTTACTGAAGTAATTGTGCACAGTTCGCAACATGTTTAGGAATTACAAAGTGAACAGTACGTTTGCATGTTTCATAAACAATGTTTTTCCAACTGTTGTTAGAATATTTGAAATGTATGTAGCCTCAAAAAACTTTTTTTTTACCCTAGTTCATTTAATTGAAAATCCAACCATTTTTATTGTTTGACGTTATACATTTAAAGTTAAATTTGCTGAAAATGTTTAACATTGTGCATTTCTCATATCTGTATGAAGAGTGACATATTTATTGCATTTTGGTTTTGCGACAGGATTTAAAATGTGCAAGGTCTAAATAAAAACTGTATTTTTGGTGTAGTTCATTGAATAAAAAAATCTAATTATTTTTGTGTGAGTGTAATTTCACTAAAAATGTTTAATGTGTATTTTTTGTATCGGTACGAACAACAACAAATTTATTGCATTTTGTCCTTTCAATGAAGTTATAACTTCTGAGTTCTAGTAATTAGAATGTTATGTCCATATGAACAAAATTTTTCACTGCATCATCAAAATAACAGGCAGTTCAAATTGCTACTCAAAAGAAGAGCCACTGAACAATTCAATCTACAAAAAGCGATAAACTAGAGTTCCCTGTCCCTCTAATAAAATTAACAGGACCATAGTTAGTATATTATGTACTTGGCTATAACAAAAATAAAACGGGTGGGAATGGTAAAAGCTATAGTAGACTTAGTACTGGACTGAAATTGTCAGTCTTTCAGTGAATGCCAGTGGATTCATACAGTTTGTCTACAAACATTGTTTTTTTTCAGACAGAACAGCTGTGGTGGAGATATATTGTGACTGTGCTACGTTTTAAGAACTGTCATAATTTAATGAAGTTATATTAAACAGAGAATAACATACAATACAACTCACAATTACAAAACAAACATTGAAGAGTATGGTTATTCATCATGCAAAAAATCAAAATACTGCAACACCTTTTTCTCTAGTGACACTTGATGGAGGATTTGTCCATTATGGTGAAAGTTTTTGTTTCATTCACAGCCAATCAATACTAGTAGCGGATAGTGAATGGAAATTTGCACAAATATACCAACTACAAAACGTAATCATTATTATAAAATGCTTAAAGGGAGTACAACAAAAATTACGACTTTCACCAGCCACTGCAAAAATAAAGTTTCAGTTTAGCACTACAGAAATACCCTTAATTAATGTACTTACACAATAACCATAATAAATAAAAATTACAGGTCAACTAGCGAAGGCCGGAGAAATTTCATAAGAGTCCTGACCACTCAACCTCTTAGCAAATGTGTTTCAGAAGATGGCACCAGAGACTCTCCACTTCACCGCAACCGCTAGCAGCACCTCGCAGATTCTGTCACTGCTGGCCAACTTCATCCAGAAGTTCCCGAAGACATCGCTGGCGTCTACCCACCTCCTGGTAACTCACCAGCTCTATCTGTGCCAATGTCCCTTCTCGACCTGTCATAACTCACTGAACAATGCGATTATCCCTCCGGTAGTTGGAAACTTGGTTAGGTTCCTTAATATTACAACCCGGATAGACAAGGCAAAGTTATTTTGGACTGGTTATTTATTTAACTGCAGATTGCTTTAATCTTCGCACCTAGCTCTTGCACAGGCACATGCAAAGGGTGCTACCACTGTCTCCTGGAAGTACACGCTTAGTAAAGTATAAATACCAGTTGCTCCTCTAACTTGTACATGCTAAGAAAACCGACCAGGTCGGGTGCTCGGTTCTTCTCCTAGCTTGCAAAGGCCAGAGTAGAATTAGCAGCACTCTGAGTTGACCAACCTCTAGCGGGTATCACTCCTAGGGCATCAGTTATTTGAGCTACCCTCTGTTCATTCCCAGCTTGCAAAGGCCAGACGTTGGGTATACCAGGTAATATACTGTGTCCTGGAAGCACACCTGAAGGCAGCCATTCATTAGCATTTCCTTTATAAGAGGAAACAGAGTTTCAGATGCCTTATACCCAGCAGAGTAATTTAAGTAAGCAACGTAGAAAGACCCTGTGGACCGCTGTAAGAGAACTACTTACTTTAACACCAGTGGAAACCACCAAAGATAACAGTGACACTTTTCAGCCTACTCAAGCCTTAGTACCTCTATTTTGCCCACCAATACAAACCTCTCCCAACAAATATCCCGATATTGAGGCCATATGACACAGGGAGAAGAGAATCTTCTAGTACTTGATTGACCTGGGCATAGATTAGACTTACCAAAGCCTCAATACACCATTATTCCCCCAGAAACGAACCCCATCTCTCCCCGCCTCATTGAACTTGCAGCTACACCACCGCCCACCTGTCATGTGAGCACGACAGCAGGAAAGATCATCCGCCTTTGTCCACAAAACCAGGTACCGAAACGTAACTGTAACTTCTGATTGTGTACCCTCTCGTCAACCTACTAGGCCAACCCTCTATAATGGCCGCGCCCCTCAGAAACTTAAGGTCACTGCCTAGTTCCACAAATGCTCCCTGTGAAACTGGCTTCATGATATCTGACATACCTAAAAGTGACTCGAACCAAGGTCTCCTACCAGGAAACTTATCAAGTCACGTTTACTTTGGGGCTTAAATCCCGTTCACCTTTGGTCAACACTAAAATAAAAATATCCAAACTGTAAGTATCTCCAACATGGGGAACTCCCGACCCAACCTGGCGTTCTTATATTTTACACCTCAGTACTTTTTCCACCTGGAACATCCTATATCGTGCACCAAAGCGAGAAGGGTGGATCGCATCATGGTATATTAATGGATAGTATGAATGTGTAAGTGAAGAAAATAGGTCCATATTTAAGAAAGTAATTTTTTTAAGGTTGAGCTTTTTGTAAATAATCTAGCATTAGCATGTATTTTTTATAATTTCTTGTAGACTAAAAGAATTCTGTTATATTTTAGGATGTCAATCAAATGTCCTTTGGGGCAGGTACCATATAAAGAAATTTTAAAGGCAATGTTAAGGAAAATATTTATACTGTGAATAGTACAAGTCAAAACTTTGCAGATAAAAAGTGAGTTTCAGATATTATTTCCTACACTTACAAACGGAAACACACAGCAGGCACAAATGATTATGAGCATACAAATATCTATAAGTCCATTCCCGAATGGAAGTGACTTATGAAAATCAATCTTGGAAATAACACTCTAGGCAAAACATGTCAACCTGTGTTATTCAATAACCTGTATTCCCCAAATATATAACACTATGGTTAACTAAAGAATACTGTATTATTGAATAAATGAAACTTTACCTTAATATCATCTATAACTTGTAATATTTATTTCTTTTTAAATATGAATTAACAACAGCGAGAGCAGCGATGTGTTGGCAATGGCTGGTAAGAAATATTTCACAGTTGAAATATTATTTTAACCTCGTTTTTTAGTATACTAATTGTAAATTAAAAGCTGCCTATTGAAATATTTAAATATTTAGGTAGCCCTGATGGCAACATATATCATTTTTTGAGTTTAAAATAACAGCGGAAAATATTGTGAGTAGGCCGTAGGAGCGAGAGCAATTTTGAAGCAACTGTCTGCTGAGCGAGCTTTGTCGCTCTCTCTCTGTCTTTGTTTCTTTTACACTCGGGAAGTTTCACTTCACTAGTACACTGCAAAAGTGAACCTGTTTTCAATTGTAGCATATTTCATATTTATTACAGCAAAATAATGATTTTCGAATTTGTAATTAACACCAGAAAAGAGATTTAAATTTTTTAATACTTATTTTAATATATTTAGATATGATGGCGGGGCAGAAACAAAGTGAAGTTGGCAGACGTGGCGAGCCATGACATGGCGTGTTGCTGTTTTACCAAACGAAGCATCAATTATACTTACTCCGAAAAATACTTCGAATTACCACATCACGTTTGTAGACGTGTTTTTAAACCTACCTAAGCAAGTTACGATGTTGTGATAAATCTGTGTTTCCGCAGCAGTAATAAATATACTGTTACGGTATGTTTCATTAACCGCTGCGTGTGAAATAGTGTGGTGTGGCTGTTTTTTATTGATAGTTGCACTGGATCTGTATGTGCGTGATTTCAAATATTTGATATGAACTATTTATACATTGTAAATGTGAACTGTTTTTATGACGAAGTTATTAATTTACATCCATGTCTGTTTATTTATCACAACGTTGTACCTTTGCCCTGGGTGTTTGAAACACAGTTGTGTAACGTGATTTACCATCAATCCCAATAAAATAACCAAGCCCAGCCCCAATAAATTTCAGTAACCCTAATACACAGTAAGTAGCAATACATATAAATATGAGTGGAATAAAAGTTACGGTAGGCTCAATTGAGTGCATGTTCATCGTTATATTTTAAGTTACTATAACAAAAAATAAGTGACACGAGTTGCGTGCTTAATGTCGTTTTTTCGTTGGACTGTCTATTCCTTCGTTATTCAAACTGAAGGTATCCTTTTAAAGAAATAACCCAACACATATCAATAACAAAAGTTATAAATACTACAGTTCATTATCCTGCAGTTGTAACAGTGTTTAACACAGTCGCTGTAAAATAATGTGCATTACGTGTAATGTGCTATGTTGTGAAAAACAAATATGTTACTGTAACATAACCGTAAGAATATCATTAATTAAGGCATTTTTAAAACGTCATAAAGCTGACCTAAATATTGTTATAGGCCTATACTATGAATATTTGTACGGAATGGTTTTAGAAATGTGACAGAATTCTTTGAAAAGCTGTAAACAGTAAACAACACATATGACAGGTATAAAAGTAGAAGGCACATTTCAATGTTTATTTTTAGGTGTAGTGAAAGTATACGAACACATGTACACATACAATGATATATAAACATTGATTTTGACAGATACTACAGGGCAGTCACATGGCAATGTTTGTTTACATTTGGCGGAAGGATACGAAACGGGCCTGCAAGTAGATATTTAGCAGGGCTCATGGAAAGTTGCTTCCAATGGGGAATGGACTATACACTTACTTTACTCTTTCAATATTAACTGCTACATATATGAAAAAGCTACAAGATTCCGATAAAAATGTCTTAATTTGAAACAACTCACCTTATGTTTCCACACCACATTGTTTGGATTACTCTTGCTAAGAGCACAAACCAGGCCTTCTGGAACTATTATCTTCAGAATGATATCAAAATCTGGATTGTGAGCTTGTTTTTTCACATCATGACAGTCTGCATTGGGGTTCATCACCATTTTAACATCATGCTGAGCAACGCTGAAGTTCCATCTGAAAAACAAGCCACCTTAATAAGAATGTTGAACCAAACACTGCGTTTAGGGCATTTTCAAATTACTGATATCTCAACTTGATAAAATACATCCTTGGTAACAATAAATTACATTAAAAAATCAAGTATATATTAAAAAATTACAAAATGTGTAATAAGTACTACATTTTAAAATAAATTTAATGATTATTTAAATAAAATGTATACAAAATACTAACTGAAATAATTTTTTAAGCTGCCATACATTTTCACATTTTATATTGGTTCCAAGTATAAAACCTATTAATAATTAAAAATTAATTCCTTACATATACATGTACAAAAAACTTATTGCCTGCACTATTTTAAGTCTGCATAATGGCTGGAAACTAAATGCATCTCATAGCTTTTTAGCTAGTTACAGTATTGTTCATTCTCATCTCACTTCATCTTTAAAAATTGGTGTAAAGAGCCTTAACTGAGCCTTAACCATGACACTGAAAAAAGCATCACTAGCTACATAACTTGGTCAAAGCCAGAATATGATCTGTCATCTCTCAGCAGTAACTGAAGCTAATGTAGCATACAGTGCAATTTTTATAACACTATCCACTGCAGGGCTTGAATATTAAATATTTGTGTGGTTTCAATACTTTTAATTTTTAATCATGTGTTTCTAAAATGAATTAATATATCATACATTCTTACACTTAACTATTTTTTTAAGCTTTTAAAGTGTTAAATTTAAGTAAAGGTTGGTACAGTAAGACAATGTTATGAAAAAAATTACAATTTACTTGTAGTTGAAAGGAAGACTGTTTTAAGAATTGGTAAAATCAAAAATATTACAGTTGTAAATAGGAGCGACATTATTTTTGGTGCAGATAGTGCAATCAATGTTTTCATAATATGAATTATGGTCCAAGTTTTTAGGATATTTAGTATAGTTAGTGCTTTGGAAATCTTTGGTATGGTCAAAACTTTAGGGATCAAAAGTAAGAGTCAAGTGATTTGGAAGCCAATAGGTCAATGTTTTGGGAGCTGATAGTATGGTTTAATGTAAGAGATTCTAGAACAGTCAGATGGGCAGAAGAGGTGGGACAGCTGTATCAGTTTTTCTGAGAGCTGAAAGTGGAGTTAAAATTTTTCAAACACACCATTCACTTGTAATAGAACTAAAAGTTTGAAAGTGAATATCATGTATTCTGGAAGTTGGGTGGCATATCAGCATCACTTAAATTTTGAATTTTGTTTTTAGTGCTGGGCTCTGCTAAAACAACAGGTTATGTTCCTGAAAATCACACCATTGTACAAAATGACTTGTAAAATATGATGGCTAGGTTCCTTGAAGCCACAGGGTACCTACTCTTACCATCACACTGCATAAACAGTACATTTTACAGAAATATTTTGATGGCTTACGCTGTAGCAAATTAAAACAATTAACCCAGTTCTCAAAATATAAGCCAAAATGTGTTGGCAAAATTAGTTTACAAGTCTCACTTAGGCACAGATGTGATGTAATTGAATCAAACAAATAATATGATTTTTATTTTTTGATCAAAACATGTTACTGCAAAATTTTTACAAGACTGGCAATGCTCCCCTTTTCTTAGAAACACTGAGAGAAACAAAGATAATCTTTGTATATGCTGACGTCAAAACTCAACCATGGAAAAAAAAGTATGGAAATGAGTCACTATGTATTTATCTACGATTTTTTGTGTATAAGTCCTGCCATATGATAGCAGCACTGCCTGGTGGGAATTCTATGAACCAATATTACCATTATCTATGGAATCATCTTGAATAATTATTGTCACATGTACACTAATATTAAATTAAATAGTTCACAAAACACTTTACACTTAAACTAAGAGATTGACCTAGGTCGGAGTTGAGATACAAGCCTAAAGGATACTTTATATGGGTTAGCATGTGGGCCGGCTAGGCATGGTATCGGCTACATTAGGACAGGGGCTTCATAGTAGAGGCTTGCTAGTGTCCGCTCTGGGATTCGAACCAGGGACTTTCCATGTCAATCGGAATCTGAAGCTAGAGGTAAGCGTTTGAGTGGTCTGTGTTTTGATCACGGAGGAGGATGACGGCCAACATGATGCCAGTAGCGTGAAGGACATTTGAGAAAAGTCAAAACAAAAAGGATTTAATTATGTGTTGGGGCTTTGCCTTTGTACAACACTGGTCTGGTAGACTTTCTAACACGCACAGAGTCTGGGGTGGTAAGCACTATAGGATTTTGACACCATACCTTAGTCACTCCTGGCCGTGTTGCTCCTCGCTGCGTAGTCTGGTTGGCGATAAAGGGTGGCAGCTGAACAGCGGCCGGCTTGAGCTGCGGCGGAGTAGTGCCGAAGAAATCCTCAAAGTTGTAGGATGGAATGTGATTGCGATGGTAGTTTAACAAAATAGGATCAAGTCCTAGTAGAGAATCCCAGTATTTGTTTATAGTAAGATGTATGAGGGGCAGTCCTTTGGGTAATTGAGTAGGAGGCTCAAATAGTGGTTTAGGTTTGTCTATGATAAAAGCTACTAGCTCAATTAACTCATTCACTAGATTTGGTACATGTAATTTCCTCCTGGTGTATTCCGTGACCCTAATCAATGTGGCTGAACACCCTGGCTTCCCAACGGGGTCATTCACTCTGCTGTTCCTGGCCCGGCCTCACAGCATTGGGTGGAATAAGTAGGGTGTGTACATCGCCATGGTTTAATTCAATGGTGCACAATGTGTCTCCACTGTGGGTTACGTGGTCGGAGAACTCCTATCTCTCTCCCCCGGCCTTTCAGAGCTGAGGCGGAGTAGGGAGGTATTCTGTCACTCAATTCTACAAGTGGATAGTGCAAGTGGATAGTGTGTGTTCCTTCCTTAGTGGCTAAACACGTGATGCGGCGGCTTTTCCTCAATATTATTCTCAGCTGGCCTGAAGGGCATATGTTAAATAAAGATAAAGGAAGAAGTAATATAAAATAAAATCAAAGCATCTGGCTTGAAGAGCTTACATTTAAAAGAAGTTATACCCACTGAAATCAAAGAAAGTTAATTTCAAAAAACATTTGTTTATTAAAGCGTAAATAGACAAGAGGTGCCGCACTCTCCTAATAAAATTATTAATAATATAGATTATTTATTAAACAGTGGGGCCTTATGATCAGAGGAAGGCACCCTGATATTAAATAGTTATGTAAGTGTGTGTTAAGGCTGAACTAATGAATTTAATTAACATTAAAAGTCACAAATAAAATTAAAGTGTCCCTATTATGGTTATGTTATAAAGGAACCTGGTTTCTTGGAATTCAACACGAGAAGGTTGCTGAAGAACTGGTGTGGTTAGCATTCGGAGGAGAGGTCGTCGTCGTGACCGGATGGATACCTTGAGGAAAGGTTACCAAGGATAAGAGGAAGGTCGATGAGGGCAGCATTGGCACGAACCTCTGGTGGCATTGGCGCCCGAAGGCCTCTGGAGCTGGAGGTCTTCGAAGAGGTGGTGACCCTCTGGTTGCTAGCGGGATCTCCGGAGCTGTTGGTGGCTGTTAACCATTGAGGATCCTCTGGAGGATGCTGGCCACCAACGTAGATGAAGGGTTCCAGCACTAGCTTAACCTTGTGCAGATATCCCTGGCCATTACAGCAGGGGACAAGGTGGACTAGTGCTTACCCTTAGCTGTCACCCCTGGCCAATTACAGCGAGAAGGTGCAGCTGACTGCTCTGAGTCTCAGTCTGCATGCCCTATTTATACTAAATTTTTGAGTTTGTAGATCCTCAGAAGGGTGAAGGGGGAAGCTGGCCCCACCTCCAAGGGGGTTCATTTTTCTGACGTCACACATGGATACCTGAATTCCTTACCAGCTTGGGGCGGAAGCGTTGACATATCTTTGCCCCTTGCCGTACGCTCGTGGAGGTCATGATGCTCCAGCAAGCTGGGCTGCTCTCCAGCAACACGATGGTGATATACCGCAACCGTCCTGGAGAAGCGCTGGCAATCTTGTAGAAAATACCATCTTCGGGGGAGAGGGGTTGGGGGGGTTTGCAGGCTCGTGGTGAGAGACAGTAAAATCTACGATCACGTGTCTGTGGTATCAGTTGGGGCTTTTCAATGTACCCTGTAGGTACATGTCCCGCCTCAATTACTGTTTTAAGAATGGCGTGACTGGCCCATAAGGATAAACACTTTCCACAGTGCAGTCGTAGAGTAGAAAGCGATACCTAGAAGCGCAAAAATGTGTCGCATGTCCATTATAACACATCATGCATTTGTTGTGTTTCCACACTGTCGGTCAGGTAAATGCAAAATATACTACGGAATTGCAAATAGACATTTATTTGTCTCTATTTTTGAGATGTCAAACAAAATTGTGCTTTCGATTTTAAGACTAAAACGGGCTGAAAAATGTGTGCAACAAGCATACAACTTGGCCTTTGATGCAGAGAAACACGTTGCAAAAAATAACCTTCCTTGCTATGTGCCGTTATTTTGACTCATTGAGGAATCATTATGATGAAGCCCCCTTTACAGCTTGAAATGGCATAATCACATAATTAAAATTTATGTCTTTCCAATGGAATTACAATACATTTCTAAGGTACAGAAGTTTTTTGAACATTATGTTACAAATATGATAGCATACCATTGAATGACGTCAAAGAAAGAGAACATAACCTCAACCTATGCAGAAGCAACAAGCCGTAGTGGACCTGGCATATGTGTCATGTTGCTGATCATAAAATACCCACTTTCTTTGGTCACCCATAGATGGGTGAATTTGGAGAACTAATTTACGGTTTTAATGGGACAATCCAAATCTAACTTAGAGCACATGGTGTATCTTAAGAGCACATGGGACCTAAATTAATGCTATAGAGGATAGTTACATTTTACAATTTTACGAAAGCCAATAGAGAAAAACTAAGTAAGGAAATCTTACACAATTATTTTTACTAACTTTGTGAGAATATATTTTGCCAGAGTGATGTGTTTCTGCAAAGGTATTTCTGATGCCGTAAATTTGTGTCATTGCAGCAAAGTTGGAATAAACCATTATCTAACATTGTCCCCTATATTAGTTTTTTCTTTTTTGGCTTCCAAAAATCTGTGTTAACTTCAAATGATGTATTTGAGGTTCATTATGTCATGTGAAGTGGCTTGGAAACGGTTAGCAAAACGTTACAACAAATGCTTGATCATGGGCTACCCACACGGATACCCTCTTACTTGCACCTGAGGTCAAGGCCAGTATTCCTTCTGCAATACAGGGTCTGATGTCCTGTACTTCAGAACATGGGTGCAATAAGGGTGATGAACATACCTGTGAGGAGAGGGCCCTCCTCCCCTCTATAAGAATTGAAACCAGAACTCTCAATGTGTAGCATCACTTAATTTGTGTACCGAATCATCTCGTATAAGGCATTTATATACTTTGAATTTCAGAAATAAGGCTCTTTAGCTTAAAGTATTTCTTTCTTTATGTTTTATTAATGTACTGTAAATTGAGAATTAATTATATTATTGGTACTTTACTTACATGAGACATAGACCTAAAAAGTAGCAAACCTACTGGCAGTGAAGCTGCATAAGACAGACGAGGGAGTGGAACTGATAACCTGCTTACTGCTACCTGTACTATAATTCCATCCGACGGAACCTAAACCCTGTACTAACTAGGAACTAGTAAGACAACCCCAAACCCAATATCAGGGTATAGCGTTTATGAGCACAGGTTCATGCTAAGGTCAACACACCCACAAGTAGTGAGAACAAAACACAGGGTACCACCACCTCACCCCTTACCGGGGGGGATTTCAGTTGCTGAAGTACTAGCATAAAGTGAAAACAGAAAATGCTTCAGATTTTTGGCTCCGAGTTGTGAAACATTCAGGCAAACAAACATAACATGTTCTTGCACTTTCAATAAAACTATGCTACGACTGCAGCATCCCTTGTGATATCTCAAACAAGCCTATTGCTGCCCAGCCCTTTGGCTTTATCTCTGTGTCACTGTGGAACACATTGGCTTGCTTCTTAAGGGTTGCTCTGCTTTTGGTTTCATAGGGAGTAATAAAAAAATCACTCATAGCACACACTTCCTCTCTATGCTCTAGCCAGGAACACACTCAATGGCAATGTGAAGAAACTTGCTATTATATACACACATCATTCATAGCACTGATGCGCGCGCTTCCTCTTCGGATTAAGAAGAAAGAGGTTAGGGCGCTGACTGCTCTCTCTGACATGTCGGAGAAGAGGGGAGTCAAACCCTAGAGTGAGGCAGAACAAGATAATTTTCCACCCAGGGAGTTCTATCCACCTCACTACTACGGTTGCCAAAATTCGGGACGCCAGTTGTCCCGGGGTGAGATGCGGCTAGCACTGATTAAGCAATCGTGGGGGTGGATGTGGATGACCTGGCTAGCGAAGCTGGGTTAATGTGCATAGGCCTGGTTGGATGGCGTTTGGAGATGTAATCTACGGGTGATGCCATGACACGGGGTTTAGGGGACGCATGTGGCGGGAGTTGAACCCGTACTGTCTTTCCAGATGCCAATTTAATTGTACAGAAATTTGGAAGAGCCACCTCCTGTGGGTGACGGACTCGAATGAGCTTTCCCGAAGCCAATCTCACAATACTGGAGTGAACAGGGGCTTGATCAGGGATTACCTGAGGGAGGGTCACACTGACTACCAAGGATGATGACCTCTCCTTACGTTGCAGATCTCCCTCGGGGTCATATTCCGGCCAGAATGCCCCTAGCAGATGATTGAACCAGGATTCTTGCGTGGACGGTAATATAGGCGAGTCTGGTCGTGGAGGTGAAATAGTTTCTGTGGATGTGGTTCTATTGTAGCGGGTGGTGTATGTGGTATTTGTATTATATACTCCTTCCAATGCACGGCACCCTCAACGCCATTGACACAGTGTGCCTCCCTCCCTATTGTGCATTCGGTTAGTCCTGAACCCGTTCTGCATAATTGCAGTTCTGGGGGCATGGCTTCTGCAGGTACACTCAAGGCCTTGGCGTGAAAGCAGCAGTTCGGAGATAACTGCGTAGAACTACCAGAGAATAAATTAATTACAAGAGACAGAGGAACTACAACAAAAAAAATGGTAATCTGAGACGAATTTCACGTAATTTTTACTACGTCAAAAGGAAGAAAACTGGAAAGCCCCGGCTAATATTAATTACAAAAGAAATCTAAAATTAGTTAGGTGAAATATTAATAATAAACTCTCAGTACAGAAAAAAATCAGATGAAGGAGAGCCTAGGAAAAATATTAATTATCTAATTAATAAGCAAAAAGTTCTACAGTACGCAATTTACAGCGTGACAGGGGATTTCCAGAATCGCGATTACCTGCTACCGAGGGAGTCAAGGGAAGCTGACTGAGGTAAAGGGTTGTGGGTACAGAACGTGGATTACCTCTAGAGATAGATGCTGTCCTCATGGTCAGCTGGGCAGTGGTGGACGAGTCTTGTCCAAGCTGCTGGAAGTTGCAGTCTTCGCAGTCTGCGGATGCTGGTTGAAGACTTTGCAGACTTCTGGAGCTGAGCTATGTTTCAAGCTCAGGGCAGAGCCGTGTTACAGGCTAGGAGAGGAGAGAGAGTCTTCTACAGACCAGGGAGAGCTCGTGAACCTCTTGAGCCGGCGAGCATGGCATCTCTGCTGGACCATGCTGCCAGACTTCTATTTATAGTGAAAATCTTCTGATCAGCAGTTCTCCAGGGTGTGGGGGGGTAGCGTAGCTTTCCAACACAGGGGTAGGATTATCAGTGTAGCGGGCACGCCGTTCATTTCTTATCGCCCTGCTTGGAGGTGACAACAAATTAAAACACCTCGTCATAAGGTTGGCAGGTTGTGATGTCACAAGGCCAGAGGTGTTGCCATCTCTGGGGTTGTTTGGAACTCCTTCCGTGGGTAAGCGAAGGGTAGTGGATTATCAAAAATATTAAATTTATTCACAGGGGTGGCGCTTGCATGCGGGAATTTCGGGCGAACAGTGCATATTGTAATTAAGCGTGTTAATTATGGTTATGTAATCGGGTGTCCAGGCTTGTGGAATCTCCTTGCTCGATATGTTTAAATTATTCTGCCACTGTTATGACTTGCCTCTGAGCTCAGGTCGCTCTTGGATGGGGCAAAATTTCCGTAGAGTGTGCATCTGCACAGCGTAGCATGTTGACATGCATCAGCACTTAGCACTTCTGGCGATATTATCTCTGAGCGAGTGAGTAGTGCGGCTTAATCTCCACACAATGTCTGTGGCCCTTAGTGAGCAGCATAACAAATTATTCTGATGCACAGAATATATTCTGCTGCTTCTGCCACTGCTGCTTGTACTGCTTGAAACTCTGGAATCTCTGTGGCTGAAACTGGAACAGCTGGACCTGCTGCAAGAACTGGAATTGTAGCAGAAACTGGCCAGAGGTAAGTGGGTGGAGGACACGGTGCCCCTTGACGGTAGTTAATGATATCCTGTTGGCTAGTGAGCCATGGTGGGATTACATCTTCTCGTAGATGATTTTCTAAGAATAATTCCTCATCAGTGGTCTCCTCCCAATGGTAGCCATAATTTAAACAAAATGCTTTCACAAAATGAAGTATCAATAAATGAAAAATCTGCCACATTTCTGCTGATTTATGTCAGTGCAGTGTCGTAGAGTTAGATGCACCTTTCCCTGTATTTGCAGCAACATCCTTTCTTATGCTATGTATACAGTCTCATTACTATGATTTGATGATTATGATACGTGGAGTGCAAGGGTGGGACATATGAAATTTGCATTAGCTCTGTATCAAATATTGCTAGCTCCTGTCCCTCGATTTGTACCGAGATTCGGGACAGCTCTTTGGAGGCTGGCTGTCCCATCAGTACACTGACTGCATGGGCTGTGAAACTTTCATTTCCTTGCCATTTATCCACGTTACTAGGGGTTTCTGAAGGTGCAGTATTCCTGCAGTTCCCATTTTTGTTCGCACCTGCTTGCTTTCTTTGGTATACAGGACAATCCTCTTGGAAGTGGTGCTCAGGGCATTGCCATGGGCAATGTCGATTCTCATTGTACCCACCACCACAGCTGCCCCCCCCCTCCAGGAATAACTGTAACACCACTATATGCAACTGGATCCATGCCTCGATGGGTAATCACTGCTGGTATCCAGGCATGCCTGCACAGCAGCCCCACGCACTCAAGTTGGAAATGTATCTCTCCACCCATCTTGCTGCGTCACCGCAGGTAGCAAGCATGCAGCATGGCTGCGCTGAGAGGTGGTTGATTCTCTCTTTCCCCCTCCACTCTTCTCATTTGCTCTCAATTGGATAGACTATAATGGGGCTTAGAGCCACCTCCTCAGTTTGTCTGTCACTGGTTGGTCTCCCAGCCTCATCTCAACATCCTTGCTGTTAGCCAGTGTTTGCACTCTACTAATCCACTGCACTGTGACGTAGAACCACCTATGTGCCATTCGCTGGCATTGTCCGTGCTGGCATCTTCTGCATCAGCTACAAGCCTTGCTACAAAGGTTACCCTCACCCCATTACAAACCCAAATTACCATGACTTACATACGTTGGCAACTTGATGTACTGCTCTTTGTGCAACTGTTGGTACAGGTTGGAGTGTGTTTTGCATTTGGTGCTGGTCGATAAACAAAGAAACAAAACCTTGGGAACACTCTTCTTACTCTCAGAGCTATTTTTCTGAACCTTCAGTCCACTATTTCCTGTTTCATCACCAGTCTGCAAGTATGTATTCTTTAATGGTGTGGTGCCCTTTGGCAGATGCTGCAGATGATGCTGTCACCTACAGCATGCCTAAAAGGCCAACCCCAACAATTTACAGTTGGCCGATAATTTCCTATACACATTTCCTGAATGTGCAACAAGAATTAAATATCTGTTAGGTTTAGGGTTATGAGAACTAGGTATAATGAAGCAAACACATTCAAAAATATGGTTGACGAAAGTTATTACCATATATTTTAAATCTTTTCTTTACAAGAGTTACAATAGGGGAAAATACCAATAAAATACAAGGGCCAATTCAGAATTCATGGCAACTATTGTTTATCTTCCGAAAATGACCCAACACAGGAAATTTACAATGAACAGGTGAAAGTGTAAGTTTTAAAGTTGACACTGGACTAGTCAACAAGGAACACTTACGGCATGAGGGAAGATATAACACAACAGGCCTCTGAAGATGTGCCGGGATCTAAATTCCCTATCGAATTTGTGACGCAAGATCTCACACTCTGTGTTCATCTGGCCTTTGCAAGCATTGGATGGAACTTCTGGCCTTTGCAAGCGGTGGACAGAGTTTGGGATACATCCTGTCACTTCATTGTGGAGGTATTCAGGTGTGGTATCCACAGTGGGTCCTGTGGACTTAAGCAATTTACTCTCTCATTTGGCTTTTGCAAGTGGTGGCGGAGTAGACACTGCTCAGATCACTTGATTCCATCAGTGGAGGAGTACCTAGTGTTTAGGGTGCTACCCAACATCTACCAAGTTGGTAGAACTCAGTTTGCCTCTTAATGTGTGTGTGGAAGTAACTTGGTGGTTTTTACGAGATCAGCCGGCTTTATTTTGGGGCACGATTACTTTTCCTTACAGGTCTAGTAAGTTAGGTCCAAAGTTAATTTAAAATTCTCAGTAAAATAGGTTATAAAAATATGTGTTTACTGTTACGTATTTGGATATGGTGGTTCCGCACTCTCCTACCATTTTAAACGTAATCATGGAAATTAACCCTATACTGAAATGTGCCATGTGAAGATGACCTGGAGCAAGAGCTAACATCTAAAATCTGATGAGAAAATATTAATTTTAAAAAATGCATGCAGGAGAGAGGACAATAGGGGGTGTGTGTGTTCAGAAGGGATGTCGTTGTGATTGTTACCTCCAGGATTTCTGGGTGTTAACTACGGAGAAAAGGTAGGCGAGAGCGACTTCGGCAGGACTCTCTGGATGGTGACGTCGCCCAAGAGCTACTGGGTCTGCCAGACTGCAGACGGAGGCTCATGGCTGCCGAAGAAGTGTTGAGCTCCTGGTGATGATGTCTTCTTCCGCGTAGAGATCCCGGCCCTGCATGCGGTGGGATCAATCTCCAGAGGTCTAGTGGTTCACGCACCCTTTGAACGTCTCCGGCCTTGGCAAGCAGTGGAGAATAAGGGTTTGCGACTACTTACCCCCACTGCTACCTTCGGCCTTTGCAAATGGCGGAGGTTCAGTGAACTGCTGTGAGCTTGGTTATGCTGGCCCTTTTATACTGGTTTCTGGAGTTTGTAGAGGCTCAGAGATGTAGGGTGTGGGGTAAGGTAGTCTCAATCACAGAGGTTGTAAATTCTTGTTGCTGAAGTAGAGCTATTCATTTCCTCTGCTGGAGGTGTGACCCTTTCTTATCTCCTTGGTGTGAAGCTCTAGAACTAGCATGACCTTCGCTGGAGGATGCCAGTGGCTCAGTAGAAAGTACAATCTTTGGAAAGGGGTGTTGATGTGATGGCTTCTCGGCGAATCTGGGCAAACAGTACAATCTAGGTGCACGTGTCTGTAGTAGCTTTGACGGCGCCAGTGTACCCTGTAGGTACATGTCCAGCTACAAGTATTGTTTGTTTTACTTGACCTACCCCAACATGAGTCTTGCACTCAAAGATGGGGTGAAGTCGTAAAGTAGAGTTTGCATCATAAATGCGCAGGAATGCGTCATGGATAAATTTCTTTAACTTCAAATAAACAGTTGCATATGACGCCACAAAATGAGAGCCATTTACAGTGTTACATCCCAATCCTAGTTCTGAACTGAAATCAGGGCGCCTACAATTGAAACTCAGTCTGTTGCATTGGTGCAACACTTAGGAACTCGGATCTAACTAAAGATCATGTTTCGCCCAATATTTTAGGATCTCGGTTCAGAGCAGTTTGGTGCAATCAGGAATTTGCCCACCAGACATGACAAGCATGGATGAGGGAGTTGACCATGCCACAACACACACTAACCTGATTGTACAAAAGTCTTATTTACGTTGATGTTATTATCTAACACATGTTATATTTAAAACAACAGTTTAACAGACAACAATTTAGCAGAACATACTGTATATAGCAGAGTTGTTTATGTTTAAAAAGATACAGGCAATGGTCACTGGGATGTTTGTCACTACTTTGTGAGTAGGGAGTGGGTGGAGCTAATAATTTTTTTAGTATGACGCATAGCGCTTACACCAGTTACCATAATGATTATGACTCATCTCACTGCAACCCTAGTGTACAATTTTACACTCATGAAAGTTAAACCCTGTGCCATTTCGTAAACAGAAGTACGGGTCTGCCACAATCCTGGAGGGCGGCCGGACACGTGGATACGAAGGGGTAGGAAAGACAGTGGTGCATCCCCCCCCCGTGCTGAGAACCTACACACCATCAGCCACCTCTGGCCATGCACGAGCGCCACAGAGGATACGCGAAGGCAGAGAGATGACCAGAGGGTGCTACCCTCACTCCGGCCTCGCACCTGAGGGACGTCACACGCCATGGCCGCCACGACACGCGTTGCCTTGCTATATACGGCCATGCGCGGCGGTCCTCGCCAGTTGTTCCTGCAGTCTTCTCTGAGCACCTGGGTGCTGGAGTCTAGACTAGTACAAGCCCTTCAACAGCCCTTCCAGAGGTTGTCGCCAATGACTTAACAGTCTTCAGCAGTCACCAGAGGCTGCCACCATTGACGTTGCCGTTAGAGTTCTGCAGCCCTGCTACCACACGCTCCAGCAATGCCAATAACTACCAGAAGCTTTCCGTACATAATACATTCCACACGTAATTCTTTCTTTGTCTCCTACAGACACCCCCTATATAGAGTTAGGTTTGTATTTAAGTAATCTTCGACAGTTTTCATGTAACTTCCCCGCTTAGCTTAGGACCAGGTCACCTATACCTGGATACAGTAGGATAACTTCCAACCACCAGTCTGCCTGGCAGGAGAGCACATGTCACCGTGTTTTATAAGTCTTCAATAAACACTGTTTTGTTTCTCTTACCCTCGAGTCTCATTCATAGGGTAATGACACCAAGTACTGGGAGAACCTCGAATTGAGCACCGCCAACCGGCACCGGGAAAGTATTCTTATTTCCGCAATTAGCTGCAACTGGAGACTCCCCCTCAAGCGGCTCCAAGTTGAAAACACACCCATTAGACGGCCAGTTATTCTATTTCTACCACATAAACAGGTACTGGAGGAATAGAATAGATGAACCACGACCACTAGCAACACTTCTCAATCAGGGAGAGACGGTACATCTGAGTTGTATCCCTACCGGGGAACATGGTGCTGGCGGGGGTATTTGCTTAGGTGCTATGGCCTGACCTTTGTTGGGAAACTCACACCCAGTGATAGTCTTGGCAACACATATGGCTCCAATGTTTCTGATCAGCCCGCAACATGAGGGATCTTCTGCAGCACCGGAGCTCGCATTGACAAGACTGTCGCCAGGCGACACTAAGTTAGGGATATCCGCGTCCGTGGTGCTTATTTCGAGTTCTCCATAATTACACCCACTCTATGCCATTCAAGGTGAGGCACTGCGTCAGGAGAGAGGAGCAAAGAGTTGCGTGCCTTGCTGCCAGACAACTGGCTGGTTTAACCCTGCTTACAGCTAGACGACGAGCAGAACGAAATTGTGCCGCCTTACTTAGATCACTGGCACCCCTACAATGACTGCCATCAACCCAGCTATTTTTTCGACAGCACCACTACGTACACACCCGACTGCTATATCCAGCCGTAACTAAGCCTAAATCAAACCTGCATGCACAACCGAACTAAGTGCAACCAATGTCACACGACCGTGATCCAGTCTTAACTAACGGACATGCGTCAAGTACAATGTGCAAGTCATGTCTTGGAAATGGCTAATACAGCCAATGTGTTTGTAGCTGATATCTTAATTAATATTGCTATGACAATTGTGAAATTACACTAGGTTCTGAAACGTTTTCCTTTTTTTTTCTCTCATCAATCTTATTTGTAATTTAGTAGCCTGCAAGTGGTACTTTGGATTTGCAACTTGCTCTATCATGTGAGAGAACTTCAACAGGATTTTTAAAAACTGTGTTCTGCTTTGTAAACAGGAAGCAGGTGCAACAAAATTTATGTGCTACAGTTTCTGTGGAACACACGAGTTTCTGTATACAGTGCCACATGCTTCCGGTTGAATTGGGTGAGTTTACCCCTCCCTTTCTGAGTGAAGTTTGCATTACAGGTGCATAGTAGATTCTGGGAAACTTGGAGTAGGAATAAGGAGTAAGATGTCTGATTATATTGTATTAATGGAATGGGATGTGCCACTTGTGTTCGACAACCTGAGGGGTGGAGATGTATGCTGGAAGAATACAGGATGTGGGCCACAAGGCGATAACGTGAGGTGGTACCCCTGCAGCCTTGCAGGTGACGTGACCGTACTGAGTTGGAAGATGGCAGCCAGTAGTGAAGGATGTATTTACAAGCTCTAGGTGTTGCAAAGAAATCAGAAGCAGCCTGGAGGAGGCCAGACATATTCATCATGTAGTTACGAACAAGAATGAAAGTGTCTGCCTATTTTCAATTCATAACCTAACCAATGTAACCATCGCAATTATTATTTTACATTTATTGAAAGGTTTAATGTGGAATTCTCTTGCTTCTACAAAAAAATATAACCTGGTTGTTAATATGAAAAGCACGAACTTACCTTCCTTCATATTTTTATTTAATTATTACTAATTGCTATATTATTTTTAACGTTTAAAGGTTATATTATTTGTGTTATGAGTTATAACTGCAGTGTGGATTAATTATTTACTTTGAATAAGTTAGGGAGTTTTTCTGCAATTTTAATCTGGCTGATATCTACTTGAAAAGTTAATAAGGATAATAAAATTTAATTAAAGATTATATTTTGTTTAGCTTATCTTATAGTTAGAAAAGGATAACCTTAACACCTACAATTGATAGGTCTCAAGACTTCTTACTGAGTTATTTTCCCCCATGCAAAATGGCTTACCAGGTATGATGATGCATGACGCATTTAGCGCTTAGAGAAAATACTCCAATAATAAACGACTATGCCCCATCTCAGATGGCTATTCTCCAAGGGATTAGTCACTCCCAAGCACAAGCGGTAATGGAGGCAGGACACGTCAACCACCCTCATTTGACAAAGAGACTCAACTCACCAAATAACCACGTGTTCCTCGCTTTTGCCGTGCACCAAAACTTTACTAGAAGATGTCATGTCAAGGCCCCTCTCAGAAGAAGTGCTCCTACTACTTTACTGCTCCCGCTAAACATACAGCGCTCCATTTGAATTTCGCACAGCTGTGGGAATCGAGCCGCCCACTACAAAGACACGGCCTCCATGAGAGCACAAGGGCAAGATGTGGGGCTAATTCTCCACACCCCTCTTGAGCACCTAGAAGATGGAAAGATGACTATAAAATGTACCCCAGCCTAGGCCTAAGAAGTGATTGCAGTGATGGCTGCACAGTCTGGCTGCAAGAGCCGACAGTGCTAGCACCAGGGCAGAGTCCCTTGCCTGTACCGGTGACCATATAAAGCCCATTGGTTGACGACGCCACCGACAACTCCGGAGAACTGCCAGCTTCGAGAAGGTCTGCAACCTCTTCAGCTGCTTCCAGCAACCGCCTAGAGGACAGACATCAACCCGAGGCGGCCTTCAACCTCTTCAGGCGCCTCCATCCAGCAGCACCAGGGTTGTTAGTTGGACACCAGAGGTTCCCACCACGTCGTCCTAATAACTCCCTCAATACCTCCCTTCTTCATCCAATCAGGTATTGCAAGTCAAGATGACTTGTCCAGACTACTTTATCACCAATTGGGGGAGGAATACCCTCATTGAATACACATCTAGGTCCCTTCAAGACACCACCCCCCACCCTCCCTAAGTAAAGTTAGAAAAAATCTTGCCTATCAATTTAATTTTTTTAGTTAAATTAATTTTCTATTGAAACATTAAAATAATATGCCTCACGTACTTACCAGGTTGTCTTCACCTGGCAATTTGTATAATCTTTCGCAAGAATAAATATTTTATTGTATTAAATATTTTATGTTATTAAATATATTACGTACTATAATAAATATTTTATTTTATGTAGGAGAGTGCAGCCCACATATATGTAACATTGCTTTCTTGAATACATTCTGTAGTAAAATGTATTGATATTCCAAATCTATTTTATGGTTCTTCATATTGAGAGTTATGAAACCTTTTGTACCTTTTGAGTAGTGTTATATTTTTTTTATTCAGTTCAGTTCAGATAAGGCCGGTAATGAGTACCTCGCTAAAACGGCAGACAGGCAAGATTCTAGGAGTATTACGAGTTTGGCGAAGGTAATGCAAACTGAATGGCAGTGGCTATTCTTCAGGGGTGCCCTTCATTAGGAAGTGGCTTACCAGATATAAGTGTGCAGTCTCAGCTCTATAGTTCTGTCCTGGCTAGTGGATAGTTGGACTGGAGATACAGTCAACAATAAATCTATCGTTATTCATAGGACTGCCTAAAAATGTCCTTCCATGCGGGATTTCAGTAGATACGGTTTCTGACCGATATAGTCCATTCCCGATTGGAAGCGAAATATGAAAATCAACCTTTGAAAAAAAAAAAAAAAAAAACTCTAGGCATAACATGTCAACTTGTTTTTTCTATACCCTGTATTCCACAAATATATAACACTGTGGTTAACTTTAGAGTACTGTATTATTGAATAAATGAAACTTTACCTTAATATCTTCTATAACTTATAATATCTATTCCATTTTAAATATGAATTAACAACAGCACGAGCAGCGACGTGTTGGTAACGATCGGTAAGAAATAGTTCAAAGTTAAAATATTATTTTAACTTAGTTTATTAATATACTATTTGTAAATTAAATTGTACCTTTTGAAATATTAAAATACTTAGGTAGCCCCGATAGCAACATATCTCATTTTTTAAAATTTAAAATAACAGAGGAAATATCACGAGTAGGCCGCAATGGTACGGTGTTGTTTTATCGAGCAAGAAAGCAACTGAAAGCAACCGCCTGCTGGACGAGGCTTGTCGCTCTCTCTCTTTCTTTGTCTCTTTCACATTCGGGAAGTTTCACTTTGCTAGTAAGCACAAAATTATACTTGTTTTCAATTGTAGCATATTTCATACTTGTTACAGCAAAATAATGATTTTTGAATATGCAATTTACAATTGAAAAGAGATTTTGATGTTTGAATACTTATTTTAATATATTTAGATATGATGGCAGGCTGTTACCTAGTGAAGTTGGCAGACGTGGCGAGCCATGATATGGCATGTTACTTTTTGCCAAACGAAGCGTAAATTATTCTTACTCTGAAAAATACTTCAAATTACCACATCATGTTTGAAGATGTTGTGTTTTTTAAACCTATCTAGGCAAGTTACAATGTTGTGATAAATCTTTGTTTCCATGGCAGTAATAAATATACTGTGATGTGTGTTTAGTTAATCATTGTGTCTGTGAAATGGCGTGCCTTTGTGCATCGTGGTCGATACGCTGGCACTGGGTGTGTGTGTGATTTCAAATATTTGATTAGCACTATTTATACGTTTAAACTGTGAACTGTTTTTTATGATGAAGTTATTTATTTACATCCACGTCTGTTTATTTATCACAACGTTGTACCTTTGCGCTAAGGGGTTTGAAACACAGTCACGTAACGTAATTTGCCACAATCCCAGTACAAAAATACTAAATTCAGCCCGATCAATGTTAATAAACCTAATAAACAGTAAGTAGCAATACATAGAAATATGAGCAGAATAAATGTTATCGTAGGCTTATTTATGTGCATGTTCACAGCTTTGTGTGCATGTTCACAGCTATCTTTTTAAAGTGTGTATGACAAAAACGAGAAACACGAGTTGCGTGCTTGAATTCAATGTGCCTTTTTCGTTTGACTGGTTGTTCCTTTGTTTTAATATTTATTCCAACTGAGACCGTCCTTTTAAAGAAATGACCCAACACATATCAATAACAAAAGGGTAATTAGTACAGCCCTTTACCTCACAGTTGTAACAGTGTTAAACACAGTCAAGGTAAAATACTAACGTGCATTACATGTACTGAGCTATGTTGCAAAAAACCAATATGTTAATGTAAAATCACTGTAAGAACTGTCGTCAATTCAGACATTTTTAAAACGTCATAAAGCTGACCTAAATAATGTTAGAGGCCTAAACTGTGAATATTCGTACGGAATGGTTTTTGAAATAGCCCTAAGACAGAATTCTTTGAAAAGCTGTAAACAGTAAACAACACATTTCACAGGAATATAAAAGTAGAAGTCATATTTCAATGTTTATTATTAGGTGTAGCGAGAGTATACGAACACATGTACACACACAATGGTATGTAAACATTGATTTTGACAGATGCTAAATGGCAGTCACATGGCAATGTTTATTTACATTTGGCGGAAGGATACGAAAAGGGCCTGCAAGTAGATATTTAGCAGGGCTCCAAAAAAGTTGCTTCCAATGGGGAATTGACTATACCTCAATAAAATACATTTTCTAACCTTATAAAACTTTATGTTGAGTATAGTGAGAGCTGTACATTATCTGTGAATACAGTTTAACTAATATTCATAATAAAAATTGAAATTTTTGAAAAAATATTATTGTAAATAATACATTAAAAACGATTTCACCTAAACATGTCCAAATAAAAGAAATAACGTCTCAAAATACAGTATATAATTGATTGTAATCTGACACAAAATGCAAGCTGACCTAAAACATCAAACTCTCTAAAAAATGAGAAGAAGAAGAAGAAGAAGAAGGAAGGGGAAAAAAAGAAGAAGAAAAACACACAGACAGAATGCAAGTAAAATTTTGAAAGTCCCACATGCACTCTTTCAGCTAAGAAGGCACTAAGAAGTTATCGATCGGGCAGCAAGTACACAGTGGCTGCGGATGGGTGGAGGGGTGGTAGCAGGAGGATTACAGCTACACGCCGCTACTCGTTGCCGAGTGCCGACACCTTGCGCATGTGACAAATGTCTGCCTTTAAAGTAATTAATTATATTTTACTGCAAAGAAAACTTGTAATTTTGAGACAAAAATTAATAAATAAGGTGATTATAATCAATTTATTCATTCAAAACCAGGCCCTCTGATTTTCCCAGTCATAAGTTACACTTAACTCGGCTTAGTGCCCACCTACCCATATTAGATGGCAAAAGGTGTTGAATAGGTCCTTACATTTTATCAGTTTATTCAAAAGACGCTTGTCTATTGAAATAAATTTATAAGAATTTTCTGATTTCCCCGCAGAAGTTACTGAAAATGAATTTTACACTTATAATACAAGTCACTCAATGTTCAAACAATTTTTGGTGACAAGGGGAGTTCAAGTATATGCTTCTGGGCATATAATTTTATTTGCGAAGATGCTGCCTCTTTAGTTAAATAAATATGATTTTAAATCATGTTAATTTTATGCTAGATACAATGAAACACCAATATCACTGTAACAAACAAACTTTAATCACAAAAGAAAACATCTTTTCAAATAATAATTCCGCGTTAAAATGTTTTGCGTAACATTTTCAGGTGAAACCATTTGCTTTGAAATACAAGTAATGTAGGGTGCAACTATTTTGAGAGATGCATAATATTGATAAAATTACATTTGCCAGGCGCACTATTTACTCTGCTACCTGCTGCCGGCGTGTGGAAGGCAAGCGAAGCAGGCGTAGCGAAGAGAGAGAAAGTGCTTTATTTTTTTGCTCGACAACAACTTCCCCTCTCAATGGCATGTAAGGGGAGCATGGAGGGGAGGCAGAATGAAGGGTGAGAGAGAAGACTCTAGGTCGCCACTCTCATAGCTATACGTAACCACGTTCCCTCTCGCTGGTGTATAGGGGACTCGCTCACCACAACATGCCGCAGTATCGACAGATGTGTTGCAAAGACAAGACACTAGACAGCGTGCTGCAAAGCAGTTATAAACGGTGGCATGCGTGACGTATTTCACATCCAGTTACTAGACGTTTGCATAAACAACTAGCTTAAAAACAATAGTTGCGGTAAATATTAGGTGAAGGGACCCGAAATATAATTTGATCGATGCTCTATGCAAAAAACTATACAAGCGGTTTACGTTAACATTATTTTAATAGGGATTTCACCAGGACCACAAAATATTGTAGGTGGTTGCCATTTATTGATACATGTAATAACGATCCAGTTGTCCTCTTAGGAACACACGATAGGGTCACTTTCATACCCGGCTTTGTCTTACGTGATTTTCACAACAATTCATTTAATTCGGCCTTATGCCACACACCTTATAGAAGTGGGCAAAAGTTATATCTCAAGCAATCATTAAGACATTTAGAAAGTGAGATAAATAATTTAACTCCTGAGACAAAAGAAGGTGATTTTCTTTTTACGCTGCCTACCAGAGAAGTAGGCAGAATAACCTTAGAACATTTATTAATAGTTCTTTGCAATACCAAAGTACTAGGGTACGACCCCCATCCCCTTCCAGAACCTCACATTATCACTTCTCCTCACATAACACAAGAGCCTGCGATCAGCCCGACCCTGCTTGCACCGCAACCAGAGTTGGCCACTGTTCCACAACCGGCTGCCCCAGCGAGCCAGGAGGAGAAGAAGAAGATGGGTCCGCTGCCTCATGAACAACAGGTAAAGCGCTGACACAATACAGTGTGGCTATCACATTCTATTTGGAGGCCACCTTCGTCACTTGTACACATACTGTGTCGAGCAGGATTTTCAAAGTAAAATTAAATCTAGGGGTTACAACCCTCAACAACCAGGATGCTCACCACCCACACAATCTTTAACGAGAAAACCCAACGTGAAGAGATGAACCCTCCTATGAGCTAGCCAGGGACTTGTAAGCACCCCTTGATGACATTAGGGTTCTAATTCAGATTTTGCTTATACTGTGTGACACCCCTACATAATCGTCGGGCACCAATGTTAAAGCCCTCAGTAACCTTCCATGCTAAGTTGGCCTTGAGACCAACCCTTTAGGTATATTTGATTTAATGTCATTACACTTGGTGGCTTAAAATGCTTCAATGTTTTCTTATGTTTTGAAGACCAAGGTAGGGTCTTCCATTAGTGGTTGTTTGCTGTACTTCGATTAAATAATATTTGGTGGCATTTGATAGGCAACATTTATTTATTTATTTCTGAGAGTGCAGCTCTCTACTGTAATAATAATGTGGGAATGGGCATTAACATCAGTATGTTAGCAAGTATTATGATGAATGTTTTAAGCACCAATAATAATGTCAATGTTTTAGCAGTGGGAGGAGGACAAAAGTTTTCAGAGATGTGCACAACACTTCTTACACATACATCTCTAAAAAGCACCAATGTTCTCCTGCTGCTTGGTTGTTGCTGTTGCTGTTGTTTTATCGTCAACTAAATGGTGATGTCTTGGTAAACATCACCATTTAGTTGACGATAAAACAACACCAAGACCAACTTGATCTCAAATTCCTATCAATATTCATGAAACTGGATTCCCTTTAACAAGTGATGAATAGAAATCTGAATATTGACAGCCAAACAACTTGCAAGAATTAAGGGGATAAACCTCCTGCTTTTAGTAAAAAATAGACAATTTACTTCAACTCAAAATTAAAGCCATTCAGAAGATACTCAAAATTGATGTAACTTAATCCAACATTTGAGACAATCGCTGAGATATAGTATACCAGAGTCAAAAAAATTGTTTTATCAAACTTTCTACCACTTTAAAAAGCTGACAAACCACAGGGGCAGTTCTATACTTTTTATTTCAGTGGATGATGAGAGAAGAGGGGGTTGGGTGGAGCCATTTCCCCATTTTGCGTAGATACAGGTCAAGACTTTAAATACATGGCATGGGAGGAGAGCCTGCTTCATCATAACTTTATTAAAAAATAATATTATATGAATCAAATAAAATCTGTATTTTAAACAATTCTAATCTTTAATTTCAGTTTTAATACATTTACAGGGAATTTCAATGTCAATAACACAGGTTCAAATGGCCTCACCTCTCAGTGCCGGAGCGAGCCTCTATAGCTCGAACAGTCTGGCTGAGTCTTTGTACTACCAGCACTTCTTCAATGTCTGGAATATCCTCTGTGTAGTTCTTGCAGTTGCTGATTGAACACTCATACATCAGCTGTCCTGACCTTACATCTATTCCGTACGTGAATGTCTCCCGTCCCCCTAGAGCAACCAAAGAAAAACAGATTGGCAAACCACTAGAAATATTTTGAGCCAGATTCTCAAAGGAAACAGAAAACTCCAAGTAGACAGTATGGGTTAGAATATAATTTACTTCCTCCAAGTTTGACGAAATTTCTTCTACCATTTATTTTTAAAGCAAAGTGGGAATTTAAAACCTATTATAAGGCTCACTTGCTGCGAAAAAAACTTTCATACTGCAGAATCGGAGAACCCAAATATTCTCTGATAAGGAAAATATACAGCTACCCTGGCAAATCACGAAATAATTTTCACCCAAATAACAGCAAAATTTAATGAATAAAATAAATTACAAAGATTAAGTGGCTTCATGGACAACAAACATTAAAAAATGTTATTAAACAGATTGCACCATAGCAATGTACCCAATACTCTTACATGTTACATTTTACCTGCAATAACCAAGTTATCAGAGAAGAGGTAACCAGAAGACTGCAGCAAGTTATCTGCCGTGACTGGAACTGCCTCGATGCTCTCACCATCGAAACGGTATATCCCTCCACTAAGTGAGGGAATAAGCCGAACCCACTGGCCCTGGTTTGTTAGCTGCAATATAATTATTAGCATTAGAAAAAAAATCATGACAAGTTGAAATTTCACTCAATGTAAACATGCTGCCTTAAATTATCAGCCATAAAAATTACTTTGCTAATAGCATCTGGAATAAAAAAGGTTCCTGCCGAATTCCAATGTCTGTACTTTCCCACAAGTTATACTAATGAAATCTTTACAAATATAGAAAAAATATATACACTCAACTTAAGAAGATTGTTCTCTTGGAAAAATAAAATAAAAACAGTGACCACAGTCTTCAAAATAAAGGTGACAAAAATTATTAAACCCTTCCTGTTTTTTTCGGGAGATGAAAAGTAGAAAACTCTGCCACTAAACAATTAATGAATCATTCTATCAAAGTTAATGCAATACATATAATAAGCAAATAGGTAAGGCTGATTTTTCAAAAGCATTTTTAATAAAATTCTGCACAAAACATTTTGCAAAAAATTTACTAGACTAATATCATGCATCTAATATCTTCTACATTTCATTGACAAAGAAATGTACTTGCAACTCCATATCCCCAATGACGTGTGCCATTTGTAAGAGTTATATCAAATATGACTACAACTCATCCTAACGTGTTATACCAGGAACCACAACCATAGATGGCTACAGGATTGTTTCCCGAATAGGGACAGTTACAGACACGTAGCATTTCCTGATGTTCCAGACCCAACTTTCTCACACTACTCACGTAGTAGGCTATCTGCGTATCCTGAGGAAGGGTCAAACCCAACACGTTATTCATGAGTGCATACGGAATTGCTCCCAGTCGAGTGGGCGGTCCTAGCACGTGATATAAGCATTGCTTCCAAGCAGCCGCTGCAACACATCAGCCTCCACAATGCACCTGCCAGACAAGAGTGTCGCCCCGCGAGAAAAGCTTTCTGAAGAAGGCCAAGCGCCGCCAAGCACCTGAGGCCATATAGCTGGGCGCAAGGTAGATTTCTACCACCCCGCTCGCTCCAGGCAGACGTCACAGCTGCCACTCCAGCCCAGGCATGGGCCAACTGAGTGCACAATATAAGGCCATGAGCGGCCGAAGACACCAGTTACCATCTCCAGTGGTTCACCTCAACACTTCGGAAGACACCATGTCTTCTAGATCTTTAGCAGCCACCAATGCCTAGAGGCTCCAGAGGCTTCAACCACCAACAACTTCCAGAAACTCTTCAACATCAAAATCCTACAAGACTTCACTACACACTTTCACTGTTGATCCTCCTGGTTCAACAGCGGCTGCTGCTATCTGGTAGTAGAAACTACACCCACTGCCATTAAAAGTAGTGGCACCTTTTTTTTTTTAAGTCTCTTCAAGACATCCAGATTTAGAGTAACTGCATCTGAGTTATTTTCATAGTAGTCTAAGTCATTCTAAACTTGAGTAGCCTAGAAGCAGGTCACCTCCACCTGTAAAGTGTAGCTTACTTCCGTTAAAATTTGGTTAGTAGTAAGAGTACGTGTCACCAGTATTTATTATTTATAATAAATACATTTTTATCCTATCCCGAGAGTGAATCTGTTATAGAGGTAAATACTTTCCGACTACTAGGTACTCAACACTTCGATGGAGCAAGCAAGCGACCGGGCTTTTATAACTGTACGATCCATAGTGTAGGACTACAGATCCCCTTCAGGAATCTGTACATCAGCAACACACAATACTTTCAACGGCCACCCGTTCTATGCACTATGGTACTCATCCAACACGAAGAGGGCAGCCACCTCAGGTTGTATTGTCTACAAAACTGCTCTGTTTTGGAACATGGATGCAAGAAGACATTTATTTCAAAGGAAGAAAAATGCATGCCTCGATTCAAGGCTGCAAAATAATGTATTACTATTATGGTTGGCTCTAACTCTTCTGGAGACTTAAAATTAACCCTACTTGCAATGTTGCACACTCAGAACCCTCGGACATAAAAAAACACCCAAGTAAGGTGCCTGTAATCTGGAAAGCCAATACCAAGGCCTGGGTTACATGTGCAATGAATAGGGATTGGTTCGATAATTATTTTATTCTTTCTCGAAGTGAAGGAGTATTGTGCCAGGAAATAAATCCCATTTAAGGTGAATCTTCTCTTGGACAATGGCCCCAGTCACCAAGAAGACCTTTATCCTGACGTGAAACTTGTTTATCTGCCCCATTGAACCACTTCACTTATTCAACCAATGGATCAAGGCACTATTATACCATTGAAAGCATAATATTTACGGCGTACGTTTTCTCAGATAATAAAAGCCAGTGACAGTGACAAAGGAAATAATCTGCATGACTTCTGGAAGGGTTACAACATCCTTGATGTAATCAAATATCTAGCAGCATTATGGGATGAACGCAAGCGGACAATTTTCAAATCCACATGAAAAGAAACTTTGGCCAGAAATGGTTCACAATTTTAAAGGTTTCACACGGAATAAGAACATTCAACTTAGACAGGTGCTGAGCTGAGCCATTTTCAGCAAGTAACAGATGCGTGTTGAGTTTGAAGCCTTGCTTCAAATTTGACACATGTGTCAACTCATCTATTTCAAGAAATGTGTGTGTGTACTCAATTTTCCTGCCAAAACACACTGTCCTGCAAGCCCCAAGAGCTTAATATCTGCCCCCGTTTATGGTGCTATAAACTGTGAAAATATACGTCAATATGTCTTGCAATTATTACGTGAAATATCTTTGAACTGCTTAAAAAATAATAATACTCGCAATGTGGACTGCTATGAACAATGCAACATGCCTAGTAAATTGGGCAGAGCAAGTAGGTATTGAACACTGTGGTGGAAAATAAACTTCTCATAAATTTTGACTGCAATATAGCCAAATATGTTAAAATTTAATTTGACCATTACTTCCTTGCACACACGTTTGTATGAAACTACGCATATAAAAAGACGTTTCGTTCATGAAAGTTATATTCAAGAAACGTGAAAATAGTAACCTGCATTTTTGGAACATCGATTATAAATTATTATGGAAATGTTACTAGAATGTAGACCTTATGTTAGAGAAGAATTAACACTACTGTGCTGCGGAAAATACCTTGCAGAACTTTCTCAAGTTGACTTGTCCGCCTCCAGGTAGATAGGCCACAGACATCTAACCTCAACCAGGCGCAAGGCTATACTGGCTCGCGGTGTTAGTGAGGCCGTCACGCGCCCCCTTGTGGCAGCATTCGGAACTACGCATACGTCTGACATGGTCCATAAACTCCTTGTACTTTCTTGCCCCTCCTTGATATTTTGAGCCACATATAGGAGTGTATAAATAAGCACCAGCCAGCCTGAATATTCGTGCAGTCTTCCTCTATGAGTGATGCGGGCTGGCTGGCAAGGGGATGACATCGACATTGGAATCCGCAGTTAGGCTTCATGGCGCTAGGCACGGCCATTTTGAAACTTGAAAACTAAGTAATTTTTATTTGTGTGTTGTTTTTTGAACGTTGCCCTGGTAATTATTAGATTACTTACATAGTTGGAATGTGGAATGGTAAAAATCTTTATATCTTCCTTGCGTTTGGAAGTATAGGTCTTTTTTTTTTTATAGTTACTTTTAATTTTCTGGCATCTCTTAGATATTCAGGGAAGTGATTCTTCGCCATCAATATTAAAACTATCATAAATTGCTGGTTTTCAATAGATTTTGTAAGAGGTGCTTTTTCTGAGAAATGAATCATGTGTACTCTCATGAAGGTAAATACCTTTTTTAAGATTGGTATTTTTTTTAAAGAGTGGTGGCTACTGCAATTTTCTATTATCTGCCAATAGAGGGAATCATAGTGATTTTTTAAAATGTAAATTTTATTCCAAGGTTGTCTGTGTTTAGGTGTTGCTTGTTACGATTTTGCTCCTTTTCTCTCTCATGCTTCATTTTGAAAAAATTGTATTATCTTTGCTGTGATTTTGTTGGGACAAATTAAGACCTTTCTTTTTCTGCATGTTGCAGTATATTTTCCTGCTTTGCCCCAGTTTGGCAGCATCAAGCAGTATTACCCTATCTATACTAATATTATAAAGAGGTAGTGTTTGTAACTTTGTGTGTTTGTGTGTTTGGATGTAGGAGGTAATCTTCGAAACTACTCATCCGATTTTAAAAATTCTTTCACCAGTAGAATGCTACGTTATCACTGAGTGTCATAGGCTATATTTTATTTTAAAAATCAATAGGGATCCCTACTAAAACTCCTATAATGTAACCCAAAGTGTAAATAAATGACCTATAAAATTCCTTATATTGCGTGCGCTGCGAAAACTATTGATGATAGAACAAAATAATGTACTACGGCTTTGCAGGATGGACAGATTCGGAAAATAAAACGTGCTGCGTACGGCGCCAACCTTAGAAGCTCTACTGCCATTATGAGGGGAGTTACTTTTGTGTTTGCTGGGGATTTTCGGCAGACACTCCCTGTAGTTACAAACGGAACGCGTGCAGATATCATCAAAGCATGTCTTAAATCATCTCCCTTATGGAGTTCTATTCAACACCTAAATTTGCGAATGAATATGAGAGCCTATCTTGGTGGAGACACGCATAAAGATTTCCCACAACAATTGCTCAGACTTGGAGAAGGCGTTTTTCCTTCTCTAAATTTGGGCACTAATTCTGCTGAAATCATTTTTAATGAGACATTAGGTCAGATAGTCCACAGTCTGCAGCATCTTATAGAAGCAGTATATCCGGGCCTCGAAAATTTACTATAAAGAGACTTTCACTGGTTGTGTTCCAGGGCAATAGTATCGCCTAGGAACGACACTGTCAATGAAATCAACAATCTCATTATACAAAGAGTTCCCGGCCAAGTCAAAACCTATAAGTCGATTGACACAGTCACCAATGTTGACGATGTCGTCCACTTTCCTCAAGATTTTCTAAATTCGTTTAATCCTTCTGGCTTGCCACCTCATGAACTATCATTAAAAGTCGGTACTCCTATCATGCTTTTAAGGAATATAAGTCCTCCTAACATGTGTAATGGCACAAGATTGCTCATTAAAGACTTGAAAGAAAATTTGATTGTTGCGACCATCCTCACCGGTCCAGCAGCCGGCCAGCTGGCAAACATCCCGCGGATTCCCATTGATTTGCCAATATCTTTCAAACGGTTGCAATTCCCCGTAAAAACATCATTCGCGATTACTATTAATAAGTCCCAGGGTCAAACTTTCTCTTTGGTTGGAATCGACCAACGAAAAGAGTGTTTTTCCCATGGCCAACTATATGTTGGTTTATTACAAGTTGGAAGTCCCGAGAAACAGTACATTTTGCTACCAAACAATAACAGGATGTCAAACATTGTCTACAGAGAATGTCTTAGCCAATAACATATTAAATACTTCTATCTCACATAAATTGCATTGTAATATAATGTATATTAATATGAAAAATTATAAAAAGGAAAAAAATATCAAATAAAAATAGCAAAAAAACTTTAAATTATAAATTATTTAACTAATTATTCAATTATGTGCTTTTTTTAATGCTTTAGGAGAGTTTACCCAACCTAATTAACGCCAGGTTAAGCAGTTTTTTTTATCTTAATTGCACCCGTGCGAAGCCGGGGCGGGTCGCTAGTATTGGATCAAATTATTCCTTTTGTGTAATTTGGTGATCTAATACAAGAGAATTTTTCTGAATTGTGTGTCTGGTATTGCCATAGGTTTGAGTACCTTTTTCTGCTTTTCATAATCCTTGCTACATTCCAAAGGGGCGTAACAAAAAAACTGTGCCACTTTGATGAAGGCAGAGTTGTACGTATCATATTGGTCCTTCTCTGAGATGGTTGTCATTGATTTGAAACTAATTTTCTATTTGAAAATGTTTAAAGGTACCGCCTGGTTGCAGAACCTCTCTAAGGAGACCCAAAGTCAGATTCTTAAACAGCTCAATGTCCCTGATGTACCATGGGTGACTACCTTAGATGAACTAAGAACGCACGCACGGGCCTTGGTGCGTGAGCAGACTCGTGGTGGAAGTGAAGTAAGTGATGAGTCTTCTACAAGTTCTCCCAGTATTGGTGCTCTTTCTCCTATGGCTAATAAGCATACAGGGAAAATATTAGCAGATCTTATTCTTAATAGTTGTGCTGCAGTCGAAGTAGTAAAGTTTTGGAACAAATTACTTTATTAATTAAAACTCAGTATTTTGCATTGCAAGACATTTTGGCTGTTGTTGTGGTTCATGTGTCTATAGAGTTACAGCCAATTTTTATTAAGGCTAGAGAATCTAATGCACCTTAGGGTACAGTAGTCAAAGAGGTGTTTGATTTTTTTGATAGTGACCACCTACGTCATTTGTTCTTCCTACAAACGCAAAAACCAGGAGAAACTCTATTGACATACTTAGGTAAAATAGAGTGCTTGTTAGAAATTTTAGGTTTGCCATATAGGGAATCAGAATTTATAGAGAGTATTATAGATCATGTGTTGCTGCAGTAACAGCCCTATGTATTCTCTGGCGATAGTCCCAAAACTTTGCGCTCACTGAGACAGTTGTATCGCCGTGTGGATGTGCATATACAGGTTAAAGAATGTGAAGTTAATATTGCCAGTAAGGGTCATGTGCAGGAAGATAAATCCTCTAAATCTGTAAAAAATATTTTTTTGTTTTGAATGCAGGAAACCTAATCATAAAGCTTACCAGTGAAAAATAGTACGAAAGGTTCAAGGAGATATTTCGCAGAATAAGTCGGTAGAGAATGGCAAACTCCCTGTGACTTGTTTTGGTTGTGGTGAGCGTGGGCATATTAAGCCCCAATGTCCTGATCAGGTGAAGCAGAAAATTACGTAAGTTCAAGCCGTGCAAAGTAGCAGAGTAACTAGGGGACGTTATGGTTTTCAGGAAAAAGGAGACGTAAATAAAACTGGCTCCAAGCAAAATAAACAAAATAGTAAAATTTGGGACCGCAAGAGGTTTAGCCTCCCGTTTGTTTTAGCCAAAATAGGGACTGTTGAAGAACCTGCCCTTATTGATAGTGGTTGTTCAGTGTCCTTGATTAATCAGAGCTTCTGTAATAAGTTGTTTAGAGAACACCCAGTTGGAGTGATGACTGCTAAACGTAATGAGAAAACAGTTTTTAGCTTGGCGAATGGAGGTGTGATGCACTCATGTACACTACTGACTATGAGTATCCACTTTGGTCATCTGTCATGGAAGAGGGATTTTTTTTATTTTGCTGAATTTAAGTCACAATGTAATTTTAGGTGTATATTTCTTCCACAGTACTCGTGCGCATTTAAAATTGCATAAAGGAACATTTAGTTCTCCTTTTTGCAAAGAAGGGGTGAAGTTGATGGAAAAGGAGCAATGCAACGAAGTGAATGTAATTGAAAGTGAATTTGCGCAGGAAATGTGTAAGAAGTTTTCTTCTGTAATAATGGAAAAACTTGGTTTATGTAATCAGTATGTGCGTGAACTTGTGTTGACTGACAATACCCCTGTCAGGCGTCATCCTTATAGTGTAGGTCCGGCCAAGAGAGAGGCCTTTAAAATTATAGTAACCCAACTACTTGCTGAGGGCGTGATTAGGTGTTCAGCCAACTGTTATGTGAGCCCGGCATTTTTAGTAGCCAAGAAAGATCCTGGCAAATTTTGTTTAGTAATAGATTATCGGAATGTTAACAAAAAGATTGAACTGGACCCCTACCCCTTTCCCACTGATGACCATATTTTTCAATTGTTAGGAAAGGCCCGGTTTTTTACAGTGCTAGATTTAAATCAAGCTTTTCATCAAATTCAGTTGCATGAGGATGCAGGCAAAATTCTTGCTTTTACCACCCTTTGGGGGGTTTTTGAATGGATGAGAGTACCATTTGGTGTGTCATTTGGTGTGCAAGAGCTTTCATGCTGTTAGACTCTAAGCACATTAGCTGTGTGCTCTCTTTTCCTCGCACTAAGAATTTGCATGGAGTGAGATGTTTTCTGAGGACTATAGACTATTATGATAGATTCATTCCCTCACTTGCCAAACTCGTGGAACCCCTTAATGTTTTGAAACATAAGGGATATCAGTTTTCTTGGGAACCAGAACAAGAGGAAGCCTTTGTAAAAATAAAAACTTGCTTGACCTCTCCACCTGTGCTAAGGTTAGCCGATTTTGATTGTGAGTTTGTATTGCATGTCGATGCAAGTTCCCTAGCATTGGGTGCGGTTTTGTTGCAAAAATATAAAGATGGTGTTTTCCCCATAGCCGATGCTAGTCATCTGTTGACCTCGGCTGAGAGAACGTATTCAGCCTATAAAAAAGAGGCTCTTGCCTGTGTGTTTGGCATAGAGAAATTCTCTGACTACCTTGAATGTACATGTTTTCAGCTGTGTACAGATAATCAAGCCTTAACATATCATGGAATTCTAAAAAACCATTGGGGAAGTTAGGCCGTTGGAATGAATGTCTTAGCAATTTTTTCCTTTGACATAGTCCATGTAAAGGGAAAAGATGATTGTGTAGCAGACAGCCTATCTAGAATATTTGATCCGGATGAGTTTGTGTGGGGTGAGGGAACTAGTGAACAGGTTAATATTTTGAAACAAGTTCCTGCAGCTTATTTGAACATCAAGGTTTGGCAGCAGAAAGACGATGAGTGCTCTGAGTTGTGGCACAAACTCCAACAGGATGAGCTTACATGTTTCAAGGTAAAGAAAGGAATTATTGGAAAAAAATCTCGTAAGGGCATATTTAAGACCTATGTTCCCAAGGCGGTGAGGCCAATGGTGTTTGATTAATTTCATAATTCATACTTGGGTGCTCATCAGGGGCAAGAACGTACCCTGCAGCGTATAGAGCAACATTTCTTTTTGCCTGACATGCAATCTGAAATTAGAGATTGAGTAAAACAGTATGTATTGTGCCAGTAGACTAGAGACCCCAACACTAGAGCTCAAGGGCAATTTACCTACAACATTTGTTTAGGTGTTTAGGAGAGAGTGTACATGGATGTGTTTGGCCCTCTTCCCAGATCTAAAAAGGGTTTCAATTACTTATTGGTACTGGTAGATGGTTTTTCTAAGTTTGTTTTGTTATTCCCCATAAGAGATCAGAAGACTATTACTATCTCTAGGATTTTGCAAGAGCAGGTATTCTTGTAAACTTTACATCCTCTGCGTTATCTAATCTAGTGTTTTTTTGGGGAGTTCTATTGGTCCATACAATACCTTACCATCCTCAGGCTAGTACAATTGTACCATTAAAGCGGCCCTTGTTGCATTTCATCATGATGTGCATACCGAGAGGGATAAAGAGGTGCATGTGATAATGTTGGCTTTAAATTCTTGTGTGATTGCTGCCACAGGTTTGACTCCACAAGAGCTGTTTTTTGGTCGCAGATTGCTGCATCCTCTTCTTGAGGCCTGGGGGCTCCATTTCGATGTAGATGTAGGGGAACGAGATGAGTTTCAAGAAGAAGCTACTAAACATCTGAAGGAATACCACCAACAAATGTGCAAGGTGCAAGATGAGAAATGCGATTCTGTTTCGTATGCTGATGGAGATCTTGTACTAGTAAAAACCCACCATCTATCTACGAAAGCTGATTCCTTTACAGCAAAATTAGCATTAAAGTACGAGGGTCCAAATTCAATTATTAGTTTCCTTATGCCTATGTCAGTGTTATTACAGGAACCAGGTACAAATAAGTTTTTTAAGAGCCATCTTTCTAATATCAAGAGTTTTCACCAGCCCCCGGAAGTTGTGTCATTCCCGTCAACCCCCGCACCTTGAAGAGGGAGACTGTCAACGCTGAGGGTAATGTATGGTAATGTACTGTAAGGTACTGCAACAAAATTTAAAGATTTGCTATAAATGTATTAATGTTATTATGTAATGTAAATTGTTTTAAAGAGCAAGACGTTGCTATTTTAAAAGCAGGAGAAAAACCACCTCATGTTTGTAATTACGGTAAAGAATCACAAAAGGGCACGATTGGGTGGTAGGTTAGTTTAGTCAGACTTTCCCTTCTATTCCTTTTTCGTATCCCGTATTCCTTTCATCCCTGCCAGAGGTGACAGATCGTAAGAGTAGAAGATACAGGGAGGACTTCGCCACTCCTTTTTCCGTCATCAGCAGCTTTTTGTCTCTGGGGTCCAGACCGCCAGGACAGCGCCCCTCACCAGCGCCTCATCTGCAGTGTGGGAGGATTGTGGCTTTGCTTCAAAATTGACATGCGTGTCAACTTGCCTACTTCAATAAATTATGTGTGTGTACTCCATTTTCCTGCCAAACAAACTGTCCTGCAAGCCCCAAGAGCTTACTTCCTGCCCCCATTTATGGTGCTATAAACTATGAAAATATACGTCAATATTTCTTGTAATTATTATAAGAAATATCTTTGAACTGCTTAAAAGTAACAATACTCACAATGTGGACTGCTATGAACAACGCATCACGTCTAGTGCATTGGGCCGAGCGAGTAGGTATTAAACACAGATGCATGAAGTCTTCTCTAATATAATAAACGACTGCTACTCATCAGTCAACTACACTCCTGACAGCTTGTCCACGCTGCCACTGATGAGCCACCGAGACTATGCAAGAGGTCAGTGGAAAGTACCACAGCGCGCCGCTAGATGCCGCCACATACAAGAGATGTAGATCCTGGCACCCTTCACTACGCCACCCGCTCAGAGTATCCAAATGCCAGGCTCGCACCTGCTGTGCCCCCTCCCCAAACGCACTATGCCAGCAGAAGAAGGGATGGCCGAGAAGTATAAAAGGGTCAGCAGCCAGCCCTCTTGATCGCCAGTTCTTCTCAATATTCAATCGCTTCCTGAGCTCTCACTGCCCCAGTTAATGGTGCCGAGGCTCCAACCTCTACTAAGCTTCATCGCTCTCTTCGTAGGGCCGAAGTTCCTCTCCAGCAGAATCCTAAGGAAGACCCAGCGGACGTCCAGAAGTTACACGTAAGACACAATCGGTCCCTTACGGACAGTCACCTGAGAGTAGAGCTCGCCTCGAGGAAACACACATTAAGTAACCACCTAATCCACCCAGCTTTGCACAGAACGCCTTCCCCTGTTTAAAGATAGGGTGTTTAACCTTCTGTATACTCCGTGGGGGAATTAGGAGATTGCACCACTGCCATCAGTGTTTATTTCACTCCGGTAAATAAACACAGTTCTTACCAGTCATCTTAACTTTCACTCCAAGCTCCTTCCTGTGTCACATTGGGGCTGCAGGACTTGGCAGGAGACCGGGTTTTGATACTGCCGAATGCACACTGTACAACAAAACAAGTACATTCTTGGAAGGCCACCCATTCCTTGTACGTCGTAGGAGGAACGGCAGAGTCACAACATTAGGATACCTCCTGTGAAAATTGGCTTGTCAGCTCGAAGTCGCCCATTCCTCATCGCTCCCTCTATGGTGCAGAGGAGGGGTTCTTCTTTGACCGCAGGACCCTCACCACACCATCATTGGAAAGCCACCTGTTCCTTGCACCACATGGAAAGAACGGTAGAGCCCCCACATTAGGTAGGCTCCCGGTGGATTGAACTTGCCAACCAGGTGCCCAACTCTCATCGCTCCCTTGTGGTGCCGAGAGGGCTGTAGTGTGGTGCAGGGAAGTCTACTCCCACGGGACACTCGCACACTGTTAAACACTGACACATCAACTGCCCAACTCCTGCTGCTCTGATCTATACCTCATGCCGTATACCCACAGGGGTAGAGTTGAGAGATGGGCCAGAATGGTGAAGGTAATTGCTAAGCTTTCCCAGGGAGTACATATCCTTCCTAGCGGGTTCGGGTTACTCAGTCCATGGGAACAAGCTGTGCTTCAACGGCGCCTCAGCATACCAATTCCAAACATTGTTCCCGTCTGGTTTTTCGAGACACCCATCAGGGTCGCGGAGGGGACCATCATGTAGTGCAGGAGGCACTCTTTGGCATCAGACAGCCAGACGATCCAGAACCTCAGCCAGAAGCACCTGTACCGGAGCAGATCACATCCCAGTCAAGCGAAACACCAGTCAGTGTGAATACATGGGTACCCACCGACCCTACGCCACCTCATCGAACTGCAGCACCATTACCCAAGCCGGTACCGCATAGAGGGGTCAATGTCGTAGGGCTTGACTTCGTGCCCAGCCCTCGACCCACAAGGCCTGTACTGTACACCAGGCAGGCACCTGTGCACCGGACTGAATAAAGTAGATTAGACGCGACTCGCCTAACGTCGCCAAAGTTACCTAGGGCGGGGGCAGTCTGACAGCCGGGACTGTCACGCGTCAACACTGTGGTGGAAAATATACTTCTCATAAATTGCGACTGCAATATAGCCAAAGTTGTAAAAATTGAATTTGACCGTTACTTCCCTGCACACACGTTCGTATGAAACTATGAACATAAAAAGACGTTTCGTTCACATTAAAGTTATATTCAAGAAACGTGAAAATAGTAACCTGCATTTTTGGAACATTGATTATAAATTATTATGGAAATGTTACTAAAACGTATGCCTAATGTTAGAGAAGAATTAACACTACTGTGCTGTGGAAAATACCTTGCAGAACTTTTCTCGAGTTAACTTGCCCGCCTCCAGGTAGATAGGCCACGGACGTCTAACTTCAACCTGGCGCAAGGCTAAACTGGCTCGGGATGCTTGCAATGCAGTCACACGCCCCCTCATGGCAGTATTTGGAACTACGCGTATGTCTGGCATGGTCCATAAACTCCTTGTACTTTCTTGCCCCTCCTTGATATTTTGAGCCGCATATTGGGGTCTATAAATAAGCGCCCGCCAGCCTGAATATTCGTGCAGTCTTCCTCTACGAGTGATGCGGGCTGGCTGGCAAGGGGATGATGTCAACATCAGAATCCGCAGTTAGGCTTCATGGCGCTAGACGCGGCAATTTTGAAACTTAAAAAGCTAAGTAATTTTATTAGTGTATTGTTTTTTGTACGTTGGCCTGGCAATTAGTAGATTACTTAGATGGTTGGAATGTGGAGTGGTAGAAATCTTTATGTCTTCCTCGCATTTGGAAGCATAGATCTTTTTTTATAGTTACTTTTAATTTTCTGGCATATCTTAGATATTCGGGGAACTGATTCTTCGCCATCAATATTATAACTATCGTAAATTGCTCTTTTTAATAGATTTTGTAAGATGTGCTTTCTCTGGGAATGAATCATGTGAGCTCCATTTCCGCTAAATGAATCAAAATAATATTTGTTGTTTGCTTTTTTCCAATAGCATACCCAGTTGTACCAGAGTTTGTTGAAACATCTAGATTTACAATCCCACATTCATTATCGAGTGGTGTATTAAGTAGCTCATCGATCATAAATACACCCCAAAAATTTTCACTGTTTAATTTTTTTACCATTTTATTAATATCAAAGTTACTGAGTTGAGTTACTTTTTTTTAACATTCTTACCCCACTTAACTTTCTTCAATCCCTTGCTGTATTCCTCCATAGCTAAATTATGCCTGCTTTGTTCTTCCAATTCTTAGTTTTTCTTCTTGACATTAATTTCTGATACAGCGATAGATGATGCACCGCCAGCTAACGCTCCTAGAGCCCCCAATACTGCAAAAATTAGGGGAAAAAATCCACCCTTGTGAACTGTCAAACCATTTCCAGTTTTCATTTCTTTGGACATTTTCTTAAGCTGTGGAACTGAAATTGTGATAGCCATCCCTTTGTCCTCCTTTAGTTTCTTGTTTTTACGATCCAGTTGGTCTTTCGTTAGGAAAGAATCAATATTCAAACCCTTCACCTCCTCGTTAGGAACTTGAAATACAATGTTTTTTACTTTCATTTATTATAACAAATATTTTATCATTTTATTTTAATTCCCCAGCCAAGCTTACGTTTAATATGCATCACAGATCCAGTAACACCAGCGCACAATCTTTAACTGAGATCAGCATCTGAACTTAACAATCTTTTGAACGCTTTCTTTTCTAGTTCTTTGTCGGCTACATGTCTTTCAGCTAGATCTTTATTGCTATGATAAGCTATATCATGTTCCATTGCAGCCACATCTAGTGGATTAATGGGTTTATCACCACGCTCAATTCTCTCCTTTAGTCTGGTACCCGGACCTATGTACTGATAACCGGGTGCATGCAACTCAAAAGGTAGTGAGTGAATTTATTATGTCATTGAGTAACCCTTTTCCGTGATGCTCCGACTCCCAAAAAGTATGTGGTATTGTGTTTAACATTCGTATCAGATATGGTATACCTTTTGAATTATTCACAACAAAGTCACTAAACTTGCTGTTGAGAATATTCATTATTCCAACTTTTTCATTGTAATAGTTATCATTTCCAGCATTCTCTTCGCCATAAATAACGAGAAGTCGATCAATAAGCATCCTAACATCATCCATCCATATGTATTCTTTGAGGTAGCCTGCATATGTCTTTATACCTTACCCTTTTTTAGGTGAGGGATGTTTCTTTTTAATCAAATCATAAATAGGTTTAACAATAATTTTCCATTTATTCCCTTTACTCGATTTGGGTGTTCCCAAGTTTGGATCATTGTTTTGAAAAAATGTGTTTGTATCTGCTAGGATACGACTATAGTTTTCATAGTCGGTTGCAGTATAGTCACTTTCTCTTACTTTCTTACTAGTTAGTAATTTCATCAAACCATCGGTTGCAGTGTATGTTCGGCCTTTTACAGTGAATTTGTCATTGATGAATGTTACTTCGCTATCACCAATATACAATCTACCTTTATCAGCCTTTAGCCCAAAAACATTGTCTTTGCAGCCAATTAAGAAATCGGCTACTTTCTTATCAATAAATGTTGTTTTGTAGTTAGTTAACTGTGGGATATCAGTTTTCAAATGCCCCAACGCTTCGTCATAGCGTTTATAGTCATCATCAATGCGTTTAGCGCCATCGTTACAGCATTCATCATCATTGTCAATGCGTTTAACGCCATCATTATAGCGTTCATCGGTGCCTGTTTTACCAAGCAGTTTTCTTTCAAAAGATGTTTCTGTTGGTGTCCGTGGGTAGTCTAAATTCTTAACAGCAAGTGGAACAAGTTCTTTTATTAAGTTCTTATTCTCATTTGTTACACGTCCAATTTTTTGCCCCAAATCTTCTATCGCATCTATTAATGGTTGATCGCGTTTATTATTTTTATCATATTCATCTTGGTGAAATTTTCTAAAAGTTTTAAACTTTTCAATTAACTGTCTTCTTCTCTCTATATTCTTCTCTATATTGTTTACAATTTTTTGTTGCCTCATTTATTATATAAAATGAACAATGATAACTTAAATGCATACTGTCTCAAATGTATGAAAAATAAGCTGCTAATTAAATGGCTAGGTTTTGATAGTAGTCATAATTCTTGGGTTGATAAGAAAAGTGTAGTTGTTTAAGAAATATTTTTTTCTATATAATAAATGGATCAACAAAAAATTGAAAGTTAGGAGCGTCAGTCGTTTCCACCAAACGACCAAACAAAAAATAATTTGAATGAATACAACAAGCACATTGAGTTTGATATTCCTATTGGCGATGCATTTTCACATCTGAATGAAGCTTATGTTTACCAACAGTATAAACTAACTAAAAGAGATACAAATGCAGATTATGAAAAAACTTCAACTATTGATCTTTGTGAGAATTTCTTCCTATTCCAGTTCTCAAGAATAGAGATCTCTAAACATGGTTGTATAATCGAAAGTATTGACAATCCTGGCATCACTTCAACAATGATGCATACATTGCTAGGTTCGGAATCAGAATCAGCATACTTCCAAATGTCGGGGATAGAACTAGGTAAATATGTTAGGAAAGATAAGCTTAACAAAATTACCTATCCATTTAGATATTTCTTTGGGTTTATGAGAGATTGTAATGAAATATTCTGGAAAGGTGGGTACAAGATCGGAAAGGTGGGTACAAGATCACATTCATTCGAAATTCTAGTGACGACGTTTCGCTTTACAGAAGACCCCCAAAGAAAGCAGATGGATCTGATGATGCAGATAATATACCAGATGCTGGTAAAAGTGTTACTGAGAAATTGGAAATTCTGTGGCCAATTGTTGAATACGATCCTATTTATGGAGACGAAATTAAAGCAAAATTATACAAACACCCCAAAATTCCAATTGATTTTAATTATTGGCAATGTCTTGAAAAAATAGTACCTACTAATGCAAACTCATTTCAGTTTGATATAAAAGATCAGTTCAATTCAATCCAATTCGATATGCCAGACTTTGTCATTGTTGGTTTTCAGCAAAAAGAAAAGAAAATCCTGGGAAATTCAAACATGGTTCAATGTTTGACTCTTGTTTCGTCAAAAATATTTCTATTAAAAATGGACGGAATGAAGTGTTTCCCAAAGAGAATTGGAATTTAAACATTGATGATAAAATTTTCGATAAGATGTATATTGCTTATAACGATTTTAGAAATTCAAAGACTAAACTAGATACCCCTTATCGTAATAATGAACTGCGCTTCAACTCTGCGTCATTTATTGGGAGAAGACCATTGTATGTTATTGATTGTTCTTACAGAAAAACAGTTATTGTACAAGATCGAACTAATCTGAAACTTACAGTTATTTTTAATAAACCAATATCAGCTACAACTATTTATAATGTGGTACTCGTAAGCCAAAGAAACCTAATTTATGATGTTAAAAGTGAAAGAATCACAGAAGCCAAATAGTACACAAACATGTATGGTTATTAGTTTTTAATGGATGGTTATTAGTTTTTAATGGATGGTTAGCCGTTAAAAACATTTAATGTTATATAATAGCGTTATAAGAGTGTTTTAAATGGGTTCTGAAATAAATACGGCCTGTAGATGTGCACTCGGCAAGGGTCGCGATTCACGACCCTTTAAATTTTCATATGTATTACGATGTTTGGCACTAACGTGGTCTATGATTGCCAGGGGAGTTTGCTCTTGTCGTTTCGCAAAGTGTCAGGGGAGTTTGCTCTTGGCATCTCGCAAAGTGCCAGGGTGTTATACGGCGTGTGGCTGCAGATTCAAAGGGGTGAACGATTCGTTCACCCCTATATCTGCGTATGGTTGCCTATTCAAAGGGGGTCACGATTCGCTCCTTCCTATATCCACGTATGATTGTCTATGCTTTACTCTGACACGTTCTCTGATTGCTTCTCGCGGATTCGAATACTCGAGTATTCTCTCAACGTCTTTCACCTTGAACCACGGATTGCCTCCTTCGTCAATAATCACATACATCTCTCTACTGCCATAGTTGAGTTTGCAGTTTACAATGTTGATGAGCGCTCGCATATCTGCGATACATTTCAAAATGTCATCTCAAAATACTTACTCCAAGTCGATCGTCTGATAACGTTCCTTTAAGCTGCAAACGACTTTATGTGTACGATACTGTCAATCAAGTCATCTTGATTCATCTCCGTGATAAAGCAGTTACCTACAGCTTTAATGGGCAACTGCTCTTTCATAAGGTTATACAGCATTACGGGATTAACGTTGGTGAGAAAAAGAAGCACTTGCATATTGGGGTATTCTTGTCTTACCTCATCGATACAAGCACGTACTATAAGCGTTTGGCATCCGATGACATAGTGACAGATACCACCAGTGTAGATGAGAACGAACTGATGATGTTTACAGATATCTTCTATTGGTGGTAGCGCACATTTATTGATAATGTCGTTAGCCGCTATAAGCTTCTTGTTCAAGTCATCCAGTAGCGGTTTGTACTTTTACTCGATCTTGTACTCGCCGTATTTGCGAATGGACGGCAGCACTTCTTTTGTCACCCACTTCTTAAACTGTCTAGCCTCGTCCTTTTTGGAAGCCAATATTAACGCATACAGACCAGATTCGTTGATGAAAACCGCGTGTGGTTGGGAATTAAAGGGGGTCTGTGCGACAGACCCCCCTTTGTATACGCAAGTTTTGAAGGATGTCTCTATCGTCGTCATCAACATTTAGTATGACTGCCTGTTTTGTATTTGCATACTCGCGATAAGGCGCTTCGTGATGGGCAACTCCTCTTTCATAGTGTCACTCTTTTGCAATTTTGTAGTGTCCCCATGGTAGTGTATTAATGCCATCTTTAAGAATAAATCTTTTACCATCTTCAGGACTTAATGCATTTTTCTCATCTCAATCATATAGAGGTCATGTTTCTTACTTCTAATAAGATTCATACTTTTGTAGAACACTTTTTTACCACACAAACACTTTCTGTAGTCACCAAAACTAATCTCATTTCTGACTACAGTGTTTTTCACACCCTTTGCTCTTTTCTGTACATCACCCTCCACATTTATTGCATACATTTTCCATTTCAATCCAATAAATTCTTCCATTATTTTTCCATTACATTCATCTTTCATTTTGCCAATAATCTTTTTGTTAACTAATGGTATAACATATGGGTTATCTTTTCTATAGTCAGAAGTATCAAAATGGTTGAACATTTCTTTCATGACACTGTAGAAGTCTGGTGTTTTTATATAATAGATGTATGAATCAGTATCTTGGTAGCACAGTTCAATATTTTCCCCATACTTTGGCTTCATTATATTATAGTGAAAATCGTACATTAAGACTTTCGATAGATCAAGTATACTCATTCCAACATAAATGGGTTTGCTAAAGCACAGTTTTGTTTTATTCATACGAACTGCAATCAAAGAGTTAGTAAATATAGTCCTATCTTTAAAGTTTGGTTTAGCCACTAGTTTATCCATTTGCTTAGAACTTGTGCACAACCGTTCATCCACTCTGTTTCTAATATTCTCCAATGTTTTTCCAAAAACGGAATTGTTCATTAGCTTGTAGAAATCTTTTTCAAAGTCATTTGTAGACTTTGTTCGCATATTTGTTTAAATCAATGTAGGACTTGAGCCAATCTGATTGATCAAACTCCAGAACACTATGGATCTTTTTTTAACTTCATTCCGAGAGATAGCTATTGCTTAAGATTTACATAGTGTAATACATATTTTTCTTTGCCATCCAGACTAGTCAAGAGTTTGGGGTTTTTTGAACCTTCCGGAATTTTATTCTCTGGTGCCAATGGCAGATCTTTGTGGAGATTGTGTAGTTCATGTGGGTATGCCAAATCAACTTCCAATATATAACCTTTGCTAGCATCATCTTCTATTTTTGTTACATCTATATTTGTATTTGTCCACTTAAACCCACCATAGAGCAAATACTGACTCATAGCCCATCCATATAAGTTATTGGCGTCCAGATATGTAAGATAAAAGATTTCCTTTGTGCTGTTATAAGCATTCGTGTATTAATTATTTGCTTTAGCATATCGCTTACAACATCGTGAAATTCCACCACGAACATCTTTTTCTATCATCAAAATCATGTTGTAATCTGTTAATAATTCTAGTTCTATTTTAGTGTGTTTGAGCATAGCATCCCACGCTAACCTTGGTGCTGTGAAATACCATGCTGGATCTAGCTTATATGTTTTGAGACACACATCTCTAAAATTTTCCATTATATCAGACAATATCAACACATCAGATTTGTTATAGAGTTCTGTGTACTTTCATAGAGATTTTATGTTGAATTTTTCCCACACCTCTCTTGCAAATTCGTAATCTTCATTTGTAATGCCGCACTTATTGAGTTTGTTGTAAAATGCATCATTGGATGGAAGTGATGTCTCACAAAATTTTTCAGCACTATCCATGTAGTCATATAGGTAAACACCTTTTCTTGTAACAAAGTCAAGAAGTTCATTGGAAAAATGCTTACACATTTCTCGGAATTGGCTTCTGGAAAGGTTGCTAGAGAGTTTATCGATACTACTAGCCATAAATTTTAATGAGTCAATAAATCTAATATTTACACTTCCACATACGTGCTTCGTAAAAGAAATATATTTTTCTTCGTTGTTGAGAATTGGATCAATTTTATTTTCATCGATGACAAGATCTCTTATGAATAAATGTGTGTCATAACCAGATAGATTGTGTATAAACACTGGGGCAAAACAGAGATTTCTATATGATAAGTAAGTTACAATCTCTGTGTGCAGCTCCCCTAAATTTCCCAGTAAGAAGACCATGATCTCTCACAGAATCACCATTCAAAGGCTTTTCACATATATGGCAATGGGTAGCTGTATCGTAAACAATTTGTTCTTTCTGAGTTAGTGGAAGCATTGGTTTTTCATTTGTGTATATCACCAATAGACTTTGCTTCTTCCATTAGCATTTTAAAGAACACAGTAGATGCATCAGGCCCTTCATAAGTAACTGGCGGTTTATAGTACCCATGTTCGTATTTTACATAGTAACAGAAGCTAATAGGCTCGTGTTTTTGGTATGGTTTCGTGTAACATTCATCGGGGTTTGGTTGGAAAGTTTTGATTTTAGTCAACAAACATTCAAAATCAGCATGTATCACAAACGGAACTTTCAAAGAATGATTTTGGTTTTGAAATCTTAATATGTCATTTTTTCCTTTAGATGGTGGTTCAACTCTAACACCATCGTGATCTCGACAGTCTTGTTTGTGATCTTTTAACTTATTTACAGAGTAGAAATGTTGCAAACATCTACCACATATAAATATTTTGTGACCATTTTTCGTTACTTGTGATGCGACAAGTCTCGAAAGACTTTTTACCCAGCAGTAATGGTCGTTCTTTTCGTCTTATTTTTGTTATTTTTAATGGTCAGATTATATATTTCTTACCGCCATCTTCTTCTTCGTATGCGTATACATTAATAGAAATTCCACTTCCCTTCTCAAAGGTTGGTATGCTATCCAATTTCATTGGAAATTCCAAACCCTTAAGTGCATCATCAAACTGTTTGTAAGCTTCGTATTTATTCACTCTTTGAGGGTCTTTTTTTACTTGATGCAATGCAGATAGAACAAACCACAAAAAACATTTTTGATCATCATTCTTAACATTAATTACCGCCTGCTTAGTTTTGATTTTTTCTGGGAGATCAACAAAGAACTGCCCTTGAATGTTACATATTTATTCGCACTTCTAGTTTAAATATTCTGTTGAGTACCCACTGAGATCCCTTTGCTTTGAAAGCCCCCATCTCAGATATTATTTTCGATATGCTGTTGGTATAATATTCTTCTAGATTAGTTGATTTCAGTATAATTTCGTTCTTTGTTTTAAAGGACCTTTCTACATATTCAATATTCTTACAAATTCCCCTTTTGTACTCAGTGAAGAGTTTCATGTTCACTTTGAATGATTTTCAATGTTTACTAATTAGTCCCGTGACAGTTTCTTTACATTGTTTAGGAAATGATTTGGGTCTTTGTATGCTTTCACATTCTTTACAGCATAAGTCTTGATCCTACTTTGAAATGCTGTTTCAATTTCTTCTACACTGAATCTGTGTGTGTACTTATGAATTTTACTTCTCAAGTGACTTCTTATAAGAGACGGTTTGTAATAGTGATTACACGTTTCACATTTCATTTGTTTCTCTAGTGGGAACTTCTGTTCTGATATTAAATGTTGTGGTACTTTAGAAATTTCCCATGCATTTGTTGGTTCATGTGATTTATTATGTATTGGTGTAAGACCTTTGTGCAATCTACTTTTAAGATGACTTCTTATGAGAGATGGTTTGTAATAGTGTTACAAGTTTCACACTTGACATACTTCTCTTTAGATTTCTTCTTCTTTCTTTCCGCAAAGATGCCTTTCTTAAACTTAAATTCTTTCCAAACATTACCAGTTGTGTTAACCTTTTTCATTGCCATGGTCGTTATCATATTAGACATAGGTTGATTTTTATTTGCGCTCATTTATTATGCACAATATTTTATTTTTTACGCATTCAAATTTTCTTGAGCCGCTGGACTGATTGGTTCGTTCTGGTTCGCCACTGCACTGCCTGTGATTGCGCTCTCAATCGTGCGTTTGTACAGCTACAATCAGTGGTTGATCAAGGAGAGAATAGCCGCCAAAATTGCGCTGTTTTCACGATTTACAGAGGGCATGCAACTATTTTCCAGTTTCATAATGCTGCTCTCATTCCTGATGAATGGTGTCATGCATGGGGCAAATAATCACGTGGTCCATTGTTGACGAATCGCAACACACTGATGGCATGATAAGTCTGTTTAAGCTATACGTGGCGGAAAATAGAGACAGCTGTAAATGCAACACGATTGCGGGCTGCACGTGTATTCGACGAGACGTACGTGCACGTACAGTAACCAAAAGTGCGAAAGAAATGGTCACGCTGGAGGACGGCTTCATCAGTTTGGCGTACAAGGAGTACGCCCCGACAATGAAGTCTTCATGGGCATGTCGAACGTGCAACTGCACCAGTACATACGCTACATTGTCAACAAGAGAATGGTAGATATGGGCTACAAAGAGCTGTATCCCATCCACGAAAATCCGTTGCCCGATTTCAAGGTCATGATCTACTTGCCCATACACACCAACTTTTTCGAGAATTAAAGCACCGACTATGCAAAAGTTGATAATGGCGATTGGACGTCTGTGTGGAACTAATCTCAAAATGGTTGTTAACGCACGTATGATGCTGATGCTTTTGGCTACGACCTGTTCCACACACATCGACAATGATGCCAACCTTGCAAATTATCTCTGCAACGTAGCTCAAGTGCGTAACGTATTGTGCGGCCCACCTTTTTTGCAATCGTTCAGTTTGGACGAATTGGACATTTGGCAACAGACGTACGAATCTTTTTCACCTTTTGGGGAGGCAAATAGAAGAAGCAGGCTAACATTACATTCCGCGTGTCTGACTTTATCGATTCGCGTTGGTACAATCACACCGTTTGGGAAGACGTAAATTGTGCGTGTTACAATTAGAGAAGTGTTTAACGGCTCGCGAGCCGATAAACACGTAAAAATTGTAGTACTTGCAGATTGTTGACGCTTTAATAAAACTAAATAGAATGCCTTTGTTTAGCACCACAATTCACCATTCCATCATATGCAAAATTTATACCTCCACGATTAACACCATCTAAAACTTTTTCTCTGAAAATCTGAACATATCTGTCTGGTAAGGTTACTTTAAAATTTCCAGAAGTAATTACCACTTTGTATCCGTACCGGGTATCATTTATTTCAGCATGGTCTATGGGATAGGTCTGTCCGATTGTAAGTTCAGAAAGTATCTTAAATTGTTGGGGTCCGTTCAATACATTTAGCAACTGGTCCATCTTTATTACGGACAATATTTTATTTTTTAAGTATTCAAATTTCTTGAGCCGCTCTTTGCAACTGCTTCCAAACGCAACTTTTTGCAACTGCATCCAAACGCAACTCTTTGCAGATGCCCCAAATGCAACTTTTTGCAGTCACTTTTTGCAGATGCCCCAAACGCAACTTTTTGTAGTCACTTTTTGCGGATGCACCCAAACGCAACTTTTGCAGTCACTTTTTGCGGATGCACCCAAATGCAACTTTTTGCAGTCACTTTTTTTGTGGCTGCACTTTAACGCAACTTTTGCAGTCACTTTTTTGCGACTGTGCTTGAATCGGCAGCTGATGTTTTGGATCAGGAAAACATCAGTAATTTTTTCTGATGGTTTTCTGATGGTTTGGGCATTCAATTTGCTGTTGGTTTTCTGATGGTTGGGGGCTGCGCTCAAACCGGCATTTCTATACTACTTATTTTAATATAGGAGTGGTATAGGATGTCTGCCATAATAAATTTTGTATTATCTTGAATAATTTTAAAATGAGTAGAAATTGGTAAAGACAAAGAATAGTATCAAACAGTTAATGATCGTTAAAGCACATACCAAGTACTGTGTTTTATGTGCGTAAATACAAACATATAACAAAAGTAAATTTGAAAACAACTTATGAGCAGAAATTTTTTAATTTAAATGTGTATGGTGTGTATTGGTGCATAATTACCATGGATTTTCCTCTGAAAACCATGTATTGCAGAGAAGAGGATGTGAAGCATTCACAATATAAACTGAGTAACTAAAAATTGCTCCTCATAGCTGCAACTGCTCACTTGTATAACATTTCTCGGAGTGTACGTTGAAAGTGCTGCCAAGTAAATAATTACTACATCGACTACGAGTATTAATATTGTAAAATTTTCTTACCAGTGTTATGTTTTTCTTTTTCAGCAAAACCTTTATTTCCAATAAAAATAATTTAATAATCTATATACATAGAGCTAAAAAGTAGATTCCAGGACAACCAGTTCCTGGATGGGGATGAGACAGCCATCTTGGATCAGAACTTACTGCTCTGTCAATCTTGTCAGATGACATCATTTTTGCATAAATTCACACAAACAATGGTCAAATTGGCATGGGCTACCAAAATAGCAGCCAATTCAGAACTTCCTGCTCTGTCAATCTGGTCCACCATATTGGAAGTCAGGGATTTTACCAGTGGCGATCATTTTGGCGGCCAGTAAGCCGGCTGCAGCCATTTTGTCGACCAGTATGCTGATGGTAGCCATTTTGTTAGCCAGGTCAGTCCAAAATGTCTGGAAGCTTCCATCCTATGGAATGTCACTACTTCATGCTCTAGCATTCCATAACATTGCCCCCTCCTCAAGTCTGTTCCTGAGATGAGAACTTCCTGGTACATCAATTTGATCTGCCATCTTGTAAGTTGCACTTCCTAACAAAATGGCGTCTAGCAAAATATGATGACCAATGCAGCACTTCCTGATCTGTCAATCTGGTCCGTCATCTTGGAAGTGGCACTGTCTAGCAAAATGGTGACACTACTTAGCCAAACAAAGTCGCACTACCTAGTAAAAAAGGCTGCCTCCTCCAGCAAAACCACTGACCAACAAATTCATAACATAACATCACCCCCAACAGCAAGTATACCCTATGTCTACTCATAACAATAGTTGGCTGTAATTTCCGAACCATTGAAGATATAATAGAAGTATAATCACATATGAAACAACATATATATTTAAACCATCTGTTATATGCATTTAACAATATGTGCGCAAGCATCGAGAGTTGTATTTTATGTTAGTTGACAAAAAAAGTATCATTGGGAAGTTTGAGAATGATAAGAACAACACTGTTACATACAATTGCAAACTGATATTAAAAAAATTATAAGCACACACCAGCCTTTGCAATTACATGTGAGAAGTGTTGTATGCCCCTTTAGATGATGCTCGACAAAACTCGACTGACCTGGACAGAACACCTTCAGTACAAATCAAGTGAAAAAACTAAACAGACCAACACAAGTGTCGTGCAGGTAACAAGTTAAAGGGGTGGTTCATAACACTGGGTGACAGAGAAACGTCAGGGTGGCAGACTAGTCGAGTGCATGTCCCTTTAGGAGAGGAATTTAGTCATACAGTACCTAGTGCCAGAACCGTATGCACATACAAAATGACATACATTAGTCATGCGAGAGAGAGAGATGACATTTATAATGCTAGAAGCTCATTGCGAAACGAATTACCCATGAACTGCTAATGACCAGTAAGGATGTATTGCAATTCACACACGACAACTAGGCTACATATGTATTCTGCTTTTAGAAGAAGCAAAACATAAAGAGCAGAGGTTTACCTTAACTGGCTTAGCAGTGAAGACCTGACTGTCGTGAGCAAATCTCGTCAACGTGAACTCGCTGGAAGCAGAGACTACAATGACCATTCTACCTTTCCATTCATAGTATACATTAGCAATCAAGAAAGCAACTCGATACCTGCAAGTACATCACCCCACTTGAAAAAACATACTTGTTACATATTCTACTAAAACATTTAAGAACGAATACATGTACCCCAAAACAGTGGGGATACTGCATGACATGTGACCGTACACATCACAGTTAGCACCGCAATCAATCAGAATCTCCACCGCTACATAAAAGCCATTAGCCGCCTGGTCTTACGGATTTTAAAAAAATTTCTAAAAAATATTGTGAATCTTTTTTGTTTTAAGCGCTAGGTTTTGTTTGAGGTGGTGGCCAAAGGTCAAGGTCGTATGAAGCCATCCAAGGTCAAGGTCATGCATCCCTAGCAAAGGTCATGGTTGCTTGTCAAGGTTCCAGCAATTTATGTTTACAGAATGCATACGAAAAAGCTTTAACCTCACTAACGAAATATGAAAATATGTACATCATGTGAAATTGGCAGAATTGTCTTTAATGATGTTATTCAAATTTCGAAGAGCAAACATCATCTCGAGTGAAGATGGAAAATACTTCAGAAAGCCATTTGTGCTGTTTCTGCAAGAAGTTATTTTCTAATAGCTTCAATGCAGTCGGTCGGACTAGACGTGTTCTGCTAGTAGTGTTGAAAGTGTTGGCTGTACTCTTGAATTTTTTTATGGTTTCGTTTCACTCGGTTGAGGTGAAACACCCTACAAAGATTACGATTGGTGGTAAAAACATGTTTACATCACCATGGTCCTAAGTAGTTTGCTATTCTATTGTATTAAACAAGAGTTGCCTGGTCTTGATTAGCATCATATAACTCGGCGTACAATGTCATAACTCATCAATAAGATGTAGCAGTGCTGTTCATGTCTTGCATGGCCAATGGTTTAAATGTATATGTTTACAAGTCATGTAATGCCTGTCTTAAAATTATCACAACTGGCAAATAGTGCACTGTACGCATGGGCGAGTGTTCTGCGTGTTGTATGTCGGAAGTTGGTCATGTACGTCGACGCGAGTGCTCCTAGAGATTGTCATTGACACTGCGAAAACGTTGTTGACATTCCCCTCTGACATGGGGAACAAAGATTGTTGAAGACCTCCGCGAACTTAGCAGACGATGGTCGTGCACTCTAGCGATCGACTGGAGAAACGAAGATGACGAGAGCATCTGTGTGTGTGTACTGATCAAACAGCCATTGGTAGGGGGCTGAGTTCGAGACATGACACTACACAAAAATCCTAATTCTCTTTCAGACTTAGACAAAATTAGGTAATTATTTTAGTGATGGAGGTGGACCAAATATTAGCTATGGTTTTGTTAGATGAATAAAATATACATCATGTATACACTTTAACTTTAAGACATGACATATGACTGCATATTAATATATGATACATGCTCTACTTATTCTTCAGTTGAGCAAATATTACTGGTGAATGCTTTTTTTTGCAGAACACTTCCTGCTGTGAGCATTCCAGACACACTTATTCACATATACCGCACAGCAGTTAACACATGGGTAGGTCTGGTAGATGGTGGCAAATGGACAGTGACTGTTCAAGACATCTGGCACCGGTTCACTTAGCGAATGTCTTGCCGCAATACTTGCACTTGCTTCCCGATGAACGACAAACATTTCCTTTACACTTCTTGTTATGTCTATACAGGTTATCACCGTGGGTAAACACAGCATCACAGTTATCACACAATGGAACATCTTGTATGCTGGACTTAACAATCAATGACTACTTTAATGACTGCTGAGCTGAAATATGATATCTTATCCAGTTGTTCAGTGTCTAGCCTTCGAAGTTGGTAATTCAAACTCTCTACTTTTTTGTACTTGTTCATCTTTCCGTGTTGGAGGTGCCTTGTTTTTTCTTATTTTTATGACGTATGCTCTCTTCTGTTGTCTTATACTGGTTCCTGGTGTCTGTAACTGTAGCACTGCATTGGCAAACAAGAATCTCTTCATCCTGTTGCAGGTAGGTGTTTGTAGATATATTTCGTGTGAGAAGGTATTCGGAATTCTTTAGGCATACTATTACTATGCACAATGTTGTGCATTAGAACATTTACTAAAGGTATTTCCACACTGGTAATGTTGATACCATAATGCTTGTCAGGGCTCCTTGCTGTTGTTGATACTGAAGGTGCCAGTCTTCAACTGATGATCCCATCTGTAGGTGAATGTAACTGTCTGCTTCCCGCCACACTCAACAATAAAGTTCTTTTATCACTACATGATGACGGTTCATGTCACAGGTTGTTACAGTGTGTGTGACCTGCTTGTCATGTATGAAAGATAATTTTTTGTTGGTTCATTGCATGATGTGTTCGATACTTAATTATATATATATCACAAATACACAACCACATCGTTTATAACTATTTTCTTTTCGTGCACTCTAGCAGGCGACTGGAGAAACTCGGATGGTGAGTGCAAGCAGCTGTCTGTAGGGACCTGAATTAGAGACTTGCTGCACTATATAAGTTATCACTATGGGTAAACACAGCATCGCAGTTATCACAGTGGAATGGCTGGGCTGAACATCATGCTGGCTGCATGGTTGCTGAATGGAAAAAGCCTGTACGCACATACACTGAAGGTTCAAGTATAAGCAGGGTCCTGAAAACAGAGTATGACTCTGTAATTGCAAAAGCTTTGTATATGATGTAAGTACATGCATTAAAGTTTCGGTACAATAGCACATGCAGGGTCATGAAGACAGAGTATGACTACCTGTAATTGCAAAGGCTCGGTATATAAGTGCAGGTCTGAGACAGAGTATGACTGTAATTATGGACACAGTATGCTAATTTACGTTGCCCTTCTCGGGCTGCCTCAACTGTTGGCCGTGAATTTGACCTCTCAACTTCTTTAAACTCGTACATGACAGGCAACACTTATTTCACTCGCATCATATGGGTAGGTCTTGTAGTTGATGGCTCTTCGTGACATTTGGCAGGAGGGCCTTACTTCCCGACGGACGATTATCTATTCACTACGGGGAACATACAATAACTATCTTCATTATTTTTTAATGATGATGCACTGTCCCCACTGCCGTTAGGGAACATGTATTAGTTCTTATAACATTTCAATGCCATATGTAACAAGTATGTGTTTTCAAGGGGTGGTGATGTACTTGCAGGTGTCAAGTTGCTTTCTTGGTCATTGATGTATACCATTAACGGAAAGGTGGAATGGTCATCGTAGTCTCTGCTTCCAGCGAGTTCATGTCGACGAGATGTGCTCGCGACCTACGGGTCTTCACTGCTACACTAGTTAAGGTAAACCCCTGCTCTTTATGTTTATCATCTTCTAAAGCAGAGTACATAAATAGTTCTCGTGTGTGTTGCAATACATCCTTACTTGTCATTAGATATTCAGGGTTAATTCATTTCTCAATGAGCTTCTAGCATTAAAAATGTCATCTCTCTCTCTTGCACAACTAATGTATGTCATTTCATATGTGCGTATGGTTCTGGCACTAGGTACTGTATAGCTAAATTCCTCTCCTAAAGAGAAATGCACTCGACTGGTCTGCCACCCTGACGTCTCTCTCTCGCCCAGTGTTATGTACCATCCCTTTGACTTGTCGATACCTTCACGACACTTGCAGTGTTGGTCAGTTTAGTTTTTTCACTTTATTCATATGGAAGGTGTTCTGTCCAGGTTACACCAGTCTTGTCGAGCATCATCTAATGCAGCATACAGCACCTCTCACATGTGATTGCAATGGCTGGTATGTACTTATAACATTTTTGAATATCAGTTCGCAATTGTGTGTAGCAGTGTTGTCCCTATTATTCCCAAACTTCCCAATGGAACTTCTTTTATCACCTAACAAAAAATACAAAGCTCGATGCTCGTGCACATGATGCTAAATGCTTATAACCGATGGTTTAAATATATGTTGTTTTGTATATGCTTATACTTCTATCATATCTTCAATGGTTCTGAAATTACAGCCAATTATGCTTATAAACAGACTTGACCCTACAACCCTTCTCGCTATTGAGGGTGATGCCTATGTTATGAATTTGCAAGTTGTATCTCAAATGGTTCAAAATTCCTGCCAACTATGCTTATAAGAAGACAAGGTATACTTGATCCTACGACCATTCTCACCATCCCGGGTAATGCCTATGTTATGAAATTGACAACTATATCTTTAACAGTTAGGAAATTACAGCCAACTATGCTATAAGTAGACATAGGTCTACTTGACAGTACAACCATTCTCATTGTATTGTTGATGCCGATGTTATGAATTTGAGAGTTGTATTTCAAATGGTTCAGAAATAAAACCCAACTAGGCTAATAAGTAGTCATAGGGTCTAATTGACTCTACGACACTTCTCATCATCGTAGGTGATGCCTATCTTATGATTTCACAACTATATCTTGAACGGTTCGGACATTGTGGCCAACAATGCTTATAAGTACGCATACTGTCTACATGACCCTTCTAGTCGTTGTGTGTGATACCTATGTTATGAATATGGTAGTTGTATCTCAAATGGTTCGGAAATTACAGCCAACTATACTTATAAGTAGACATAGGAAATTACAGCCAACTTGTATATATGTATACAGTTCATTGGATGCCATTTAGCCAGTGTTGCATGGCTCAGGCTAGAGATGCAGTGGATTCGGGCTGGTGAAACGACAATAGTAACACTGCCCCCTCCACAAGTCTGTTCAAGCACTCCACCATTTTTTTGCTAAACAGTACTGCCATTTTGTCTGGCTGAGGATGCAGCCACCATTTTGTCAGTCAGTGTTGCATGGCTTGGGGCTGGAGATGCGCCACCATTTTGTTGGTCAGTGTTGACTGGCTACAGGCTGGGTACACGACCGTAACACTGTCCCCTGCCCAAGTCTTTTGAACACTACCATTTTTTCCTAGGCAGTGCCATCATTTGCTAAACAGCACTGCCATTTTGCTAGACAGTGTATTGATTGTAGACCTAACTGACAGAGCAGAAAGTTCTGATCCAAGATGTCTGCCTCACCCCCCCACCAGGTGCCACTTGTCCTGGGGTGGCTTCGGGTTGGGGACATAACCGTAACACTGCCCTCTCCCCACAAGTCTGTTCGAACACTCCATCAGGGAGTTCTGCCATTTTGCTTCCAATATGGCAGACCAGATTGGTAGAGCAGGAAGATCTTATCCAATATGACTGCCTCATTCCTCGCCAGGTGCCATTTGTCCTGGGGTGGCTTTAGGCTGGGGACGTGGCTGCAACACTACCTCCTCCTCAAGTCTCTTAGAACACTGCACCAGGCAGTGCCGCCAGACTGCTAGCCAGCATGACTTCCAAGATGGCAGACCAGATTGATAGCAGGAAGTTCTGATCCAAGATGGCTGCCTTGTCCATCGTCAGGCACCACTTATTCTAGTGTGGCTTCAGACTGGGGCCATGACTGTAACACTGCCCCATCCTCAAGTCTGTTCGAACACTCCACCATTTGTTTGCTACGCAGTGCCACCATTTTGCCAGTGCTGGGAGGCTTCGGACTGGGGATGCAGCCACTGGTCAGTTTTGAGTGGCTTCGCGCTAGGGATGTCGTCATAACACTGCCCCCTCCTCAAGTCTGTTCGAACAATCCACCATTTTTTGCTAGACAGTGCCACCATTTTGCCAGTGCTGGGTGACTTCAGGCTAGGGATGCGATCCTCCATTTTGCTGATTAGTGGTTGAAGGGCTTTGGCATGACTGCAATTTTGTTGGTCAGTGGTTGAAGGGCTTTGGCGCCATTGGTTGGTCATTGGTTTTACTGGAGGGGCCAGCATTTTTGCTAGACAGTGCCACTTCCAAGATGGCAGAGCAGGAAGTTCTGCATTTGCTAGACAATGCTGCCATTTTGCTAGTCAGTACAACTTCCAAGATAGCAGACTGGTTTGACAGAGCAGGAAGTTTTGCATTGGTCATAATTTTGACTAGAAGCAAATGGTGGGCTACATTACCAAACCAGGAAGTTTTCATCCCAGGAACTGAACAGGGGGGGGGGGGGAGCAGTGTTACGGAATGCTAGAGCATGAAGTAGACACGAAGTAGGATGAAAGCTTCCAGACATTTTTTACTGGCCTGGCTAACAGAATGGCCACCATCAGCATACTGGTCGACAAAATGGCCACCATCTTACTGGCCACCAAAATGGTCGCAGATGGTAAAATCCCAACTTTCAAGATGTCAGATCACATTTGACAGAGCAGGGAGTTCTGTATTAGCAACCATTTTGAAGGGTAGTGCATTGGCAGCCATTTTACTAGACATTACCACTTCCAAGATGGTACCTGATTGTCAGAGCAGGAAGTTCCGTATTGGCAACCATTTTGCTAGGTAGTGCATTGACAGCCATGGTACACAACACCACTTCCAAGATGGTGGACCAAATTAATAGAGCAGGAAGTTCTGCACTGGCTGCCATTTTGCTAGCCAGTGTCAATTTGCCCCGTCTTGTGTGAAATTGTCAGAAAATGACATCATCGAACCAGATTTACATAGCAGGAAAATCTGATCCAAGATGGCTGTCTCGTCCCCATCCAGGAGCCGGTTGTCATGGAGTTAACTTATTACAACTAGCATATCAAATATTTCTTCTAACATCAATGTACGTATTTGTATTTTCAAAGAGAATTATGTTTTCTTTTCAACTAGGACTTTATTATTTCATATAACTCGGTTGGATAAACTATAAGTTTGTATTTTTTTTTTTCAGTATTATTGTTTACACATGTTTGTTTTATATTTAATTTGCTCTTCCATAATTTAACGTGCCTATTAACTTATTTATTCGCAGGAGGGGCCTTCTGTCACATAATATTATTACAGTTCAGTGTGTTTTAATATTTTATAATGATTTTATACATAACTAAAATTTAATAGTACATGCATTTAAATCTGTAAATTTACTTTAAATTTATAGTTTGTAAGACTGTACAATTTGCCATGCAATCTTCGAAAATCGCCAAACAAAATATTACCAAAATCCTGATTGATAGTTTAGACAATCAGCAGTTAATATCAGAAAGTGACCCTGCGCTTAAAAGTTTAGATGACCTACTGACTGAAAACAAAACAAGGTTGCAATGAATCAGATATACCTCTGCAAAGAGCATTCAGTATTTAACAAAATATCTCTATTCAAGTATGCAGTACAATTTGAAATATTCAAGGGAAATTTTTTTTTCTGTCCAGTGTCACTGAACAATGGCACCACTCCAAGTTCGGGGAACTACTGTGTAACAAAGTCTTAACCCAAGTATCTAAAATGTACTAAATATATAGAGAAGTTTGCATACTCGACTGTAGTCAAGTTATACACTAGGTTTTTAAGTGTACTTGTTTAAGAGTAACAAAAATCTTAACACTGTAACCAAATTTTAAAAAAATTAAGAAAAGTATGCATACATGCAATATATACTAGGTTTTTCATGTTTACTTGTGGAAGTGTAACATAAAATGTTTGCACAAGTTGCACTTGTATTTAGTGTAACTCGGTTTTTAAGTGTACTTGCATAAGTGTAACATAGTCTTAGCACAAGTATTCAAAATTGGTAAAAAAAAAGTTACGGAAATATACATACTTTACTAGTGAAGGTAGTATACAATAGGTTTTGAAGTGTACTTGTGGATTACAACAATTAAAAAAAATTAGGGAAGGATGCATACTTGACTAGGTTTTGAAGTATACTTGTGGATCACTACATTTTCAAGTGTACACGTGGTTTTCAAGTGTACTTGGGAAATTTATCTGAAATTTGAATCTAACTTTACTGGAGTGTAGTTCGGTAGAGGTTTTCAAAGATTAAGTACCATGTCTATATTCACGAAAGGATTGTACTAAACATATTACTAGTAGAAAAATATACATATGCTGTATTATATCATTAAAAAAGAGGTTCACAGATGGTGTTTATAAACAGTTTACTTGTATCACCATGATACATTCCAATACATTTGGTGACCAATGATGCAGAGAGACAGGAAAAATATGTGCATCGACTGTGGTTTACGCCACAGTTATATGCTGAGAATGTGTGCCAATTCAGTGCATCATGTGAATTTGACTGTGCAGTGGTTTGTGATTTAGGAGCGAGTGCTGCTACGCATGTTTTATTGCAATTCATTCTGTTTGACACATTAATTCAAAATATTGTGCGAAAATATGAGTTTCTGTGGCATTATGTCCATGCAAAGTGTTAAAATGTAATAACTATGTGTTTCAGTGTCTCTGGATTTTAAACAAATTGAATAATAGATGTTGTCTCATGCTTAATCACTTGCCACTTGAATGGGTAAAGTAATACATTTGTAGTTTTGGCAGGAAAACTTTATATAATGTACAGTATTGAATTGTACTGTGTAGTAATGAGTGTGAGTGTGGTAATTGAAGGGCTTATGCGCTTTTGCCAACAGTTATGTAAAACGCAGAGGACCAAAATTAAGCCCTATCTTCATGGTAGGTGAGTCACAGGGGTGAATGAACTGACACAAGCATACTTATACTTAATCTAACACACTAACTCATGTCTGCACAAACTCCCCCTGTAATCACATATTGTGATGTTACGTTAAGTTTGGTCTTCTTGCATTTAACGAGGTTAAGTAACCTAACTGATACTTAATTACATAACTTTTACTTACCCCACAATTTCCCTCATCTTCATAGCCCTCCCCACTATCACATTTGGTAATATGTTCTGCAAATGTCATGTTAGACCTAGTAAATTCACGTTCAGTGTATTTAGTAATTTTGATTTAAACCCAAATGACATGTAATTTAAATATATCTTATGTATTTTACCCCACAATTTCCCTACTCTTCATAGCCCTCCTCAATATCATATTTGTGGTTTGTATTGATAATATGTTGATGACCTCAATCAATTTGTGTTCTTTGTAATTAGTAAAGTGAAATTATACCACTATCCATGAATTTTTCTTTTGTTTTTGGAAAAGTCACTATTCTTTACGATTACCCACTTTGGATGATTCAACTGGTTTATGGGGAAAAAATTGCTGAATAATGGTATTTTTTGGTGTGCAGTTTGTTGTGACCTCCTCGAGAGTCGAACCCATGCCACGCTGAGATGAGAGCAGGGAGCGCGGTCAGCGCAATGCGAGCCTGAGGGAAGCAGGGGTGGCATGACGAAAGGGGAGCGCCGGCCAGGGAAGGTGCCTATATAAAAACGGTAGAGGTGCTACTTGCCCTCCCCCCCCCCCCCCCCAACACTCTGCAACACTCGTCAGATGTGACGCTCGTACAAGACTTCCAGGCCTGCTGTCGAAGCCGACGCAGCCTGCAGCCGAGGATAAATACCAGACTTCACAAAATCAGGATCAGAGGAGCTTCCATCCATGTCTGAGATCTTTATTTCCAGTGGTAAAGGTGAAATCATTCTGGGTGCAGGATAGGCTGGCATAGGAAGCTAGGTCGTGAGCAAGAAAGTTAATTAGGCAATTTGTAAATTAGTGAAGTTATTAACATCTTTGCATTGTTATATCATATTAATTTATTTCTGCTTAGCATTCACATATTGTAAATGAAATTACTTTGTATAAATTGTGAAGCAATTAAAACGTGAGTAGCTAAACCTTATTGGTGAGTATCCTTGCAATCTGTCTGTTTTTCCCCCCACAGTTCATTTAAGGCCGACACCAGTATATATTGTCATATTATATGGTAAGATATCTGTTACAGCATTCAGTATAGGAATGATCTTAGAGACAACTTCGGCATCAAAACCTTAAATCGAGTGCAGTGTAGATCACAAGAGTACCAATTTGAATTTTTTATGGAGACACCTAGAATTCCGAACCTTTAAATAAACACAAACTATCCTGTTTGAGACAATCACATAACGAAAGGACAAATATATATACCTCAAGTCGATGGATACTAGAAGAAAGCATTGGGCCTTGCCCTGTGTTGACATCCCACGATAAAGACCCTCCAGATAAGGCATCTAGTGCTGACAATTTCCCATCCAAAGTGCTAACAAACACTAATCTGCAAACCAAAATAAAATCAATTTTGTAAACAGTTGTGTTTCACTTACTAATAAAGTAATTTTATTTTAAAAATCAAACAAATAAAACGTATATATTTACACACTAACTTCTTTATTTGATCTTCTGTTCTCAAGCTGCTGGGATTACAGAAAGGTAATTCACCGATTCTCACATAATCACTACCAGCTATAACTGTGAAGACAGCCGAAAAACAAAGCAGCACATTAATTGTAAATCTTAAAAGCACTGATATTGCCATTAAACATAAGTCACAAATAATTCCCTAACACACACTCCCCAAAATTCATCAGCAAAACAACCTTACAGGTCAAAACTTGAAAGGAACCTGCCAATAAGCAATCCCCTGTATCATTGTGTTTACGTGCGACGTCATTTATTCGGATGCAATTGTTTTTTGGTATCGGCCGTTGGCCGCCTTCCTCTTGGCACTGTAACAACTAACCAGTACTGACGAGCATTCCGTTAAGGCTCTTAAACTTTAACATTTGGCTTTTAACATTTGACTTTACAATAGCTTTCCGACATGTTTCTTAAGCACAATAGAATACTTTAGCATTTGACTTTACGTTTCCTTTCCTCTGACGAAACCACCAATACACAATACAATTGTAAAGTAAGAGATCAAACAATTGAAACTCGGTTCTGCGAGATACGTAAAAATGGGTATCTTGTCATGTAAATAATTGGGATATTATTCAGGAATGCATTTTATGTACTTTTTTTTTAAATAGGGTTACAATTTATATTAAAAGTTTATTTCAAAACAAAAAAACCCATTTTTTTCCTTTTTTAAATCATGTCAATTCATATGTCTTCTTCACATTATATTTGTTTTCCATGTATTTAATTTTAAATGAGCTTTATATAATATACCGAAATTAAAATCACCCTATAATAAAATAACGTACTTTCCACATAACCTCTGTTAGATTCTCGGGGGAAAAAAGGCTGCTAGACTTTGACATTAAATTTCATAAGAAAAACTAAGGTAGTGAGGTTCACAAGGAAGAAGTCCATAAGCAGGAACATGTACAGATGGGAGGGTTAAGAGATAGATGAAGCAGCAGAATATAAGTATCTAAGGATTGTACAGCAGGGAGACCTCAGGTGGAAAAAAACAGTTAGAGAGGGTGGTTGCAAAGGGAAGAAGGGCTCTGGGTATGCTGGGAAAGCTGTTGAATAGAGTCAGCTGTGAGGTGAAGGAGAAGGCGTATGGCACAACGGTACGACCAATGTTAGGATATGCTGCAGCAGTATGGGACCCGTATGTGGAGGTGGAGATGCGAGAACTGGAAAAGGTGCAGAGAAAGGCAGCAAGATGGGTGAAGGGTAGGTGGAGAAGGCAGGGGCAAGATGGTGTGGAAGAAGGGAACTATAGGCCATCACTGTTGATTAAATAAATGGGGTGGAGCTCATTGAAGGACAGGAGAAAAGTTGAATGGTTAGTCAGGATGTACATGTGGCGAATGAAGAGGGAGGATGGGGAGGGCTACACTGCAACCTAAGTAAGGGTGTGTTTAGAGGAAGAAGAAACAACAGTGAGAAGTTTCAGAGGGTGTGGAGGAGAATGGAGCGGGGCTGGCAGTCTATGCTTGTGAGGTTTGTGAGGAAGTGGAATGTATTGAGGGGGGAATTTGTATCTGTGAGAGGGGTTGGTTAGTTTAGGAAGGGAGTGGAAAAGGAGTTGGTTGGGTGAAGGAGAGGTGAGAGAGCTCGCCAACGGGCGGTAGCCTAATTGCGAGTGTATGTATGTAACTTTTCGAAATAGTAAAGTCAAGAGTGCTTGACTTTACCTTTGACACTTCCATTGTGTAAAGCTCAATACGAAACATGTCGGTAAGCAAACATAAAGTCAAATGTAAAAGTCAAATGTTAGATTTTTCAATTGTGTAAGGGCCTTTATGAACCTTGACTAAATGGAGCTGTCAAAGGTAAAGTCAAGCATTCTTCACTTTGCGATTTCGAAAAGATTAAATTTAAGTCAAAGTCAAACAACCATTTTGACTAGAATCTAACAGAGGTTATATGCAAAGTGTGTTGTATTATTGTAGGGCGATTTTAATCTCGATATATTAAACAAGGCTCATCTTAAATTAAATAAATGGCAAACGAATATAATGTGAAGAGGAAATATATGAATATACATATTTTAATAAATCAAACAAATGTGTTTTTTGTTTTGAAATAGGCTTAAAATTTATTTTAAAAGTTTATTTTTAAAAAATAAATGTAAAATGCATTCCTGGATAATATCATAATTATTTTCAAAACAAGACACACATTTTTAAGCTCGCAGAACCAGAAATGACGAGGACTCAGCTCTACAGCAACAACATCAGTGACGCCGCCATGGCGACATCTCTCCAATAGTCGGATAAAGTTGGAAATTTCATCATCTTTGCAGCGATAATTACTCGCATTCACCTTTATTTGATCATTGAAATAAAATTTGACGCAATTGCCATCAATTTTACCCAACATTGAAACAAACTTTACTTCGTAATTATTCACGACAATGCACGGTAGACATGTTTTGTTCTCGACCCATTGATAATTCGCAGCTGGTTTCCTCTCTAGCTGTTGGTTGATTGGTGCTTGAATAAATTATTCAATGTCTTAAGCTTCTTCATTATCATCAGAACATTCGCAATTTTTTTCACTTAACTGATTTGCAATCTTCTGCCATGCGATTAATAAAAGTATTAGCACTATTATCGAGTTGACACTGCTGTGGTTAGGGCTGCTGCAGTTGCTGTTCAGTAGTTTTACTAGAGGCATCCATTGTGCCGAGTTTCTTCTGAGTGACTGGTAAAGTAATAATGATTCACTCCCTCTTTTAGAGCCACCATCTCTCACAAAAAAAGATTTTTTTTTACTTTTTCAATTAATTTATTTACACCTTTTCTTCTTTTTCATTTTTTTTATGTTTTAATTTCAGTGTTATTTTTGTTCTTTTTTATTTTTGTCTCAGCATTTTTTCTAAAGCCAATGGACTATAGGTATTAGTCGCGAGTAAAATTGCATGTTCGCGTGAATTTTTTGCAGGGTCCCTAATTGTGTCAAAGGAGCAAGGAATATTTAATTGCTTGTACGAAGAATTTTAAGTATTTATGTTTATGCATGGGCATGCTATACTGAATGCATATTTGGCTCCCTGTACGGTCGTGTCACTTCCAGCCCATTTCGAAAAGCATTTCGTGCATGGAAGTTTGGGTCGGAATTCAAGTTTAAAATTTGTGGGCCACAGTCACAATTACTGCTGGAGTAATCTGGCATCACGTTTTCCGGTGCATTGAATATCATCGAAACACATTTATTTTGCAAGTACTCTGACCGTCATTCATTATTCAACAGAATCAATCGATTTTGCAAAGTGTCTGATTGCTCGGCACACATAATCCAGTAATCACCATCATCCAACTTTTTGTCCACATCCTCGATCCTAAACATGGTGGGTACCATATCAGTGTACGTTGTATTCGGCACTCTATCCACTATCAGTCCATTACAATCGAAAATCAGGTTGGAACCTGATCCCTCCAAACAAGTGTGGATAACACAGATGTCAAATGTATTTGTCATCCACGTAAATTAATTTACCCAGATGGGGGTTACAACCTGCTACTTCTTCCAAAGGCATATAGTAGGCACTTCGATACGATATGATTGATGATTGTTTCGGTCAAAAAAAAACTTGAATTCGAATTCGCCATTGTTGTTGTTACAAATCGAGTTGCAAGATACCGGCTCATTTTTCTCGCCTAGGTAATGGCCGAATCGGCATTTATTTTGTAGAAACAACTCGTCGCCATTTTCGCCGTCATCTGCACTCACATTCTCCTTCAACACTGAGGTTGGTAGTTTTTGAAACCCGTCAACCCGTGTATGTAATTCATACCAGATTCTAAGTATTTTCCAATAAATTAGATCACTTGTACACCAACGATATGCAAATGGAAACCTGAACAATTAATAGTACAAAAGCAAATAAAAAATTATAAATACCGATTTACCTTTTCTTTGCATAATTTTGCAAAAGGCTTATGATTATATATTTTTTCCTCCAATTGCAAACATTTTTCCTTTTCAAACTGAAGTTGTTTTGTCAATAATCTGATTTCACCCTCCAATTATTCACGATTGTTTTTTTCTATTCCTCTGACATGTTGTTGCCAGTTTTGTCAATGGTTGGTAGAATCTAGCACACTACCCAATATTTAAAAATTTTTCTAGTCGACAATCATGATTTCATTATCAAATTATATAGGTATATTTCCATGATGAAAATGGTTCTCGAATTTCCATGATAGCTCGATGATGGTAAACGATTTGATTCTACGAGCTGTCTGTACTTTGCATAATAATAATATCATAATATAATAAATATGTATTACAGAATGTATATATCGTATAAAATATTAATATTAATATTTTTGTCCTTACCAGCTTCCTCTTCTGCTCTGGGAGGAGGAATGATGTTTCCACATTCAGCTCTCGGCCTCAGTTGATATCTTTTTTCCAGATTTCACCGCCATATATGCCAAACTGAAAGGTGGTGAAGGGAGGGTAAGTAAAATGCTGCAATGTGATTTGTTGTTGTAAGTAGGAGTGGAGGAAAGGAATGTCAATTGTGAAGCCCTCTGGCGAAATCTCGCGGAACTAGTTCCACAACATTTCACCTAATTATGAATATATCTTATTAGTTGCATGACATTTCGCCCAATACTCGGTAGGTTTTATTAGACCCACAACATTTCACCTAATTATGTATAGATTTTATTAGTTCTGCAAGAACCAAGAAATAATATTTCTTTTAAGATTTTATTAGTTTTTATAATAAATATTAATTTTATTTGATAATTATATAAAAAAATTGAATTTTAAAAGGTGTAATGTTTTGGATAAGGGACTTCGCCCATAATGTTAATTTAAAGTAACCCCACTGATTTTGGTTGTTGGTTTTGTAGTGAAGATGTTAGTTATTGGAGAGAGAATGGGGTAGTATAAACGTTGTTATAAATATTAAAAATTTAATTTTAAAGAGTATATTTGTGGGGAAAAAACCCCAAAAATAACACTATAATGTTGGTAGTGTTTGTAACACCGACACATATATCGTTGTGTTTCGGGCAGAACCCTTCGAAACCCAATTTAGAAGATTTATTTACTCCGTCATTTTTTATTCGAGCCAAAGTGCTGAAGAAAAAAAACAACGATGTTGAATGAGGGGATGGTGGTGACAAAACATTCTATGTGTTAATAATGAAACTTTATTTTATCCACAAGTAGGTTTCGTGTTTGCAAATGTGAATTTGTGGTTTTACCATCATGATGATATAGAAAATGACATAGAAAATGCTCTCGAACATACCATTAGCTCACCTGTAAAGTCGTTGAAAAATAATTGCGATGTGAAAAAATATTTGAACAAAATATTAAATATCGAATTGGAAAAAATATTAGTTTTGTTTCGCACAAAACTACACAATCTGATAGTCGCATCGACACTGTCTTATTACCCAATTAAAATAGGTATGTTGATTGGCCAAGACTTAAAATCGGAGGACAAACACAAACTGTTGTTGGTTTTGTACGATAATTACCAATCCTGGTTGAATCCTTTCATTCCGGCACTAGTTCATTTGTGAACATGGTAGGTAAAAAAAAATACAAACTTTTTAAAATAATTTTTTTATTCACAAAGGAATTCCAAAAATCTGAGAACAAGTGCACATCATGATGGGATGAACGTTATAATATTTAGTAGATGTGGGTTTTTTTTTCAACTATTGTCCAGGTAATAGTTCCTGGACTGAATTGTAATGAGCTTCGAATATATAAGAGTGTTTAGTATCTTCCTTTTCTTCTTCTGGTGTAAATTGGACATCCTTTTTCGAAACGGGATAACACCAATTTATGTTGCGAACAAAAACAAGGAAGTTTGATGGTGTTGAAATTTTTTTGCACAAGAGACTCGAAATCCAGGGTGCAATTTACACACTCAGTTCTTCCATCTCTTTTCCACTACCATCATCGAAGACATAGAACCGATGGACTTGAACATCTTCATCCACATATACATCTACTTTGTCGTGAACATGGTTATTTCTTGGTATACCCTTCATCAGTACATAAATCAAGTGAGCATTGTCGGAACCTTCATTGGCCGTAAATTCAAAAGTAAGTTTGGGAAACTTGCTCTGGTTCCTGGGGTAAGTTCGAATGTATGCAGACTGGGATTTGTAGGCATCCGCTGCCCCAAAACCCACTAAGAAATTGCTGTTGAAACCCACCGTTGTCGGCACCAAATAATGCAGAAACAACAGTCGGTATATATACAGTAATTTTTATTTTATTTTACTCTTGAAAAAAAATGAAAAACTCTCTAGATAAAATATATCTTGTACTTTACTCTTGAAAAAAAACATGATATAAAAAACTAACTCTCTCTCTCTCTCTCTCTCTCTCTCTCTCTCTCTCTCTCTCTCTCTCTCTCTCTCTCTCTCTCTCTCTCTCTCTCTCTCTCTCTCTCCTCTCTCTCTCTAAATACACCTCCCTTTCAAAATATTTCAGTTCTTCTACGACCATGCGCGGGGAATTCTTATTTTGCAGTTACTCGAATGAGTTCAACGACTGTGCAGAACAGTTGGCTTGTAAACATCATGTGACTTTCCAGCCTTGTCTCAAAAATACAATTCTCAAGTACAAACTGATTGACATCTGCGGTATTCCATCGTGTTCTCGTTTCAATCACGTTTATTTGGACTTGTGCCATTATCACAAATTGAACTATACGACTTGTATAACCATGGAGGATCATCATATCTGCAATATATTCCCCGTGATGCTGGGATCTGATTTGGATTTGAGATTACTATATCATTATCGCGATTATTGCGATGGCATCGAAATGACATCATCGCCCTCGTCATCATCTTCACCACCATTGTTGTGCGAATGTGTGATGGAATACTGTATGGTGAAAGATTCTAAAAATAGGAGATTAAACATGAAATATTAAAGAACATTGTTTCGTACTGATTTTGCCTGTGGGTAATGAACAGTATGTGTTTGTTCACCGTAATCCTGAAAGCGAAAACTTTGAAAATAACCTCGATTTGTGTACGTTACACTCTTTTAAAGTGGATGAAAAATTCATTGTGTATGATCATCAACTTTTTGGGTACATATTAGAACAATTTGTCGGCCATATCCGGCCCATTGATAGTTTCTCCAATAAAATAATTTTCTTCCCATCAATGTTGTTGATTCGGCGGATCTTGTATGCATTCAACAATAATGAAGAACAGGCAAAAAAAATGTTGCACTGGCAATTGGTGCAAGCTTGTTTCCATGATGAATACATACAAAACGAAAAAAAGAACAAATATTTCAAACTTGAATCATAAACCACTGACTCCTCAGATCAGCGAGCGAGAGTTCTTTGGGCCCATCGTCAGACCCGTACTGAAGAACATTGACACATCCACGATACTCGCAGATTATTTGGGATTTTTGTGTATTTTCGGGAAAAAAAAATCGTCATCGATTTGTTCAATTGTGTTTACTCCCTAGTCTCCGATGTGAACCTGGCCAGGAGCAACAATTCGTATAGGCTTGACCAACTGATTTTCAAACTGACTGCTAAAGGGTACTGGTTGCTGCTGGACGAACGCGATATTGTGGATATGAAAAACAATACTTTTACCGGTCACTTGTGCACATTTAACTCGATATTTCCCTTGAATTAGAAGTAGAATCCTAAAGTAAAATTGAATAAACTATGCTCAAAGATTCGATGCTGGTTTGGTTTTATCGAGGTGCTTGTGTCGGATGGTATATTCAACTTGAATCATTTCCAAGGTATACCGTTCAAGACATTTGTGGACGAGGTGACTGGAAGAATCTGCACCAAATTCGCGTTTGAATTGACCATGGATGGCGATTCGGAGCATATTTTGACTTTGGATAATTGTTTCGGACCGCACATCACAGAGTAAATCTGATCCACGTTCCAATATGGGAAAATTGCCAAGTTGTTCACAGTGATAAACTACTTGAAGACGAAACTAAACACAAAACCCCTTGTTCGTTTTTTCGAACTCGGTATAGAAAACGTGGGTATGTACCTGGACATTGCGGAACGGAAATCACGGGATGGCGAAGACAGAGAGTGACGATGCGAGATTCCTGAAATTAAAAACAGTCTTTATCAGTCATCTGCAACTGACCGAAGACAGGTATGTGATCAATGTCAATAAAGACACTCCGGCCGTACACTATCGTCGTTTCTGGATGATTTTCAACCACGATTCCAAAACCAGATTTCGCATTCGCTTGAGTAAGGTCTCGGCACCCATATTTCTACCATTTAATAAATCCGAGACGGTCTTTGTCCAAATGCATGTGTACTGTGGAGAGGTTCATTCGACTGAGCCGCTGGAATATTTCAATAGCCCACACTTTAACACAAGCGTGTCGACAAACATGTACAGAATATCGTTGGCGGTTGATGATAATGACATTCTATCTCCGTGTACGAAAATCTAACGAGTAAAGACGAACTTGTATTTTGTGTATAATAATCGGCTCATTTTCGAGGTTGTTGTAGAGTACCGGCATCGAGTCTACGATAGTTCAAAATTGAGCAATACATCATCGCAATACATCATCGCCATGCCCATGCCCATGAAAAATGATTGTATTGATTCAATGGCTTCGATCTACTCGGTTATCGGTCGATTGCCGCTGATGCAGTTGAAAGAAACGAGTATTAATCGAGAAAAATAAAACCTCAACAAATATATTTTGTGGCAAATCGTCGACGGTGGGGTTGAAAAACGTTGCATCTGATTATAAGAGCATCGATTTATGAAATTCGACAATTTGTCGATAAACAACTTGTAGATAAACAGGTGCAATGCTGCCATTTACAGTATTCTTCAGCGAGCCTATTCATCAACAGAATGGTAAAAGTGTTTGCCGACAGCAAACAAGCAACTACTTCAACTGTTTCTAATGTTGAAAAAGAATGTGGAATTTACCACTACAAAAGATGCTTCTGATAATGTCAAGTTTTATTTATACGATAAAGATTTGTCTTGTGCCAAAATGAAAAAATTAGACGAGTTCATTTCATTTTCAAAATTGTAAATAAAAAAAAAGAATTATATAATGTATATTTTTATTTATTTATTTTATTTTTATTTTTTTGCGAAATTACAAAACATTGGTTGATTTTTCTTTTGACGATTAGTATGTTAGCCCCTCCGCCCCCATGTAGTTCAAGTGCAAAATGTCAATGTTTTGATGGAGTGGTTGGAAATTGATGAAGACCTGATGTCCATATTCATCGGACCAACAAACTTGGATTATTCAAATGCCTCGAAAAATGTTTTTGAAAGACAAAGAATATTAACTTATAACGAATACTTGCTGCGAGTGCCGCAAATATTTTCTCATGTATACGTAGAAATTCATCAAGATGTAGATTTACAAAATGTAAACATGGATTTTTTTTTATTATTGCTATCAGGTTCGTATTAAAGGTGGGAAACGATTCTGCGATTCATCTCGATGCAATCGGCAATATCCGCGGGGCAAGACATGCACGCCTTGAGATGTCCCTAAAATATTCAATTGTGGTAATCCAGATGTGATTGCGTACCAACTATTAGAGGTACCACTGCGATGTGTGTATGTTGGTTCATCAAGAAGCCTTCCTGTTGGGAATAGATGATTATTGGCACATAAAAGAAGGCATGATTATTCCACATGTAAACACGATAGGAACTGGTTTTGATGTCGATTCTTCATTGTATGTGACAGAGGTGGGTGATGAAACAATACACATTCTTCTAAACTCGCATTATTGCGATAATTTTATCATGTCTCTGGCGGGTTACGAATGCACAGGCCATTTATATAATAAAATTATATGCTTTTTCCTCGGAAATTACTTGTACAAGATTATCGAATACAGCTTCGTGGAATTGGCTCATGCAATAGATCAGTACGATGTAAAGACCCCGCAAGTACCACCAACGGGACAAATGCCCGATTATGTCGTGGAATGAAATAACTTCGTCAATCACGAGGCATTCTGCATAAATTCAGACATTAAATTCAGCGACATGGGCATCAGAGAAAAATCACCGAGACATTTATTTTGGACCCCAGAGTATAGGGGAAGGGTAGGCTTGTGGAGCCTTTGATACTGACCCGCGATGTCGAATCCATAGTTTCCGATAAAGATACTCAGGTTCGAATCGGACCACGAGTCGATTCGGTGCCACACGACTTGAAATATACAAATAACGGTGGTAAACGTCAAATCGACGAATATCAAATGCTCAGTTCAATGAGTGGTTTTCCGACCAAATATCCCGATGATTTGTCCAATACAGAAGATATTTCCGACATAATTGCCGATATTATAATCTCTTGCATCCAATAATTGGGTATTAACGAGTTCCTACTGCAATTATTCAGTGAGGTCGGTCCGAATATGGTTCTCAAGACCCTAGTCAAACACATCGGACCCACAATGATCGAAACAGTTGTAAAGATCTTGAATCGTAAGTTGAGAATTGGTGTATTCAGAGCCTTGACGATTGAATTTGTTACGAGAGCTGTGATATCGGCTGCTTTGAAAATGATGGGAATTCGCCATTATAGCAATTGCTGCAATTACTCTTTCTTGGGTGCCCGTACTTGATGTTGTATTGATCATGACTGCAGTCGCCGATTTGTAGTTGGCCATATTAGATCAATTCAACTTGCAAAACCTACAAGGTCAAGACTATGGAGAGGATATATCAAAGCTGGAATTGGAATTAAAACAAAATATTTTGGGTTTTCGAATGCTGGAATATACACCGATCATGTTCGTGATGATGTGGAAGAACGTGCACGAAGGAGTTGTCGATTTAGCGAATCATGTTTCCATCCAACCATCCTCTATCGATAATGATGCCGACACTGGTAAATTAGCGGCTTATTCAAAAAAAGATACCATATTTAACCCACCTAAAACAGGTATTCATCGTACTAAAGTAGTAAAAGATGACGATTTTAAAACATTAGGGCAATTTTTATTACAATACATACTGGCCCTCAAAGTCAACTTGAATGGATCTCGTATCGATTGGAACAATATGGGCGGCAAAGATGATGATACAATGTTGGCAAATCAAATGAAAACTTTTAGTGCACAAAATCCAGATAAAGTTTTGGATTTTACACTCTACACATCTAAAATGAACTCTCGAATAAACATGATCGATAGAGGAATATATTTGCTGGGGGGTTTCGATATTAATCTTGGGAATAACTGCATTTTTCACCAATAAAACAATACATTTATTTGTTGTATCAGTTATTTTATTAGTAATTGCGACTTTTATACAAATTTCTACCTTTAATCAAAATTTAAAATAGCAAAAAATTGAGAGACTTTCTTAATCGGCCGCTGCTCTTCACCTCATGTGGTATAGAAGTAACAAGTCATAGAGTTCGTCTGGTGAGTACATTGTGTGATGTAATTGTTGATCCTTGGCTAATTTGAAAATCTCGCAAACTGTGTTTACACATACCTTTTTAGTTATTTTCGTACCTTTCTTGATGAAGGTAAAGAAATATCCATCTTCTTTGCACAATAAAACATTTTTCGTAAGCCTATCGACGAAAAGGGCAACAGATTCATCATCACCCTTATTTCCGACTTTGTATAACAAATTCTGAAATAAGGATGACATCAACTCTGTGATAATGTTGACGTTTATTTTCGTAGCCATCTGGAGGACTTTTATGTGTTTCTTTACTTACACCAACTACAAGTTTGCTACAACACTCTGAATACCACACACACTATATATATATATATATATATATATATATATATATATATATATATATATATATATATATATATATATATATATATATATATATATATATATATATATATATATATATATATATATATATATATATATATATATATATATATATATATATATATATATACCAAGAGAGAGAGAGAGAGAGAGAGAGAGAGAGAGAGAGAGAGAAGTAAAGAAAAATTAAAAGATTCTTTTTTATTATTTTTCCTTCGATAATGACTTACATAAATTATTGAAATATATTCTAAAAATATCAATATGATTATGATTAGTATAATTGTCGTTATCTGCATTATTTGTCTAAATACAATAGTCATGAGGGTCACCGTAATCATATATTTTATCAATATTTAGCCAATCGAAGGTGTTTTTTCGTAAATTTTCGTTACCAAATTTCAGATTCTCTTTACATTCATCTTTAGTATTTATAATAGCAGTAGTAGTTTTAGTTTTCGAAACATTTGCATTTTCAATCAAATTGTTGAAAGAAGTATAACTTTTTTCAGCAGCTGCTAATATCTTCGCAGCCACCATGTCTTACTATTATTGAGTGTTTTCGAGCTGAACACAACTTACCACCTCATCAAAAAGGTCAAAATTGCAATTTTCTTTTCCCGAAAATTGTTTTTTAAACGAAAGGTGTTATTTGTAATACATAACATTTCTTTTTAATCTTTGTCGTTATCATACACGTATAATTTTATGTGTAGTGGGTGGTCGTAAAGTTTTTTCTCACAGGTTGATGAATAAAAATTTTGTAGTAAAACTTATTTCCAATATCTATGTACTCTATACGGGCTGCTAAAATATCCTTTTTACCCGAATGTACCTAATAGATAGAAGGGTATGTTTTTTTTTAGTTTTTCTATTTGAGTTTACTCTTCTATTATTCGTATTGTAATTCTTTCACAAATATTTTGCACAAATATTTGCTCAAAGAATTCCTAAAGGTGGTTCATATTCCTCAGACTCCCAATATACAACCACAATTGATGGTCTATCATCTACGATATTAAAATTGGGAAAGGGAATTAAGGAATTGTAACAAACACACTTCTGACTCGTTTTCGCCTTCACGATCAACTCTTGATTGGATGTGTCGAGATTACTAGTTTAATATAGATTCGAGGGATATTTGATTATATATTGTGGGGTTAAAATAGTATATCCTTTTAAACATGCGAGCCTATCTGTACCGTAAAATTGTGTATGCGAAATCGACATACACTATAATTTTATCATTTATACCATGAAAATCTATAATGTAAATGCTGTCTGAACTATTTCCTCTCTCAATGTCTTAAATTATTTTACTCGAACTAGATACGCAGAAATAATTCAACATTATGTCACAGTGATGGATTTCGTCGTAATATGCGTTTAATTTATATTTCTTCAGATCGGTAATGCTGGCAATTACAGCCTTGTTATAGAAATCAGTTGGATAACTTTTCATAAATCGCAATATGGTATTGAAGGAAGCTATCTGAATTCCATGTATAAAGTAAATCATAATCGTTAGTATCTCATTGTCCAAATATGTATTCAGCTGTAAATTAAACTGGTTCGAACTTTGTTGATCGCCACAATATAAGTATGCCACATCCCCACGGTTATTGTTATGGGTATTTGAGGTATTAAACTTGAACAACTCGCAATTCTCCTTTATGTATTGTAAATTATCTACATACGATTCAGCAGTAAATTTCAAGGTTTCGGTATCTAAAACCAATTTGCCTTCTTCGGGCGTGCTAGAGTTTTTGTGGAATAAAATTTTTGTGTTTGCACCATCCTCGAATTGCAAACGATCTTAAATGTGGCCAAATTCGTCACAAAAACGCGGAAAAATTGTTTGGAAACATTACGAAAAAAGATTAAAATTAGAGAATGAGTAAGTGTCACAAAGTAATTGATTAACTCATAATTCGAGTTTAACGAATTTCGCACTTTATTGATAGCTATTACATGAACTTTCTTATGATCCACCAACTATAATTCGTGGTTGTTTACTATGTGCCAATCCAAATCTACTGGTGAATAAACAGTTTCCCCCAACGATTCAAACACTCCCTCTTGATTATTTTGCTCGTAGTTATTTGGTTCGAACGAAAAGATACCATTAGCCGTACTTACATCCAAATCCAAAATTTTTGCCTGGTTTAAAATTAATTTAGAAAAACCAATCACGAATGTATCAGTGGAAGGAGTAAAGGAAGAGGAGGAGGACGATGATGACGAGTGGGAAAACTGGAAACTTTGATCGTCGTTTCGTCGCTTAGTAACATACATATTTTTTGTATGGCATACCATAAAATATTGTGTGTTTGAAAGAACAAACATTTCTTGCTGATATTGCACATTTGAAATGTGATTTTTGATCCTGGGATTGTCCATCAGAGATGCTGAATTGCTTTCGACTTGAAACAAAAAGGTAATACTGTACTTGTTGAGCAATTCCATCGCCTCTCCTATTAAAACCTCTGGAGCAGATCGAATGAGTGCAAAATACTGGTATTTATTAGGATTCAAACCAGTATATTCAATTTTGTCATTCACCATGATAGTTTTGGTATATGATATTCGATTATAATTTTGGAATTTCAAAGAAGAATCTATAATATAACTACGAGAGGGATAAATTTACGAATTGTTACTGGATGGAATATAAACAATTGCGTGTTCTTATTTTAACTTATCGAGAACAGGAATCTGAGCTGCGCTGAGTGCTAGCGATGTAGAACTATCGATCACTACTTTGACCAAATCGTTAGTCGGTGTCATCGCTACACTATTCTTTAAGTTATTTGGCACAATAAAACCAAAATTATTTTGTAACTTGAAATACTCGACAGGAAGATTTTTCTAATTAGTATTTGATTTATAAAAAAGATGTGCATTCGAAATCAACCAGTGCTTGTTTGATAGGTGTTTTAAATTATTAATGATTTGTGCCGTCAACCAGTCGTCTTCATCGAGAACAGAAATTGACAATTTTCTCAATTCAGTATTGGACTGCAAACGAATCTCTTTATCTGTCTACTCAAACGTTTTCGCCACGATTGCTTCGTTAGTAAATTTTATGAAATTTGGGTTTTTGAATTTTACCCTTGATATATGACTTGACCGCCGCCGTAGTTTCAGCACCCAACCCATAGGTAAAATCACTACAGATTTGGCTGATGGGGGACATAAATAATTGTAAAGTCACCACGTTTTTAAAATTAATAATCGAATTATTTACGTCTATGTGGTTCAGCAAGAAAACCATATATCCTTCAAAATCATGTTTTACACATTTACCTGATTTAGAGCCAACATCTTGCATCAACCTTGTTAAATATACAGCCTCCCGAGGTAGTAAGATTTTCGCTAGTATCACGTATCCAGTTTTACTAGTATCGAGTACTTTGTCAAAACTATTAATTATTTTGGCAAGGTCTTTAAACGAATTCGATTCGGCAAACATTGTGCAATTATTGTATCTATCTAATGTATCGGAATTATTAAATCTCAAATGAGGTTGAGAAACTTTAAGAGACTTTAATTTGGGTACATTTAGAAATATTTGTCTATATTCTGATTCGATTTCCACCAAGTCGATAACATTCTCGAAAGAAACTGTATTAACGTTATACAAAAAATCAAGTGGTTCAGCGCAATTTCGGTTTTATGCACAAATAATGCGGGTGTGTCGTTTGCCAATAGGCCAATGTGCGAATGTTTAAAAGTCGCAAAATTTGTTTCCAAATTTCGTAAGATTTTGATATAATTAAGAAATTTTATTTAATGCATTTAATCTCATGTTCCCTTTTTCCCGCCTCTTTTTGATATAAATTATCCGGAGGTTTTTCCCTAAAGTTTAGAAAAAAAAGTATAGTCATTCAATGATGGCAAATTTTGTAAACCGTAAATTAAGTAGTTATATTCAGTTAATTTTATCATCTTAACAAGAAAAAAATGTTTCTAATATTCATTTGTTAGACCTTTTGAAATTGTAAAAGTCCCCTTTTTTAAAAATTGGCGCCACCTAAATTGTTATTGTTTTGAAAACTCTGCGAACTTCCCATATTTTAATTTAGAGTCTTATATACAAAAAAAAATACATTACCTTTTTTTTGCAACTCATAACATTTTTATTTACACTGTATCTAACTAAAAAAAAAACATTTGTTTGTATTTTTACGGACAAATTACTATAAAAGGTTCAGTTTGTAAGTAACTTTATTTATTATAGCAGCAACATCCATTGTGAAAGGTTTAAATATCACAATGGTCCATTTATTTTTTTGGCTGTTCCTCGAAAATCTCCTCAACAAACATAAAAAAACCCAATTCATGGATCAATACCTTTGGAAAAATCGTCAAGTAAAAATTACGAGTGAAGCATGGCCTCCTGGCTAAACGAGACTGGAGTTTATGTTTTAGAGATGTGTTAAGTAGTAATGAAATGTGTTTATGGGCGCAACAAATTCTGCGTGAAAATCTCGAGGACAAGTTAATTACCCTTGCATATTCACCGAATTTCGGACCGAAAGCTGTGGAAAGAACTACAAATTTTACATCGGCAAAGTTAACTCTTTCAATGGAACAAGAACACTTTAAAACAACTTTATTTACATGGCTCGACGAGAATGATGCTGAGTTGGTTACACTTAGATACATAATGTTAACTGGTCCTGCCACCAGTGGTAAATCTACATTATTGCATATTTTTATCGACGAAAAAAATACAGAGTTTTTACACGACCCCGCAACACATTCTACTGCGAAATATATGTCGACAGATGAAACTAGCGAATAGTTTGACGTTAAAGTCTGCTAATTCGGTTGACTACATTCAGTTACTATGAATATTTGATATTCATGCAGCTCTTGCCACTGATTGATCTTGACTAAATATCTGCAGTGGTACAAGAATTGAGCAATATTTGCGATCTCGGATACAAAACGGCTTCATTTTTTGTGGAATGCAACAACCACTATTCAATTTCCTTCGATGCACCCATTGTTTTGTTTGTTGACGAATACAGTATGATCAGTGCATGCCTAGCAAAATTTATAGTTGAATTTTTTCGAATGGTGAACCACACTTTTAGTAACTTGTTGATTGTATTTTTTGGCTATCAGTATCAACTAAAGCCGTTTATGACAAACAAGCCCAGCGACATATCTCTTATTCGCGAATTATGGTGTGATAATTTTTTTCTAACCACACAGTTTGGGAACATGGATTCGACATACCAGGAATTTCTGGCAACTTCAAATACCACTCTGAATTGGAAGAAACTCCTTATACGTCATTTCGGCATATACATTCGTAACATGAGTGGTTTCACTTTGGATTTTGAGTATCTGGTAGAGTTGTTGGCAACTGTGATTGAGCCAAAAATCAAAACGGCTTCACATTTGGTACTCAACACAAAAGAGATTTTGAACTGGGTGCAGGAAAACGTGGTAAAGTTTCCTGGATTTATTTTCTTTGCCTTTACAAACATCGAAGCGCACCGTTTTAATTTAAGTGTGTCGACTGCTGTTCTCGCTCAGATAAAAAAAATATTTCTAAAGGAATGCAGCTTCCGGCTTGAAGTGACTGAGATGGACAGAGTATTTTCAAGAATCGTCTCCGGCTCACTCCGATTTTCTTTTCAACCGATAAAGAAATATTGATAGTGGAAAAGAATGAAAACCTCAAACCCACCTACTTACCGCTAGTCGTTGGTGTTCCCTGCCGCAGTTTAATTCATGGTCATGGAGTATGTATCGGTAAAGTTTTATACTATTTGGGGCATGTTGGAGACGAAATACTCATGTGTGACGAGGAAAAAAACAACCTCTTTCTGATACCAAAATGTTTCTTCAAGATTAAGCTCTATACGATAGATAAATTTGCCTTTCAACACATGTGTGAAACTACTAAAGACCGTAAACTCTTGTTATATGGTTTTCTGCTTCAAATGACGTATGGAAATACAGTTCAAAGCAGTATAGGATTAACAATTGATAATTAAATTTATGCAAATTTGACGGGATTTACCCTAGAAGAAATATGTGTAGTTTTATATAGAACAACAAACAAGGATCAATTAAAATTTATTCAAGTATAAATAATTTTTTGTAACTATTGTAAATACATAAATAAATAAAAAAACGTTTTTTTCCCTAACATGTTATGATTGTCTGCCTTTATCCTTTTTATCCTTCTTTTCCCAACCTTATATGAAACTTTTTTTACATGTTGTATTTGTATATAAGAGAATGAATAAAAATAGTAAATATACGTGTTTACCATTATAGGATCTATTTTATTAATTGGGATTTTAGGGTTTGTTTTATGGAAATTTAAAAGTAAAATCAAAGGCTCGCTGAATACACAATTTGATGTGAGTACATCTTTCGGAGGTGCTACTAATTCAAGAGTTGCAGCTGCCGGTAATTACGTAAGTTAATAATTATGCATTGAACATACAATAATACCTTGTGATTTTATCTTTGCAATTAGAGAGTTGTTAAAGTTAATAGTGCAGAGAAAATTAAATAAAAAACACGACACATTCTGAACTTATGGAATCGGTTGAATTTATAAAACTAAATCCACCGCTGTACTTGGAGTTTTTACATCTGACAGTCATCATAAATAATAACTATTTCTATGATTCTGTATTGAGGTTAAAATGCGTAAATATGTATTCATTAATGACTAAGCGTGATAAACACGCTTCTGAAATAAAATTTAAAATTTCGCAATTAACCCATTGTTTAAATTTTTTATATCTTAAGCAGTATATTATCCAACAAAGTTGTTTGGGCCCACATGTCACTCGCGAAAATTATAAAACATATTTGGGAGATTAACAGAAGGCAGAAAATAGAAATATTAATCAGTTGACAAAATTACTATACAAAGATAATTCCCTATAATTTCAAATTGAGGAGTTTAGGAATAAAGTTAGTTATGTACGGCACAAGTACGAAATAATATTCAATCACGTCAAAAAAAAAATTTCTTTTCAAATTACCGCGAAGACGTACTGTCTGATGTAGTGACATTACGGGAGGGCGTTCCAAAGACAAACGATCCCAAACAAATGTGTAAATCTATGGCACCTCTTATCGATACCTTGAGTTATTCTCAAATTTTAGAAATAATGTCTGTATTCCTCACTTACCTGTCGGTAAAATACGATGAAAACGCCATTTAAATATGGGTGCAGCAAGTATTTTATGGTTTGCCCACGATCATTTGCGATCCGAACTCTGTCGTCATGGCACGCGATGGACAGCTATACAACCGACAATCGCTCTATGTAATTTTGAGTTATTTACCATAGTTTGCCAATATATAGATAAGAACTATGAATAAAGGAAATAAATAACTATACGTGGGATTGGGTATACTCACAGTTAGTTTAAGAATCTCTGGAAAATGAATTTACTATCGAAACCGATGATTTTACAAATACCAACGAATCTAGTTTAACCGACGAAAAAATATCATCTATACGGTCATCAATCATCAAGCCGGGAGAGACGAGCATGATTCGTTTTAAAACGGCAAAGAGAATATTCCCAGAGGTGTATTTACTCGGTTAATATTTAAGAATTTGAAACGGTTAAATTTCGGAGCATTTAATACTATTTCCGACCTTTTGGACGAACATTCGTAACCCACATTCACAGTTCATCTAAACGATAGTGAAGACGGCCAAGTCAAGGGTTCGTTGGATGTAAGTGAAATAAATTACAAAACTTTACTCGATCAACCGCTAATTAACAAACAATTTTACATTGAATTGGACTTTTGAAAGTGGAATCGAATTAGCGTACTGGTCCGATAACAAACGAATTGTGATTGTATCTCCCGAGGCATCCAGAAACCTCAAAGTGTTTTCAATCAGTTTCGTCCATTATGCCAAAACTATTCTGAAATTTGAAAAATAATAAGTGAGTGATAAAAGGAAATATTTTTCATCAGTGGTCGCTGCGCTATTTGGTAACTTTGATAAACAAAAACTAACTCCGAATACCCAACTGCTGAGGTCGAGAGCGCGAGTCAAACTGCTCTCTCATGAGTCCATCTGTCGTTTACATGAAAATGCTTTGAAAGTTAAAAAGTATAAAAAAGTTTGCAATGAAACTTGCATAATGATTGCAGGAACAAAACAAGCGGCATTACATTTTAACATTTCGCATAAATATAAGCTTAATTTTCTGTACACTATGCTTATTTAATTGACAAAATCGTGCTAATATATCCTAGTCATTTTTTTACATCTGAAATTAATCGTATATGGGAATGTCAAATAAAAAAAAAATTTTGTTTAATTTATTAAGGTCGGTAAAACCCACGATACCATATAAGGAAACTTACTTTCCTTCCTGGCCAATTAAAAAAATATGAAAAACTTACATTCCTTCTTAGCCAATAAAAATAAATATAAAAAAAACCCTCACAGTGTGTGTATAAAAACGAGACGATAGAACCAAGGGATCACAATCGCTCTCTGCAAACTACAGAGTGAAGACACCATGAGAGCCAGCAAAGCTACCATGAGAGCCAGCGAAGCTACCATGAGAGCCAGTGAAGACACCATGAGAGCCAGTGAAGACATCATGACAGCCAGCTGTGACAAACAAGACTTGTTTGGCGAGAAGTAACTGTCACTGGTGAGTTTAACTGCCTATAGCGGTTGGCTAGATAAACTTATGTACCTGAAGGAGATAAGAGTAAATTTCAAAGGAAAAGGTTTGGTAATAAATTTCCAATTCAGCAAGCAGCAGCGGCGGGGAATTTGGAAATGGTAAAATTCCTAATAGAAGAAGGTGTTACCGTTTTGGCCAAAGGTTCAGAGGGTATAACCATATTGGGATATGCCAATTATTATTTTGAAAACTGGCAGGTACTTGTGTATTTGGTGCAAACAATGGACGAGGCAATGGGTGGACTTCACAAAGACTGGAAATTGTTGGTAAAGCAGCTAATGACGATCGTGAAAACATTGTGCATTATTTAGTTGAGAAACGTTTAGGTGACCCGATTTTCTTGAAAAAAGACTTATTACTGAAATCCACTGTCCAAGATGGTTTAGTGAATGTTGTAGATTTTGTACTAGAAAATGGAGCCAGTGTCTTGCTTAGGGGACATGACAACGGTACTCTATTACACGAAGCTGTATCTAGCAATATATAAAAAAGGAACTGGATAATAACAAGGAAAAATATGAAGAGTTATTCACATAAGATTTTTCTGAGTTGTTTTGTGAAATGCGCTGACTTGTGTTTCTTTATATATATATATATATATATATATATATATATATATATATATATATATATATATATATATATATTCAAATTGAACAATACCAGGAACAGTACAATACCGGACAAAGCCAGTATTTATGTTACGCCGATTGCAAAACATGAACCCCTGGGACATAACATATTGGCCATGTGCGAAAAGTGGACTAATATTTATAACTGTTAAATGAAAATTTTCCATGTAGAATATTTTGATTATGTAGCAAATAGTAATGAAGTGTTGTGTACATGAATGCAGAGTAATCCTGGCACGAGTAGGGCCATGCACAGGAAAACTTTAAGGCACCAGAGTGAGGTTAGGGTGCTTTATGGGGTAAGTTTGTGTTACACACACATATATATAGCTTAAAATTCAATTGGCTTTATAGTGTTGTGTTTTATGCATATCATATTCATATGTGGCCATGTTCATTCACTTCATCTCATTAAAATGTTATGTTAAAATAATTTGTTTATCACATAACATGGCAGCGGGAGTTGGTGGCAGGAAGCAGGCAGCCCGTCGCCATGTTAAGTAGTAGAGCCACGGCTGCTGCGTGAGACAGACGTGCGCCGCGTGCTCTCCCCGGACACTTCACCGTTGGTAACGATCATGTAGTATTCAATAGTTTATGTAATTTCCAGGAACCTTTGTTTTGTATTAGCCCAGGGAGTGAGCCATCTCACAGCCTGGTCCATCTTTATATGGCCAGGGTGTAACTCACATAATTTTCATGTAGGGACTTTGTCGCCTTTTTGCAGCTATAGCAAGCATCCTGCTTTAATGGGGCAAATTGTATCAGAGCTTTTTTGAAGGGAAGGTGGGATAAATACGCAAATCACGTGAACTGACGGGTTGTTATTTATTTCACCGGCCACTTCATAGTTGTTTCAATCGCAACGTGTATTCTACTTTAGGCACAAGGCGGCCTATAACACCCCAGTAGTGAGTACGGGCGTACGAGAGTAGCTGTAATAACTGTCACTAGACCAGGCATTTTGGATATATCAAGGATAAAATTTCACAACTTTCTACAACTTCTACAATGAAACGTCGGACATCGAAGGGGGGCCGCATGTAGGTCATCGGCCACACGACCCATCTGTACTTGTGCTCTCCGCTGAGAATGCTGGTGCCCCCAGACAACTATGGTAGTATTTTTAAATCCCATCCATATAAACTTTTCCTTCTCGATGGTCCAGTCTAAGAACCAAGTAACTTCAAATAAAGTTCATTTTTCTATTATATTGTCTAGTTTTGTTTTTGAATTTCTAAAATCAGTATAAGCAAGAAATGCTTTATCACAATGTTACGCCACTTTAGGATATAGCAGGGCTAAATGAATGCAGGGAGAAGATGCACACGATAAAAGAAATCAAGAAAGCATAGATACAAAAAATTCAAAAGTCAATACTATACATATTAGAGCCCATCTATACATTATCACCAAGAACAACAAATGTTCAACTAGATTTTTAAAATATAAATTGCATCAGTACATTTCTTTTGCTTGCTACCAATCGGTGATCTAGGGAAAGGAGAGATCACATATGCACTCAAACAAACAGAAAAATAACAATACTAATATATCATGAGAAAATCACCCAACCTGAATAAACTCTTGTGAAAGCCCATTAAAAATAGGTTAAATGAATCTCTGAGTAAAGCAAGCACCATTACAACATTAAAAACAAAGTACACATGATGATTCGCTATAAAGTACTACATGGAAAATTAATTTCATTCATTTATACCATTGGCAAGGAGCAAAAACCCTAATTACACTTAATCATGCACATACAGGCATGCCATAAAATATCCACTAAACTCCTTGGCATAAAAATTCTTTTGGCAAATCGTAATCCAGAAGACCATTCCTACAGCACGCCAAAAAATAAAACAGTGAAGAAACACTTCCCTACAAAATCCATATACACAAAAATCGCTATTAAAAAAAAACGCTACCAAAAAAGAAACTCTACCACCGGTATTAATAACAACTACTTCCATTGTAATACTTTACTTGTGTACTCATATTACGCGAAAACGCGTCTAGCATGCTGAAGCCCAGAAGTACGAAGTGGTTTAGACATGATCTATTGTCGGCCAGCCTGCGCAACTCGAAAAGGAACACTGACACATTTTCTCGGGCTGGGAATGAACATTTATATGCGAAAACATGGCTCGGGAATTTTAAGGAGGTGGCGAGAATAGCGGAGAGACATATGGAAGGTGCCAGTGTGAGCGAGGCTGAACTCGTTGCCAGTAGTAGCCACCGACAGCGCTCGGCCATGCCACGAGCGCCGCTCGCCTCTCGTTAGTATAACTTAGCACCTGGAAGCATTCGGACGTGCGCCACCCCTGGGTTTGGGGCCGGGGGGTCAAAGATAAACATGATACCTTTTTTTGGCGCAAAAATATTGCCTCTTCAAATAGTAACTAACTTCTCTTCAAACAATAACAGTTTAGTAAGCTGGGCTACCAAATACAGATGTGGCTAATAACCAAGCAGACTTGCTAACCAAGGTCATTAACATCATGTTGTTCTGTAAACACACCAACCCCATAATAGCAGCATTTAATCGTAGTCCAGGAAATTGTAAGCATCACACATTTCACCAGTTGACAGAACAAAGAACAAATTGTTCAGGCAGGACAGTCTTTGGCAGGCCAAGATTACTCACATAAAACTGCTTGAGTTTGATTATGGACACACGTGTCAAACTTGAAGCAGGGCTTCAACAAAAATTATCGTCAATATCTAGATACCAATTTTTTTTTTTTTTTTTTGAAAAATTTCATTTCTTCCATTTTTAACATAAATATTTCTTACATTACAAGGATCAAACATAGAGGCGTGTACATACTGTTCAGCATGATTTTTTCTATTAGTTTGAAACCCTACAATTACAAAATCGGGCATGTCAAATAGTAAATTATTGAACTGATCTTTTATATCAAAGTTAAAAACAGTTGAACTAGCAGGAACTTCTTTCTCTGAAAATTGCCAATAATCAAAACTTTTAGGCACTTTAGGGTTTTTGTATATATATTTTTTTAAATTTCAATGACTGTGTTAGATTCATACTCAACAATAGGCCCCATAATTTCCAATTTTTGAATAACAATTCTACTGGAGTCAGCATAATCTGTATCAACTGAACCATCTGCTTTCGGTTTTTGAAAAACAAATAAACCATTTTTATCAGATGAATTACGAATAAATGAATTTTATAGCCACATTTCCAGTAAATAGCGTTATAGCTAATAAAACCAAACAAATATCTCAGTATTTACAAAATATTCATTATTGTTGGTGTTATTCCTGGATTATCAATAGTTTCAATAATATCTCCATGTTTTGAGAGTTCTACTCTAGAAAATTGAAAAGGAAAAAGGTTAGAACAAACATCAATATTATCTGATTTTCCATATTTTGCCTCATCTCTTTCTTTATCCCTTTCAGTAATCTAAATTTTTCATAAACATAAGCACAATTGGAAAATAAAAGCCATCTCCTATATGAATATCAAATTCAATTTTTTTGTTGTAAACATTTAAATTCCCCCTAATTTGATCTGTCGGGGCAAAAGTCTATCTATCAAAGCTCTCAATACTTTTATGGCTCATTTACAAGAAAAAAATTATATATAAATGAAAGATTTATCAAAGAGGGTTTCTGGAGTTAAAATACTCATTGAAAGATATAAAAATTATAAAAAGAACCATGAAGTGGAATATGAAAGAAATAAGAAGACAGAGCTGCCATCAATTGACGAATTACGAACTATTGGTAAAAAAAGTAAAACAAGTATGTGGAGAAAATAAATATTTAATAAATGCATTAGTTCTTGTTGCAGCAAATAAATAAATAAATTAGGTTATCCACCATCACCAGAAGAAACATAATTGAAAATAGAATTATTCTCAAAATCTCCTAACGTATAAGAGCGAATGGGCATTGTACCCATAAAATATTTAACATGTGCAGCACTTGATTCTACTATAAATCTCGGAACAGAAATTGCAAAAAGAATAAATGTTGTTAAAGTACAATTTGTTTTACGTGGAATTTGGACAAGATTTTTACATTACTAGTACACAAGTAACAATAAACAATTATACACAATTTTTGAGGATAAAGAATATAATTTAACACCAGAACTTTGTAATTTGCTAACAGAAAATTCGCCAGAAGCTCTTGTGGGTAAATATTACGATAAGGATTATAAAAATAATGCAGAAATTGTTAAAACAATCAATATTGCATTCAAAGAAAATATTCCTCAAAAAAGGGTAGCTTCGAGTGGAGGTTGGTAATACATAAGTATAATTAAACAAATTTATGATAATTATATAAGAGCATCAAGATCAGAGCCAATCACACCCAAAAGAATGATTTCTCCAATAACTCCTAGATATGGAGAACATATAAAAAATACAATTTGCCTGAAGAATATGTTTGGATGGACAATGTTAGAGAGTTGGTAGACAGATTTATAGTTATTCATGGCGAAGAAAATGCTGGAAATAACAATAATTACAATGAAAAAGTAAGCATAATGAATAGGTTAAAAAATAAATTTTCTAATTTTGTTATTAATAATCCGAAAGGAATTCACTATCTTATAAGAGTTTTAAATATAATTCGTCGTTCATTTTGGAATTGTGAACATCATATCATAGGTGTAATAAATTGGGCATTAAATAATTTAAATTTACCCGAAATGCATTTGCCAGGTTATAATAATTGTCGACCATTTACAAAATTAAACGAAAGACTAGAAAGAGGAGACACAGGAATAAATAAATTAGATGAAGCTTGCAAATATCACAATATTGCTTATAGAGGTCATAAAGATTAAGAATCTAGACATGAAGCTGATAAAATTTTTCAATGAGATGCAAAATAATTATGTTAGATAAAGATACACCAATTGGTGAAAAAATTGCTTCTGCAGCAGTTGCTTCAACTATGTTTAGAAAAAGAAAATTAGGTTGGGGTATTAAAGTGTTTAAATAATTCAATAATTTTTTTATTATTTGATTATTTTTTTTTACTTATAAATGAAAATAAAAAGGTTAGCTTTCGATATACCCTTTGATCAATTAAGATATTTGGGTATAGATAAATTTTTAACAAAAGATCAACTTGAGATAAAAAATAAGAAATTAAAATAAGTTAAAGGTGTCTTATTAACTTTGACACTTCCAATACTCAGAAAAATATTTAAAGAAATAACAGGAAATGGCTTACATCATAAAGGATTTTTACCAATTTTATTTACTGCTTTAGGTGCACTTGGAGCTTTAGCTGGAGGAGCTACTGCAATATACAATTCTGTTGACTAAACAAGAAAAAATAAAAAAGAGTTAGAAGAACAAAATAGACACAATTTATCAAGGGAAAATAGATCAAGAAGCATTTTAGTTGCAAAAAAAGAAGTGAAGACCAAAACAAATTTGAATATATACCCACTATATAATATCGATATTGATAAGTGTGTAAAAATATTAAATATTGAAAATTTCTCAAATGTTTATATGATTGATGAATTGGCAAAATAAATAAATAATAAAAATGTGCTGTGGTTAATTCTGACATTTCAACAAATTCTGGTACACATTTGGTTTGCTATTTTAAAGAAAACAACAATGTTTACTACTTTGATACATTTGAAGGCAATATTCCTTTTAATTTAACCAATTAATTTAAAAACAGAAATGTTTATTACAATGCTAATAGAATACAGAAATTTGATTCAGTTGTATGTGGACAACTATGTTTAATTGTTTTACATCTTTTTTCGAATGGGTTTAAATTTAACGATATAATTTTTGTTATTAAATGGCGGATATATTTGGAAAACCATTAGTCAAATCTTTAAACAAAATTTATGGCACTAATGCTTATGCTTTTAAAACATATGTAAATTCACAATGCAATTCCAGTGTTTCTCCTCTTCAAAGTAAACTATCCAACTGTTTTGATTATACAAAATGTTATGTTTCTTTTCTAGGACGTAGAATCGTTAATATAGACACCTCTATAAATAATAAAGATGCGGCCAATAAAAGATATTTGATATATATGTAGCAGATTATGCATTTTAAAATGATGTAGATTCAAATACAGTAATACTATTTCTGCTTACACACTAAAAAAAAAGATCTAGATTCGAGATATAAAACTATTGATTTTTGTTTAAAAACATATGTAGAATCAAAATACAATATTATTGTTTCTGCTTTATGAGATCAACTTAGTAAAGTTTTGGATTATGCAACAGATTATGCTTCTATTCAAGATCGTAGAATTAATAATACGTCTGATTGTATGGATGGAAAAGATGCGGACAATAAAAGCTCTTTCGATAAAGAAATAACTGATAAATTACAAAATTTAAACCAATCATTTTTGAATTATTGTGATACACTTGTTAACACAAAAGTTGAAAAAAGCAAAGAAGATTCTGATAAAGAATTAGATGTTAAATTACAAAAGTTTAACCAAGCAGTTCTGAATTATTGAGATACACTGTTTTACTCGAAAGTTGATAAAAAATAATTTATATTTTATATGCGTGCAAAGTGGGATAAAATGTTTAATGTGTTTGTCTTAGATAACGGACTAAGATTTTTTTAAATTTATGATGGCTTGTACTGTTGTTAAAATAGTGGCTGATGAACTATCTATATATAATAGTACTTTGGATGTTCATAAGAATCGTAATACAAAAATAGATTACAGTAGCCTTTTGAAGTTACTGAGCACAAGGTTTTAACTTTAAAAAAATTACCAATAAAGTGGATGGATTGTTGGCTACAATAGGAATATTCGTAAACTATAAAAGACTATATATATATATATATATATATATATATATATATATATATATATATATATATATATATATATATATATATATATATATATATATAATATATATATATAACATTATTGCATGGAGAATACTTGGTTCTTGAAGTGCAAGAAAGTCACCAAATATAATAATATAAAAAGTGAAAATACTAAAAATAGATTATTAGTTCAGTAAATTAAATGTTCTAAATGTATTTCTAATAAATCAACATTTGAAAAATTGTCTAATATAAGAGAAGGAATAATCAAATAATTATGTAAATCAACATGAAAAAATTTTTCAAGAAGAAAAGTAATTTCGTATGGTATAGATGATTTATGGCAAATTGATCTTGTTGAGGTAGAAACTGGACATTTAAAAGGCATATTACATATAAACAATGGTTAAAAGTATATTATGACAATTATTTATGTTTTTTTCTTCAAGATAAGCATTTGCTATACCAATTGTAAATAAAACAGCCAAGAATTTATCAAATACTTTAGAATATATATATATATAAAATAAGAAAACCATTTAATATAAAAGTGAACAAGGGTTCGAATTTTATAATAAAATATTTAATGAACTTATGCAAAAATATAAAATCAATCATCATTCTACATACACTGAACTTGAATCCAGTGTTGTGGAAAAATATAATCGTACAATGAAGAATATAATGTTGCAAGAGATTTACATTTGTATGGCAAATATAATGTGTAAATATATTAGAGGATTTAGTTAACGAATACAACAATACTAAACATAGAACTATCAACATGAAGCCAACTTAAATCAATAAGAAAACGAAAAAAATTAAGACAACAAGATTTCAAGAATGTGTTTACTAAACCGAAATATAAAGTTGGCAACATTGTCCATATTAGCAAAAATAAACGAACTTTTGAAAAGTGTTATACTCCTAATTGAACAACAAAATTATTTACTATTTTTGAGGTATTAAATTATGATGTGCCTACTTACAAACTGAAAGATGCCAATGGAGAAGAAACAAAAGTAAGTTTTTATTAATACGAAATTATGAAAACTAACTATCCTGATGAATATTTTATTTGAAAAATTTTAAAAACTGAAGGTGATAAAATTTAAGTCAAATGTTTAGGTTTTGATCATTCACATAACTCTTGGATTAATAGAACAGATGTTTTGTGAAATTAAATATTGTTTTCTTCATTGTAAGTAAGGGGAGGCATTTCGCCACCCCATATAATTATTTGTAAATATATATTTTTAAATAGCATGTTACTAAATCCACAAAGATTATTAATATAATTAATCGATTGTTGTTGAGTATAGTTATTTCTGTAAATTTAAAATAGCTACAAAAACACACTATGTGGTCATTCAATGTTTCTTTCATTCTTTGATATAATTTGATAGTATTTGGAATATAATAAAATCTCAATAATTGTTCACAATTTGAATGCTTATATTAAATTCAATCCAATTGTCTTAGAATATTTTTACTTTGAGTTTTAATGACATAGTTATCATAATCACAATCATCATAAAATAATTTTGAAAGAACGAAAGTTGGATTCGAATTTTGATTTTGTGTTTGTTGTGCAAAATTTCTGTAAGCTATTACACAGGATGCCATATGAACTGTCTCTCTTAAATTTTTCACACATTCACTTTGAATTCTATTTATATTTTCTAAATGATTAATTATAATTTCAATTATCTTTTAATATGCTCTACTTGGCCTTTGTATAAATGCATTATATCTTAGAATCTTATATTCGCCATCTTTTCTAATTGATGTAAGAACATATTGTTACCCAATCATGGAATTGTTCAGCTTGTTTAAATTTTTATTTAAAAATTAACTAATACAATCCAGATTCATTGATAGATATTGTATTAGGTTGCATATTTGATGGGGTGAACGATTAATTCACCTCTAAATGTCCTTAAAAAATTTTAGTTTAAACCTAGGATTATTTTCTTCTCATAAAAACTTGTTTACCAGAATAAATAAATTTGGTATTATTTATGTCTAGAATTAACTCCATTTTAATATGTGAAATGATGTGCAAGTGAAATTGGCGAATAGTTGTGTCTTTCTATATGTATTCTTTTTTAATAAGGAAACGAAAATTAAAGAGGAATAGTATTAAAGAATATACACCAGATTCATTGACAAATATAGCATTTGGCTGTGTGTTTAAAGGTGTCTCTAGCCAATAGTGCTGTGGTTTCTCCTGAAGGGATGAAACCAAGTGCTCACTAGAGGGATGATAGTAGTCAAAGGATATAGCACTCAGTTACATAAGACATTACTTTTATTCAAGATAATTAATTACAACATAGCCACTCTATGTGTGGCTCAATAAAACCATCTAGAGAACATCTACAGTACAATTCTGGCAAGGTGCTATAGCGACCAGCTTAATAACTCGATTATTGCGTTCTGACTTAAGGAGTCTTACGATGCCTTCGCCTATCCTATTGTCTCGGCAACTTAGTGTGCCCTAATGGGAGTTATATTTACCCTGGCAATATCGAAGGCGACTGCAAGAAGACTTCTCGACGGCGGCTGTGGACGGCGTCGATCTCAGACCACTGGCCTGGTGTGTCACTCTGGTGGGCTGAAGCAAGATGGCCACGAGCTGCAATTGACCCACACTTATGTAGTCGTGGCCCCAGCATCGTTACCTTTCCCACTGGGAGATGTTACCATAACAGCTGGGCTGGCTTACCAAGATTGCACAGCCTAGCGCGACTGCATGCTTCCTGCCATCCCTAGCTGTGGGTGACCGCAGCATGGCCTCCTGTCTCCGCAAGTCTCAAGCGTCCTCGCATGAGAGAACAGGGCCGGAAAATGTAAGGGAAGGTAAGATTGTAGGGGAAGGTAAGTTTTCTCCGCGCAAGCCGACAGGGTATGCTAAATAAGTGTCTTTCGTGCACTGATATGAATGTGCTCTAGGGTGCGGGCAGTTGCGTGAGTCTAGAGATGGTGTTACAATTAAGGCAGTTTAAAAAGATGTTAGTGTGTCTGAAAGAGTTTGAAATATGAATCTAGAGCACTGGTTTTTGTACATACATTTCTTAATCTTACAGTTTTAGGAACATAGATTACATACAGTTATTTACATTGATGTGAAAAACTGTATATAACTGAGTGATATTTCGTCATCATTAGACAATATAAAAAGATAATATAGTTACATTATATACATTAAAGTATTAATCAACAATTGATAACAATTCTCTGGCTTTCCTATAAATATTTAAAAGGTGCTTAAATATACATGACCAGTTTTCTTGTGTGCTTACTTTACGTGATTCTGTTCGTTTGGAGCTATATAGAATGTCCATAATGTCCCATTACCATTACAAACTGTTGCCACAAACAACCAAAACAAGTTAGAAGGATGCAGTTTTCGATACAATGTTCTACATTGACCAAAGTTTCTGTCATAATCACACCACTTCAATGTGAGCCTCTTTTGTTGCCCTCAGAATGTCCAGGCGATACTCAAGTTCTGCCCAAGTACGGAAAGGATAGCAGCACTGACATGCTCGATACCCTGCATGATCCGTAATTCGAGTGCCGAAATGTCAGGAACTGGAATAGAATTCACATTATCTTTGATGTAACCCCACAAGAAAAAATCCAATGGTGTTACATCAGGGGAGCACGGAGGCCATGCAACTCGCCTATCACGGCCCACCCATCTATTCGAAAATGTTTCATAAAGGGCATGCCTTACATTATGGCTCCAATGAGATGGCACACCATCTTGTTGGAAAATGGTGTTTGGTTGAAACTCCTTTACCTGAGGGAAAACAAACAGTTCCAGCATGTCCTGGTAAACTACCCCCATTACAGTCTTTTCTACAAAAAAGAAAGGACTGATGATTCTATCATGCATGAGTCCACACCACACATTTACCTTTGGACTGTTGTGTTTGTGTTCACGAATATGGTGTGGGTTTTCAGACCCCCATATCCGCACATTGGGGCGGTTGACATGGCCACTTACATGGAATAACTTTCTTCAGATAGTTACTGTCTTCCTCAATGGCATTACATGAAACAGGCAAAGTCAGAATGCCGACGATGGTCATCTGCTTGCAGAGCTTGAGTAAGTTGGACTTTGTAGGCATACATGCATAAATGTTTATGTAGCACTTTGTGCACTGTTGAACTTGACATGCGTAATTCCCGTGACACACAATGCAGTGATTTTTGGGGAATTTGTACAAATAATGTTCGAACATTGTCAATTGTCTCTTCAGATACGCCAGGCTGTCCACTACAAGGGAGGTCAAGAATGCTACCTGTCCCTCTAAAGTTTTTCATCCAGCACAATATGCTTGGTTTGTTGGGGGGGAGCAGCCTGGTATTGACGCTGGTAATTTCGTTGCACTGTGGTCGGCAACTTGTGCTCCCATACCACAATACACATTGTGCTTTTTCTTGTTGTGTTGCCATTACGCATCACTCACCTCCTGAAACAAAGAAAAGAAGCTTATGTACAAAAATATATGGATCTTTTTTAGCATTGTGGCGCAAACTGCAGTCTTCTAGCTCTTTCCGTTTGTTTGTGGCTTCAGTGTGTAATGGCAATAGGACTTTATAAACATCCTGTATTACATAAGGCATTTAATTTAACTAACTCATATCCTCTAATTCTGCATAAATCTTTATGACTATGATTCTGTACCCCTTGATCTTACCGGTTGCTTGAAGATAGCTCGACCAAGTGTAATAGTGACTGTGGGTCATAGGTTAAATTTGATCTATACTTACATTCATATTTTGAACATAGCAAAATAGCACTGGGCAGGAATAAAGAATTATCTACTAACTAGGCATGTTTAGCTGGTGTGTCGGCACACTGTGTTTAATTCTGTGGGTGCTATTGTTTCATGTTGACTGGGGAAGTAGGTGGAATTGTGCTCGGCTCCTTTAATTAACTTAACCAACCCTTTATAGAAATATATAAAATTGTATCAATATATTGGCACCAACCACAATGAATAAAGGAAGACTGGAATATTTGGTGCTCCTTTTATCGGTCAATATTCCGCTACAGTGCCACAAAGTTGGTGAGAAATGCATCTATAAATGTCTATGTGAAATGTGATTTAACATTTGGTAATTGCAAGCTGACATAATTTAATCCACAATTATAGTATGAAGACAATTAACTACTTTTTGAACATATAAAAATGAACTAATTAAATTTACTAAATATGTCAGTCCCATTTCTCTGAATGATTAGTAAGTGCCTTGGTAGCATAGTATTATATTGATAAATAATGACAAATCTATAGATATATGTGGGGTCCCATAGTAAAGTGAATACTTAAAACTTGTATGGCGTTCTTGCCGTGCGGGGTAATCCTGCCTATAACTGCTCTCTAGAGCCCATATCTGGCACCTTGAGGGGGGGGGGTCACTCCGGTTTCCCACGCTTTTAGCTAGTCATGTTGTCGTCTGCCGCGTGACGTCACCACGTGGAGAGGCAGTGCCGCGTCGATACTAGCCATATAATAGAACACCGTGGAACGAATGGTTATAACAGGAATTGCGAAATTGTAGCCAACACTTTCTTGGTTAACTATGAACAATGAACCGTTGTGGTACTGGTTTGCACAGCATATGTAATTTAGTTCGCCAAAGTATTTATTGTTTACATTTAAATAATAGTGTCGTGAAAGGCAACTTATTAGGCTGTTAACTAATATTTTTGTAACATGATGGTAAGTCAATTAAAAATGAGCGAACGTACAAGTAAGAGTAATACTAGTTGTGCTATGCCCCAGTGCAACAATTGGGGCTTTAAGGAACGTGGTACAGTTTATCATATATATTTCCAAAAAGCGAAGAACAGAGACTTGTGTGGGTTTCCCGCTGTAAACGGGCCGATGATTTTAACGTTAACACTGCCCGAGTATGTTCCAACCACTTTCTTCCTTGTGACTATGAGAGAGATATGAGAAACGAACTTCTTGGATTGACAAAGAGAAAAATCCTTCGTCCAAATGCTATTCCGTCACAATACATTCCGAACTGGAATGGGGATACTATCGCGGGTACAAGCTCAAGTGAGAGCACAATTCAGGTATATCTTACAAAACTGTTTTGGTCCACTTTGCATTTCGTAAAGTAGGTTTTACACGACGCAAACTTGCATTGTATCTCTCGGATCTCTCGGGGACAAAATCCTCGTAATTTTACCTGGAATGCTAGCCATGCCTGGATGTCGATATCCGAATATAGAACATTCACTATATTTTTGTGCAACAAGGGCCAGCTTTCAAAAATTCGCGCCCCTAGGCACATTTTGTGCACCTCCCCCCCCCCCCCCCCCCCACCCCTAACCCGCCGCAAAATCCTCCAACCACCCTCTTCAAGGAAGAGTCATAATTTTTGAGTCCACCATTCCGTCTTCGGCGATGAATGTCATAAGCATAACTGTCTCTTTTCTTAGAATGTAACTTGCTTCCAATGAATTTGTACACTTTCTTGGCAACATATGATCAACACACAATATCAAATACACAATAAATCAATAAATACAAAACACAAATACAAAATAAAACACAAGCCTTCAAATAATGTTACGAACATTTCTTCGGTCTTAAAATAACACTAATTTAAAACAATGCAATATATTGTCTTTCCTTAATCGTGGAGACCACGGCTCAGTCTTTGACAGCGAATGTCAATAGCTTAACTGTCTCTTTTCTTAGAATGTCACCTGCAATTAATGCATTTGTACACTTACATGGCTACATATGATTAATACGATAAAAAAATAAAATACTCATTATGAAATAGGCCTACTGTTATAAACTTTTTTCATTTTTAAATTAAACAAATTTTAATGATGCACCATAGACAAAATATTGTCATTATTTAAAAACGTTTGCATCTCGGTTTCACAGGGCCGAATTCATCAATTCAGATCTTTTTACTCAAACCCCTCGCCATTTAAAATATTAGCCTCAATGTGAAGGATTGCGAGGGGGTTCAACTTTTGTTCTTTCATGTACAATTGGTTTCTCGAATTTGCCGTAAGCTGCCGCCCCTAGGCCCATGCCTAGTGGACATATAGGCCATTCAAGGTAAAGTGAGCACTTTTGAACGCCCTCTCATTTGGAATAATAATCAATAAATATATTTTATTTTAATCTTATACATCAACTTCCGAGTGGGGTGGAATTAACACACTGTGATTATTACTTAGATGGCTATATATATATATATATAAAGGTTGTTACAGGATAAAAAATGGCTGAATGAAAAAAGTAACTAGGGCCTCAAAACTGCCAACATTACCATGAACAGCCTATAGTTATAAAGCCGCCCCTGTGTGCAAGGCCATGCAAGGTATGCAGAACAAGTGATGTGATTGGTCATTCGGCAGTAGGCACGAGGTGACTTGTAATTACACTATTATATTTGCGAGAAAAGTGAAACAATGAAATGGAATTGAGTTCTGGGTGTGTTTTGCATCTTGTAAAACCTACTATACAGAGATGTATGAAATATGCGTTTATCTCTGTTTCGTAATATTTTGTTTTGAGTTTAGGTCACTAAATATATAAAAATATACTGTTCCACAGGCCATTCACGGTAATGTATGCATTAATTTTTACGGCTCTCGGCTTGAGTGAAGTGAAGAAATTAGAGCAGTTCTTAACAGCGATGTCTTGAGAGCCGATAAGGATGATTGAAGTGAATATTGAGCAGCGCCGGAATGGAGGGGCAGAGGAAATGGTAGATTCTCGAGAAAACCCACCGATCAAAGGCATCGTCCGGCACGATTCCCACTTGCGAAAATCTGGTGACCCGGCCAGGGATTGGGCCCGGTTCGCCTTGGTGGGAGGCGAGCGTGCTAATCGCTCAGCCACCGCGGCCCCCTCTCGGCTTGAGGTTTTGAGACACATGTATCTGTGTGCCATTTAAAATGCATCGTACAATGTCGCAAATAAAACATATTACAGCACTACGCAACCTTAAGCAGAAATTCCAACTATTGAAGGTTTCACTCGTAAGTTATAGCAGCATTAAATGTATTAGACTACATTACTGTGAACAGTCTACAGACGGATTTAGACTAGAGTTCTTGCATTAATAACTGAGAGGCATTTCAGAATGATAGTGACTGTAATGGCTAAAAATAAGTTTTTCGTAACGTAATTTATTTCGCTGGCTGAAAACTGGTTCAAAGATGGCATGTCAAAACTGGTATTGCGCTTAATCCTGCTGTTCAATTAGCACGCATGATAAACATGCTGGTTGGTCTGGGTTCGAATCCCGATTGCGTCAAGGTTTCCAGTTTGGTACATCTGTAAAATACAAACTAACCTTTAGTTTATTGTTTTGAAATGTTTAGCCTGCAAGAAATACATAAAGGGTTCATTTGCCTTGTGCAGGTGTCCAGTGATCGCGAAGCACATGCGGAGGCCAGAAACGATAGAAAACAAGCATTATCAACAATAAGTAGCTTATCTCCAAAGAAAAAACAAGTCACCCGGGCAACTAGTACTGAACAAATTCCAGAAATTACCGATGGAAAAAATTACAGAAATTGCAAAACTAAGCAAAAAGATTGAACAATTGAAACAGGTAAATGCCTCACATTTGATTACAATCAAACACACACAAGTTGCTCGAAAAACAGTCAGGCGATCCAGACATTTAAAGTCTTCGAAAAAAACGCACAATCAATAAAAAAAATATACGAAACAATAAATTCAGAAGTAAGAAAAGTACTGTCAAAATGTTTTACACCAGGGCAAATTCAATGTCTTTTGTGGGACAACAGAGTCAGGTGGTCATCTGAAGACATCGCAAATGCTCTTACACTAAGAGCTATTTCAAAGAAAACGTATAACTACTTAAAGAAATGTAACTTCCCCTTACCCGCTCGTTTTACGCTTCAGAAATGGGTGCGTTATTTTAAATGCAGGCGTGATATTGTTGAAGAAATTTTCTCTTTATTGAAAGCCAGAGTTTCAAAATTTTCAGGGAAATGAGAAGTATAGCATAATTTGTTTTGATGAGATGAATATTGATCGACATATTTGTTATGATTCGTCCGATGATACAATACTTGGACCACAGAGTGACATTCTGGCAGTCATGGTTAGAGGGTTGTTTTCAAGTTGAAAGCAACCCATATACTACGATTTTGATATTACCATGACATCAGAATTGCTGACAAGCATCATTAGTGCAGTTGAGGGCTGCGGTATTCATGTAGTGGGTGTCACGTGTGATATGGGAGGGAAAAATTCAAAGGTATGGAATGAATTAGACGCAAATACTGAGAAAACATTTTTCTTCAACCCGGCTATGAATGAAAAGTTGTGGGTGTTTTGTGATGTACCTCATCTTCTAAACCTTCTGAGAAATCATTTTTTGGACGACGGATTATTTCTCCCAGAATGTAAAAACTGAGTAAGGAGGCAATAGAAAATCTATTACAGCTACAAACAGGGGTATAACAATAGTGTACCACATTAATGGGGCCAATCTCAATGTATCAGATCACTCTCTTCAAAACGTAAGATTTGCATCACAGCTCTTCTCAAATCTCACAGCACAGGCTTTGAAATATATGCTGAATAAAAAGCATGAAAGCAATTTTGTCCAACTCGTAAACGAAACTTTTGATGTTCTGAACTCGAGAATGCCAAGGGATCAAACAACACCTCTCAGAAGTGGCTACGGTATGAAACATAAAAGTCAAGAAAATACACTAAAACGATTTTTGGAGGTGATACCTAGTGTGCAAGTGGGAAGTAGAAAGAGCCTATTACCTTTTCAAAATGGTTTTATAATTTCTACAAAATCTTTGTTTGGACTCTACTAACTGATGAAAACGACACATGACATGACATGCATTTTGACATCTCGATTAAACCAAGATTGTATAGACAACTTATTTTCTCGTATTCGTGGTTTAGGAGTCTTTTACAACAACCATACAGCCTTTGAAGTGTGCAAAAGAATTCGCCTTTTGTTGTTGTCAGGTAACATGGGCGATATCCCCTTATCGGGACGTGCATCAGTAATGGAAGAAGCTAGGAGTTATTCAACATGTGTTGTAGAGGAAACATTCCACAACAACGGTGAGGAAGACTTTACAAAATTTGTCACTAATGAATTATGCATAGACGTTGTTGAAAATCTGGCTGTACCACACTTTCCCACCACTGACCCCGAGGAAATAGAACTGTTAAATGTGGATATTTCAGACCAGTGTTCAAATGACAATGATGTTCCCCAAGATGCTTTAAAATAACTTGCTGGATACCTGGCATTTAAGAGCTTTTTCATTGACGACAGTTTAGGAACGAGGGGTGAACATTTGTGTACGACAGCCGAAATGTGTAATGACTGTATAGCCATCATATCAAGAGGAGGTTTGACTTGCCCATCACCTGAATGACTAAAAATAACCCAGCTTGAGGTGCTTTTTGGATCTTTTATTGGACTTGCTCTTTCAAAAGAAAGGAGAATTATGAGTTCATTAACAGCAATAATAAAATAAAAATTTCCCGAGGTGAAAGAAAAAATAATTTGTTTGTACGTCAGGACAAAAACATTTATAAGAATCCTTCATTTTAAAAAGCAACTAAATTACAAGGCCTTAGAAAATAATGCAGCAAAGAAGAACAGGCTCTGAATAGCTTCCTCTACAAATGTTTAAACAGTGATGAATGGCGAATCTCAGCGAACTTATAAGTTTCCTTCCGATATCTTATTAACAAAACTATATGTTGAAAAATAATAAAAAAAAAAATGATTTACCATAATAAAAAAATATGAATTATAGTAACATCAGATTCAATGTTTTGTTACTGTGGTATCGGTGCATTGATCTATTGAATAAGATGCTTATAATTTTACTTTCATACATAATCCTCATATGTTATATATATGTTCTGGTTTTGTGCACCTATATATTTGTGGCTTGCGTATTTTGCTTGCTGATTTATTGTTTACAGAGGTTTCATTAAAAATTTTCTGTAATTTATAGGCTTTCATTTAAACGGTAGAGTTCGTGATGGCGCAGGCGCTGTGGTACCACAGGTTGGCAGACATGCTGGGTTGTTGTAAGGGCAACATGTACAGAAGTGGGATGGATTCCTTGTACTGGAACTGTGGTGTCAGCTCCTGGAAGTAGATGCCGTGGTGTGCCCTATAGAGCTGCTTCGCTGCTGCACCCAACGATAAACTCAGCACAAGTACCACTTCTCTGAATGCAGCAAGGCTCATTCCGGAAACGAATTATATCTCTCCCTGTAACATAAATAGCATTATTGGTTTCTGATATTTGCAAGTAATATGTTACGTGTGCCGACTGTGTCTATTTTAGTTTGTCCTTGCTTTCATATCTCCACAGCAATTGTGGATGGCCCAATTATGTCATGGATTTTTATATGGTCCATGATATTTAAATGAAAGAGCTTTTTGATGTCCGTGGGTCTTCACTAGCACAAGACGAATAATGTTGAGATAAAATTTGATATACATGTTCCATTAAACCGTTGCATGCGGGGTTATAGGCAGTCGTCTGAAGTTCTTTATTTGTAGTTTACGGAACAGTTCAGCCATCATTTCGTTATTGAAGGAGGTCCACCTATCTGTGAGAATCGAAATGGGACATCCAAATTGAAGAAGGATATCTTTGATGAAGTTAGCCCAAGTGATGGCATAAATCGTTTTTACAGGTCGGGCTACCGTGTATCTGGTGAAGAAATCTGTCATTACTAAAACGTATTTATTTCCTGATGCCGACGTTTGCAGCGGCCCTTTTGCACCGAGGCCCCAGACTGGACAGTCTTTAATATAATCTTTGACATCTTTGTTCATACTGTCACAGTAATATGCATTCTTTATTAATTCTAAGGTCTTAAACTGCCCAAAGTGACCACCCCCTAATAGGGCAAAATGGTGTGTGGTGATAATTTCACGAATGTAGTATTTTGGAACAAGTGTAAGCTTCTTTTCGCCTGTTGGTGTACGCTGTTTCATATATATTTCACAGTTTCCTGATATAGCGTATCATCTGGCGAGGTGGTGGTATTTAGTTGAAGCTTTATCAGGGTCAGTAAGTACGAATTTCAATTGTTGTATGTGTGAGTCGTTCGCATACCCTGTGAAGAACGGTGATGTTGTCGTTTGAGTAAGAGGTGCGAGCAATAAGTGGGAATCGTCATCGACCTTTATATGTTCTTGTTCGTGTATATATACCGGGTGGTAATGTGTAGTGTGTTTATTGTGAGTAATGATGATCTGACAGTGTAAGCATGTATTTTTAATTTTTTCATTGTGAACTTGAATTACTATTTCAATGTTAATCTGTTATGATGTGGTAATTATTTTAGCAATTGCTTGTATAGGGAGGTATTCCTCATTTGTGGCCACTTTCGCAATGTGTGATTTGTCTGTGGTGTGGAGTTTTTTTTGAGTAAAGTTTGAATTTCAGGTCAATTGTTTGCGATGTATTTTGCGATGTTATTCTTTACCTTGACATAATTTTGCAGATTTTGGAGTGAGGTTTCTGGTAACACTTTGTAGAATAATTTGCACTCTATAAATGTGGGTTTCACTCTGTAATTAGTGTTGTTGACTGTAATGCATGTTGTATCAGCTACTCTTATGGTCGGCAGTCTGCTTATGGCATCAGCAAGTGTATTGAGCGTACCTTTGACAATGTGCACTACACAATTGTATTCAGTTAATGCAATAGGTAATTTTTGAATTTGAACATTATGTTCTGCCATGGCCTTAAGGTAAAAGAGGCTTACATGATCTGTTTCTACAGCAAATTTGCGGCCATATAAATATGGTTTAAAACAGATAACATGTATTTTACTGCAGAAAGTTCTCATTCTGTGGGCGACCATTTTTATTGTTCAAAGACGACTTATTAGATGTGAATCCTATGATTATGCAGTTCTTGCTATTGGGATCTTCCTGCATGAGGACTCCACCTATCGCAGTTTGCGATGCATCAGAAGCTAATATTGTGTGGCAGCATTCGTCAAATGTTGCTAGTATGAGGGTTTAATTAGGGTGGCCTTTAGTTTGTGGAACGGACTTTGTGACTGCTCTGTCAACTTGAATGTTGTGTTTTCTTTCATTAGTTCAGTTAATGGTTCAACAAGTCGTGCATAGCTGAGTATATATCTACGTAAATAGAACGTAAGTCCAAGAAATTTGCAAACTTGGTTGACGATGTTGGGCGGTGCCATTTGTTTAATAGTGGCTTTTCTTGGGGTTAGTCTGAATCCCTGGCGGTGTTATATAGTGTCCGAGTATTTTTATTTCCTGCTGCACAAAGTTAGATTTCTTACTGTTAATTTTGACATTGTATTTGCGCAGCTGTTACATTACTTTTTCGATATTTTGTAGGTGTTAACTGAAGGTGTTACCTACAGTAAAAATGTCATCTATGTAGGGGACAGCTGTATTCCAGCGCAATGGACCGAGCATGATTTCGACGAAATTTAAAAAATTGTTTGGACTTGTTGCAAGGCCCATTGGCATACAATCATACTCATATAACCCTACACAGTCAATTTTAAATGCAAGTTTCTCATGGTCTTCTTGACATACCAGAATCACATAAAAGCCGCTGAACATGTCAACAGAGGATATATACTTTGAATTCTGGAGTATATTAATAATATCCTTGGTTCTTGGTATAGGATATTGAACTTTCTGAAGTTGTTCATTTAGAAGTCGAAAATCCATTAGATATCATATACCGCCCTGCTATTTTGGAAATCACTAAGCTTGGTGCAGCATAGAGAGAATCCGAAGGTGTTATAATTTAAGAATCCAGCATCTGCTGTATTTGTGTCAGTACCTGGTCACGTAATTTAGGATTGATATAGTATGGGCATGTGTGAATAGACTTATCCACTGTGAGCTCAAGTTTGATTTCATATAATTTTGTCTCTGTGAGTTCAGTGATGGAACTAGTAAAAACATATTTGTACTATTCATGTAAGATTTGTAGTTCATGTTGGTTGGGGATAGATAAACTGTTATTAATGTGGCCTAACACTGTGGTTGTATGTCTATAGCATCAATTTTGTGTAAATAATATTCAATAGAATTGTTTCTGTCGTACTCTATAATATTTGTATTAATTGATATTTCCATAAATCTAGTATTGTTAGAAGCATAAACAAACATGATGTCTTTGGTAAGTACCGACACTACATCATAGTGTTTCATGAAGTCTACTCCAAGTATAATGTCTAACTTGAAATTGTCTATAAATAAAAATTCTGAAATGAAATTGTGCCCGTGAATGTTAATGTTTTCTTTTGTTTTAATCGGGGAACAATGATGTCCTGTGTGGCACCTACTAATGTAAATATTTCTGTAACTGGAACTCACTTCTCTTCGGTTACTAGTGTTGATGCCATGCAAGAATGGGAACAGCCAGTGTCCAATAGTACGTTGTATGTGTTGCTGCCAAGCCAGACAAGGATGCGTGGTGTTGAAGCCTTCATGTAACTGGCATGGCACTCATCCTTGGCGACCGGCATGTGATGTTTGTGTGTATAGTGTAAGTATGGCTGGTGGCTCAGGTTGCGCTCACATTGTAATCATCGCCACACAGTTCCTTGTTTATGTTTACTGTGGAGTCGCTTACCGCACACGACAATTTGATCTGCGTTTGTCGAATGGCAAAGCGCTGTTTGAATTTACCGAAACATACTGAAATGCCTGTTTGGAATTCATGTTTCGGATTGGGGAATAATGGGTAAGCAGCGGCTTGGTGACCTGAATACACATACAGAGCATACATGAAGGACGTCTTTGACTGGGGTCTGATGAAGACCGCACACGCACATCTGATGTCATGGATTTGCTGTGTTGCGCATTCCTCCTGAGCAGCCTGCTCTGCAGGGGTTGTAGTTTACGTGTGTAAGGTAGTGTCAGATTTCACGGTCACCTCGCGATGTTTGTAAATGCTTGTGGCCTTGCAGGTGTTAGTTTTTTCTGCATTCTGTTTCTCTGCACTGATTTTCATCCCTTAAAATATAATACTGGAAGTTATTTTGTTGTTAAATTTACGTGTTTCGGGCCTCTGCAAGCTTGTGGTTTGGCTCTGGCACATCTGAACAAAATGTTTGCTTTTTGCATTGAAGCAAGCGATTTTCACATATCATATGATCTATTTGGCATGCACTTGTAAAATAATGCCTGACATGTGTTAATGATGTGTGTAACTTTTTCCTAAGGGGGGGGGGGTGATTCTGTCTGTGTGCTTTTTGTTGTTCACTTCGCCTCGCACGACTGCCTGATTTTCGCTGTGTACCCTTAAGGGGCCTGCCTGTATCTGGTTGATAGCCCTACTTTGTCACACTTATATATGTTTCTGTCGTCGGGGTAGGTGCTTATTGCCCCCTCGTAAAATGATTTTTTGGCAAGTAATATGTGTTGTTGCAGGTTTGTAATGGTGTAATATGTTGGTTCGTTTTGTGTTAGTTAGTTTGCTATTATTGTGAGGTATTGCATGGGTTTAGGGGTCTGTAGTACTGCCTGTCTTGTGTTTGTGGTTGTGTACGAGGGGTGTGAAATTGACTAGGATAGTGCCTTCCTGAACATGGTACATACTGTTGAGCAAAGTTCTGTGGTTGTTGGTTGCGCCGATAATATGCGTTCGGGAATTGTTTGTGTTGGGGTGGTTTGCTGTATTTGGGGTATTTTTGCTGGTGTAGTGAAAGGTTGGCGATTTCTTCTTTAGGTTTTGAAATTTCTGTCCTCAAAGATTCTGTTTGCGAACTTATTTGTGTGCCTTTGATGACTTAGTTGTACCAAAATATGCCGAGTACTACCCGTTTTATGTTGTCTAACATGTCTGAAATCGTCTCATACTTAATACCTATTATTTTATGTGCTATCGAAGGCAGAAGTGAGTGCCAGACAATTGTAATGAAGTCAGCATCGCTAATGTTTTGGTCGTATTTGCACCGATTATACATGAAATTTTCTATGTGAGTTTGCGCCCTCTCGTCTAATTTCTGCTTTGTCATGTAGACCAATTGTTTTAAGCATTCCTTGATTTCCGGAGTAGTGAAAGTTGTTTTGAATTTGTTTACAATGCCATTCCAAAGCATTTGGCCTCCATGTATTTCCATAAAATTTTCTAGGGTGTGTTTTTCTATGCTGTCTAGGTAGAATCTCAATCTACTACACGTTTCTGCTTCATCCCACTTATTTGTGTCTGTTGACAAATTATACTGTTCGAGGAAGTCTGACATTGTCTCATTACTGTCCCCAGAAAATTTATACATTGCAACTGGTTGTTGTACCACAATATTGATGGATTGTTGATCGGCCATCTTAACTTTGTACTCTATATTTTCAATAAAGAAGAATGAAGAGCATGTCTTTACAGTGGACCTCCAATCATTATTACTCTTTCCTAAATCAAATGTATTGGCCCTGTATTACAGAATGAAAATCTCTGTGCATAATGTATGTATTTATGATATGAGAAGCCATGATGGGTACTTGTACATATGGAACGAAACAGAATGAGACCTGACTGAAAATTAATTCTCAAGCATCCTATGTGATTTTATTGAGTCTCAGTTGGCCCTTCGCACCCCAAAGAAAATAATATTCATTCAGTAATGTGTGCAATTATCTAAAAACAGGTGTGCTGTACTGGCCAACACATTGCTACATGTACCAAAAATCACATCATCACAACTGAACAAAAGTTTTTGGAAAAGGGTCACACTCAGTTGACGTGTGACTTTATGCACACTACCATTGAGAGATACCTAAGCCATAGCAACATCAATGTCCCAGCAGATTACATAGAAATATGTAAAAATGCGAGGGAAATTCCTAGTCCATAAATAGTGAGATACTTAGATTACACATTCATCAAGGATTATACTTAATCAATGATATATAATTCTATATGGCTAGGTTCAAAAGTTGGGAATTCTAAGTTTACAGATATACGTTGTCTTAAAATGTCAGATGATGGAAAGATATATTACACGTTAAATTTCAAAGCTCCATACCAAGTTATTCCTGCCTGTGGCAACAAAACAATAAAGAATCCAAGATGCTCCAAGACACAAGACAAAACCTCAAAAGAAAGTTGTGAATCAACTTGATGTGTGCCCACATGACCCCTTCCCCCTTAGCCCATTTTCCCCCCGCAGAAGGTTTCATAATGCAGTGTGTGTGCATGCTCTACGAGCGCAATTGCAGTGCAGTGTGGTGAGACACGATGCAGATAAAGAGCAGAGGTTGTACAACCACGTATGCGTGGTGCAGGAATCCGAAAATAAACCCTGTGAAATTCTGTTATTTAATTTGTGCAATAAAAGGGCAAGGAAAGTACATGCAAGGGGATGCAACTAATGAAGATGCCTGCATTCGCAGCCCTAAAGCCCTCAGTGTTTTCGAAGTGTCTTATGGAGTTTTCTGTAATGTTCATTCACATGCCTTTCATCTCCACATGTCATCCATGCAGTGAGATGTTTTGGTATAATGAGTAGTATTTACAGTGTTAATTTTAGGAGCAATACGTAAGAACTGGCATGCAGGGTACGTGCCCGATTTGCAAATGTTGTGTGCAAGATAGTAGTGCACCGTGGGGTGCCAGCCTGCTAAGCCGGCCGGCACACTGCGTGGAGATAGTCAGTAGTCGTTCGTCTTTGCGAGGAGTGTGCTGCGTCACGTCGGGGTTCGTGTTTCGCACGCTCAGGCAGCCATCACCATGTTGCACTAATCGTTTCACAGCAATTGTTACTTTAGCATACTGGAACCTTTTTCGTATTACAGCTGCCTGAGATTCTGCTGCCCCTCACACCTACCCAGTGGTAGACTGATATTGATATTGTTTTAAAAACTAAAGGTGTATAAAATATCACTAATTTATTTGAAAATTTAAAGGTTTCTGCCAGATGCCTAAGAGGTACATAAAATATAAAACTTTCTTTCAGAAATAGGTGGAATGGAAAAGCCATCCAACCTCTCATTAATAAAATAAATTTCGATATACATATGGCTGTACGTCTATTTTATTTTGTAGTATAATAGTATTGCTATCGCAATGACTTATGAAATTTTATTAACTTCGATTATATATATTTTGTGGTGCTCACTCCTTATTAAATTCATTGTTCTATATTGTATTTGCTCATAAAACACACATTTCTTAGAATTATTAAATGTAATTATATTGTTAACTACAGATTTTTCATGCCATTCGTTTTTTTGTTTTCTTTATCAACACAATATGCATACCATTTTGCTCTCAAACAAACAAATTCTTTATTTATTTTGCCTTTATATTCATCTCTAATTTTGCCTAAAATTTTCTTATTTATTTGAGGCATGTTATATATATTGTCCTTTGGATAATCACTTGTATTAAATTTTTCTAATATTGACACCATGTCTTCATAAAAATCTTGTAATTTTATGTTATAAAAGTACGAGTTAGTATATTGAAAGCGCAATTCAATTGTGTCTCCACATTTCAGTTTCATTACTTTATCATGGAAATCATACATAAATTCTTTTGATTTATCTAAAACTGACATACCCACATAAATGGGCTTGTTATATTTTACATTCGCCTTGTTCATATGTATAGCTGCAAGATTCTCATTAAATATAGTAAAGCTTTTTTGAAATTTGGCTTTGGCTATTAATTTTTTGTAATTTTTTTCACTTGATAGCTGTCTTATATCCACTCCTGTTTCTCATACTTTTAATTATTTTTCCAAACACAGAATTGTTAATCAGTTTATAAGAAAATATTCAGTCATTTTTAGCATTAGTTCTCATAATTGTATTCAAATCTATATAATTCTTTAACCAGTCAGACTGATTAAAATTCAATATACTATGTATTTTAGTAAACTTTCATCCATTATTTAGGCACTGTTTCAAATTGTGATAGTAAATTGCATACATTTCTTTTTTATGTAAAGCTGTTAACAATTTAGATAAGATAATATAGCTTGCAGATTGGGCTTAAAAACTCTGCCCAAGGAGTCTGAAGTATATTGAAATTTGTTTGATTTTGGCCTTAAATTTTCTCTATTTTGAACTGCAATTTGAAAGATTTTACAGGAAAAGAGATATTTACTAGTTTTTGGCTTAACTAGCTTGAATTTTATTTAATTTAGTGCATTGTACTTGTATTCGCAATAGACCTCTACTTGGGGGCACACCGGACGACGGTTGTGTGCAGTGCCTAAAACCTCGACAGGTCCGGGGTTTTGTCAACCCTGTCTGCATGCCTACACTCTGCATCTGGTCTGGCACTTCAACAACTTCTCGAAATGCACCTTCAAATTTTCGGTGAGACTTAAGAAAATGCATAAATCACAGTGCGTGTGAAAGAATAGGAGCAATATCACTTGCATGCACTCGCTACCTGCGAGTTTATCACGATCAATATTTAACACGAAATGAACATGCCACACTTCATGACACCTTTCTGATCAATTGTGCACGATGTGAAAGCGAAGCACTGCATACTGCTCCACAACAACAAGCATGTCAACAAACCGAAGCACATGCTCTGCGATTAAGCATTCCACAGCAACATGCATGCCAAGAGGAAGCATCACTGCCAGAGGATATTCCTGTTATCACAATTAATGCTGCCACACATGTGTTCGACACCATTTATGGGGACCAGGATGTTGGCAACAAACCCTGCATAATCTACACCCGTGCTACAATATGTGAATGAGATGACCAGTTACACTATTATAAATTTTCTCGCACTATGTGGAGATAACGTCAACGCCTCAACAACAACACCGGCTCGTTTGCAGTTGCTGCCGACTTACTCTGGGTTGCCAAGTGAGGACAAACTGGCTGTCATGCAAGACTGTGCCAACTACCTTCGGCGCAACCGAGTACACAAGTACGACTGGCCATATAGCATTGGTGAAAGACTGTGATTCGATGCCAGATCGTGGCAGTGTGGTATTGCGCACTATGGCATGCCGTGGAGTGGATTCCACAGTGATTTCACGTGCCATTTTGCCAGCATGTTCTTATCCATATGTGCCCATAGTCGAATGATTCTTGAGGACAAGGTTGAAGAATCACTATACCGCTTTGTCATGCACAAAGTAAGCCTAATCCGTGCATAACACCCCGAGATGTCTACACTGGAAATTTTCAAGGTCGTTACCAGCATGGTGCACCCAGAATACCGCACGACATTAAAATCTGTCATTCACGCAGCAGAGAAAGACTTCACTCAGGCTGTTCTACTCCTAGACGAAACCATCAATTCACCGCCACATCGCGACCAGGAAACTTTGCATCCGTGTCGCGAACCAGGACAACCCCATGAGAAAAGTGCTGGTTTGACAACACCTGAAAGTTCTGGGAGAACAAACATAATCTCCACAAACACTCATATAAACAGCCCCTCAACATTGTGTAATGCGCAACTGCATATTGTAAGTCGTACGAGCGCACCGCCCACACCGTATCAGGGGTTCAATGTACCGTACTGGAACAATGAATGTCCCGATAGAACTGGGACATCGAGTGCTAGAGAGATGAGAAAGTTTCCCCGGGTAAATGGGAAGTTGGATTAGAGTGGCCCGACACCAACTGCCCCAGGGCAACAAGTGCTTTTACCAGACCTGCACCACAAAAAAAATTATTGTCACAGCTCATTGGTCCTCATAGCAACTTCATCCGCATTTCTGTCGTCATCAAACAACATCAGTACAGAGCTCTCATCGACACCGCTGCTTCTCACAACTTCATACATACCACTTTCATCAACCCATGTAAAGTCAGACCGATGCAACAAACTGTACACTTAGCAACCCGTCAGCACATGAGTGAGGTCGCAGGTTAGGTGGACATAGTGATCAACATCACTGACATTGACACTCATATTACCGCCTACGTTTCCGACGACATCCAGGAGGACGTCATACTTGGAATCCCGTGGCTCACTGAGCAATATACTGTTGTAGAGACAGCTGCACGTCGCATACATTTTGGAAATCAAGAACGTCGCACAGTTTATAATGAAGACCCACGACCGGCCGAACAACCACTACAAGTACTATTGGATGAGCTGGACCACGACACACCAGAAAAATTCTGCAATGCCATGCAACATCTCCTAGTTGAGTGTCGCGACATTTTCACCCCTGCCGATCCGCTATGCCCCACCACTGTGGCTGAACATTACATCATATTAACAACAGACAAACCAGTGTTTGATGGATCCCACAGATATCAACCACATCAACGTCAATTAATAAAAGAACAAATATCCTAAATGCTCCAAGACGGTGTCATTGAACCATCCCACAGTGATTATAGTTCTGCAATAACTCGAGTGTACCAGAAAGATTGGGCTTGTCGTTTCTGTGTTAACTTCAGAAAATTAAATGAAGTTACTCAAAATGTACTGCCACCATACATCCATGTCAAAGATGCTCTCAATAGCTTAGGCTAAGCTAAGGTCCTGACAATAATATACCTCTGCAGTGGATACTGGCAAGTATATAGGAGACGAGAAGACTGGCACTTGACTGCCTTCACAGCACCTAATATCCACAGGTTTTTAATTCTGCACGATGCTTTTCTACCTCAAATGTGTACCATATATGTTTCAGGCCATGATGGTGAGGGTACTGGATGGCTGCATCGGCGAGTTTGCCCTGGCCTACCTCGACGATATAGACGTGTGGGCAGAGAGCTGTTATGACCAATTCCGCCATCTTTCTCTGGTGCTGTAATGTCTCGCAGTAAACGGTCTAGCTTGTGCCAACAAGAAATGTCACATCGGGAAAGCAGATATCCAATTCCTCGTCCACCTGGTGGACAAGAAGGGAAGTAGGACCACTGAGGAACAACTCCGCCTGATTGACGACTACCTTTAACCCAATACCCTCAAACATCTAAGTAAATTTTTCGGTCTTACCAACTGGCAATGTGAGTATGTTGCTGAATTTGCCATAGTACAGCACATATCACCAGTCTCATGTCAACCAATGTCAAACTCCAGTGTCAGGAGGAACAAGATAACAGTTTCGCAGAACTTAAACGATGTTTTTGTGAGTGTCCAGCCTTGGCACTTTACGACCCCAACCACCACTAGTGTTTACAGACTAACGTGAGTGAACAAGGCATCAGTGCTGTCATTTTACAGGTAGGGGACCGTGGGAGCCGACAGATTATTGATTTCAGCAGTGCCAAATTTAGCGCCGTAGAACATCGCTATGGCGTGAATGAGAGGGAGTATTTGGCGGTGATCTGGAGTGCCAAAAGATACTGCCAACTACTCGAATATCCGTGATTCACCCTCCTCATGGACAATCGTTGTCTATTTTGGCCGCATAACATATGAGGAAGTGGCAATAAGTTAACGTGCTGGGCACTTTTCCTGCAAGCCTTCGATTTCGAAGTTCATCACATCGTGGGCAAGGACAATGAGCTCACATAACATCTGTCCTATGTGCCAGGAAACAACATAGCTCACAATGAAGAGGAGTGCGAGCACACACTTCCCCCTTCACACCTTTGCAGCTAATGTCAACACACCACTCCGTGCAGTGTACAAACGTACAGAAGGCCCACCAGCTCGAAATCGGCACCCATTACTACAAACTGTTTCAACCGCCCATATACAGTGTCCCATCACAGGGAAATGGAGGTTAAAGTGCGTGAGCGGAATAATAGAAAATTGGCGTGTCATAGACGGCCGAGTGGAAACACTTGCGGACACTAACAACAAATGGTTCGTATTAGTGCCAGATGCAACCTGCAATGCAGTTTTATAGTATGCTCATGCCAGTGCCATGGCCGGACACCCTGGCACAACTCAAACAAGAAGGAATGGTACTGCGGTAATGGTACTTGTCCGGGAGTTTGTGCTCACATTTGTAGTGTGCAACCACTTCAAAGGATGCTGCACTGATTGGACACAACAACAATGCCCGCATGAATTATCAGAACCCTTCGAAATCATCACACTACAACTCATGGGACCATACCCACACACATCACATGGAAAACACTTTATTGTTGTTGTCACAGACTTGTTCCCGCGAAGGGTCGAATCCTATGCGGTGACGAGCGCTCATGTACAAACAATAGGGAAAGTGTTGGAAACTGTGTTTTTCCCCCGCTGGGGATATCCCCATGTGCTGCTCAATGACAATGGTTTCCAATTCACTGGTAAAACATGGCGGGACGACTGCACAAAATGGGGAGTGCAACAGGTAATGATGGCTGTCTCCCACCCACACACAAACTAAACAGGGCAAAGAACCAAGGGCATCAAGACCCGGTTTCGTTTGTGCGTGGGTGAGGGCCACACTTCTTGGGCAGAACAACAGCCAGCCATGTTGTTTACATTACACACCAGCAAAAATCAAGCAACCAGCATGGGGCCAGCCCAGCTGCTCCAAGGCTGCGACCCCCCTCCCTGGCGAGTTTCGGAGTGGCACGAGGGAGCTTGCCACAATCCAAACAATTAGAGGGTGCAGAGGAGAGGAACAGGCGAGTATGCTCACTACCGCTTGGAGAATCAGCGCTGCTACACAGCTCACTTGTTTGCCTACCTCCACACATTCACTGTCGCAACTCCAGCCGGTGCAGAGTGTTTATGTTCGCACACACCCACAGTGCCGGGCTAGCAGCGAAATGGAGCGGCCCACATGCAATCAGCAAGGCCTACTACCATATCTGCATGGGCCAGGTCCAGTCTGCAGTATACCACAGAGATGCCTTGCGACTCGCAGCTGCCGACGCCGCGACACCCAGTGTCGTCGCCACCATGCCGAGAGACCGGAATATTGTGGCGCTAATTGATACACCCATAGATGACGTATAAATGACAACAGAAGAAGACCGGAATGTATCACACTCAGAACCAGCAATAACACCCAATGTTTTTGCATTCACAGAGGCTTCTGTTGGCAATGCTGTACCCTGTGTTTAGAGCTCGCCAACTACATAGGACAACACAGTGGACATGCAGGACGTCACGATGACCTGGGGATACCCAGCGTCACCGGCAATCAACAAGGGTACATCATTATCTCAAAGTCAAGTCCGACTGATCCCCAGAGAGCACATGATTCTAACTGCCAATATCCCAACATCTGTGCCCCTTGTACCACCGCCACCAGCATAAGAGAGGACGAGTCGGGACAAGAAAATAGTCTCTCACTGCTACATCGCTCCAAGCAGCAGTGCTGCAATCACATTCGCCGTCCACAAACTGAGAGCCATCTGAGACACTAAAAGCATCAGTCACAACACGAGCGCAACCAGGGTATCAGCAATTCAGAGGATACATGCCTCGGCCGTGTGTGTTTTTACACCTGCCGGCCAGGTTCAGCGAGTGAGATCGCCTCAGCAGCTCTTTACAAATGTGCATTGCTCTTCTCAGCACCTTCGCTGCATCGCTACTTCAACGAGTGCAGTGCAGTGTTCATGAAATATTATGTATTTTTCATCATGGCCATTTTAAATCAAGTGTGTTGACATCAAATGTCATGTGTGCGCCGCAATGACCTTGAGAGTGTGTTTGTTTACTTTTGAGTTCATGTGGTATTTTCAGGTTATGTATATTTCTTTTGAAGGGGTTGATATTAAATATGTTTGGTGTGTTTTTATTATTATTATTGTACTGCAAGTTAAGTGCTGTGTATAAATATTATTAGTAAATAAGAGGGTATATATGTTTATGTTTTGACAGTTGTGCTTCATTGAATAATCAATTGACAGTTATATTATTTATGTATTTGTTTGTGTTCTGTTTAATGCAATAGAGTGCAATATGCCACCAGGCATTTGCCATTACATTAAATAATAGTGTTCTGTGTATTTTTATAGCGTGTTGACAAACACATATAAACAAAATACACAATGTGCCATTTTACTTCTGGCAATTACATCGGTGTGCAATGCAACACATAGTATCTGGTTTTAAATCATATCAAAGGGTATTAGTGTACATAATACATTGATTATTTTTATGAACATTTATAATGAGAGAGGACACAACTTCAATGGCTAATCAGCCCAAAACCAGTGGCAAACATGACAGCATGGCAAAAGACATGTCCGTTCACACATAGACATATGTTAAGTTTGTATCAAATTATATTTATGTCTTTTCATAAATAACTGACATAGTGCAAATAAAGAGACATGGACCAGGTCCACATTAAAGTAAATGTGGGGGGGGAAAATGCAAAGTGAGAACCATACACGCTCAAAAAACCATGCATTGCAGGTTAAGGGTTACAGGAATGCAGGACAGCCAGGACAACAAAGTCATGTGGTCAGAAAATAGTATGTTTTATGAAAGGTTTTTTATCTTATTTGCTAGTAAGTGTTTATGTAATTCAGTGTTTAGTGACATCATTGTAATTGCATAATTCATATAATGTACCATTTAATCACATCATTTTTTATCAGATGGCTTGGGAAGGTTTGGCGCCTGATGGGAGCCCTTCCGCATGGCCATCTTGGTAATCTACCAGTACTCACATAGTGCACAAGTCATTCGCAGCCTCTCCGGGCCTTCATCTTTTGTTCACCAATCATGTAGTGCCAATAGTCTAATTCTTAGTATGGAACAGTAAGTCATTTTACATCATCCCAGCGAGAGTTCTGCACCAAATTCCAGGCCATTTTGTGCACAACTGGATAATAAGTTTCACATAATTTATCATGGAGGCTTCGCATCATTTTACGCAGTGCTCGCGTTCTTCCGCATAACAGAGAACTTGTAACTTCTCTGCCTCCTATGAGGGTTCACGGTATAAATTGTATGGTTGAATGTTATTCTCCATCATTTATTTCTGGGGAATAATATTGTTCTGCTTAATAAATATTTGTATCATGAACGTAACAAAAGTGTGGGATGGTCAGAACAATCCCTCGGGAGTGAGTGGTACCTTAGGGGAGGCCAACAGCCCCTACTAGTCCAGGAATAATGGGAATTTTTTTATATCAAGTCTAGAACATTACGTGGAGTCAGCCTCCACAGACGGCGGAACATTGGAGGGTAAGCCACGCCGGTCGTAGGCCGCATGACCCCACCTGAAGTCTCGTGCTCACCACATTGTGAGCTGGCGCCTATCCAAGCAAATATTCACTTCAATTTTCCAATCCATGCATGTTTGCAAAAAGCTAGCTGCAAAATCTGAAAAATGGTCATTGAGAAAAATCTTCAGGCATTTAACAACCAAAGTTCAGTCTGCTCTCTCTTATCGGCATACATGCGAGTCTATTTCAACTCAGTTTAAACGAAATTAAAGTATATTTATATGTAATACATCATGTGTCCAGCCAAGTTACAAAAGAGTACAACATCGTCTGCAAATTTGATACACTTGACAAACGAAATATACATTTTTCCTATAACACATTATGTATTTAATACTGAAATTTAAAACATGCCAAAAGCAACTAAAATATTCCAAGCGAATTACTGCTTTGCTGTATCAAGGTTTTCAACCTTAATTAATCGTAATTTATAAACAAAGTCTCATAAAACAGTTATATTTAATGTGCATAGTTTTGCCACCCTGCATTCGCTAGCAAAAACCCGAACATTGCCCAAGTCTCAGTGGCATTTGGAGAGTTGTAACGAATTGTGACAAGATTACACCAAATTGCCTTTATCGAAGATTTTTTTCACTTAGACAGCTTTCGAAAGTTAACGAAACGAAGAATTAACTCATACCTAATGCCCAGTTGCACCATCGTGGTCCAAAACTCTATCGGTAATCGGATCTAAGATCCACACAGAAAACTATTGCACTATTCCAGTTCAGAGCTGGACTGGAGATCCAGATGAAGTTCATTTCGAACTGCCGAAATTGGTGGTTCGATATCTTGATCCGAGATCAGCAGCCATCGGTGATAAATGTAGTTTTAAAATACACCAACAGACACTACTACGTCGATTGTTTCCTTGGGAAATTAAAACAACATTATACGCACTTGAGTATAATTCAGCAAAATTCGTACAACAATAATTCACTTTAAAAAGATCAAACATCGCATATCTAGTTCTATCTATGGTGAAAAATACGCTGACATTCATGATGTCAAAAGCAAAATTTGTCTCATACTTAATGTGTATCTCTCACTTTGTAACCAATATAGGCGAAACTGGGATCCAAAACCCTGAGATTTTGCTAGTGCAACTAGGGATGGTAACTGTTCCCATTTTCAGGAACCGTTCCAGAACGTTCTAGTTCATCAAAAAGGGTCTTTTTAACTGTTCATTTAGGAACAGTTCATAACATACTGGACGTCTGACATATCATGGAAGCCTAAATTCTTATGATGTATTCGTGGTTTTAGTAAAAAAAAGGAACGGATATACACACACCCATTACACAAATGGTTCCCAAATAAATGAATATGTAGCTGCTGTGATGGAACTGCAATTTCCTCTCTATTGTATGTACAAAAATATATAGAGAAAGAAATTACATTAATACTCATGTAATTTTGTCACAAATTAAGTTATCACAGAAAACAGAGGATAAACAATGGTTTTCCACATTTTCTTACATTGTAATTATTTTGTATTTACTCTTTAAGGCCGAAATATTTACCATCACACATCTTGCAACACACAGAAACACTCCAAAAAATGATTAATACTTACTTATATTCTTGTTTATTTCTTCGGTATAACTATGTACATACTAGAAGTTGTCAACTATAAGAGATACACATACCTACATAAGTGCATACATACAGCATTAAGAGATAGGATATTAAGACAAAAACATATGCATATCAGTTATGTTTTCTACTCAGCATGTAATTCTGTTTAATTAATTTAGTTAACCGGGACCTTGTTCGTTTTCTAGCCCAGAGTACTTGGTCGCTCACCTCTCGGTCCATATTTTACATGCCCAAGGCCTAATGCTTTCTTAATCCATGTAAGCCCTACTGCCATTTTGCAAAATCATATCCCTACCTGGCTTTAATGGCAATGTAACGAATGTATATGACCCATTCGGGAAAGAAGTATAATAAAATACGTGACGACTAAGTGCCTGCATTTTTTATGCATAAATCGCCTAACGGATACTTATCTTCTTTTGCATTAATTGATTTTTATCACGTGTCGAATAATGGCATTGGGTAGCCAAAATAAACCAACCCGAGTGAGCTGGCATATAAGGAGGGTCTACATCCCATACTAGTTTAAGGGACTATTTGAATTAATGTTATCTGCATCAATATAATTCATCCTGGTAACATTCATCAAGACGTAGGACACAGGGGAGGGCAAATGGTCATCGGCCATTACAACCCTAGAAAGTCTACAGCAATATCAACATCATGCTGTGCCCACTACGAAGCACTAGCGCCCACTGGAGAAATCCCACATTTATAGTTTCCTATCCACATAACCTTCATTACCCCCATGGTCTAACCCAGTTGGGACATCAATTGGTGCCACAACTAGTGCCCTATCATTTCCCGCCAACTAATCCAGTACCTGCGTACTGCAATTTCACCTTTTTCCTCCCATGTACCCGCTCCCGATAACCAGGATTTTGTATGACCATCCAGTATACCGCATGCGACCACATGGGTATACAGTATCTGTTTACTTTAAGTGTTTCTCACTATTCCCACTACTGCCGTGGTTTCCTACCATTTCAACAAGCAAGATAGCTCAACGCAACATGAAAAAGTTATAAGGAAAACCAGAAAAATGGAAAGTGGAAAATAGCGCCAAAAATATTATTGTCATCAGCCATCTAGAAGCAGCTCCCCTCGTCATCGTACATCCATCTAGGTTACTTAGGTCAGTCATCTTGGACAAGCAGTATTGTGGGGAAGTCACCACCTGCCACCCCTACCATGATGCGCACATGGGTGACAGCTTCAAGCCGTAGACATGTGTTCCGGCAGAAGAAAATAAGATGCTGTTACCTCATCAACCATGCTGCGTGTGCATCAATGGATGTTTCGACTTTCGGAGCACAAACAGAAGACCGGTTTCCTTGTGCACACGATGTCTACGATCCAGTGCGCCACCCGATCCATTCTCATTCGGATGGGATAGTTACGAGTGTTTTTGCCAGGACCCAACCACCATGCGATGGATGTGGCTAGAGATTGAAACAGTGAATTAGGAACTGTATGATAGCGCACTTGCTCACATCAGCATCTGGAAAACAGAAGATATGTGCAACTAGTGATTGAAACCACTGCAGGCCAAGGACTTTATCAACTCCGCATGCCCCCCAGTCTTGTGTACATGTCCACGTGTAGTCCTGGACATGAAACCAGTGAAGTCACAATAATGGAGAACTCTGAGGAAATGTGCACACTAAAATTGGTGCGCCGGAAACAGTACAACCACAATCGCATGTGCTACCTGAAAATGTGTCTACCACGAGGGGTGCATTACGCCATGGGAACAAATTACGAGAAGGAACACGCACGACATCAACTGTGCCTGCTGCAGATAATTTTACACCAATTCCAATTCGAATTGATTACATCCCCTGCAGAACATAAGAAGACATGACTGTGTCGCATAATTTCGTACATGGTAGAAATGTGCATCCAGCCGAAGTGAAACAAAACAGACAATACAATTGGCAACACGAAAATATACAGGTGAGGTGATCGGCGAAGGGACAGACGCTATCATCATCTGGGACATTACGACCACCACAACAGCACTTGTTTCCTATGAAATTACAGAAGATGTTATCCTGGGGATTCCCTGGTCAGTAGAACAAAAGGCAGGCGACGAACCCGCTGGACGACGGATACATTTCGGATGTAAAGAGTGCCAAACCGTCAACATCTTAGAACCGCGAGCAGAGGATGATACACCTGCTCTCGCCTTGGATGACCTCGACAATGCAGTTCCCCCAGAGTATCGCAAAGCTGTACAAGAGTTGCTGAACGAACGAAGGGTCGTGTTCACCATTGCAGATCCACTACGCAGGACCACCATAGCATAACACGCCATCCCATTAACCACATACACGCCAATATATGAGAGCCCGTGTCGTTACTACCCACATCAACAGGAAATAATACATGAGCAAATAGTGGAGATGTCGACTGAAGATGTTATTGAACCATCGTAAAGCACCTTTAATTCGGTGATCACCTTGGCCCCAAAAAAATACGACATATGGCATTATTGTGTGGACTTCTGTATGCTAAACCACATTACCTTCAGTGCTCTACCACCATACATCCACATTCAAGATGCCTTGAACATGCTCGGACGTGCGAAGGTATTAACAACTATCGACCTCCGCGGTGGTTATTGGCAAGTACCAGTAAAACAAACAGATCCACACAAAATGGCATTCACCACCTCTGATGACACCGCTTTCAATGTTGTGACATCCCATTCTGCCTGGCTTGCGCACTGTCTACATTCCAGGAGATGATGGTTCGCATACTGAATGGTTTGATTTGTGTCTGCACGCTAGCATACCTTGACGATGTGATTGTGTGGAGTGAATTATGGCCAGAACATCTGCACCACATGTCACTCGTGTTCGAGCGCTTGCCAATAAATGGTATAAACATGCCACCAAGAATGCCATATCGGCAGGTAAGACATCCATTCCTAGGCCACCTCGTTATCGAGAATGGGCGGAGACCAGCACTGGAATAGCTTAACCTCATCGAGAGTACCCTGTGAACACCACCATAAAGCAGTTGAGAAAATTTTTCGGATTGGTTAACTGGCTCTGGGAATACATCGAGTCTATTTCCATCATCAGTACCCCACTAACAGAACTGATCCAAATGTATGCTTCAAATGGCAACCCGCACAATAACAAAGTTCCGAGGAAGTGAAGCAGAGTTTCTACGAGTCCAGAGCCCTATCAAGGTACGACCCAAGCCGACACTTATACGCTCAGACGAATGCGAGTGAGAAGGTGCTAGGTGTTATAGTCTCTCAACTGTCTGACGACAACCAGCAACAAATAGTGAACTTCGGGAGCGCGAAGTTCGGCCCAGTAGAGCGGCGAAACGACGTCAATGAATGGGAGTGCCTAGCCGTGGTATTGACCATGAAGAAGTACAGAACACTGCTAGAGTACAAACACTTCACATTGTGGACCGACAACTGCTGCCTACTGTGGCTGCACAACATGAGAGAGAGCAGGAGCAAGCTCATATGCTGGGCCCTGCTATTACAGCTGTATGACTTCGAGGTGCAGCACATAGCCGGCAAAGAAAATCAGCTCGCCGACCACCTCTCCCGAGCACCAGGGGCAGATATAGTCCGTGACGAGGAAGAGTGGGAGAGTGTCTTACCCCCTTCCTCAAAAGAACGAAAACACTCCATGTTACTATTACAATGCGCTAACGCAACAATTTTACCGCAAGCTCCTTCATTCGGCACAGCAGAACACACATGATCAACAAGCAGGCAGACCTCCAATCGTACAACAGCGGATTTCCGAATGTGAGCAAAATGTCAATAATCGATGGTGTGTGTTGAATGGTGCCTTGACATCATGTACAAACACCAATGTCGACAACTAGAAAATGTGTGTACCAACTGCTGCCTGCAGCATTGTCCTACAATGTGCACACTCCAACAACCTCGCAGGACATCCTGGTGCTAAACAGACTCGTCGGAACATCCTGAAACACTTCCACTGGTGGGGAGGTCTAGCGATTGGTGTCCACACTTTTGTACAAGACTGTAGAGCCTGCAACAAATACAAAAGTCGATGTACAGATGATGTGCAACAACAACAGCCACATACACCTAAAGAGACGTTCGAGACTATGGCCTTGGACTTTGTTGGGCCAGTATCCACGCACAACAGCAGGCAAAAGATTTATTGTTGTTGTCACCAATCTATTTTCCAGGTGGGTTGAAGCATACCCAGTGTCAAGACCATGCGCCCGAAATGTGGGAAAAATTGAAGAAAGTGGGTTCTTTGCATGCTGGAGATACCTGTATACAGTACTGAGTGATAACGAGACCCAATTTACCGGCCGTACATGGCGAAACATGTGTGTAAAATTGGGTGCCCAACACATCACCAAACAATATATCAACCACTGGCAAACCCACCCGAACATCGCAACCAGGAACTTAAAACTCAGCTATGTCTGCATGAGGGTGAGAACCACGCCTCGTGTGTGGAACAACTACTCGCTGCCCTCTTCACCCTCAGAACACGAGTAAAGCAGGCCCTGGGGATGATGCTAGCCTAGCTGTAGCAAGATCGTGATAGGCCACTCCCAGGCGAGTTTGCAGGTGCAGCGAAAGATCGCGCCATCGGCGACGAAGGAAGAAAGACGAGAGAGAGATGTGCATGCGCAGAGAGACACATGAGAAAATCAAAGGTGCTACATAGCACAGTGGAAGCTGGTATCAGGCCGTCCCCCAATCACAACTCCGACCAGGCCAGCAAGTCTACGTCAAAGCACGTCACCATCGGGGACACGGGAACTCTCCTCCCCTACCCGCTGCTCCAAACATCCACGACAACATAGGCATGTCACGTGAATAGCCTGCGGACATTCTCCTGGGACAGCCACAACCCACTAGGCATCACTGAAAGTGTGAGCAGTAGGACCACGTGAGCCGGCAAAATCACAACAAAACACTGCGAACCATCTGCTTACCATGTGCTGCCCCGTGCGCTCGGAGGAAAACAACAACAGAAGGAAGCATGTTTTGACATATCGAAACCACGTGGGACCCGAGCTTCATTTCCCAGCGAGGGTCCACGTCTACGGACTGCGACCACAAGAGAAGATTCAACAGCAGGCGAGATGCTGCGACGAAGATTGAAGAGACGTGACGAGTGTACGGCCTCCAAAGGGAAGGATGTTTGAAATCGACAGCACCTTGGCCTCAGGACATTCACCATATCATGACACCTTAAACGCCAGGATACACCCCAATGGCCGGAGCAGCAACTTCATCTTGGAAACATTGTGACATTATGTTTTTTGATTGTGTAGCATTCGTGTTGAAAGTTTGTTTTATGGCCTGTTTATCATTTTAGGAATGTGTGAGTGCTTTGTTTATTTTTGGGTTATGTGTATTTTCTCCTGCATTTCCACCTTGTCAGTGTTCTTTAGTGCAATATATTTAAATATCATCCGAGTGAAGTGTTCCTTATCTCTCCTTGGTGCGCGAAATATTAATATTGGTATCAATACAGGTATGGACTTCTCTAACCCACAAATGTCTCACTGGCAGCCACGTGCCAGTATTTATGTTTTCAATGCTGTATTTCAGAATTATGTGTCAAGTGCAATGTGCATACTTACCAAGTGTCATGCCAAAGTGTTTTTATTTTTCCTGTGATACCTTGTACCTCACGTAAGTATGAGACAAATAGGCTCCCTCTTGTTTACATTAATATTTAGTGCATTTTAAACAGCATGTAGAGTTATGAGTATGTTTTAATGAGTTGACATTTAGTGTATGGGAGGTGCCCCATTGTGTAGATCTCAAAACGGCCACACACAAGGCTGATGTGGCTCGTATTATGCTAAATTATATTACTTTTAATTAATCACAACAGTTTTCATGCACATTAAGAGTTTTCAGAGATTTTTATATATAAAATTGTTTGTCTATTAAAGAGAGTACTTCCAGTATTGAAATAAAGCCCTTTCTGTTTATGTTCCACACTTCACACCGGGTTTGCCGATGACCACAGACGCCAATTTGACATTTTTGTTTTAACTTTTCCTGCATGGAATTCGCTTAGCCTTTTTGCGCTTTATAGCAGCATTTAGCTGTCAGAAAATTGGTACAAGAATAGATTTGACATTACCATTTCAATGTTACTACTTGAGGGTCTCTTTGCTTACAATCACCAATCATTAATTCCACTTGAATTACTAAAGCTAATAATTACTTTAACATTTTCGGCTTTGAAGCAAATGTAAAATTTTTACTATTTTCCAGCAACACATTAAAAAACAGTATTTCCACCAAATCAGCTTCTGCACATGGGAAACCTAGCACTTCTACCCATCTAATAGTCTCACTGACAAACATCTGGATTGACTCATTGGGAATTTGAAATCTTTCCAATATTTTCATACGTTGGTGCGCAATAGCTACTGATGAACCCGTCTGTTTCAACATTGCATGACTAAACTCAAGAAATGACATACGTTCATTGATCGCCTGCCCAACTACATTTTGCAAAGACTGTGGCACTTTCAACATTATAGTGGCATTCAACAGCACGATTTCCCAAATATGTAAAGATGCAATGCTAGCAATTTGCAGCAAAAGAATTGCACCAGACTTTAAATTCAGGCGATGAATTACATCTATATTTTCTACCAATTGAGGTGGCAAATGTTCGAGATTTTAAAGATGCTAACTGCGTCGGACTCACCAGTTTGTTGAGTAGCTACGTCGCCTTACCTCGCCAGCTCTCTCATATGCTGTCGGAGGATATCTATTCCATTGTCCGGACTAAATGCCACACCTGCATTTACCAAATTTTTCTGGAGGACGTCTTTCGTGAGTCGCTGGATCCTAGATATATGGATACATGTAGAAGTCATTTTGTGAATGAGTTGATGCACCAGTACTAATAAAACTAATTCTCACGACCATTGGAACAAATCCAAGGGAAGTTGTACTATTTCGAAATTGTACAAAATTCCTAACATGATTTTCCCTTTTTACTTCTCTGCATTGAGGAAGCAGAGTTGTGCAGATTTCTCTATCCTGTATGTGACAGTGTTGCCAACAGACACAGGACGAGGTTGATGTGAGCCTAGTACTCCCATGTGCTCTTATAACCATTTGTGTCGCTGCAGTCAGCTATTGCATTGGGGTATGCCAGGAGCGATTCAAACAGCCTGGAGTACATTTGTTCAGGTCGCCGGGAACAGAAAGTAACTTTCCCAGTGACCCAAATCGCATAACTCCAAATCAGTCATTTAACCTGTTTTTTACATGCGTTAACTGATGCGGGCAATGAGTTAGCAGTCTGGCATTGCGTCCCTGTGAAGCCACGTCTGTCAGACGATAGTACCATTAGAGAGAACGTGGGAGCTGCCTGTACAACAGTGCAACATGTGTCTCCAGTTTGGCATGTAATAGCGGACCTGTAGGCCGAAGTATAAGTTCAGCAATGATGCGAAGTGTGTCTAAAGACTAGCATAGACATCCCATTTATTGTGTCAAAACGTCACTCGTGTGGTCACACGTTTTAGTATTTTGTCCTATGTCGGCGTGCAGAATGAAGCTTCACTTAGTTCGCTTTAGTATTAATCTGCATTGCACAAATGAATACCATAAGTGTTACATCACAGAAAATGCGTGTTCACAGGACTTTCCTTTATGCATCACTCGTACTGTGAACAGCAAAGTGGAGTATTCTCGCCATTACCAGATTTGGAGCGGAGTTTTTAAGGTAATTTGTGTACAGTGTTTTAATTCACCATTATGTTTTATTTTTCACACAATGTTCATCCAACATATTCACGTTTGTTTGAAACATTCATAAGGTTGGTGGGATTCCCGTGACATCATTACAAAACTTGTTAATTTACCATTTATAGCCACGTAATGTCGCCAATATGTTTAATGTAGTAGACTAGAATTAAGATAGCATGTAGAAATGTTATTTAACCTGTGTTTTTTAATTAAGGGCCAAAGCATAATGGGCTTGCACAAATCTGAACCCACCGTCAGCTTTAACCTGCGCGAAACTGAACGTCGTTCAGAGACTGACCTTCGCCATCAGCCAGCACGCTGTTCGGGAATCGTGCTCTTCAGTGTGTCCCTTCGGTATCGCAACTTTTGGGCACAGATCATTTAATTATCCGTAGTATAAATTCCAGAACCTTTTATTATTATTCTAATACCGATGGATACAATACAAGTGTGTGGGATAGATTTCCGCATTTTATTGTTTTTACCTGAGGTAATTAAGGGCACGGCATCCTTAAGGTCGAAGTTTAATCCCAGTGCTTGTGTTTATTATCATGGGTCCTGCCCTCTATAGGCAGGGTAGATTCTGTGTTTATGAATGGCTGTGTAAGGGGGCCTTTACCCTTACTCTTGTGCAGCGGTGGAAACCATTATTTTAACATCAGTGCCGGTAAGTGATCGACGAACAACGCAACTAGCACAACGGCAACCTCCAGGAATCCCCGTGGCTGTCGACCCATGACCTGAAACATCGCTTAACCGAGGTAGCGATGGGCAACACTTCGTCTGGCCCCTGCCTTGGGTAAGAGGCAGGGCGACCCACATCGTTCCTGAGAGGGGGCCATGTCAAGGTCTTGGTCTCAACTACTTCCTGAATGTAGGTGTTTTTAGGTGAAAAACAGCTGAGAGCCCCCCAATGATGTCAAAAAGGGATTTGGATTGGTTCCATTGAAAATGTTTGAAATTTTTGTTACCTTAATTTTTATATCAAACTATTACCATTTACATAGTTTTTCCGAAATTTTACAATTAATAAACATCATATAAAATATAGTTTTCCCACCCACTACATTTAGTATAAAAAGGCATTAAAAATAATTATGTTTAAAACTTCTCCCAAAATTTACATTTTTAAACATTACATATCTTTCCAGCTATATGCAGGTTGCATATAATTATTTGTTTAAATCATACTTAACTAAAATGGGAAATAGCCCCCCCCCCCCCCCTTTTTTAAGATGTTGACGGAACAGCAATTCCTGTCCAAGTGAAAACCCTGCTCTCTCTCCCAGAATCTGGGCAAGACACCTGTATTTATATTTAATTTAAAATCATCTAGAACATTACAACATGATCTTCACTCCGTCGATGTCTGAAATCCTGGAAGGGCCACTTGGTAGTGCGTGACTGGCTGGTCAAGGTGACTTACGAGGGAGGGGGAGGCAGTCATATATTTTGTGGGCTGCAACGGCCCCATGGCGCCCGTACTTTCAGGCCAACAGTCCTGCCCAGTGGGCATAAGGTGTGGAGCTCGTCAAACACACCCCCAACACAGCGAAGGTAAGACATCCCAAACGGCCAACATTTTCTCATTATATGGCACCGTTGGTTTTGACTTTCATTCGATGTGCAGGTATAGCAGTCACAAGTTGTCATTGCCATATTCGAATTAAGACTAGAAGTCCTGTGGTCTAAGTTTGAGACAATGTGGGCAGTACAGTGAAGGCGCACTGTTATTTGGCTGGCCAGCAATGGTTTATTATGCTATAAACTTCACGGACGTGGAAGCGTGGACACAGAAGTGCAGACAAGGTTGCACTTTCGAAGCTGGAGTGTGGCTGTCCTGCAGACGGTGTATGGGTCAATGTATGGCGGGTGCACAGATGACTGCCAGCATACAATGAGCAGATGGCGCGGGGGGATGAGAGTCATTCGTTTCTCCTTCCCACTGTTCTCCCTTGTATTCTCTTCCTCTTGCAGCATGGCACCGGTGGAGGGGTTTGCAGTTGTTGTGTGTGCAGCCCCTATGTCCTACTAGCATGCCGGGGTGGTGCGACTGATGTCGTGGTGCTCCAAAATGGCCGCTCTGCCGGCCATGTGCTTGCTCTTCCTGCAGCAATGGTGGGTACTCCCGTGCTTTTCCTCTGAACACCGCCTTCCCAACATCTTGCAGGCAGCTGGAGAACATTCTGTTGCTGTGAGCATATTGTTGTTGTCCTTGTTACCTTCCTTGTTGTGGGTAGAAGGGAAATCAGTAGGAAAATGGTTGGCTGGAAAATTAGAATTTGGTGAAAAATTGCCGGGAATTTTTGTGAAGCGATTTTGTGAAATTCTGATGTTCAGGTGGTTGACGATGAAGGATAGGCTGTTGGGCTGCATTTGACAGCTGTTGAGTGCTCAGAAAGTTTGTAGGAAGCTGGCCAGGGGACGGTGGTGTAGTGGTCAGAATGAATCTTGAAAAATTGAGGAGTGGTTTTGTTTGTATGAGGTGATTTGGATAAGGTGATTTCGATAAGGTATATTACCCTGGGTGCCAGGCACTATCCAGACCTAATGCCGTTCAAGTGGTAGAGCAGACTCTTCTTCACTCAGGTTGTGCTGCCGACGACCAAGGCAGCTATCCTTCAATGCTGTGTCACTCCTCTGCTTAATATTGGTCAAACTGTTACGGATGCTACGTGGTGAAATATTCAACCTATCCACACACCTATGCTACTTTACACTGTAAACCACTCGCAAACAAAACCTGAAAGTCAATACACACGTGCTGGTTGGCGTGAAATTAGAAGGGCCAGTCCCTGAAACGCCTTGCGGCTTACCTCAAATAAAAGCTCTCAGTTCAATGTAATGTCGTTTATTTAGACACTTGATTGCAATGCCTCTAGGACTACACTTTACATGAAATGGGCTGGAATTAACCGATCAGCAGCGGTGATGCAGAAAAATGACGTGAAGGTCTGTGCATGACACATAGTTGCAAATAAAGTTTCCCCAGGCGATGTAAATCTGGGGAAGGTGAGAGGCAGTGTCCCGGGCAGCTTGCGAATAATGTCTCTGGTTACATGAAAAACTATTGCGATGAAAAATATGATGGTATGACTTGTGAATGCTGTCCGGGTGTGGAACTGAATGGTACATGACCTGCCTCTCGAAGTGCTCAACATCAACTGTCTTTCCATCATGGTGTGCCCACCAGGGTTGCCCTCGTAGCACACCATGTGGAACTACTTTCTGTCGCAATTCACTCTGCATAACTATGCTTAACACCGCTACACTCGCAATAACACTCTTAAATATTCCCTTGCGTGATAACAACACATAATACACAGCAAAACAAATGAAATGATGTGTGGATGATGACACATGAATATGATACTCTGCAAAACATTGCAATAAGACTTAATAAATAACTTTAGGGGGGTGAAATCATCATTGTGGGTGTCCCTCCACTTGCATGTGGCTGTATGTCACTACCCTTGAACTTTTACATAATATTTAGGAAAAATAACGTATGTGGGTACTACTTCCTCGTGTCCTTGCATGGCTGTGCATGTGGTCGCATGGCCACTGTTCTGCTCTGCATTTTATTGCACCTGAAACACACTACACACACTGCACTGCACTTGTGCCGAGCTGGTAACCGATTTGCTACTGCACATGGTTTAGAGCGGCTCTCTGCTGCAGATTTGTGGACGACCGGCAAACGTCATAAGGGCTGAGAGCTCGAATCACGTCAAGTTGATGGCGGCATTGGTGCGAATGAATTTTCATCCTTTCTTGTTGATTGCATTTCGGAACTTCTGGAATAAATTCAGCATCTTGTAGTAGCATCAGATGGCTGCTGTAGCCAAAACAGAAATAAAATTTTGTCAACAGCTCTATCAGATACTGCATGACATAAAAAAAACATTACAATTGAGCAAATTAATGTCCAGAGGAGCTACACATTGATAGAGGTTGATAATGTTAATGCCACTTTAGAACATTATTTCCTGCTTCCAATACACACACACCTATAGATTACATTTCGCACATGCACATGGCGCATCCTGAAAAACCATATGATATTAATAAACTATGCAAAAATGGACTCAGTCCCTCCTTCAATCAGAACTGGACTGCAGGTTGGTGAAATGTGTGTTACCGATATTTGCAAAATAAAATATCTGCCTGATGGACAACTTTTTTTGAATACTAATTTTTCTGAAGATTGGAGAATTTTGGTTCATAGAAGGCGAAAGTTGGAGTGCTTCTAGGGGCAAAGGAACCTCTATAGTTGTGAAATACCACTTAAGGAGTCCAAATACAAAATCTTCAATCTATGAAGTGTATTATTGATCAACAATATCATGATTTCTATTACAAGTTACCATTCAGATCTGACCAAAAAAAATCCCTCGAGAGGCATGAAGAAACAGTGTCAAGGAAATATTTTCACTCAAAGAAAAAAGCTAAACTGTGATTTTGTGTCTGTAAGTGTGAAAGACTTACAATGGCAGCAAAGGAAGACAATGATACGTTCTGAAACTGTATACAGTAAAGCTACTACCCTCATTCCTGATATAATGTACATGGTTTTATTGTTGTGATACACAGAAAAATGCATACTATAAAGATGAAAGGTACTATTGTGTAAAATGTTTGGCCCAAAAGTCTTTTTGTCTGTGTTAGAGTTCCAGTGTAGTATATCCAATGTGACAACTTGTGACGAGCAATTCGTCATGATCCTATATGACTTTGCGCATAGGAGGTATTGTGGGAACGACGATATTATAAGCGCTAATAGGATTTGTGACTGTATTCTATTTGTAACCGAACTGATATTGTGTTTACTTAATTTGTTTAGAAAAAATGCTATTTTTGATGTTTTTTTTTTTTTTCCAGTTCATTACGAATTTCCATACGGCTGATATTTTCTCCGCAAATGTAATCGGTGTAATGCTCAGTTGAATATGATGTAAAGGGTTCATTTTTTTTTTTTTTTCTAATTCACAGACTTCTAACAATATTCATGTTGCATGTCGTTCCATAAGAATTTTTATCGCCAATTGTCGCCGCACCCCTCGACAGTTAGTGTAACAAGACTCTTTTGTGTTATATAACAATTCCCCCTTCACAATATGAAGCAAATCAATTTTAAGCACTTCAATAAAAATTATTTTTTGGACTGTTTTGATAGAAATAAAAGCGTTTTATCTTATGTGAAAAGTTAAGCCTGATGCAACCTCAGAAAACATCCTTTCTCCTGTCTACCCACTTCAATTTGTTGTTGAAATCACCCTAATTTAGTAATTTAAACGATAGGCCACTGAAAACAATTAACCGAAACATATTTTTTGATGATTACAAAATGATAGCCATGTTTCTCGGTAGCTACATGCAAAGAAAAGATTTACATGTGTCGGCTGCACATGCTCAGCGAGAGCTTGCCCCAAGGTATTTGCCAGGGCGCTTTTTTTCTTTTTTAGCGTATGTACGCAACTATTTGTACCACAGTTTTTTCATATTTATTACCATTTTGGTGCTAAGCAAGTGCAATTTTTACATCGCACCCAAATAAACCTGCGTTTAATCGACCCCTCTGGTGTACATCAGTCGGAGCACTGGCGAATTTTCGAATATGTGCATTCAGATAAATTAAATTATACCGTACATACTTTTCCCGATTATATTCTTTAAATTTCTTTAACAGACCAAATTGGAAATTGTGATTATCAAAGATCGCGAACCTGGTTGGGATTGCTTAGATATTAATATTAATTGATTGTATGTGTAGTTGGCGCTAGTGATGCATATCATCTATGTATTGTTTATTTTCTGTAAACAGAACATGTTTTTAAAAATATTGTCAGGGTTTGACAGATATAGGAAGGAGTTTTGAATTGTTGTTTGGGACATAAATATACAATTGCCTTAATGTGGACAAAACCGAATGAGATATAAGATATCAGTAAGACTGGATTAAAGCCAGTTAAATTTTTGTTAATGAGTACTGCATGTCATAAGCCTACTAGTGCAGCTGTATAGAGGTCAACTGTACAAATTGCTAACTTTTTATATGGGTTGTGTTAGTGCACAGAAATGCAATTTGTCTTCTAGACAGTTAAATTTTTTTAAAGAACTGACTTTTAATGTAAGTGGTTTTGAAGTATGTTTTGTGTAAAAATGATTTTAGGGCTGTTGTGATTTGATGCAGTTACAATAAATCCTTCATAGTGATGTAAATCACGTAATACAGTTACGTGAAAATGGGAGACAATATTGAGCAGCATTCTGAGTGTTACGGTGGCAGTGAAGACGCTAGTTCAGTGTGTGACGAAGAGCGAGTCCGAAAACTGTTCCAGGCTTGTGATGGAGATGGAGATGGCTACATTGACAGGTAACTTCAAACTCAGTACTTTCTTTTTACCGAGGTTTTATGGTCTGTACTGCAGATACAGGTGGAAACAGCTATTCGTAAGAATATTTATTGAATTGACTTGTATAGGTACTTTGAAACTATAAACAAATTATTCAATGCCAGAAATAAAAAACAAGGGATAAGAGACAAGAGCTACAATTCTGATAACAGGCTGATAAACAAATAAGCTAATGAGCCTACTGACAAATTTAATGCATTTAATTAATTTATTTAGTATTGTCAGACAGACAACCAAGTATGTTAGATTTACATAGATTCTAAACTGGTATGTAATCTGTTCTAATAGTCTTTTTGGGAAAGAAATAATTTCAGAAGATACACACATTTTGTGGAATCAGTGTAGAAACCGGTTCCACAATGTTTATATGCATTTTATGATGTCACCAATATGGCATCGATGACATTGTATGTATTTTACTATTGTCCCATCCCTTACCTATGACAATCTAACGGGGCATCGACGGGAATGTGGGGGTTTTCAGGCAGGGACAATTTTAGCATTTATAGGCGTTGGAATTGGGACGTACACTACAGCCCATCCGCTCTAGTATACTACCATATTCCATATATGGAATTGTGTAGTACACTGGAACCCATCTGCTCAAGTGTACACTATGCGATACCACATAGGATCATAATCAATAAATTACTATTTTGCCGCCAAAAGTAACGTATCATATTGGTAAATGACAATTCATTATTTTTGGTATTTCAGCCACACCTTGTTTATCATGTGTCGTCTATGGGCAAATCATTGTATTGAGTGTATATTTTGAACAAATATAGTCAATGAATTATTAATTTGCCACCTAAAGAAATGTATATCTGTAAACAATGAATCACAATTTTCGGTACTTCAACCACACCTTGTTTATCACTCTCGTGTGTGGTTCAATCACTGTAATGGATGCATATTTAGAACAAACATAGTCAATAAATAACTAATTTGCCGCCTAAACTAATGTATATCTCGAAACGCAAATTACAATTTTTGGTAGTTCAGCCACATTTTTTTTTGTCACGGGTCGCGTGTGGATTAATCACTATAATGGTTTCATATTTCGACCACTTGAAAAGGATTATTTCCACACACGATCAGATTTCCTGTATATGGTACAGTTCCTGCTATATTATATGCTTAGCTGTATCAAATACCACGTAATCACACTACCCCATCCTAACAGGACCTACCTACAACCTCATTCTACATGTCACTATAAACATAAAAAATATCCAATTATTAATTACAAATGGTAAATACTAGATGATCCAACTTCCTAGGCCTGAGATCGTAGCCCCCAAAATAACAGCTGAGACAAAATCACAGAAATTGGCGCAGCTGAAAGGCTCCAATCCAAACACCAAGAAGTCCCAGAGGCCAACGTGAAACGAAAAATAATCCGCTACAATTGCGACCTCTCAGTACAACAATCACAACTCAGTAAAGAAAGCCGAGCCCCCACAAAATAATACCTTCTTACCTTATTTTCCTCTCTGTCACATTAGGCCTTGCCTACATTAACCAGCAGATAGGTGTCAATATTGAATTATCACATGGTTTGAATGTACTTTTCTTTTTGACGCATTGTACCTCCAGAGATGCTGGAATTTGTTTGTGTCCTGCCTGGGAGCAGGTGGTGAACAGGAACTGGTGATGTGCCCGGCACCACGTTCGGTAGAGAGAACGATGTTGAATTGAGTTGTACGGCCTACTGCGACTCTGGATATGCGGTCAATATGAAGTAGAGCTAATTTAATTGTCAGTTAAATTATGTTGAATGTAAAATATTTCCTTTGGGGCGAAACTGTCGGCCACTTCACACTCCTATATTATCACTGAATTTACTCTGCTTGAGGGATGCAGGCCCTGTAAATACAAAGCATACACTGAAAGACACTTTAAAGTTGATGCTGCTATAAGGGCGCAGTACCCGATAAACTCTGGAGAGTTAATACAATAGAGTACGTCTAATTGTGGTATGACTGTTTTATTACTACAAAGGTACAATTAAATATTGCTGCACATGAAAATGCGTACCCTTGGTTAAGCGGACCTGGCACTCTTGACCTGCCGGTGGTCACTACTGTGGAAAGTAAGGCATAGGCCTTAATTTAGAGTTACGTAAAAACACATTTTGCGTATGAAGTCCTGGTATGCTACTTCAGGATGCAGGGAGATCTCCCCTTGGCTAACTAAAAGTACTTAAATGTTCCTGAGTAACGTTAACTATTGCGATGAAAGAAAATGCAGCCTAGATTGAATTGCCGAGGGGCGTACGTGGAGCTTACCATCTGATCTGCTGGTTGTCTGGAGTGTTAAAACCTAGAGACATGGCTTCGGTTTCACCGCACGTCCGGCGAATCCGGCACCAAAATAAAAACATGAAAAAAAAAAAAAAAAAGGCAATTAGCGTAATAAATGATATTGACATTGTACATAATTATGATTATTAAACTAAAACATATTGGTGACATACTCGTGAATGCCGGAGCCCCATTTATGGCTAAGAATGTGATGTCATGAGTATGTCACAGCACTTGAAGGGTGATATTAAATGAAATGATACCTCAGGTGGCTGATTCTCGATAGATGATTACATGTACACTTTTATAATTAACATATTAAAATCGGAGTGTGTCATAATTGTTATAATTACAGGAATGTGTATGGATGTGACGACACACTGATTTCTTCACTAGGGGCTGAGCTACGCCCCTAGTATTCTATGGTATGTTGTCTACTCTCTAAGCTGGAGCGGGCGGTTCCCGTAGTTAATTATGGTACAATCACAGCTAAAATGCCTAAAAATTCTCCTATTAATTAATGCGGCTAGGGAGCCTCCCGCCACTTTACACTTCCTGCGGGAATGTGATTCCCCGTCTTTTGACGCTACTTGGAGCCACGTCGCACTCCGGATTCGGCCACGGGGCCCGTCGACATTGCGCACATCGGAAAGCTGTAGGAATAAACGGCACCGCTTATCCCAGTATTCCCTCTAATGGCTTTTGCATCTAACGGTCGTGACTTCGTGGGAAACACTCATTTAGGCCACATATCCATTCATCACGAGAGTTGCCTCTTGCGATGAATATTATTTATTATGACCTGCGACCACGAGTTACAGGGCGGCAAGAAAAGTGTAAATGCCATTATTGTTGACCTGCACTGATCGAGACGGCGACCTAATGTAGATAGGTTGAGTGTTGCTGTGTGGTTAATGCGTCTGTGATGGAACAAACGGGCACAAAGGATATGTGGACGTCAGGAACACGTCACTTTTGGCACCCAAAAAAATGAATCAATAATAAATAAAGTTAAAAGACGTTATTTGAACTGAAAACTTGATTGCATAAAGGGGTAATATTGTCTCCTGGATTGGTTAGCATAATTAAAAGTATGACTTTAGTTGATAGGTTTATTACGCATTAACAAAAATAAATAAATATTTTTTCGAATGCTCATCTGCAAAGCCAGATGGCAACAACATATATAAAAACAATATTTAGTTCACAACATGAGTATTTTGTATATAACCACCACACATACTATACTATTTCCTTATTTTTCTTTGGTTACATTTCAGCTTTTAAAGTTAAGGAGTGCACGCACAATTTAAAAAAAATTTATAGATTTTACAAAGAGAAAATTCAGGCGCCATTGCCCTAAACACAATAAAGGGAAATCTTCTCACATGATTATTATAGTTAGGTACAACAACAGCATTTTTGAAAAAGGAGCATTTAAAAAAAAGGTCAAGTCAATGCAAAAAAAATGTTCCTATAATCGTCTATTAAAGTTGCAGTTACTGTTTGTAATGATGTTGGAACCGTTCCAAAAGAATGACGAAAAACATAGGCTTCCACTACATGTTGAAAATTAGAGGGGCTGCATGCAAAAAACCGAAATATATTCTGACCGAAAGCTGCAAACGGTGGTCCAAAAACTCCAACACACATTGCAGTCTCAACTGGGCTCCCAACCCAAAAGGTCCATGGGACAGACAGCAGATGCCTTCAAGAAGAAATAATGCTGCAGGAAATGGTCGCTCATGCCGACAACTGCACTTTGCGGTCGTAGGAAGGGACTTACTTAAACGTTACGTCGAAAGTAGAAGCAATGTGAGAATAACAAGCTAAATGTTGCTTGTGAAAAATGAAGAAGAAGGAGTCTGCGAATTCTTTCATCTACGATCTTCCTGGAAGAGTTCCAACAGTCACAACATGATCTATCAATACATATTGAACGACCATGCAGGAATATAAAAGTACATGAAAAGACACCAAAAAATAATTACGTTTCTTTAAAAGTGAATATTGATAAACAAATTGGTGTCTGGGTTAGTTTAACAGACTTTTATGTAAACACAGTTAAACAGCTTTGCAAAAATTCAAACGAAAGACAGACCTTTAATTTAAGTGCTGCCCTGTATAGTTACGGAAATTAGCTATACCTACCAGGTACCTTAGCAATTGATACAAATACATAGAATACATAACAACTTTGCCGTCAGTTGCGGCATTTAGAAGACTTAAAAAAAATTAATTATACAATCTTTTCATCAGAATATACAATATAGATTTCACATTAGAGCATCTTTTGTTTATAGACAGAAACAAAATTATGTTCCGAAAAGAAACAAGGTAAGATGGTAGAAAGAGGCTTTGCAAAATAAATTGCTAGAAACGCAATTGAAGAAAAATTAAGGAAGATAATGCCACGGTATGGCACAATAGGTCTACTCCCTTCCCAAAGGGGAAAATTCCCCTGCGATTGTGAACTACCTCAAAAAAAAAAAAAAAAAAGGAACACATAAAAACCCACATTTAAGGAACTTTATCAAAAGTTAAAGTCACATACTTAACTTAAAATTTACTAGCTATCCCGGGGATTCTGCAGGGCGGGGAGGTAAAGTTACCACCTTAGTTCTTTCAGACAACTTGGTGGAAAGTACAGGAGGAATAGAAGAAGTAGGCTGTGGTCTGTGATAAAAACGTAAAATAAACCACAGGCACAGACCAAGACACAAAGCACCAGTTAACACTAGGAACCACTAAGGAAGGAGCATTTAAGGTGACTCCAGCAGGGATTTGATTTTTGAAATGGTGAAGTATGAGGATATAAAAGTCAGCACTACTAGGCTGAGAAAGAGGATATTATCCAAATCTTTATTAAGGGAATCATTTGGGGAAAAATTTGGTAATCTGCCAAAATGTAGCGAAGAGAAATTGGTAGGGAGTTTGGGTACATGAACCATAGGAAATGAAAGGTTCAAATGCATGGAAGAGTTTACAGATCCAAAACTTTTGAAGAAAGGACTAACAATGTCACAATGACTAGCATTAGAAATGGATCCTGATCCATTCAAATAAATGGTAAAAGGGGGTAAGGCTTCTAAGGTGGACCAGCAAAGGAAAGTGATAAGCGATTGGGAACTCAGTAACAAAAAGCCAAAGGGAATTAGTTTTCTGAAAGAAGGAAAGCCTTAAGCTGACAAAATATTTGTCACACAGATCCATGTAGGGTCTACCTAAAAACAAATCTCATAACTTATCACATGTGTATCAAAAAAGGGAAAAACAGATGGGCAAAGAGTGATACCATTATCTTACAATGATATAACAATTTAGAAGGTACAGAGGCAAAAAGTTTTCTATCTGTGCTAACAATCAAATTGTCTTAAGATGCAGCAAAAGGTACCGGTTCAAATTAAGATACAAGAAAGGGACAGGGAAAACACTGTAACGTTCAAATAAGCTATCTTTGTTAGCAAGGGGTACATTAACTGCCACGACAAGTGATGTTCCAAAAATTACAGCCTGAACAGTGCTTAATACATAGAAAATATGGAGATTTTCTTGTGAGACTGGTGCTACCATATACAATGGCTAGGTAATTAAATGTTGGTTTTTGTTCATAACATTAATAAAAGAGACTGCATTTAGTAGGGTAGAGCTTAACTTTCCATGGACACTGGTTTCAATCATAGTTTTTAAATCATAACGTTCAAGTCTGGCACTAACCAAAGCTTCGCTAACCCTTAGCATCATAGCATTTAAATCAATTCTGAAACTCATTATCATCATTCTGTCCACTAACTCTTGTACTGTCTGATTTACAGCCTTATATAAAGCCTGGTAATGGTTCAAATAATTGGATGCTAACGTTTGTATGTTCTTAGTATTATTTAACACACAGTCTTCCAGATTTTTAGTTACAATAATATGATTTTCCAAATTAGTAGCAATGTCATCCTGTGTATCAGAAATAGAATTCAACTTATTCTCCAAAAGAGCAGTCTTCTGAATCCAACGTGTCTAACAAAGTCTTGAGAATTTTCTCACCAAAGTCAAAAATTGCTCTTTTCTGCCGAGATGCGGGGGGGGGGGAAGTTAGGGTAGCAATTTCAGTTTTAAAGGCCAACGCACTCTCCTCTAACTCACCAATGGCATACTGAAAATTTTGGTCGAAAGTAGTATTTTCACCAGGAGTCTCACCAACTTCTCCTTGCATTGAAATCACTGATTGAATCGTGTCCAGCTGAACTGATGCTTCTTGCAACTTAAGGAGATCAAAATTTAGGCAAATTAAAAAAAAAAAGTGTCCGAAAAGATAATGTCATCTTCTTTCACAAAAATCGCACAAACACTAAGGTTAATTACAGTGACTGCAGAACAGAACAACAGCCTGAACATGAAGATCAAGCAAAGCAGGAACATGGTGAAGTCCCGAAGGCTCAAAATACTTTCACCGAGATTCCGAAGATGCACACTAAAACAAAGAAGGTGATACCTTCCAAAGAATTAACCAGCTACCATTATCAAAACTATTATCACGAAGTAGCAAAAGGAATTAGCCAAATTTATTAACCCAGCACTAGCAATCCTAAAGTTTCCCCAAAAAAAAAATCACTGCTTAGGGAGATACATTTTACAAATTTCAAAAGATTATTGTATATACATAACCTCAATCAAATGTATATTACAAATTGTGTTACAAATCACTTATAAACTAGTACCATGGATTTTTATGTTAAGGTCTAACACAAGAATATAAAGAAGACCCTAAGAAGACTCTGCAAATGTGTGATCAGTCCTTTACCAAGATTGAGTCAGGGTACAGCATATGATTTCTAACAAAATGGAGTGCTTGAAGAAATCAAAACAATTAATGTCAGGTAGGGCATGCAGTACCCTAACACTGTCACAAGAAACTAAGTAGCAGTTTGAGCATGAAATTTTTTAAATCGGAGATGTGTGTGCGCGTAACACAATCTCCAGTTTTAGAGTCAACCAGGCTGACTATTACTGCGGTTCAAAACCACTGGATCCTATATGGCCCGACCCAAAGGAAAGACAACTTAGTCATTCTCTTATCAATAGCCTTGCTAATAGGGTGAGATTTCAACAGCACTAACTCTCCTATTACAAAAGGGTTTTACTTTCTTTTATTATCATATTGCTCATGCGTCGTCTCGTGAGCAGCCTTCAAATTTTTGAGGGGAGAACCCCAAACTTCCTTTATGTTACTGAGGTCATCAGTCACTTAATTCCCACAAATTAACCAACAGGTTGTTTGGTAAGAATGTAAACATTGACGCCGGCTAACTGCCAGCAGCATTGAGCCCATGATGGTGCTCAGCACCCACGTGACACGTGAGGAGCACGTGCACAAAGAAGCCTTAAACTGGACTTTCCCGTAATGGGAATATTATGTTTTCAAGTGTACAACATGTCTTTTTTTATTTCAGGGCTCAGTGATATAAAATGTTTGATATTTTTATGTTTGAAAATGTTGCACCATGTTTGGTTATGAATTTAAAATGCTCGCTGCGCTGAGATTAAGAACATTATTATTCCGGCGTGAACGTTGAAATAAAAGACATTGAAAGAATACAGGAAATTTCAGATTAAAATGTATAATGTCAATCTATATTTTAATTACATAAGTGCCTTTTCATTTTTGATTGCATAGCACTTCCGCTTGTGTGAACCCTGTAGGCAGCCATGGTAGGTCTGCACGGCACTTGCCTCTGGGCAGTCCGAGAGCTGGCAAGGTAAGACGCTGTCACGTACACACTACAACCTTTTAACACTGACGTAGATTTCAATAGTTCATTTTAGTATACCGGTCAACCTTTGCTTTGCGTACCATAGCCAGACATTTCCCCTGCATTATGCTTCCGCTTAACTTAATTATTTGCGCCAGTGTGGCTTTTTGAATTTAATAGAGGAGAAGGAAGAGAAAGATGTTGGCGAGGCCAGGGGGCCGACCCAACTTTGAATCAGGCGTCATCCGCCTATGTTAAAGGTGTTTCAGAGTAAATTCTGTTTAATTGCCCCGTGCAATATTAAGAGCTATATTTGTTTGTATTTTTTATGTTTTATTGTGTTGAGGCCACTTCACCCATGGCCACGAGGTCAGATATCGCTAAGTTCGTATCTGTGCCATGCATGTGCTTTCAGGGTATGTTTGTGTGATATCATATGCACTTTATTAAATGTCATGGTCCTATGTATTTTTCATTCAGGGTTGCGTGTAATTGTAATTTTCACATAAATTATGCTTTGTATGTATGACCACGCTGTCATTTTCATGTCTGATTTTCCCACCATCAGGCAAACCACAAGCCTGTATCTGCTTAAATCATCAAGGGAATATTTTTCCAACAGTAATCACAATTTTGTCTGAAAATAATTTGCCGTTTTACGGAGAAATATTGCAATTTCATCTACACCACATGGTCCGCTACAAACTTTATCCAGCTGCGTCCGCACCATCTAAGCTTGCTTTCATGCATCCGCGTGTTTATTGTGACTACTCATATCATGCTCCATTTTGTTTCATCTATATTTGTGTAATTTTGTATGGTGATATTATTTCCATCCTATCCGGCTATGTGTATAGGCCATCACCACCCTAATCACGTGCTGGGAGGCGCGCCCCGAGGAGTCCGCGCTAGTGATGCCAAATAATCACACGTGATCATATTCATCTTTGTAATTCTTCGTGCAGTGTCTTCAGGAAACACCTACAGTCTACTCTAGTGGCTGTAGACCCATTTCCTTATGAAGGCTGTGTTATCAAACACAACAGTAGAAGTCATCCATCTAGGAGTGCGCTAGAGTAATTGGGAGCTGGGGAGCACCCGAACGGAGTTAGCTAGACACGTCCAAATTTTATCACAAATTAAACTCCTGGTACATTATTGAATGAGCGGTAAAATAAAAAGCAAGTCTCACATTGTTTTAAGCCTTTCCTTTGTAGTGACAGTATCCTCGCCACACATATTTTTCAATGTTAAAAAGTTTATTAAAGATGTTTAGTATTGCAAAGTGTTTCATTAGTACGGTCGGGTGAGGCAGACACACAGAACCCACAGCATCCTTGAGAACCCTGAGTCTCAACAGTGCGGTGACTGGGAAACACCGCTGGCGCCCATTATCAGTAAGTAATTTGTGTCTTCATTCATCTCGTGTCTCACCTGACAGCATCAACATTAACTTAAAAGATGTAGATTTGTGAGCCTTGTGCGGAGCATAGTTAAATGCCATGTGGAACCAATGCAAATTCCTATCCCAGTTCATGTGGTCCTTCGCATGGAAAGCAATCAAAGCTGAATGGAGGTTTCTATTAAAATGCTCCGCATGCGAGGGATGTGGATTATACGGGGACAGAGTGATATGTTTGATTCCAAAAGAAAAACCCATTTGTTTATAAAGTTTTGAAATAAACTGAGGACCATTATCGGAAATGATGGAGGAAGGAACACCAAAATTCTGAAAAAATATTAGCCTGAAGGGCATGTATTGTCATCAGCACAGTAGCTATTCTCAAGGGTATTAACCACATAAATTTGGAAAATGTATCTACACAGATACATAGGCCTCTTGGCTACCTCAGAACTAAGGAAACTTAAATGAGAATTTTGTGCTGGTTTGCTCATGGCACACAAGGTACACATTTGTACTCTCACTGCAATTTCCACATTCATTCTTTTCCAAATATAATGTCTTCTGATGGCTTCAATAGTTTTGTAAATACCTAGGTGTCCACCTGCAGGAGAAGAATGGAAATATTCAAAGACCATGGGCTTCAAAATATTTGGTAAAACTATACATTTACTGTTGCCACGAGATTTCAGGGTCTTGCTCCTGATAATTTTTAATGTTTTCAAATGCCAAAGGGAATTCAGTTAAAAGATTACATTTTATTGAATTATCTGATTCTTCCAAATGTTTAGGTTCCTCAAACAATTGCGAGAGTGCATCTGCAATAACATTTTGTGTAGCTTTGATGTGTTGTACCGTAAATTTTAAAGAAGAAATTCTTATCACCCAACGTCCTATTTTGCCAAATTGGCGTGGGTGGGCCAACAACCAAGATAAAGCTTGATTATCTGACTCCAATAAGAATCCAGCGTGTTCAAGATATTCTCTGAATTTATCGACACCAAAAACTACAGCCAAACACACGCTCTAACTCATATGTAGAGGATAACTTCCTTTCCTGAGGGGTTAAGGTTCTTGAAGTAAACACTATGGACTGACGTATCTCATCTATTTCTTGCAAAAGGACTGCCCCAACAGCCAAACTTGAGACATCTATCTGTAAAATAAACTGTTTTTAAAAATCTGCCATTCGCAACACTGGAGTATTTGTAATATCGGATTTCAGTGTCTCAAAAGTCTTTTGTTGGTCTGCACCCCATTCAAATTTAGAATTCTTTTTACGTAACTGATTGAGGGGTACAGCCTTTTCTGCTAAATGAGGGACGAACTTTCCAAAAACTGTACCATGCCAATAGAATAGGCTATGACCGAAAATTTCTAACAGATTTAGTCCTCTCGGAATCAATGGAAATACCTTGACTAGAAATCTTGTGGTCTAAAAAGGAAATTTCAGGTACAGCAAATTTAATCTTAGAAGGGTTCACAGTTAATCCTGCCTTTTTCAAATGGGAAAACACTTCTCCTAAATGATCTAAATGTTGGTCAAAATTTTTTGAATAAACCACTAAATCATCAAGATAATTATATACAAACTTAAATTTTATGTAATGGAAAATTTGGTCCAGGAGTGTGGTGGAGACCTGTGCGCCTGTTGCCAAACCAAAAGGAACACGTGTAAATTGATATAAATTCCATGGCACACTAAAACTAGCTATGGGCTTGGATTCTCTACTCAAAGGTATCTGATGATAGGTAGCATTTAAGTAAATATTGGTAAATATTTTTGCCTTACAAAACTAATGAAAGGCTGAATGCAAGTCATGTAATGGCACAGATTCAATTTCAATTTTTTTGTTTACCTTACAATAAACTATGAGCAAATGTTGACTGCCATTAGACTTAGGGACAAGGAAAGCAGGACTAGCATACAGTGACGTAGATTGTTCAATGACCCCTTTATCAATCAGGTCCTGAATCTGTGATCTTAATAACTCCATTTTAGGAGAGGCCAAACTGTATTGTTGGCTTTTTACTGGTTCCTTACAAGTAATTTAATTTCGTATTCCAGCTGTTTGGTGAGGCCTAACTCTGGAGTTAACACACTAGGAAATTTATTACACAAATACTGAATTTTATTTTGTTCTAACACAGACAAATGAGCATGAGGATTTGCTAATATTTTCTTTTCCTCATTGCTATAAATTTCATTGGTGGTGTTGCCCCCCTGGTTACCTACAAAGGGAATTCTGTCATTTGGGGGCAAATTTGAAGGAAAGGTGTTCCTCTTGAACATCTAGAACAAGACCAGTCTTTCTTATAAAATCTAGACTTAGCTTGTCTGTAACGAGACATTTTACAAACATTTAAACTAACTTTTTGAAATGATTGTGCGTGTAGAACCTGAGTCAACGAGAGCGTTAACTGTCAAAGAACCCACATTTAATTCTACGTGAGGGGTAATTCCTCTCTGTACACCGACAACATTAGGGAAAAGTACACGACACAAATTCAAATTCCTAGGGTAGGTACTCACTTTCATTGTGAGGCTCAAATTTGCCAAACAACCGTTGGAAAAGGGTACAAATGTCCACTCTGGAAGAACTGTGAGCATCATAAGAAACATCATTGGATTTGCAATGAAAGCGAGGACAGTCGCTCACTTGTCCTCCTTGTGGGACACATTTACTAACTTAAAACAATTGGCCACAACATGCCCAACCCTTTTACAAAAATAACAAGTGGGTAGATCAAGTTTACGTGAGGGAGAGGCTTGGTTACCTACCTCAGCTTGTACAGTTTCAGTTTTTTCATTCTTAGTGTCCTTGTCCTGATAAACAGATTCTTCTCCTTTACTTCTAGTATCACCTGATTTATGTCGTACCAACAACGCACCTGACTTGTGTCCACGTTTCTTTTGAAATGAATTTATTTTAAACTGAAATTCCAGCTTCTCACGCCTTTGATCAACGTACCTGATATTCTGTGAGTGGATACACATCCTATCCAATCCTACAAAATTAGTCTGTTTCTGCGTGAAAACTAAACGAGTGCGCTCCTGGGGTGCAAGTCCTTCTAAAATGTTGTCTACCACTTCCAGTTCAGTCAGGGACAACCTAAGCACACTGGCGGCTTCCTTGATGGAACTAATGTAGACAGACAATGGCTCATAAGGCCCTTGCAAATGGTTAAAGTGCTTTAAATGCAACTCTGTCAAAAGTCTGGTGGAGATAACAAATGTAGAATACTTTTTTTATGATATGCATCAAAACTGAGACCTTGGGCTATGGCTTGCTGTGTGCATTCACTCAGAGGATCCTGGGTAAATGGAATGGAAAAATAACTTCTAACAACTGGGGTTCAGGTACAGAATTACTCTGATGTAAGCGGACTATCATTTTCAAAATATCTAGAAATTTTGTCACATTTAATCCATCAGTAATAGGTATGTCTTTTAGCATACATTCAAAGGGGTGAGGTATTTTCCCAAAAATAGTTGAGGGTGCCTGGTACATGTTTGGGTACACAGTAGTAGTCGTATTCACTCTGGGTAAAAAAATAGAAGTGGAAGTGGGACCAAAAGTTGGTATAGTGGGAGACATGGTTGTAGTAATACCAGCACCAAGATTAATGAGTGAAGGTATGGATGTGGGAATAGTTGGGGGTAGACCTATAGTTTGATTTTGAGTTGTGGAGGTGGAAGGGCCTTGAAGGGTAAAAACACGAAGTTGATCAGATACATGTGCCACAGTTTGTTCCTGATGTGTGGTAGGAACCACATGCAACTTTCTTTCAGCTATATTTACAGTTTCTGCAAGTGCAGAAACTTGTTCTACAACATTTTGCAGGGACGCAACCTGCGTATCAGACAGGGACTCACAAGAAGAAGTCAACAAATTCTTTGCTCGCCTTTCCAGGTGAGGGTGCCGTTGCTTAATTCTAGAAAAGGCTATAACATTTTGCTCATCTTCTAAGTTTTCAATCAATTCCATAAGAGGGAAAATTTTAGACACACATGTGTCAAACTCTATCTTAATCTCCCTATCAGTAAACTCTATGGGGCCAGTAGGTAAATTTTCATTTACAGCCCCTCGCAAAATCTTTCTCAAGTCAGCGACTGTAAGATTGGTGGGCTGGATACCACGGACTTTGAGTTCAAATGCCAGCTAATCTTTCAACAAACATTCAGGTACTATGGTGCCCGACATTTTATAAAACAAAGTGAAAGCAAGCAAAAAAAACATGAAACAGAGCAACACAATCAAATTACACAAAACCTAATCTAAGCAATCACCATCGGGTGTACCTGCAATTGGGGGGTGGAAAAAATATATATCACACGAGCTGAAAATTCACTCATAACATTAAGTGGCCTGAATAGTAGTGAACCACGCTCAAAGCAACCATAAATATTGAGCCAACTTCCTAGCGCCTGAGATCAGAGCCCCCCAAAATAACAGCTGAGTTTTGCCCAGCTCCAATCCAAACACCAAAAAGTCCCAGAGGCCAATGTGAAACGAAAAATAATCCCTTGCAAGTGCGACCTCTCAGTGCAACAACCACAAGTCAGTAAAGAAAGCTCAGCACCCTCAAGATAATACCTTCGTACCTTATTTTCCTCTCTGTCACATTCTGTTGTAGGCCTTGCCCACATTAACCTAACCAGCAGATAGGTGTCAGTAATGAATTATCCAGGATTGGTTAGCATAAATAAAATCATGACTTTAGTTGATAGGTTTATTACCCACATTAACCTAACCAGCAGATAGGTGTCAGTAATGAATTATCCAGGATTGGTTAGCATAAATAAAAGCATGACTTTAGTTGATAGGTTTATTACCCACTAACAAAAAAACTATTTTTTTGAATCCACAAGTGCAAATTTTTTTCCTATTCTACAATACAAAATGAATAAACATACAGTTGTACAACTTGCGAAAACTAAATTCCTCAGTTGTTCTAACTTACTTCTTTACTCGTAACTACTACCAACCTAATCAACTATACGGCCAACGTCTTTACGTCATTATCTACATCACATTTATAAACAAACATGTAGAATCGAGAAGCCTGCTAGACCCCATTTTGCATCTCAAAATTTATGTTTACCAGAGAATATCATTAATTTTAATGAATGCATTTTAATTATAAAAGATAATCAAGGATAGAGAATTTGGTTATGACCCAATATTTGCTGTTACAAAAGAAGCAATCACATCAATTTATTTTTGAAGTGCTAGTATGTTAACTATTTATTATATTAACAAGTATCAGTAAATGTAATTTCGTATTTTCTTTCTTTCTTTTTTTTGTGGCACCAATCTGTTACATAACTACAGTAGGTGGTAAAATTCTATAATAGGGACTTTTAAAAAGAATATCGGAAAGTGGTAAGTATAATCCCACTCTACTAATTACACAGAACATGAATTTACTAGGGGTATCAAGATATAACCAATACAAACCCCAAAACGATAGTGGGCAGGGATATGAAGATCAGGGGACCTGTGGGGTAAAAGGATTGAAAAAATTGTACATAATCATAATATTTATTCACTAAAATACATGAAATCGCAAAAAAAAAAATAATAATAATAATAACCGAACAATACCTAAATTGACAATATTACCAATACAAGCTACAAATACTATAGTGGGGAGGGCTGTGAAGATCAGGGAAATTGAGGAGTAAAACAAATAAAAAATATATATACATTTACATGATAAAATTTTACCCTGCAATTTCCCTCCAGTTCATACCCGTGCCCTGCTGTTGTATTTGTAACTTGTATTAGTAACATTGTCAATTTAGGTATTGTTTGATTACTTCTGTTTGCAATTATGAGTATTTTTGTGATCAAATTTTAATGATTCTATCAAAAATACATTAAATTGCAAAACGACCTAACCAATCAATACCTAAAGATACAATATTACCAACACAAACACATTACTTCTCAGTGCAAATAGGCCACACATGAAAATCATTTCTGGGGAAACTCCAAGCTTTGCTGATTCGTGATGCTACGCGTCACCATAAAAAAAAATTGCAGGTGAGGTTGAATCACTGTTTTGGGGGTTTACTCCCCATGCTGGCACTGGGACTCTGTGTATAACGTTTGGCGGTATTGTGAATTTAAGTATTGTTTGATTAGGTCGTTTTACCATTTAACATATTTTCGTAATAATCATAGTATTTTATTACGAAAACATGCATAGTTGCAAAAATATTGAACCAAATGAAACAATACATAAATTGAGAATATTGCCAATACAAGTTACAAATTCGATGCTGGGGAGGGCTATAAAATGGAAGGACATTGCGGAGTATAATTTTATTATGAAAACGTACATATTTTCGACTTCTTTTCACCCCACAATTTCCCTTTTTTTCCATAACCCTCCCCACTATCTGTAAGTTAAATTTAATTTTGTTAGGAACTCACTGACTACATCACCATCCACATGATGTAACATTCCATTTTACTCTTCTTACACTCAATTCACCACACACATATAATAAATTCGCTTTCTGCATGCAGATGTTACCACAGACACACTCATACTTTTGCACAATTATTTTATTTATCACGTCTAACTGAATTAATTGCAATAAAACTTGCTTTTAAGCACTCTTTTGCAAACTTAGAACGGTAAAAACTTTAAACGTCCGTTCAGCAACATCCCAGAATGCAACTGTGACATAAACAATCGACAAATTGTCATGTTGTGGGGTATTCAAATTAATGGTTCAGTGAAACAACATTACTGTACATTTCCTACCATTACTACTTCATCATGGTACAGAAGGCCAAGTAATAATACAAGTGTCATTACAATGGTGTGTCTAAACATGTCGCCCAATGTAAACAAAGCAACCAAACTCCTCATATTTTAATTATTTTATTTTTGACGTTCTACTTAATGTATCATCAAGCCCCCGTAAATATCAAACAGGTAAGCCATGCACAACCCAATAGAAGTTTTAGGGTTGGTCTAAAACGTTTGTTCCGGCGCTGTTTTATACCTGTGTTGTTTATAAGTTACTTAAATTACCCTATTGTCATGTCATTAATATACCCTGTAAATTACATTTTAAACATTAACAATTTGTTTCAAACAGTGTTCTCACATTTAATACAATTATGTTGCTCAATATAAATATATTCAATGTAAATTATACATGTTTTATTGCATAAATACAGCAATCTTCTTGATAACCCTCCTCAGTATCACATATTTTTTTTACTGCAAACTATGTGGAGCCCCCCACACCCCCACCAAAATTCCTATTAATTATGATAGTAATAATCATATCTAACATATCCAGGTATTATTTTCCCCATTTAAAAAAAACCCTATTGTAGAAAATTATCTTCATATATTCACTCTGGTGTCATATAGTACACGTTTATATTATGTAAGTGAATGTAATTATGTGTGTGTAGGTATTATATACTGCTGGACATGGAAATCACTATACCCATACTAAGATGTCATCCATTTGTAATAAAATTGAGACTACCGATTGCACATTGCATATGGTTAAAGTGATATCGCAAAAACATCACTGCAACATGTGATATAGGGGGTGCTTGGGCCAGTTTATCTAGTACAAAGTTAAAAGGTCCATACAGAGGCAGACAGCTCAGTATACTCAGCATCATACTTGCAAAGAACATAAAACACCAAGATCCATATAAATGGGGTTGTGTGGTCCGACTGAACAAAGCTGGTTGGTTGGCTCGTTGTATAGCCATTCATCTTGGCTGTGCAGCCACCACTTTGGCATAGTATGTGTTTGGCGAATTGGGTCTCGGGGAGCCTTATACAGAGGAGATGAAGTAGACATGTATTCAGTAACTCAATTCCACGAGTAGATAATGTGTGTTCCTGCCTTAGTGGCTAAAGATGTGATGCGCTGGCTTTTCCGCCATAAGCTATAACAAATGAAATCAAAGAAAGTTGATTTCAAAATATGTGTTTATTAAAACATAAATAAACCAGAGGGGCCGCACTCTCCTGATGAAATTATTAATAATATAAAATTATTTATTAAATAGTAGGGCTGTATGATCAAGGGAGGGCACTCTGCATTTAATTAGATATGTAAGTGTGTGTTAAGGCTGAACTAATGAATTAAATGAACATTAAAGCCACAATTAAAATTAAGTGTCCCTATTAAGACTTATGTTCTGAAGGAACCTGGTTTCTGGGAGTTCAGCACCAGAAGGGTTCCAGGGGTAGATCCAGGCTTGATGTTCAGGGGGCCTTAATTATAAAGTAAAAGATATTGTAAAATTATTACGCTACATAATTACGGCACCACACACACACACATGCATTTTTATATATATATATATATATATATATATATATATATATATGATACATTCTCAGAAAAGGTACCTTAGGGTGAAAAACCATTTTCGGGTTTTGGGCTGTTTGTATAGACAATTTTACGAGCAACTCAGTGAAACAAGTTGCACCCTTGTAGTGTATATACTCTCAGCATGTTCCGTTAGTATCTCAGAAATGAAAATTTTAGCATTTTCAACCCTTTTTGTGGGCCTCCTGAATAACGTACGTTTTCACCCTTAAGTACCTTTCTGAGAATGTGACACAATTATATTCTTCAAGCGCGGTCATCCCCAGTGACATAACATTCTCAAACATAATAAACGTATAATTAATCACCGGAATGTCACCAACGACCGACATGTATGTCGTTGTCAAATAGTAATATAGTAAACTCTCGCCAGTCCGTGCCCCGAGAAATCCAGGGTACTCAGAAATCCGTGGTGTTTCCAAAGTGATGTGATTTTAAACTGTTTTGACAGGTCATGTGTCGTACTGTACTTAAGCTGTTTTGAAATTTGTGCCGTGCTATCAGTGCGCCAGCCGCCGAACGGTACTAGCTCGGAATGCCCAAGGTCAACTTGTAATCAATACGGCTGGCTCCATCTCAACTGTTAGTAAAATGTTTATGGCGAAGTTGAACAGCGAGTCGGAGAAAAATGTCAAAGGAGGAATGTGAACAGGTATGTGATGCTGGTAATATAAAGGATGAAGAGGGGAGGGGTTAACCTTCTGTGCCGCCCACCTACGACCATCAGAGCTTAGAGCTAAATATATTGTTATAACACAAAACAGAGTAACTGTGTCTGTGTTACCTTTCCTAAAGCACTGGGTAAAGTGTGAATTTAAAGTAGCTACGTACTATTTTTACTTGGCATATATTTTTTAGATCGTTCTTGGGATCTGCTCCTGAAAGGTGCTGAAGAAGTGGTGTGGCTAGCACCCAGAGGGGACATCATTGTCATGACTGGGGGGATACCTTGAGGAAAGGTTACGAAGGATAAGAGGAAGGTCGATGAGGGCAGCGTTGCCACGACCCTCTGGTTGGCGTCAGCGTCCGAAGGCCTCTGGAGCTGGAGGTTGCTGAAGAGGTGGTGACCCTTTGGTTGCTGGTGGGATCTCCGGAGCTGTTGGTGGCTGTTGACCATTGAGGACCCTCTGGACAGTGGTGCCATAGTTGAGATATGTAAAGTCTTAAGTGATATTGCAATTGTACCCTGGTCAAAGATAATTGATTACAATTATGAAATTGTATAAAGTAACATGTCTTATGCTCTTGATGACAAAGCTTGTTACGTTATGCTTGTTTGGTAAATCTTTACTAGCTAATACAAACTCATTGAACACTGTGACATGGTAATCAATATTACAGCTTAATATCTTATTCTCTACTGACACATTGCTTTTTTTTACGCTAAGTCCCTATATCTAATACCAGTGTTTAATTTATGTTGTATTGCATCATAATTTGCGATGCAAAATTTAGATGCGATTTAGATTTTGCTTAGTGAATTGCGATGTTGTAGCAGTTCGGCACATGATGCTCAAGGTTGGCACATTGTTTGAATTAAACGGAGTTAACCAGCACTCCTCATCAGTCAGTCACATTCTGCCAGCAGCAGGCTGCGGCGTCGTAAACAGTAAACAACAGTGGTTAAAAGTGACATAAGTGATGCAGTTTGGACTTGTCAAGCGAGTTTTTTTTAGAACTAAGCTATTTCAAGAATTGCTGAAGTGTGGTAATTATTTGCAGTATTTATGTGCAGGCCGCTGTTTGAAAGGGCACAAATACGTAACAAAGTCATTGAAAATAATTTTTCCCTAAGTTTTTCATTACACCACTGCACTTCTCTGCTAGAAGATATAGCTATGCTGGTGGGTGGATGAGGAAGCAGGAAGGAGGGAATTGTTGAATACGTGAAAAGTAGTTTTGGTCCTAGTTTCCATTTGGGTGGGCTAGTGGTTGCCAGATGCGATTCGTCATTATTGTGACAAAACAGGCCGACCTGTCGCGATTGTGTGTGCCTGCTTTCTTATTCTGCAGCGTAATAACAATAAAGTTGGCAGTAACAGCTTGGTGTTGAGTGCAAACAACTCCTCTTCTGCAATGACAGACACCTGTTGTGTTTGAAGCAGCAAGTGGTACTGTAGGTGTGCGGTAATGTACTTTTAAGAATTGTAAAAATGAATGGGATCCCTGTAATCCGTAGCTTTACTGCAAAGAAAATGCAGGAAATGTGACATGTGTATTGTGAATTATGCCATAAAAGTAAAACCTCACTTCGTGAGTTGCGCAATTTTAACTCGCCATTTATAAAGAGTATTAAAGACTCTGCTCTAAAAAAGGACAGCTGTGATAAACATGCTAAATTAGAGATGCACAATAATGCTCTTAACATTCTTAATAAACCTGCATCAGTAGTATAGAAATGCGGATTTGAGCACGGCCCCAGTTATCAGAAAACCAACTGTAAATGAAATGCTCGACCTATCAGAAAACATCAAATGGCGATTCGAGCGCAACCGCAAAAAAAGTGGCTCAAAAGGTTGCGTTTGGGAGTAGTTGCAAAAAAGTTGTGTTAAACTTTGCGTTTGAGTGCATCTGCAAAAATATGCGTAAAATTGCGCTTGGGCGCAGTTGCAAAAAAAAAGAGTGGCTCAAAAAATTTGAATACGTAAAAATAAAATGTTGTATATAATAAAGATGGATCAGTTGCTAAATGTATTAAACGGAACCGAACAATTTAAGAAACTTTCCGAACTTACAATTGGACAGTCCTATCCCATAGACCGTACTGAAATAAATGATACACGGTATGGATACAAAGTGGTAATTACTTCTGGAAATTTTAAAGTAACCTTACCAGACAGATATGTTCAGGTTTTCAGTGAAATAGTTTTAAATGATGTTAATTGTGGAGGTATGAGTTTTGCATATGATGGAATGGTAGATTGTGGTGTTAAACAAATGCATTCTATTCGGTTTTTTTTAAAGATTAAATGATTGTCATCGTATAATTAGACATCAGTTGATTTTTATTTATGCTCATATCTCTATAAATTTTTAATGGTTATCCTATCATTATAACACAATTATCGCTCTGACTTCGGAAATGTGCTACAATATAGTCTAATTAAAAATTTAGATATGCATCTCCAAATTTGCCATATGAAAGTAGCCGAAATATTGAATTCTTTTTCTAAATCTTTCATTGCACTTTCTATAGAAATATTATTCATCTTTATCACATGAAACTTTAATAGTTTAAAAACTATTAACGTTATTATATATAGAATATGACTACTTCCAGCCCAAAAAAATATCTACGGTCTCATCTCTAATACCACTGTTCTTTCAGACAAATCAAAGTTAATTAACTTACCTTTTTTATCCTTAATTTCAACTATTATTTCATTAACTTGATTTGTTTGCACTGGGAAAAATAATGGATAAGCTGGTTCGTAATAGAGCGTGTCGCCAAATCCAACTGTTGTTCTTGGTTTTAAAGTGACAATTATGCTAGTTTCTCTATGGTTATTTTCATCATGTTTTAATATCATATCATTTACTATATTACAGTATATATTTATTGTTTCGAATGGAGCAAAATTTGGAATTGTATCGCCATAATGATCCACATTTGCTTTCAGAGTTTTATTTTCTACGAAACCCAAAAGTTTTCCTATTGAACCTCGTTTTCCAAACTGTAATTTAAGCGTACATTTTTCTTTCACTCTGTTTGGATATTAAAATAAGAATACCAGACAAGACTGTATCGACAAAACGTCATGGAGAATTATTACCTAATAATATTAGATGTTTGATAGTGGGTCCTAGTAACTGTGGAAAAACTACACTTATGATAGATAATTTTATATATGCTCAGGGATGGTTGGACTTTGGTACTCTATATGTATGTTCAAAAAGTCTGTACCAACCAAAACATATCAATTTATAGAACGATATAGATGTAGCATCAAAATTATTTAATGAACCAATAGCATACTTCTTTTCATCAAATGCAGAAATGGTTGATGTAGATGAATGTCATAAAGAGTCTGTAGTTGTTTTCGATGATATCATACTTGAAAACCAAAATATGGTAAGGGATTACTTTACTCGCGGTAGACACAAAGTTGTTGATTGTTTCTATTTAGCGCAGACATACTCAAAAGTACCTAAGCAGCTTATAAGAGACAATGCCAATTTTCTTTGCATATTCAGACAATACTATACAAAGCTTAAACATATACATAGTGATTCTCTTGGTGGTGATATGTCGTTTGAGATATTTTGTGAGACTTGTTCAAAATGTTGGAATAATGAATATGGTTTGTTACAATAGATATGACTCGTAAGTTAAATAATGGTAAGTACTGTAGTAAAATTAAAGACTTTTTAAATTCTTAGATTATAAGTATGTTTTTAATGGAAGTGTTTCAATTAAACACCAACATAATCAGATCTTTTTAAATGTATTCATTTACCATAGCTATTTCAATAAACATAGTTGTACCTTCGGGTACATTGTGGGCTTTTGGTATTTTAAAATATATCATATCATCAGGGTATACTTTAAAAGTTTTATACATGTCAATTGTTTTCCGTTAGTGATATATTTTTCTGGTTTTATTATTATTTCAACTATAGGTCCATCTCTCATAAAAAATATTCTAATTTATTATCAAAGTAAAATACTTTTTCTTTTGAACTGTATTTCCCAATGAAACGAATAATGTTAATTATGTTTTTCTGATAGTACTCTAAATTGATTGCATCCATTGGTGCAATGGGATCTCCCACATGTCTTACTTTTTTTTGTTCAAAATCTATATTATTATCTACTTCCAAGTAAGATAGGCTTTATCCAATGATCTATTATTTCTTGTTAGTGTGACTATAAAATTGTTGAACTGTGTGTTGGAAACAAAATCATTAGAATTGATCTTCTCAGTAGTTGTATCATTGTCCGTGTGTTCTTTAATGTGATCTTCAATCCAAGAGCTCATTAATGCATTTCCACATATATCCATTGTTTATTAATAGTGAAATAATTTTTGGAAATTTAAAATTATGTGAAAAGTGATTTAGCACAATTACACACAAATGACCACAAGTTATTCGTGTGTAATTTTGAATTCTATCGTTGTTGTAAAAAATATTACTTCCAAGATATGCTATTAATTGTCGTGGTGGATTTCCGCTAAATGAATCAAAATAATATTTGTTGTTTGCTTTTTTCCAATAGCATACCCAGTGTATACCAGAGTTTGTTGAAACATCTAGATTAACAATCCCACATGCATTATCGAGTGTTGTGTTAAGTAGCTCATCGATCATAAATACATCTCGAAAATTTTTAATGTTTAATTTTTTAACCATTTGATCAATATCAAAGTTACTGAGTTGAGTTACTGTTTTTTAACTTTCTTACCCCATTTAACTTTCTTCAATCCCTTGCCGTATTCCTCCAGAGCTAAATTATGCCTGCTTTGTTCTTCCAATTCTTGGTTTTTCTTCTTAGCATTAATTACTGATGTCGCGATAGATGATGCACTGCCAGCTAACGCTCCTAGAGCTCCTAATGCTGTGAAAATTAAGGGTAAAAATCCACCCTTGTGAACTGTCAAACCATTTCCAGTTTTCATTTCTTTGGACATTTTCTTAAGCTGTGAAACTGAAATTGTGATAGCCATCCCTTGGTCCTCCTTTAATTTCTTGTTTTTATGATCCAGTTGGTCTTTCAACTCATCGTTAGGAACTTGAAATACAATGTTTTTACTTTAATTTATTATAACAAATATTTTATCATTTCATTTTAATTCCCCAACCAAACTTACGTTTAATGTGCATCGCAGATCCAGTAACACCAGCCCACAATCTCTCATTGAGATCAGCATCTGAACTTAATCTTTTGAACGCTTTCTTTTCTAATTCTCTGTCATATACATGTCTTCCAGCTAGATCTTTATGATGATAAGCTATTTCATGTTCCATTGCAGCCGAATCTAGTGGATTAATGGGTTTATCGCCTGCTCAATTCTCTCTTTTAGTCTGGTACCCGGACCTAAGTACTGATAACCGGGTGCATGCAACTCAAAAGGTAGTGAGTGAATTTATTATGTCATTGAGTAACCAGTCGCTTTTGACATCTGAAGGCATATTAGTCGATTCCGCCGAGGTAGATAAGCACAAACTGGTGATGATTGTCGAAATTACTAGTAAATGGTAGTGTACATTTATCAATAACATCTTTAACCATTGTAATCTTCTTATTCAAGACTGCCAGTAGCGGTTTGTACTTTTGCTCTTACTTGTATTCGCCGTACTTGCGTATGAACGGTAGCACTTCTTCGTACACCCAGTCCTGGAATTGTTCTGTAGCTGCCATCTGTGACTTCATGATCAATGCATACAAGCTCGGTTCATTGATAAATACGGTATGTGGCTGCATTTTTAACAAGGTGAACGATTCGTTCACCCCTATATCCGCGTATAATTGTCTATGCTTTTCTCTAACATGATCTCTGATTGCTTCTCGTGGATTTGCATACTTTAGTATGTTCGCAACGTCTTTAGCCTTAAACCACAGATTGCCTTCTTCATCGATACACCTCTCGATGATCATAGACGAGCTTGTTGTTCACAATGTCGATGAGCGATTGCATTTTGTTAGACTCTTACAGGCTTACACATAATACGCGATCAATTTTAAAACTCAAAGTCGCGATGTACTTTGCACTGAGCGATTACATAGCTGCGATACATTTTGAGATGTCATCTCGAAATACTTACTCCAAGTCGATCGTCTGATGACGTTCCTGTAAGCTCGCAAATGACTATGTGTACGATACTGTCTATCAAGTCATCTTGATTCATCTCCATGATGAAGCAGTTGCCTATAGCCTCGATTGGCAACTGCTCTTTCATGAGGTTATACAGCATTACGGGATTAACGTTGATGAGAAACAGAAGCACTTGCATATTGGGATATTCTTGTCTTACCTCATCGATACGTGCACATACTATACACGTTTGGCATGTGATGACATAGTAGCCGATACTGCCAGTGTGGATGAGCACGAACCGGTGATGCTTACTGATATCTTCCGTTGGCGGTAGTGGACATTTATCGATAACATCTGTAAGTTTCTTATTCAGATCATCCAGTAGCGGTTTGTACTTTTGCTCTAACTTGTATTTGCATATGGACGGTAGCACTTCTTCATACACCCAGTCCTGGAATTTTCAGCTGCTGCCATCTTTGATTTTTTATCAATGCGTACAAGCCTGGTTCATTGATAAATACGGTGTGTGGCTGCATATTCAAATGGAGGAGCGAATCGCTCCTCCCTATATCCGCGTATGATTGCCAATGCTTTTCTCTAACATGTTCTCTGATTGCTTCTCGCGGATTTGCATACTCGAGTAGGTTCGCAACATCTTTAACCTTGAACCACGGATTGCCTTCTTCGTCGATGATCACATACACCTTTTTACCGCTGTAGATAAACTGGTTGTTTACAATGTCGAAGAGCGATTGCATTTTGTTATACATATACTTTTCTTTAAGCTCACGCACGACTCGCGAATTATGTCAGTGATAAGGCGACTCGTGCTTCATGATGGGCAACTGCTCTTTCATGAGACCCACTGAAATCTGTAGCAATGGGTAGATGAGAATATCAACTCGTACAACCCGGGCTCTGAAATAATGACTGTGTGGGGATGTGCATAATCAAGCAGAATGACTCAAGTCATCCCTCTTAATAGTGACAACGGCTTCTTATACTTTTCCATTACATTCACTCGCAATGCTTTTTTCATTTTTGTAGTGTCCCCATGGTAGTGTATTAATGCCATCTTTAAGAATAAATCTTTTATCATCTTTGGGACTTAATGCTTTTTTTCTCATCTCAATCGTATAGAGGTCATGTTTCTTACTTTTAATAAGATTCATACTTTTGTACAACACTTTTTTTACCAAACAAACACTTTTTGTAGTCACCAAAACTAATCTCATTTCTGACTACAGTGTTTTTCACACCCTTTGCTCTTTTCTTTACACCACCTTCCACATTTATTGCATACATTTTCGATTTCGATCCAATAAATTCTTCCATTATTTTTCCATTACATTCATCTTTCATTTTGCCAATAATCTTTTTGTTAACTAACGGTATGCCATATGGATTATCTTTTTTATAGTCAGAATGATTGACCATTTCTTTCATGTCACTGTAGAAGTCTGGTGTTTTTATATAATAGATGTACGAATCAGTATCTTGGTAGCACAGTTCAATATTTTCCCCATACTTTGGTTTCATTATATTATAGTGAAAATCGTACATTAAGACTTCCGATAGATCAAGTATATTCATTCCAACATAAATGGGTTTGTTAAAGCACAGTTTTTTTTTAATCATATGAACTGCAATCAAAGAGTTAGTAAATATAGTTCTAGCTTTAAAGTTTGGTTTAGCCACTAGTTTATCCATTTGCTTAGAACTTGTGCACAACCATATATCCACTCTGTTTCTAATATTCTCCATTGTTTTTCCAAGAATGGAATTGTTCATTAATTTGTAGAAATCTTTTTCAAAGTCATTTGTAGACTTTGTTCACATATGTTTAGATCAATATAGGACTTGAGCCAATCTGATTTATCAAACTCCTGAACTCTATGGATCTTTTTTCAACTTCATTCTGAGAGATAGATATTGCTTAAGATTTACATAGTGTAATACATATTTTTCTTTGCCAACCAGACTAGTCAAGAGTTTGGGGTTTTTTGAACCTTCCGGAATTTTATTCTCTGGTGCCAATACATACATACATACATTCGCAATTAGGCTACCGCCCGGTGGCGAGCTCTCTCAACTCTCCTTCACCCAACCAACTCCTTTTCCACTCACTTCCTGAATTTACCATCCCCTCTCACAGATACCAATTCCTCCCTTAACACATTCCACTCCCTCACAGACCTCACAAGCATGGACTGCCTACCCCGCTCCGTTCTCCTCCACACCCTCTGAAGCGTCTCACTGTTGTTTCCTCTTCCCCTAAACACCCCCTTACTTAGCTTGCAGTGTAGCCCTCCCCATCCTCCCTCTTCATTCACCACTCTATACATCCTGACTAACCGTTCAACTTTCCTCCTATCCTTCAATGAGCTCCACCCCATTTCTTTCATCACTGATGGCCTATAGTTCCCTTCTTCCTCATCATCCTGCCCTTGCCTTCTCCACCTACCCTTCACCCATCTTGCTGCCTTTCTCTGCACCTTTTCCAGTTCTTGCACCTCCCCATACGGGTCCCACCTATATTTGTATTTGCCCACTTAAACCCACCATAGGGCAAATACTGACTCATAGCCCATCCATAAAAGTTGTTGTCATCCAGATATATAAGATAAAAGATTTCCTTTTTGCTGTCATAAGCATTCATGTATTTATTATTTGCTTTAGCATATCGCTTACAACATTGTGAAATTCTACCACTAACACCTTTTTCTATCATCAAAATCATGTTGTAATCTGTTAATAATTCTAGTTCTATTTTAGTGTGTTTGAGCATAGTATCCCACGCCACAAATTTTGGAGTAACTATTAGCTTGAGGCATGCATCCCAGTCCCGTGTGCAGCACGGAAACAAAAATTTATTTTTAATTAAAAGAAAAATGGGAACTATAATATTAAGAAATATGTTTGGTTTTTGAGTTTTATTAAAGCATGCACTGCATTCATGGAGAATACGCCCCTGGCCACTGTAATAAAGTGCAAAGAATTCACAGCTTGCATTGCAACAACTTTGAAAAATGAATTGATAAATAACTTGAAAAATACTGATTACTTAACAATTTGTTGTGATGGTTCCACCAATGTCAGTGTTACTAACAAAGAAATTGTTTTTGTGATGTTTATTAACAAAGATACTTCTGCTGTCGAGTTAAAATACTTGAAAATCACTGATTTATCTAACTATCTGCCTCTGCAATTTTCAATAGCTTGAAAGAAATGTTGACTGAATTTGGTGTTGAAAATTTTGAGAAAAAAAAATCAAGTTAGTTTTCCTGTGACTTTGGACATATACATGGTGTTTATGCTGAACTTAAAAACCTATGCCCATGGCTGTTGGCAGTCCATTACGTCGAGCTAAGTGTAAAATGTTATATACAGTACACATATCTCACGAATGTATTTAAAATACAAGGTGAAGTTCATGAGTTCTATTCAAATATCCCTAGTCGCATTCATCAGTTTCAAGAGTTAGCTGTGGTTTTGGGTGAAGAAAATGTGACTTTAGTCCCAACCAGCAGAGTACAAGGTTTAAGATGGGTTTCGTATAAAAAGAAATGTTTGGATGCGTTATTAAGGAACTACAATGTTATCATGAGTCAGTTGGAATATTGGGCTACAAGAAATAATTCTCAGGTTATCAAGCTGTCTGGTATAGTAAAAACAATGAAAAGTGCAAACTTTATTGCATGGGTCTTGTTTTTTAAAGAAGAAATTTTGAACCATTTATCAAAACTCTCATTGGCGCTTTAGTCTGATGACATCGACATGCTGTATGCATTGACCATTTTGAAACAGTTATAGTCATCACTTGTCAGTATGACATGGTCATTCCTGTGATGCTCTGAGTGAACTTCTCAAACCTAAAGCGAAAATGGAAGAAGATGATGGTCTCACTTAAAAGGGAATTACTTTAATGACATTCTTACCCAACTGAATTGTGTAGTGCACAATAGATTTTCTGATCTGCATGAGAATGATCTTATAAAATTTGGAATGAAAATTTTACATGGTAAAATGTGGCCCACTGGCAAAAAGAATCTATGCATTTATGGTGATGAAGAAATCAGTTTTTGTACACACATTACGAGGAAGTGTTAGAAGAAAAAGGCATACAGCATATGGTATATGTGAAGAATGGAAAGATTTAAAAACATTTTGTTTATCTAACTTGAGGCACATACCAGGAAATTAACTTCTGACAATGGTTTGCCATAACTACAAACAACATTTTCCAAATTTGCTGCACGTCATTTGCATTCTGAGACTCTTTCCTGTCTCAAACGCAAATGTAGAGAGGACTTTTTCTACTATGAAGAGATTTAAAAGTGACTACCGAAACAGGCCTAAATCTGCAACTCTCGACAGCTTGATGAAAATTTCTATCAAAGATCCTGAGTTAAAAACTTCTTTTCTGAAGAGGTTACAACATTTTTTTTTTGAACAAGCAACTTCGCCTTCCAGATACAACTCTATACAGACCACAGTCATGCATACTACAGGGGAGTAACGTATGTGAACTTGATGACAGTGATTTAAGAGACTGAAAATTAAACTTTCATAGTCAGTTCTGTTCCTCCAGCTACATTATTGTAACAAAATGTCAATGCAATGACTTCTGCTTCCTTTTTCTCTCTCTCTCTCCTCTCTCTCTCTCTCTCTCTCTCTCCTCTCTCTCTCTCTCTCTCTCTCTCTCTCTCCTCTCTCTCTCTCTCTCTCTCTCTCTCTCTCTCTCTCTCTCTCTCTCTCTCTCTCTCTCTCTCTCTCCTCTCTCCTCTCTCCTCTCTCTCCTCTCTCTCTCTCTCTCTCCTCTCCTCTCTCTCCTCTCTCCCCTCTCTCTCCTCTCTCTCTCTCTCTCTCTCTCTCTCTCCTCTCTCTCCTCTCTCTCTTCTCTTTATATATATATATATATATATATATATATATATATATATATATATATATATATATATATATATATATATTATATGCATGCTTACCTGTTTGTGTGTCTGCATCGATTCAATTTTTTTAGCTGCTTTTTAGATATGAAATTAATTTTTACTTGCCCATATGAAACTACGAGTGCGGGCCCAGATATGTCTGCACGTGGTGTAGTTATTTTGGCCATTAAGAAGAACACGGAGGATGCATCGTCTCCGGTCCCTTTGGCGCTGCTTGTTGGCGTTAGGTCCGCTGTACAGGACATGGTAGTCGGGAGCTGAGGTATGACTGGCATCTCTGCTCGCTTGGTCATGTTGAAAGTTACCATCTCCGTCCTGGGCCGGTGAGGTGGCTGACCAGGGAACTCTGGTCTAGGAAAGGACAGTGGTGACTCAGCTGTAGCAACATACGACTGGTCCTCAGTTGGTCCCACAACTCCTGAAGGTTGCGTGGGTGGTACCGATCCTAGAGGTAAAGGCAGTTGAGATACACCTAGGTCGGGGTCTATACTGTTGTCCTCATCCTGTACAGAAAAAGGAATGCAAGTGACAACTGCACCATTAGCTGGGGTTGTCTTTCTGTTGGGAGGACCCTTGGGGATCGCGTCTATCGATGTAAGGTTTTTCTTCAGGTTTGGGCTTGTGCTCGACTACCCCCTGGGTGGGTTGTCAAGGTTCATCAACCACTGCAATCACGCTTGAGGTAGGAGGTTGTGGCCTAGGAGCCCTATTGTGGGGGCTCTACCATGATACCTCTAAGGTAACTGCACTAGTTCTTCCGCCTCTTCTGATATAAGGGACTGGCAGGTAAGGACTAGGTGCAGAGGAGATGGTCCATATGGACAATCCACCTCTGTGCCATGGTTCTGGTGCTCTGGAGGAGAGTTGTGGAGAGAGGTTTTCTTGGATCTTGTGAGAGGTTCAAACCCAAGGTTCGGGGCGTGCTCTAGTGGCGAGTTTTGGGTTGGTTTGCCTGCTTGGTGAGGGATTCCAAGGGAAGGAATGTGGGTTGTCTTTGATCCCACTGGGCAGGGCATCATTTGCCCCTTGCCACCTTGCGAACTCAGCCTTAACTATCCTCCACCCAATACATATTACTGACTGATCCGACTATGGTGTATGGTACTACCCATTTTGGGGCTAAGCTAGCTGCAAATTGTTCGATCACTCTGATGAGAGGGTGATTCTTTGTGAGGACTTTTTCTCCTAGTTGGAATACTTGCGGGCTACGTAATTTTCTTGTGTGACTTTCGCCTTCCTTTCCCGGGCTGCTGCGGCTCGAGTTATCCTCGCCAAAGTTATCCTGCCTAGTGGACGATGGTTCCACTGCCACTCCCCGACACGCCTGAGGGTATGCCCTAGGAGCAGCTGACTGGGAGTGGCGTGTGTCACTTCATTTTCCCTCCTACGGAGGGCAAAGAAGATTGCCGGAATCTCCTTATCCCAGTCTTTATGATTGGCCCTCACACCGAAACAGAGACATTTCTTAAGCTCGTGGTTTTGTCTCTCTGTGGGTTTGGCTATGGGGTGGTATGTAAGTGTGGTCCATGTGTCCACCCCCCAATATTCTTACACGCCAACTTCCAAGGCTGACTCGTAAACTGTGTTCCATTATCCATCAATATGACTTGGGGATATCCCCATCTCGGGAATACTATCATGTTCAGTTTGCGGATTATGTTCCGGGTTCCCTGGCTGGGGAGGGGAAATGTCTCTACCCAGTGGGAAAGCATAGTGATTACAACGAGAAGGTACCTATTGCCCTGAGAACTTCGTAGATAGGACCCCATTATATCTGCTGCCAGGTGCATCCACGCCTGGGTTGGCAGATGGGGTATGTTAGTGGAAGGGGAAAATAGGTAACTTTCTCCCTGCAGCAGCCCTCGCAATTGGAGACATGCTGTTAGACATCTCAGCTTTTCCCTCCTAAAGGTACCAGTCCTGTGTACTCCGCATTGTCTCCTGGGTGCCAAGATGCTGTGCACGCAGGTGGTTATGGTAGTGCTGACAGACTTTTCCCGGGCGGCCCGGGAGTGTCTGACCCATGACCACACAAGGTTATCGTTTAGCCAGTAATGGTGAGGGAGGCTTTTTAGGAGTTTTCTAATGTTTGGGTCTTGTTGTTAATGAAGTGCAATTTGTTCACAAGTGAGTTGTAACTGTTGAAGGCAGAGGGTTTAACTGGAGTTATAGCGGCACATTCATGGGGGAGTAGCATTTCCCCACTCCTCCTCCTTCTTCACTCCCTCCTTGAGATAAGGTAAGCGTAAAGGGTATCTGAGAGGTTGTTAAATTTGCCCAGGTAGTGCTGGATAGAGAAGTCAAATTCCGTAAGGAACCTCTCCCACTGCCCGAGCTTGGGTGGTTGATTCTGGGACTTCCGGACCCATTTGAGTGCCTTATTGTCTGTCCGTAGAAGGAACCTTCGGCCTTCCAGAAGATACCTATATTTTCGCAGGGCCCATACTACAGCCAGACATTCCTGCAAATATTGTGATATTTTTTCTCAATTTATTTTAATGGGTACTAGCATATCCAATCACTAGGGGACGCCTTCCTCGTCTTCCTGGTACAGCACGGCGCCTAATCCATCTTGGTAGGCATCATCTGAAGGATGAGTGGTTCCCCCCCCCCCCCCCCCCTGAGGTCGGTGCAACCGGGTTAGGTGGTTAATAATGCTAAAAAAAGCCTTTTGGTGCTCTTTGGCATAAAATTACGCAGTCAGTTACATAATTCCAGGAATCGGCGGAGCTGTTTCTTATTGTGTGGTCACTCCACCTCTTGAATGGCCTGAATGGATTTGAGTTGCGGGAAATTACCCTCGGGTGACACTACATGCCCTAGGTAGGCCTATTCGATGGATGTTTTGCCGAAATGGTTTTTAGAGAGTTTGCACATTAACCCATGCATTTCAAATCTTTCAAGTATACTCATTGGATGTGGGTACGATGTTCTTTCCATGTTTTTGAGTAAACAATAATGTCATCTCAGTACGCAAAGCAGAACTTCCCTATATAGGCTACCTGATCAATACTTTCGCCGACAGTAGTCGTCAGAAGGTTGCGGGCACATTCTTTATACTGAAAGGCATGACCTTAAATTGTATTGACTCCTCATCGGGGGTGGTGAAAGCTGCATACTTCCTATTTTCTGGGTGAATGGTGATCTGCCAATAGCCGGATTGCAGGTTCGGGGTACTAAATATGGTGGCCTCCCTATGTCCCAGAGGGTATTTTGGATATTGATGGAGTGAGTTGCATCATTAAATCCTTGTGGTTGACACAAAATCGCATGCCTCCATCTTTTTTGGAGATGAGTACTACGCGCGCTTTATAGGAAGAATTTGAAGGCTCCACTATGCCTTGCTCTTTCATCTCCGTGATCAGCAGTCGAATCTCATGTCGCCTGTGAGCTGACATTTTGTAAGGTGGATTGTATATAGGTGTTTCTGTAGTGGGACAGAACACATGTTGTATACTGCGTGTTTGCCGCAAAGATCCAGGTGACGTAAAGACACTCGCATGTCTGTCTAGAATGTCCTGTAACTCTCCAAATTTAGTTGTGTCTAGGTCATGAAGAATCTCTTCGGGATTGACCGGGGGAGCGATGATTAGTTCTAAATGAACCCCCAGTGGACTGTCACTCTGTTAGTTTCACATAGGTATAGTCTCACTTTGCACTGTGATTCATTACACAGCGCTGTTCAGTTAGCCAGGGCAGTCCCAGGATACCCTCTTTGTCGATATCCCTACATATAGTAAATTTGGTTACCTGGTTTAAGTGATGAATGCTCAGGGGGAAACTTATTTTGCCATTGACCGCTAGAGTGTGGCTTGTTGAAGCCATGTGTACAACAAGAGGTTGCGGTTGAATTAGGGCTCGCTGGCTGGCCGTCAGTAAATCACTCCTAATGAAATTCCCTGTGGTGGCCGAGTCTAACAAGGCTAGGCGAGTACACCTATTGATCTCGACTGAGATATGTGGGACCTCAGGTGGTATGGTTACCTCTCGATCATACTTTATTTTCGTGATTTGGAGGGGCTTGTTTTTACATGGGGTGGCGGCCCCGCGTGCACCCCAAGATTTACGTTTCCTGACTAGACAGGGGCCTTAGGGTTTAAGCGCCGCTGTGTGTCAGGCAGTCTGGTATTCTTTCCTTCCCTTCTCCGGCCCTGCTGAGTGGGATAATCTTTGTTTAGATGTCTCCGTGGGCAGTACCAGTAGGAGGGTAGAGAGGTGGTGTGAAGAGGGTTTGGGCCGTGGTCAGCTTGCCGTTCCAGAAGAGGGATTGGGATGGCGACCTTGATGGTGGCACGCGCCAGCCGGTCTAAGAGTGCTTGCTCTCTGTTATTCTTTTCAACCTCCCTTTCCCAGCTGACAAGTTCATCCATGGTTTGTGGCTTCGGACTAGTAGTAAATTGCAAAAGGAGGGGTGCAGATTACATAAAATATTATTCACGCCACTTTTGTCGCCTTCATTGGGGTATATTCGCAGATACATTTGCACTTTTTGGCAAATATAAATTTAGGCTTCTTCCTCTGAACTCTGGGCTCTGGCTTGGAAATCCAATATAAACTGGGCCATCACCTCTTCCCCAGTGAATTGGGCGGTAAGGCGATCCCTCAGCTGGCCCCATTCCATTACGAATTCCCCGTACCTAATCCACCATTCTTCAGCTTTGCCGCATAACTGTGGGCAGGATTTAGCTACCCATTTATTCTGGTGTATATTGTGCTCTTTGAATTCCGTCTCACATTCCACTAGTAATGTGACCGGTTCTTTGTGTGGGTGGTCACTAAATTCGGGTAAAATAAATTCAGCTGTAGTTACTGACGTTGCGATACTGTGTCTCTTCCCTGGATTGTCTGGTCTGTGGGACAAGCGGTGCTGACATACCTCACAGTTATATACCTGCCCAGGACGAGTGACCCTTTCGTCCTGTCATATATGCAAGATAAAATTCAGCAACACATTTGATGCAGTGGATGGTCTATAATCCTTGTCCATCACATTCCAGCCAATTACACCTGGCTATTGGTCGGTTCTCTGCAGGTAGTACAGTGGTACTCTAGACCATCCGTATACCTGGGCATATCCTCCCATCCTAGGCAGGAATAATGAAATTGTCTTGTGCAGTGGGCGCAGTGGATCACATGTATGCCCATTTCTGGACATGTGACCAGTGAGCATTTCTTGATCGTGTTGAGAAATAAATTCCCGGACATTGAAGTCAGGGGTCCATCATGTGAACCCTGCTCAGTGTCTGACGTGATGAGGCATGTTGGAGGGCACCACATGGTGTTTTTCTCTGCGGACTCCCTGAAGTCCTGACTGGTGAAAGGTGACCGGTTCAACAGAGGCTGAATGTTGTAGGCCCCTGCGATGGATTCCCCTATGTTTTAAGGGTGTGCAAGGTGAATCGCTTGGGTATCTTCTGATACATTGCAATAGAAGTATGTTAACATGCACTGGGGTTGTGGGGTTTTTATGCCCACTATAACTGTAGAGGTTATACTAGTGACGGTGATGGTCATGCTCCTATGTTTCATGGTTCTAATTCCTTTTAAAAGGAAATCAAGAATAAACAGGTGCCATTTATTGTGCCATCCAGCATGGACGTACATACTATGGTTGGCTGAACATTAATTAACGTAGCCCTGCTACACTTAATTTATGTGTTCACATTATAAATGAGGCTGTGGTTACACACATTGGAGAGCATCTGTCTCGTTCTAACTGTCCAGCTCGAACTATTCACTTCTCGCGTGGATTCGCAAGCACCATGCATAAGTCATGAGTGGTTACACTTACATTTGGGGCATGGCTTGCTCATCCTAACTACCAAGCCTGAACTTTATGTAATTATGCCCAACATTGGGCGCCAATTATTGTCGTGTTACTACCTGTTAATTGTGCGCTCAACATGGTTAGTGATACCTCTGCTAAAATGTGATCTAGAGTATGATCAGGTGATACCTCAGTTGAAAGTTGTCTTACTGTGTGAGTCTCAGCTTTGATGTACCTATATTAGAAATAGATACACAACAGTTAGTTACTAAGTTCTCACTAGGTGTGTATACTACACTTAATATATTGTATTGTATACATAATATCTTTATTTGAAGCTCAGATAGAAGTTACAAATTGAGGCATTGCTCTAAAGTTGGGTATTGTATCTACTTTACTGTGCATTACTGTCTATTAATTGCACCAATTTTGATAATTGCTATAACAACATTAAATGTGTGAATACAATGCTAATTATAAGATGCTGACACTTAACCCATAAATGTCAACCAGTATGGAACTAGTTAATAAAGAACTATGTTTGTCAGATTGTAGTTGTGACTATTATGATGTGTAACAATCATAAATATGATAATGTTCACAACTTCAACTCCAACATCGGAACTATAAACGTGCAGAGAAATTTAAATATTATATATATCAACATTAAGAGGCTAAGAAATAAAATCACTGATCTTACATTAATATTAAGTATACACTACATACCAAGCTGAGCATTATTATTGTTGCAGAAACATGGCTGCAGTATTATGAAATTGATAACTATAAATTACACAGCTATGAAGGGTATTTTGCATGTCACAATAATACAATAGAGGTTGGCCTTGCCATATTTGTTAAAAATTATCTTAAACATAAGCTGCTTAGCAAGTATGATTCACAGCATTCCTCAATTTGGGTTGAGATTGTAGTTGACCATGGGGGTAAGACGTTGAAAGTTGGGGGCTATTATAGACTGCTGCAGAGTAAATATAATGCTTTACTTGAATCATTTGAACAAGACCTTTACAGAAACAAAGGAGAAATAGTTGTGGATGGGGATATAAATATCAACACTACTAATGATAGCATAATGTAAAAAGATTACCGGCTGCTATACTCAATGAAGGGCTTTTCATTGTGTAACATATATCCAACTAGGGAAACTGTAACTTGTGACAGCATAATTGATCATGTTCTGACAAACCTAGCTCTCAAGCCTGAGTGTTACAGTAGCAACTGTAAGCCTTGAACCCTTCATAACTGATCATAATATACTCTTTACTATGGTACCTTATAGAAATGAACAAGAACCTGAATACACTTCCATACCTGTGACTGATTATAAAGGCTTTGCCATCCTACTTAAAGAAAATTTCATTTTAGCAAATAAATATGGTAATAACCCTCATGGAATTTACAGACTGTTGAAAATAGTATAAAATCTACACTGGCTGGGGCAACCACCAGTAAAAAAAGTGAGGACAAAGAGAACGTTTACTAGCTGTTGGGTTACATCTGAGCTAAAGAAGCTCGTACAAGAGAGGGATAAACTCTGCAATAAATACAGAAGGAACATATGTAAATTCTATTATAAGGAGCTATTAAGAATACTGAATAACAAGGTAACTTCACTAAAAAGAAAATGTATGAGGGAATATTACACTGGGATATTCCGTGAAAGTTTTGGCGACACAAAAAGAACTTACATTAATATAAACAACATTTTGGGAGAATGTCCAAGAAAGAGGTGAGGGTTGATGCAATACTTGACTATAAAAAACTGTATAATAACTGAACCAGCAGATATTGCTAACACAATGTGCAAACATTTTACAAGTGCGCCACTTAGGTTAAATTATAACATTGTGAGTCACCCAAATGACAATATTAACCAATTAAATACACTGGAAACAGCACCCAGTTCAGTTTTTTTCTATGCAGCTAATGAAACTGAAATAAAGTCATTAATAATGACCAGTAAAAAAAGTACTAGTCCTGGCCATGATGGGATTAGTGGTCATGTTTATCACATGTTAAAAATTGCTAAAATAACTCTGGTGCATAAGGGGAGGTACAACAGTTGACCTAGGTAAGCATCTACCTATCTCTATTATGCCTATTATAAATACATTTTTTGAAAAGATTACCCATGTTAGGTTACTAAAACTTTGCCAAAAGAATAACTTTTTATATAATGAACAATATGGGTTTAGAGCCTCGTACTCTACTATATGCTGTTCACGGTAAAATGAGCACTTTTGAAAGTCCTGCTTAAGATCTGCTTGTATGCACATTGTGTATTCTTCCACCTTATGTAAGATTAACATTGTCATGGATCTCATCACTTTATTCCTGCATCGGTTAAAGTGAAACTGCAAAATTATTAAGAAAGTAAATACTTTACAAATCTGCTAATTTTTACACTTCGATGCATTAAAAAGCAGAAAGCGAAATAAATAATTTTAAGTTATTACAAATAATTTCCTAACACTTTTTAATCAACGTTAAGATATGGAACTACTTTCAATCCATCGTTACAAACTTTGCTGGGTGAATATCACTCAGTGTACCTATTAAACAATATGCATGCAGGAGCAGTGACATTTTTCTAAGGTTCATTTGTAAAGTGCTCACTTTATAGTGAATGGCCTTTACTCATTATTAGAGCTAGTGATTTTTCACAAAAAAATATGAGTAGACGGTAGACTTCAGTATTGTAAGCACCCAACCAGTTGCCATTGGTTGCTGTCTGCTTGATAAGGCATTTGCATATTTGACTGGGCCACTCAGAATTTGGTAAGATTGGCACGGCTCCTATGTGATTCGTGTGCAGATAGTTAACATGTGCCTAAAAGTAATTCAGCCAATCAAATTAGGCAAATGACCCTACAGTATTTTGAAGTATAACTTGTCTTGAAATCTTTTCACCAAGTTTTACTACACCTAGTCATGATACTTTGAACCTACTTGGTAAATAAAATAACTATAAAAATCTTTTAAAACCAAGCTTTTATTTATAAATGCACTAAAAAGAGAAAAAATAATTATAGTTGTCACACAATTTGTAGAACTTGTAAAATGTAGTCGAACAGCCATAATAAACTTTACTACAAATTAATATGTTTGTATCAATTGATATTTAGTATATAAAAGCTTGGTGCAAAGAGTCAAGAGCCTTATGCAACATATGTGCTTTCTACACTTATGCAAATGAGGTATACGTTCTATATTACGCAAAGTTTCTATATACTAAATATAAATTGATACAAACATATTAATTTGTAGTAAAGTTTATTATAGCTGTTCGAACACATCTTACAAATTCTACATATTGGGTAACTGCTATAATTTTTTTTCTCTTTTTATTGCATTGATTTAAAGCTTGGTTTTAAAAGTTCTTTTTACAGTTATTTATTTTTCACATTTTAGTTTCACCAATTTTTTTTGTTATTATATTATGTAGCGATGCACATCTCGTGACAAGCTTTATGCCTGTCAAAGTGCATTGCTACATCTGTCTAATTGAATACTGAAGAACAGCTTCAGAACAGCTTCAGAACCTGGTCACTATCTGCAACCAAATTACTCATTGAGACAAGTCCAACGAAGCCAAACTCTATACGTTTACTATGTGAAGAGGGAAATTAATTTAAATCAGCATTTCCAAGACATTGAAGTTTGTCATAAACTTTTGCCAACATACTAAAACATTTATGCAAAATGCATTAGTTACATAATATGAAAAACTATCATTAATACACTAGAGGACAACGCAACTCGACTCTTGTGCATGTGCGCACAAACACAGCTGATCGGATGCACCAAGCCACCCTACCTGATTGAGGCAGGCTTGTGCCACCCACACAAGGATGACAGTGAAAGACAGGGAGGTCTGGCAACATTGCTGCAGCAAGCTCAATTTGATAACGGGAAGTGGTTTAACATACATTCATGTTAAGTTACATAAAAACTCGTAACTTCTGGCTCCATCATCAGACCAGTTTAGTCGTATCTTCACATTGTATTGTCATCAGAACTACTCATATATGCAAAATTTCAGCTCAATTGGATAATGGGAAGTGGTTTGTAATCTACCTGCAAGATTTGCACTAAACCCACCCATCCACATACATACAAGTGAAGTTAAATAAAAGTATGTAAATACAGCAATCAATTTATTAGGGATGTGACTCTGTTGTGTTGTCTATTGACCTTAACATGGTCTGGTTGCTGGAGAGGGGAGTATGCCGGATTTAAGAGAAATCCTAGTTCTTGGCTAGAAATTTGACTGAAAATTATGAAATAAGTTATTAATGTCTATAGGGTGCCAGCTCATCTATTCATGTGTGAGCCCGTGGACTCTGGTTCTCAGAGCAGTTGCAGGTTGACAGCCACATGGCCGTCCCCTCACAAGCTCATGTTTAAGCGGAAATAAGTTCAGGTTCACACAATTACACAGTCAATGCACATGAGCATGTTGCTGGAGTAGGCCAGGTCCCAAAGGTAGTAACGTACAAGTAAGCAACACATAGACTAGGATCACGAATGGTTATATTGAGCAGAGAAGCGATACACTCACACAATATAGCTACCCTAGCCTTAAGCGGGCATGGCATTTAGGCCTGCCATCGGCCAAAGTGGCAAAAGTACTGTTAAGCATGTGGTGAACTTTAAGGTGATAAACTCTCCGGGGCCACAAGTCTGACGGAGAGGAGGATACGTATGCTGGAGGAGCAAAAACAATTATAAGGTTCCGGCATGCTAAAAACTTACTGTTGCAGCTATGTGGTAAGACAAAATTAGGTGAAGGATCCCGTGACGCGAAACACGTGTATCCTCGTTGGCCTGCTGCTGATCAAGACTGAAGATGGTGGCTCAGACACCCGATTACCTTGCCAAGATCTCCCACCAACACCATGAGGGAAATTGGTTAAATTATACATTTGGTAAGTGTACATGAGAAAACACTAGGAAACATACAATTGACACTGGAGAAATTAATGTAATAATTCCGACCAGTAATTTTGGTTACTTTTAATCCCAGAGTTCATGTATTCAGTTGTGTCAGAAAAATATTAATTAAATAAACATGCTGGAATGGGCCGGCAAGGTACCGTACTCAGAAATTAATTAGAAAATATAACAAGATATTTAACATTTGCAAAATCTGTTATTAAACTATGAATATAATTTAATATTAGTTAAGGATTGTTACTTTGGACATATGGCGTGGCGGACGCTGGAACTGCCAGTATCTTTTACGTTACAAGTTAACACAATTTAAGAAATTGAAATATTATGCCCTTTTAGATTAAACAAAACATTACAAGATCACTAGAAAATTATGTTATTAATTATGAGTTTCTCGAGTTCGTGGTTAGTACCAAAACGTAACCCACATGGCTTTGCACTCTCAGGCTAATTACACCACTTAAGAGGAGCAAAAGGGAGAGAACACTTTCCCTTATGAAACCTAGACTCTTGCTTTCAGGGGCACACATTGAAATGGCACTATGCACTAGCTGAGGCCTGACTGGTCATGATATGGTCCAAAGAACCGTTCTTTGCATGAACGAAGTGTGTGACTTGTACACGGAATGCACGCCTGTGCATGCCTAGTGCACGAGCAGAGCCGTCCTGAGCGGGACAGTGAGGGCGACGTCTACCTATGTAAGGCTTTCGTTATGGTTGACCATGGTATATTATTAAACAAAATTGAAATGAGTGGCATTCGAGGAATACCGCTAACCCTAGTGGCATTCGAGGAATATCGCTAACCCTAGTGGCATTCTAGGAATACCTCTAACCCTAATTACAAATTATCTAACAGAAAACAATATGTTGCGGTCAATGGAGCTGAAAGCACTCTTCGTTGTGTTGTCGAAGGTGTAGCCCAGGGTAGTGTGCTGGGACCCCTCCTTTTTTTAGTATATATAAATGATATAGGCAATCTGAATTTGATTGATAGCTCCAAATGTATGCTGATGATGCCATTGTATTTTATAGGCAGAGTGGTTCTGTAGACAGGACTCTTAAATGTATGCAACAAGATCTGGAAATGTTACATGAATACTGTATTTTAGAATTAATAAGGTAATTTTAATGCCAGTAAGACTTCAGATGTAATTTTTAGATCACCTCTGTTTCCACAGTGTCCTACAACTGAACTAACAATTGAAAAAGCTGTAAAATTTGAAGTTTATAGCCCAAAATATATAGGATTAATTATGGACAAATACTGCAAATGGAACGAACACTGCAATTAGGTCCTGCTGATGACTGTCCCTCCGATAGGTGCAATCAGGCAGCTGCACGAACATGGAGTACCTGATAATATCAAGTTATTAACTTACTACTCATTGGTTTACAGTCAATTTCAATATTTATGCCTAGGATGAGGCTTGGCCCAGCAGAATGTATGTAATTAAATCATTGCAGACAGCCCAAAACAGAGCTCTAAAAACTGTATTTAGTCTTCCTTATAGCCGTCATTCATTGGACATTTATTATTACTTCGAAATTTTACCTATTAGAGGACTATATTTTCTAAGTGTACCTACAGCAATTGATCAATCATCAAATCTTGTTGGATAATAAACTTTAAAAGCAGGGATGGAACCACATATATCATATAAGACATTCTCCCAACATGTATATGAGCTATGGTCATACTGCGCGCACACACACAGAGGTAATTCTTAAGAATAAGGGCTTTTCTGAAGGAAAAAATCTCGGGAATAATTCCACTCTATTAATTACACAGAACATGAATTTACTAGGGCCATCAACATTTGACCAATAGAAACCCCAAAAATAATAGTGAGGAGGGCTATGAAGATCAAGGAAATTGTGGGGGTAAAATGGGTGAAAAATATGTAAATCATGTAATATCTATTACCGAAAATACATTAAATTGAAAAAAAAAATGAACCAAACATTAACTAAATAGACAATATTACCAATACAAGTTTCAAATATGATAGTGGGGAGGGCTATGAAGATCAGGGAAATTGTGGGGTAGAAAATATACAAAATAAGTACATTTTCATTATAAACTTTTACCCCTCAATTTCCCTCCAGTTCATATGCTTCCTCTCTATAGTATTTGTAAATTGTATTGGTAACATTGTCAATTTAGGTCATGTTCAGTGCAATTTTTTTGCAGATAAACATGTTTTCAAGAGACAATATTACAGTAATATTACAAATAGTACAAAAATATGTAAATTGCAACACACACATACACATTATTTATCAGTGCAAATATACTACACATGACAATAATTTATGGGGAAACTCCAAGCTTCGCTGATACGTGACGTTTCGCATCACCACCTAAAATAAATTTCTGGCGTACCTTGAATCACTGTTTTGGGGGTTTACTCCCATGCTGGCGCTGGGACTCTGGCTTGGTGCATAATGTGTGGGTATGCTTGTACAGTATTTTTGCAATTTAACATATTTTCATCAACAATAAATATTAAATTATGTACACATGTTTCACTCGTTTTACCCCACAATTTCTCTGATCTTAATAATCCTCCCCACTATTGTTTTTGGGGTTTCTGTTGGTCAAATGTTGATACCCCTAGTAAATTAGTGTTCTGTGAAATTAGTAGAGTGGAATTATACCACTTTCCAAAAATTTTTTCTCCCAAAAAATTAATTTAATTTATTCAATACTCATCAAATCACACACCATTCATACGGCTATATGAATATGCACTCCACAACTTTGGTCCATTTGACCACACTATATAGACACGTTAACCACCGTACATATATTATAATAGCAAAGAAACACTCGTAATTTCACATAATTATTAGATTCAACAATTCAAACAACATGAATTGCAATAAAACACACCTTTAATTACTCGTAAAACCGAAGCCTCAGACAGGACCGGTGCAAAGCAACTTCCCTCAATTCCGTACAATCTATCTGACGTCAACCAACATGGACGTGCAGTCATGCACAGTGTTAACATGGCAATATATGTGCATGCGCAGCATATTCAAAATAACATGGCGGTATACATCACCTACAAAGATAAACACAGACTCCGAATGGGGTCTGTATCATCTACGATATCTATATTTATTCTACTCGTAATACGTTTTATCCTTTCGTCAACATAGACCAGAATTACATAATGTCCCAACACTGCTTCATACCTGTGTTGTTTATGTGTATAAGCTCAGCGCCGCGCTATAAATATACCCCGTGCATGGCGTTTTATGCATTAAATATTGTTGCAAACTGTATTATTATATGTAATGCAATTTAGCAACTCGATATAAATATATTCTACGTAAATTATATGTATTTTAAGGCATAAATACAGCAATCTTGATAACCCTCCTCCCTGTTGCTGTTTTTTTTTTTTACAGAAAACTAATTGAAGCCCCTCCAAAATTCCTAGTAATTACGATTATTAATAATCATATCTAACATATCCAGGTATTATTTTTCCCATTTTAGAAAAAGCCCCTATTCTTAAGAACTACCCACTCAGGCTTTAAACTAGGCCCTATATAATTCACTACCTCAAAAGATAAAAATTATTAAAAACCCAAGGGTGTGTAAGAAAAATGTCAAGGAATTATTTTTAATTACCCTACCTAATTGGGATTCTATAGTAATAAAAAATTTGTGAATCAATCAACGAGGATGGTATTGAACTTTGATGTGCCGATGTATACTCACACTATATATGGGTATAGGGAGGGACTCATTTGTCAGGAGAGCATGGCCTAACTACAGTATAATATGACAGCTCAAATATATTTATGATGTCTGCAAAATAATAGAATTTTAATTAATAGACCAATAAGTGTTGTTAATGTACTACAACTGGAGTATTTAGAGTATTGCCACTGTTTACTAAGTTAGTAACAGACTTATTAGTTGTACATTTGAGTATCTCTGCATCAAGAGAAGGTGGTGATGTGTACAAAATGTGATCTCAATATCAGCACAGATAAGTGTTCCTACTGAAACTGTTGTTAGGAGCCAGGGTATTTTTATTGTTACTAGGTTAGTAAATAGCCTATAATTATGTCCTTAAGAGTCTAGGGTATGGTTATTGTTACTAGGTTAGTAATAACTTGTGTATTTGAATGTTAATTTATCAAATGAGTTCAGGGATATTGCAGTATTGTGTTTTTGTTGAATTTATTAATTTATTACACGAGTTTAGGTATTGTTACTACTGAACTGTGTATAATGTGAAACCATATAATTAACTAATTGTTTACATTGACATGGTAGAGTTGTGATACAGGGTTGGTATATTATAAGTAGTAGGGGTAATAATGCATGAGTTCTTGAGTATATCCCTATTTGCAATATGTGTGAAAATATACTGCTATGTGCCTTCCTTGACTATCTTTTCTAGTCTTATGTTTTTATTTATAATTGTTTCTTCAGCCCTTAATGCCTGCCTTGTGGTAATTTCATGAATTAATGATCTTTGCCTGGAGCAGAATGCTGCTCATGGAGAGAAATTCAGCTGTATAATGTTTGTATCTAACTAATATTACTAATAACTATCTAACAAACTTCTTTGCTTCCAAGGGCCCCAATTTTTACCACCAAGCATTGCGCTGCTGGAGGCTTGTTGGCAAAAGGTGCTGTATGCAGATGGGGATTACTTTGAAGACTAACAATATACGACATTTGCTGTATGCCTTTTTGTTTCTGTCGATTTAAAATTGCAATAACTTCTTTGGTTACCTTGTTAATGCAGCCCTTCGCCTACAGCTTAACTTTCAAATATTGTAGCTATCATTAAGTTACATTTATAAATAGCAAACAAAACGTACATTATCATTATTTGTACTTAGGTTCACATCCACTCAATTATTTTCAGCTGCACAGCTTGTTGTTTGCCACCTATTAACCTAAAAGCATGTACATCCAAACTTAATAAGAACACGACAAATTATTCATGTTACATCCCCCAAAATACACTGAAATCAAACGGTTTTATAAGAGTAACTTAAAATATCAGCTCTTGAGTTTTCTGCAAACATATTCATTTACTTAACAAAAAAAGGAACATTTCATTTCCAAAAATGGTATTTTGCAATTTAGTAAATGCTTGGTTAAAACCATTGTATTGGTTGTTTTACTTTATGGAATCGAAACCTGGACACTCAGGTAAACAGTGGGGGGAAAAAGTAGTGGTTTTTGAAATGTGGTAGTATCATAAAATACTTGAGAATAGCTATCTTCAGTGTATAAAGTCTTGTATGATGATGAAGTGCTACTAAGACTTCACGAGAAGATGCTATGCCTTTGGGGTACAGTAAACAAAACGAGAGATATGTGGGTCTGGCCATTATTAGACATGAGAATCTTATCAAAACAATCATTAAAAGTTGTGTGAAAGGGAAGAATGCAAAGAGTTGACTAAGGTTGAGATACATTGGGAGAGCCAGTGCCAACCATGCTAGCTAATTGGTAAAAAAAAAAAATGATGAGAGAGAAGTGGTTGTGCAGGGGTTGTGGGTAGGTGTGGAGGAAGGTTGACAGCAGAGTGCAGTATGATCAATGTGATTACTGGTTTCACACAAATTGTGCAGAGATGGAAGAGGGTGAGCTGGGCTTGCTGGGGCAGGAATAGGTGTGCAGTGAACGTGGGGGTGGGAGTGAGGGAAGTATTGCTGTGGTGCAGGGCTGGCAAGCTGAGAAGGGAACCCAATCAGGAGAGGAGGAAAATGTGTTGAGGGGTTATTGGTCGTGGAAATTATCGAGGGGGAAGATTCTTGGAAGGAACATCAGGACTAACTTGGGATGGAAAAGGAGAGAAGGTGGAGATGAGACATTATGGAATTAAACAGGAAGGAGAGGGCGATAAAACGTAGGATTGAGTGAATTGAGGAAGTGGTTAGTAGTGTGAGTTGGACATGAATAACTTAGCTGGGAGGTTGAAGAAAGTAGTGAAAGAACTGTCTATGGGCAAGGGAGAGCTGGGTACACTCTGAGCCAAGGTACAGGTGGGTCTATAAAAGGAAAGACAGAAGGGAGGCAGAGGTAGAAGTGGTGAAGTAGGTTATAGAAACTTGAGGAAATGGCAAGGAAAAAGAGTTGAGGTAGGTAATTACAAACTGTATGGGGATGGCATTGGAGGAGTAGTTAGAGGAGGGCAGTAAGCAGGGAGAGATAGTCAGCGCAAAGTGGAAGGGAACAAAGAATGCTGACAAGGGGTTGTTTGGTTACAAGGGGTGAGCAGAAGTAGGTGCGCAAAAATGAGCAGAGGGGATATATTGAAGGTAGGGAGATTCAGGGAACATGAAGAGATACCGTAGAGGAAAGGAACATAGGCAAGTAAGTAACCAGAGGTGGTGTTCATAGGCAGTTCTACCATTAAGCATGTGAAATTTAGGGGCGTTAGGAGAGGACTCATCTATAAGACATTGTTTGGAAGGACAAAAATAAAGGAGCTAAATGAAAGAATCAGAAGCTTAAGTAATGAAGCAGTTAAGGTGGTAGCAATACCCAGGAAAGGATATTTCTAATCCTATAAGGAAGTATGTGAAGTGGAACGAATCTTAAGGAAGGTTGATGAAACAGATTAAGGTGAAGTTCCCCAAAGAAAGGGTGGTGGTTTGTGGAGTTCTAGTCAGGAGGGGGTCAAGCATGCTAAGTAAGTATATTCTTCAAAATCGTATAATGAGAGCTTATATGAAATTTGAATTGGTTGTAAGCACATGCTAGAAATGCTGAGAATCATTCCCTTCTGGATGGCAAATAAGGATGAGCGTGACATGTGTGAACATGCTCAGTTCTCCCCCTACTGAGTTAGCTCATCGTCTGCTTGACTAACTTATCTAAATCAATGACCAGTATTGCTGTATGGTAGATCAAATAGGTTCTTCATTTCATTGGCCCCTTGTTTATTGTAAGTGAAATTGACTGTGGACAACTGTGATGAGGTGAAAAGCTGTAATGAATATTGCAGGGTACAAGAAGTTAACATTTTAAATTTAATTACTAAAGAAAAATGTATATTAGTGTAATTTATTCTAGTAAGTAATAATTCACTTTTTCCCATTATGTTTAATACTATAAAAATTTTAAATGTTTGACATTTATGGGATCGCCTAAGATTGTTTTAAAACCGTTGAAAGGAGTGTATAGCTATTATGTTAGTAAGGGCTTAAAAGATGCAACAAAGTTAAGGTGTTCATTTATTTCTGAACTGACAAAGTTCGCCAAAGTATGTAATAGCTGCAGGAAACAACTTTGTACGAAGAAAAATTACTTCGGGAATTGTGAAGATTTAGACTTTCAGATTTTCATCTGATGTACAGATATATCTTTCAGTTCACAAGCTTTACAAGCAATCAGTTCTTCTTGCTAAGAAAGAGATGCATTCCAATCAAAACAACTAAATAAAATAGAAGTGTCTGTCTGTGATTTTCGAATTTTCCACTTTTAATTATTTTTTCATATAGTGTAATTGATTACTAAGCCATATCTAATGTTAATTTTTTTCGGGTCTGTCTGTCTGTCCGACCTGATTTAACTCAAATGCCACTGAACATATTGACATCAAATTTACACAGTATTTTTTATGATAACCCCAGGACCAACTTAGTCTTTGTTTCATTGAGATATCTTAAACGGTTCCAAAAATATTATGATCAGGAATGTACATAGGTACTGGATTAAGCTTTTCTTAGGGTACTGCATAAAAAAAAAATCATTTTAAAAAAAAGTTCCGTCCTTTCTCCTTTCTTTTTTGTCCATGGGCTGCCCTCCTTTCCTTCCCAAGAGCAATTCCAAATCCTAAGTGTCATGCTTACGAAGTAGCATAGGAAAGCTAGTTTATAGATAAAAGACTTGAGTACCTACAAAGAGGTGAGAAAAATCAATACAGCTATTAAACAAAAGCAAAAAGGGAAAAAAATATTGTGAATGTTTTGAGTTCCCAATAATGCAAAATTTTGAATCTAAATTATATAATTGTACTAAATGTTTAAAACCATTTTAAAAATTGAACAAAATAATACAAGATGTAACATAATTACATGTACTTATTCTCCCTGCAAGATATCCAGCCAATGTAATGTTTGCCTCTGTAATAAAGTTATTTAATGAAAAAAAAAATTAATTTATTGATTTTCCGGTGATGAATCGCATTGATCAACTAGTTGAAATTAATAGAATTTTCACCCTTACCATGCCCTTTTTTGAGGAATTTATACATTAAGTTCAAGACCAACAATTCCTTTCCTAAGTATGTAGTCAACAGGCATCATATTTGAAATGATAGGTAGTCTGGATGAACAATGAAATCATGTTGGGGACTAGAATAATAATTTTACACGTGAAGTGTGAAAAAAATGTATGGAATTCTGTGTTTGTTAACCCGTTCATTTCCTGCATTTATAATAGCAGATGTGTTATACAGGAGGGGAAGGCAGATACTGTAAACAGTAAGGGAGCAGTGGCTGATGCTAATGGCTGGAGTTCAAGCATTTGGTTCATTGTTGTGATAAGGACATAACGTAAATGTGTGTACGTACTGGAGGAGAGGGTTGTACACATCAAAACAAATGCAAGAAGGACTTATAAAGAGAGTCTGTAAATGAGTCTGGAGATTGGTGAGTGCAGCTAAATGACAACAGAAGTATTATGTTGGGGGAGTGCGTGCACTTAGGCAACATATTGTACATTGATGTGTATGTGTGTCATGTGTACAGAGGAGGCTTGTTGGTGCCTACTAATAAAACTATCAATGTACTATTAGGAGCTTCACATTCCTCCCACCATGTGTATTGTAGTGAAGCACTGTGCACTCCACCTTCAGTTGGCTACCACACCTACCAACTACTCTCCTACCATCATCACACCCTGCCAGTCACCTGTTGGTACCAACTACTCACATCTTCTCATTCCAGCCTTGAAACTTTTCCACTTTCAAATCACCTATGTGCTGTCATATCATAACTAACATGCAGTTCTGCAGTCAGCTACCCATCCAGAGGCTAAACACACAAGGTAATGCAAATACCACCTTTGATCATGCCCGTTGCTAAAGAGGTGGCAATAAGAGAGAACCCCAAATAAAAATATGGAACTTCTAGCAGCGTATTTCCTTGTTTTTTTCACAGTGTGTTATGTTACACATATCATACCAAATAACATCTGCTGCTTTGTGATAATTTATGTAAGCGCAGATCACAAGAAATGTTCAAATTGTTTGTAATGTGCATGAACACATCTAGTTTTTGACCTGTGATCTTTCACAAATATCCCAGACTGATTGTGAATGGTATCACAGGCTTGAAAAAATGTGTTGGTGTATTGCCTGTGCACTTACAATTGGAGAGGCATACACAAAACTCTCAAAGTGACTCACAAATTAAAGTTTAAAGGACTTATGTCAGGGGAACAAGGAGTCCACACAACTGGACCTGCATGACTAATCCAATAACCATAATGTGTTTCATCCAACAGTACTCGAACGAGATGGTTGAAGTATGCTGATCCACCATCATAAACCATGTTCTTGTGGTTACATCCAAAGGAACGTTATTCAGTAGTTAGGTAAATAATTGGTGAGGAACTCCGGGTACATGTCTGTTAAGCTTGTCTGCAACAAATATGATCCTACAAGGCAGTTTGTCACAATACCAGCATGCAAGTTAATTCTAAATTGTTATACACTGTTTGCAGTAAACTGAGCATTTTGAAAGCCCTGCTTAAGATCTGCTTACATGCACTTTGTGTATTTTTCCACCATATGTAAAATTTACATTGTAGTGGGCCTTAACACTTTATTTGTAAGTTAGTCAAGTAAAATTATGAAATTATTAGTTGACATATTTGTTATTTCATACACTTATATGTACTAAAAAAATCAGTTAGCAAAAGAAATAATTGTAGTATTCACAAATGTTTACCTAATACTTTTTATTTAGCATTTAGATAGGGCCTACTTAATCTCTGTTGTTAGTTACTTTACTGGGAACACACCAGTTAGTGTGCCAGTAAGAGGTAGTGATAGTTTTTAAGGTTGATTTCAGAAGTGCTCATTTTACAGTGAATAGGTTTTTTTAACGTCAGTGGCTGATTATGGCATGTAGATTCTCGTTTGCCTACAGACGATTGTTATGTAAGTTTTTGGGGCAATCCTTACCAAAAATAGTTTTGTCCATAAACAGAAGCATGGAAGCAAACGCTGGAGTGGCTGTTTGTCATATAAACCAATAGCAGAAAGTCATTGGTGCAAGATCACCAGGTGCAAGAAACTGCAACATGGGTCTCATAGGCCAGACTAGGGAAAGAAATGTGTTATTATGAATACTGATACATTCTGTCATTGTTTATGTTACACTAGGTAATTGTTCAATAAATATAATTTGAAAATACATATGTTAAAAAAAAGTTTCAAAATAGTGTGCAATGTGCTTGACAGATCACTTTTGTAATTCTGTTCATTTAAGAATGTTAAAGCAAACTGACTTATACATATCCAATTATAGGAAACAGCTACTCATTAGCACTAGAGGTGCAACCATCTAGCTAGGAAGGTAAATGAGAATGGTAATTGTGAAAGCTGTCCGTACTACATTGATTAGTTATACTCGACTGAAGGTTTAGAGTTGCAAAGATTGTCAGCAAGAAAGTAATGAGTAATTAAGCAGTACTGAACTGTCACCGTTATGCGGCTTATTGCAGTGTTGCAAAACCGAACAGAATTCTTCAAAATGGGCTACTGTACTGGGAAAATGGATAATGTTATTTTTTCTAACTGGCAATATGTATGCAGGTATAAATTGGAAATGCCACTGAGAACTCCAGAAGATTTGATGTACTTATTTTTTAAATAGTTCCAGTGTTCTGTAGATCTGACTTCAACAAACTACAATTATGGAAGACATAAAATACTAGAAACAGTTAATGACTTTCTTTAGTATTTCTTATTTGTATTACATGGTATGATCCACGAATGCAGATATTGTAACAGCTAGTTTAAAATTAAAAAGGTAAACTTTAAAACTATTCAGTTCAACCAAAATGTTAATTCAAATAGTTGCTCCAGCTAGCTTCTTATTTCTGTGGTTAGCTGTCACACAGTTATTACAAAATATTCTTACTCGTGAATATATCGGTTCAACATATGTATCACTTTAGTATTCTGAGTTAATGTAAAATTATATATCTTTAAAGGAAAATAATAATAATATTGGAATTCTGAAAGATCAGGAAATATTATAAGCAAATGACTTGGATAAAAAAAAGTATTGTAAAGTTTCTTTCTTTTTTAATAAAACAGTTAAATTTAAAAAAAATATTAACTGATTATAAATTAAATGCTCCTCTCATGAATATTTAAAATTGATCAAAATTACAAATTACAGCAAAATACAGTGTCAATAATAATGATGAAAATTCTGCATCAAACAATTCTAGCTTTCATCCATAAATTATCAGCAGTGGAGCCAACAACACTATTATAAGGAATACTTCAATAAAATTAGATCAATTTCGTCGCTGATCCAGTTTTAGTGATAATAATAATAAATGCGTAAGATGGGCGGACCCAGGGCGAGGCAACACCCTCCGAGTGAGGGTGACCCGTAGGTGACCGCCATCCCTGATCATGACATTAAATGAGACCCTAGGATAGAGTGGTGCTGGAATGTAAGGGCGTGGGAAATGGGAGTACCCAGAGAAAACCCATCGGCAAGCGGTATCATACAGCATGATTCCCACATGCGAAAATCCGGGAGCAAACCCGCTGGGGATCGAACCCGGATCTCCTAGGTGGGAGGCGAGTGCACTGTCCACTGCGGCACCGCTGCCCCAGTTTTAGTGATAATAAGGTTGCATAGGACTTATCTGATGCTGAAACTTCAGGGATGGCCAACAATTTGTACTCTCTCCGACTTGATGGAACCTCACGAAGCACATTGTCTGTGCTCTCGGGTGTGCGGGCTTTGAGCTCCGTCGTCAATCCGCTGCAGAATGATCCCAGTTGTACAGCAGCTCATCAGTTGACTCTGGAATCCTCGATGAGATGGGACTTACCGCCCTCAGGAATCTCTTTTTTACAATCTTGAATATCCTTAAATATTACGCAGAGCCGTCTTCCAAATATATCTGCAAACTACATTATCTTGCAAATTTCATGTATTTATAATTATCTTCTTCATAATTCAGATTTTATACAATGAAGTATCTCCTCAATATTCTTGCAGAACTTTCTTTAGATGATCCTCTTTCTTTTGTTATATATTTTATTCCAAACAAACTTTCTTTTTTAAAACAGTCACGTCATTCGCCCCTATAACCAGTGTTCATTAATCCTGCGAGCAAGGTGTATGCTCAGTCATAGACAAATACATTACCAAAACATTAAATCATCTCCAAGGAATATTATAATACTTTTAAAACCTATCTGAATATCATAAATTGACATAATACATAAAGAAAGAAAATATTCAAAAAAGTTAAATCATACCTTAAAACAGAGCAAATAAAAACCAGTTCTTACAGTATGGATGACCAATCTTCCTTAACACTTTTCATGGTACTTTTGGAAGGTTAGTAAAACCAAATATCTTTATTGTAATTTATGATTGCCTGGAATAAAATTATTATTGTAGAATATTTTGAAAAGAAATAAATGAATCTCATGAAAGAGAGATGAATTTCATGAAACACATATGAGAAAGAGTCTGGACTGGTGTGTAATTTTTTATGCATCAGAAACACAGTTGAAACTAAGAGAACTTCTTGAATTTAAGAAGGCTGAGACATTATGTGGAGTGGCAATTCTCAGCTAGTCTCAAGGAGGGACAGTTAAATTGTTGGCAGCTCAAATTAGTCTTCAAAGTTTGTATGAAAAATGGTTTTGAAGGAATTACATTTTTTTTAAATTAATTAATATTCGAAGATTAAATTTTTCCTAGCAACAAAATAGGAATATACCACATTAAATTAATTTTTCTTTTAGCTCATTTTATCTCTGCACAAACCATTTCAGGAGCAATGAGCTATGAAACAGCATGCTTTCAGGCCATCAGAAAATATACCAATGGTTAAGACAAAGGTTTTCCTCGGTGCTGCAGTTTCGAGTCGTACATTATGTAACATTTAAGGAAAGACTAGTCGTAAAGGATATTCATGGTTATGTGGTTCTTACGTTTGATGTTTAGGCTATGCTACGTCATGTTAAAGACAAACTGGTGTTGTCTCAGTTGCAATAAATTAAAAAAATAGTCATCAGTAATAATTTAATTTAATTTTTCTTGTTGTGATGCATATAATTTTGGAACTAACAAACATTAACGTAATGTTACATTTTCCTACAGGTATATTTTTTGGTGTATCAATATTCTGTTCATACATGTCCTGCAGATTCTTTTCACTATTTAAGAAATAGTATTATTTGTTCTAAAAATCGCTAATAAATTTCATTAAGGTGCAGCATAATGTTTTGTCAAGTTGCTGGTAAGAGAATCAGTCTGGTTAGTCTGCTAAATAAATACTTATTTATCATTCACAATATGATGGTTGTGTAAGAATCCAGTAGTAGTAGTGCATTGTTTTTTATTTATTTATTTGTTTATTTGCTTACTTAATAGATTCCATAGATCCTGTTTTTGAGCTTAGTAAGCTCCATGATGTAGTACATACAAAGACATACAAAAACAATAACAAGTTACGTAAAAATCATGACACACAAATACAAAACTCAGTAACAAAAATAAATAATCATATGTTCGTATCACTAATAAAACAGTACATAACAATAATTTTGTTTACATAAATAGTCATGACAAACAATGCAACACAAAAACAAGTTTCACATGAAACATGTAACATACAGAACACATTAAGATGACAAATATTCGTTTACATAGTTACAGGTTTGGCAATAAAAAACTCCTAAGTCTACTCTCTAACTTTGTACTATTACCCTCATATAAGAGCTTAATATCCTGTGGTACCTTGTTAAACATTAGCATTATAATAGGGGCAGCGGTGTACAGCGCACTCGCCTCCAAGGCGATCCCCGGCGGGTTCACTCCTGGATTTTCGCATGTGGGAATCGTGCTGGATGATGCCGCTTGCTGGCGGGTTTTCTCGGGATGCTCTCATTTCCCCCGCTCTTGCATTCCAGCACCGCTTCATCCTAGGGTCTCATTTCATGTCATGTTCAGGGTACCTACGGGTCCCAGCTGGAAAGCCCATCACTCGGAGGGTGTTGCCTCGCCTTGGGTTCACCTCCCATACACATTTATTATCATTACTATTATTATTATTATTATTATTATTATTATTATTATTATACATTCTTTTTTGATACACTGTTAGAGCATTTGTTGTATAGTGCAAATTATTTTTATATCTTGTAATGTGCTGGTACATTATGTATTTTGCATATAACTAGGCCAGTTTTGTTTAACAAATACTGGAACTGAATAAATATACAAGCATGGTAATGTAAGTATACCATTAGCAATTGTTACACTTCGGGGATTAGCATACAGATTCGTAACCAAATGGAGGGTGTAGCAATACACGAATAACAAGCTCTGAATTACTCTACAAAATTGACCCAGAGCTTTATTAACTATGGCCACCTTCCGACTCCATTATCAGATCAGCTCAGTGGTACCTTCACATTGTATTGTCTTTGGAACTACACATGTATGCAAAACATCAGCTCAATTGGACAACGGGAAGTGGTTTAAAATTGACTTGCAATTTCACCCAAGCGTACAAACAAACAAATAAACTTACTAGTTTTTTTTAACAAGGCCAGCTAAATAAAAGCTTGTAAAAAGGAGCTCCGGGGCATATTACCTTGCACTTAATTTGTGGTACCTTCTGCTGCGCTCTGTTGGAGAATTTGGTACCTCATGCACGAAAAGATTTAGCACGTGTTTTTGTCACATGTTACCGTAACTTCGTCGCCGCAATGTAAGCTGTCGCCATGACTTTGTCGACATATATATAATTAAAACTTCTTTGGCGGTTCAATAATACCTAGATAGTTGGGCTAACTAATTCATACATAACACTTGTGTCTGTTTTAATTACTTATTTATGCCTGTTCATTTTTTATTTGAGTGTACGTGCCGCGTGTAAGTGCTTGCCATATAAGTTGTGTGTATATGCTGGCCGGATTGAAATGCATGTTTTGGTTTGCAGCTGTGAGGCGATATTTTGTGTTCTTTTGAAACTGATCATGGTTCATTTTTGCTTTCGCACTTGAATTTAATGTTAATTAACTTTCGTGTAATGTGTTGCTGTGCAATGTATAATGGCTGATGCGCACCACGCTTCTTGTGCGACGTCTGTAAAGATGGGTGTGTAGGGTCTGGTTGGGTTGTGGTGAGGAGTGTTTCAATGCATAAACCACATTTTAGACCTAACTTCCCTACCTGTCTCAGTGGCCGGGTGGTTTAAGGCACCCACTATATTGGCGACCCAAGTTCAAGCAGTTTGATTTTGCCATACTCAAGATGATATTTTGAGCTCTGGTCAACTCTAGAATCAAATCAATTTTTCCATTTTTTTTGGGATAGTTCTTGAATTTTTGTGACTGTGTGGATTGAGGTGAGGGATGAGTAGTTGGTTATATTGATGGGGTTAATGCGAAGTTAAAGTTTTATGTTTCACAATTTTTAGAATTTTTTTTTTTTTTTTCAATTGTTTTGAGTTTATCATATTTCTATGGGGGTTGTTGGGGCAAGGGGGTGAGGTGAGGGTGGTGGGTTTGAGCGATGGGTAGATTAGAGTAGGATAACGTTATATGTTCTTCGATTTTGTAGATTTTTCAATTTTGTACGATTTTTTATAATGATTTGTAGGAGGGGGGTGATGGGAAAGGGGTGAGGTGAGCTTGGCTAGGGTAGAGGTGAGGGGGCCATGTCCGCTGACCTTAAGTGAGCTCCCCCTCCCCCCAAATTGGGCCAATGATTTTAAAGTTGGCTTTGGGGCTTGTTTTCACAATTTGGGGACATTGCTCTTTTTTTTTATAAGAAAAATTGGGAAATTTTATCGTAAAAAAGGAAATTCCGAGAGAATTTTGAGGGAAAACTGGAAAATTTGTGACTTCATCCAAGATGGCGGATGTCTCCTAGCTTCTGATGAGGCCTATAATGCATGTCTCAGAAGGAACATTTGTATACTACTTTTATTGAACAATTCCTTTCCATGCCCACTGATATTCCCCATGTGGAAATATGATTGTAATTACACATATGCTTAAAAAGGCAGTGCTTTTCTTATTAAGGGCTTTGCCTAGCAAACATGCGGCCACAGAGTTTAGAGTGGGGAATCAATGTTAAAAAAATTCCTTCTCAGCACTACAGTTTAAAGAAATCTGTTTCAAATAGAAACAAATTATATGTTATTCAATGCAACTTTCCCAGAGAATACTGCCTCATTAAAGATTTTTCAAAACTTTCTATTTATCCATGATGTTTTTTTAAGTGTATATTTTTATGTTAAATTTAAAAAATATAAAATGAAAGATAAAAATAGCAAGGATTTATTAACATGCGAGTATTCCTTAAGAAATGCCACGTTTTTGTTTGAAACAACTATCTTTAAAATTGATGCATTGAGAAGGTCTTTAATACTGTTTTGTGATTTTCCTTTTGAACTGCGTGGCTGCAGGCTTCTTATAGTCTGTCTATTCGTGGTTTCTTCACCCGTTCTGTATCAAGTTTATGGAAAATCTTCCCTTGTATGACGTGTTTAGTAGTTTTCTAAATATGTTGTGTGTCATAAGCGTTTTATTCTTCTGTTATATAAAAAATACCATAGTTGTTTTGATTGAACTGATCTTTTACTTATATGTTATACTAACTTTTACCCGCTGCTTCGCGCACGGTCCCACTATTGGGTGCTCTAGCCACTGGGCTATTGCTGCCCTCTTGGGTTCTCTACTCACTGATCTGCTGCGGCCCCACTATTTGGTTCTCTACCCACTGAGCTACTGTGGCCCCACTATTGTGTTCTCTACCCACTGAGCTACTGCAGCCCCAATAAGGGGTTCTCTACCTACTGAGCTACTGCAGCCCCAATAAGGGGTTCTCTACCCACTGAGCTACTGCGGCCCCACTATCGGGTTCTCTAACCACTGAGCTACTGCAGCCTCATTATCGGGTTCTTTAGCCACTGGGCTACTGCGGCCCTATTGGGTTCTCTACCCACTGATCTGCTGCGGCCCCACTATTGTGTTCTCTACCCACTGAGCTACTGCGGCCCCACTATTGTGTTCTCTACCCACTGAGCTACTGTGGACCCTACTATAGGTTTCTCTACCCACTGAGCTACTGCAGCCCCGATAAGGGGTTCTCTACCCACTGAGCTACTGCGGCCCCACTATCGGGTTCTCTAACCACTAAGCTACTGTGGCCTCATTATTGGGTTATTTAGCCACTGGGCTACTGCGGCCCTATTGGGTTCTCTAGCCACCGAGCTACTGCGGCCCTATTGGGTTCTCTACCCACTGATCAGCTGATCCTTCTTGGGAAGGAATGTAAGAGCCCATATACAAAAAAGAAAGGAGAAGTGAAGGATTTTTTTACAATGCTTTTTTATGCAGTAAACCTGAGAAAAGTTTAATGCACTACCTATGTACATCCCTAATCATAATTTTTGGAACCTTTTGAGGTATCTTCCCGGGATAAAAAGTAGCCTATGTCACTCTCTGGACCTCCGACTATCTCTGTTCAAAAAACCACGTCGATCCGTTGCTACATTTTGACGTGAAAGGACAAACAAATAAACACACTTTTGCATTTATATAGTAGTAAGGATTAATACTATAGTATTTCATGTGTAATTAATATCAATATAGCAGGGAGAAAATTGGTGTGGTGGTAATGCCTAGTAAGAAATAGTTCTAATGCAAAATATTACTAAACGGAGTGCGCACGAATGCGGTGCGTAGTCCCTTTGGTGTAATTTTCTAGACTCGGTTAAGCTTTGTTTGCTTGAGGCGGAAGAATATCCTGGGCGTAGAACATAAGCAGGGCTTTAGAAAAGTCGGAAGTGACCGTGAATCGAGTATAGGCAGTCCCTTTAAGGGTATTATATACCTGCGCGTCCAAGGTCAAAAAGCGAGGGAGCGATACGGGCGACAGTAACATGCACGCCTAGTGCCTCATCGCTCCTACGCGAAAGGCGTACAGTGTTTCCGTCGTATACGCTGTGCTGTGCAAATTAGATTTGTAACAGTGGGGTTTTATTACACGCGATGAAAACTACAGATTAAACTACGTCTGTACCGTTGTACTTTTCTCTTGCTGCTTAAGGAAACTGATACGCTAAATATGGCAAAAGTAAAACAATAGGGACATAGACAATAGTTTTTTTATACTTTCTGTTATAAAGTCGTATTTCGATGATTTTTATTTACAGAGATACGTGTTTGCGCGCAAAGGACGATTTCACAGAAAATATCCCCGTACATAATCCCCTTAATACGGAGGATACTAGCGCAGGATAGAATACAGACACCAAGATGATTGGTTAGGCAGACATATTTACAGACCTGTCGCGCCCGGGACGCAATCGAATCAGAAATATTTTCTATTCGTAACTCTTGTCGCGTCAGCGATTTTTGCCACGCTGATGTCAAAAATCTCAATGCTGATTAGCTGGAAAACAATTTTATTCGTGTCGCGTCCATCGTATCGCGTCCTCCGGTTAGTCCTCCGGCGTAAAAGCAGGAACGTAAAAAAAAAATCAAACATTTTTGCACAAGCCAAACTAAAAATTTGTATCTATTTCTATTACTGTCCTAGATTCGAGCTACAGTTGCCTGACGAAAATAAATGCACATCTCATTTGATATTTCGAATATAGTTTATTCGTGATTTCTTGACACTTTTTACCGAGCGAGGTGGAGCAGTGGTAACTCACTGGACTCGCGTTCGGGAGGACCCGGGTTCGATTCCCGGTATGGCCATCCTGATTTCGGTTTTCCATGGTTTCCCGAAATCACTCCAGGCGAATGCTGGGATGTGTCCCTAACAAAGGCCATGGCCGATTCCTTCCCAATCCCTCTTCCCTGTGCAACTTGCACTGTTTCTAATGTTCTCGCTGTGGACGAGACGTTAAGCCCACTTACCTACCTACCTTGACACTTTTTGAATTAAGCCTTTGAAACAACAGCCCATGATGTGGTTGTTCACTAAATGTGTCGTGTATCACAAGCATTTTATACTGTGTTAACATAAAATTACGATATTTTTTACGTATACTTTATATATATAAATTATATCACATGTAATTAGTATAAATAAAACAAGGATAATATAGGCGTGTTGGTAATGTTTAGTATACGTTATTCTCGGTAAAGTGAGCAGTTAAGCCCTCTCATTTGGAATAATGGTCGATAAATATATTTTATTTTAGTCATAGACGTTAATTTCCGAGTGTGGTGGAATATATATTTTAGAAATGTGGTTAAAGGATAAAATATGGCTGAAAGTAAAAAAGTAACTAGGGTCTCAAAAGTGCTCACTTTACCGTGAACAGTCTATAGGAAATAGTTATTTTGCTAACTATTATAACAATGAGTGAGCACGAATGCGGTGCATTGACTCTTATGTAATTTTCTAGTCTTAGTTAAGCTTTGTTTGCTCGAGGCGGAAGAATATCCCGGAAGTAGAACATCATGGCTTCAGGAGAGTTGTAGGTAAACATGACTGCACTTTAGTTTAAATGTGTTTATTTTTTATTTGCAACTCGAGGCATGTGGCGAGAGCATGTGTGTGTGGTATGGAGACACTTGTTTTCCTGCACGCCGTTCCTTCGGGAATACTACTTGGGGGGGGGGGGGGAAGTGGAAGTCATGCCACCCCCTCCCCCTCTAGTTCCCAGAAGGGTAACCAGACAGGAAGCACAGCTGTGTCGCGATCCTCGTGACGAGGCTGATCACTCCGGATGTAGGAAGAGAGCTGAGTGTATTCTCCCGTCGCAAGCAGCTAACTTGTGTCACGGGTCCACACGGTAAAATTCACGGTAAAATGAGCACTTTTGAAAGCCCTGCTTAGGATCTACTTGTATACACGTTGTATATTATTCCGCCTTATGCAAAATTAACGTCGCCACGCCCTCATAACTTTATCCGTGCATCGGTCAAGTGAAACTGCGAAATTATTAGAAAAGTAAATATTTTTTTAATCTGTTCATTTTTACACTTCGACGTTAAGATATGAAACTACTTTCCATTCACCGTTACCAATTCCATTCGGTGCGCTCGTTAGAATAACACGCAGGCAGGGGCAGTGATATTTTTCTAAGGTTGATTTCTCAAGTCCTCACTTTACCGTGAATAGACTATAACACGGAAACCATCCAATCACGAAAGTGGATCTGGGCTAAAGTGTTATTAATTACAACTGGTCGCGAACTCTCGTAGCGAAATTCGGGAGTTCCTCCGTCTTGGGTCGGTGGGAATGGGTACATAACTGACACGCACTCAGTTCGTATAGATTACATGATATTAGGGAAAAAAATCGAGTTTTAAAAAGGCACAGCAAATTAAAATAAATAAATAAATAGTTGGGATGTACGACGAACTGTATAACATTTTAAAATTTACATAATATTTTCACAGAAACTTCGAAATGCTAGTAACACGAGTAGGTAGAGGCTGTACGAGGTTAACTGAGCACTTTTGAAATCAACCTTTGAAATCTCTGCTCCCAACTGCACGTATTTCAGCAGACACGCTGGCAGGCACTGGACGCTCACTGATGTTGGTAATAACGGGTGGGATGTAGTTCCACGACTTACCTTTGAATTAAGAGTGTTAGGTAAATATTTGCGAATACCGAAATTAATCCTTTTTTAAATGCATATTAGGGATTAGGAAATTTGTAAAAAAAAAAAAATTCTAATAATTTTACAAACTCGCTTTACTGACGCATGACCAAAGTGGTCAGGCACATGTCAGTATTACTTTTACGTATTGCATAACAACACACAATGTGCACCCAAGTGTAGGCTGTTTACGGCAATATGAGCACTGTTGAAAAGCCCTCTCATTTGGAATTATGATCAATAAATATATTTTTATTTTAGCCTTAGACGTTAACTTCCGAGTGCGGCGGAGTATACAGACTGTTTTTATTGCTTGCATGGCAATATTTATTTGAAAAGGTGGTTAGAGGATAAAAAATGACTGAAAGAAAAAAGCAACTAGGGCCTCAAAAGTGTTCACTTTACCGTGAACAGCGTATAGAGTTTAAGTAAGGTTTTCAAAAGTGCTCAGTTTATCGTGAACAGCCTTTAATGACATTTTACGGAGTGAGGTTTTACACGACGTTCCAACATTTGTAGATGTTATGGATAGCAGAAAAATCAACGGAAATTCAGATGAATACAAAATTTTAAAATGTAAAATTTTTGCCCTTAAAACGAAATATGACTGTAAGATGTCCGGCCTAGTTACACTGAAATGAATGTGTCGTCGGGTACACACAGAAAACTGGAAGCACTTGGCAGTAGTGATTAACAAGAACATAAACGCTTGCGTAATGTATCCATCTGGTTTTTTGTTCATGTCTATAAATTGCAACGATGCCTTTTTTTACAGTAATCTTTTCTTCAGAGAGGATGTCGGAAAATGTAATTTTTATAATGAATGTGGATGTAGGTTTTTGTCACACCTAATTATTTTTCTACATGCTTAGTAAACTAGATTTACAGGAAATTAAATGTCTACGACAGCGCGTAATAGGGGAAAGCATGCTGAATTTGGTACGTAAGCTCGTGCGATTCCCCCTCTGCAAGATTTACAGAAAAATATATATGTATAAACTAAAGCCTACAGCTTTCGGCTTGGAGGCTCTTCGGTCTACGTATTTAGAAGGGATAATTTTATTTTAAAGTAAATATTTTTTTCTCCTCAGTTTTAGTTTTAATCAACGCAATATTCCTGGATATGCCTTGATCTGATTACTTTATTGCGAAATTGGCAGTAGTACATATAATATTGAATTGATAAGTTGTGAGGAACTCTTCGAACTGGAGTGCCATGTATGATACAAATCTGAAAAGGAAAAAGGGCAGTTCGACTTATAACCGTTTCTCGCGAAAGGATTTCTGGACCTCATGCACTCCAAAACACTAGAGCTCATTCGTGATGGCTGATTTTGACTGTCGCGCATTGCAGGTGTCTGTCCGCGAACTGTAGTCTCTCAGTGTCGGAGTTATCTAATTCTTATTGGCCCAGTCATGTAACGAACTGTCACCCGTCGAAGACACATGACCAGTAACCAAAGTAAAACTGCACCCGTCGAAGATACATGACCAGTAACCAAAGTAAGACTGCACCCGTCGAAGATACATGACCAGTAACCAAAGTAAGACTGCACCCGTCGAAGACACATGACCAGTAACCAAAGTAAGACTGCACCCGTCGAAGACACATGACCAGTAACCAAAGTAAAACTGCACGCACGCCATAGTAGATTGGAACGTAACCTTTGAATGAATCTTTCCGCGGAAAACAGGTGGCCATACTTATAATAATACATCTGGAAAGGTATCGGCCAATCTTGGCTGTGATTAAATGAAGCCAAGGACCATAACGGATAAGTAATAAACTGGAAGATTGGGGAAACAGGAGCACGCAGAGAAAACTCGCCTTCCATCGGCACATTACAAAGACTAGAAGACAGCGCGCTAACCTCGTAGGTAGTTGTAGTAGGCACAAATAATAACATGATAAATTACTAAAAGTATATACAATTTTACAAAAGTTCCCGTATATATATATATACATACATACATACATACATACATATACACACACACACATTCATAGCGAAGAGCACAAAACTAGGGTCGGTGAATTATGTGAAAGTCATCCGGAAACACAAATATTTATAGAGAAACATATGCACTTATTTACAAATATCAATGGAGCAGTGAAAGAGAACTCACAAACAATTCTGGCATGGGGAAAAAATGTAGAACAGCCAACTGTTAGTTTTCTGTGTCACATTTACTCCACATGCTGTCAGTCTGAATAAAGCACTGTATTGTAAAAGTGTATAACACTACACAGTTAAATTTGTTGTTTTTCAATTTTAACTTGAATGTTCTTAGTAATCTGTCTCATAGGGGTACACATTTATGAACCTATGCCTTTGGCGTGCTGCTGCATTTTAAATTAAAATTCACTTAAGCGAACGCAAACCAGAATTTTTATATTTTACTTCACATTTGCTTGGTTAAAATTGGGAATTTGTTTACTCTGCATATCATTCTTGGGTAAGATTTTAAATCTTTGTGGTTTTCGTAACGTCCGTTTGGCGCCCATGGTGGGAAGCAGTGGCGTGTGGTGAACTCTGGTAAAGTAAGCTGGTGCTTGCTTACTGCTGTACATTCTCGGTGGACGCAGCAGGAGCCAGTAACCACCGTGCAGTCTAGGGAAACTGAATACATTCCGACCACTCACAAGTGAGCAGGAAGGGACCCTTTACTAGTGACTACAGGGTTGTCAAAATTGACCTTGACCTACTTACGGGGGATTGTCCTCGAGACTTACTTATGGATGCACTGTTGACCTAGTGACCTACTTTTGAGAATTTGACCTCTTATTTCTTTTTTTTATCACACCGTAACCTGTATTTGCACATTCTGTTGCAGTCTTTGCACTTCCGGGCTGATTTCCGGTACGGGTTTCAAAACTCGACGAGTGCATTAATTTTATTTTTGGAAAATTTGGAATGTTTTTGGACTTAGGACTTCCAGGTTCGTTTCCCAGAAAGAATACTTAAGTTAATTTTGTACTACCGGGTTCGGTTCCTGGCAAAGGCATTTATTTTATTTGTGGAAATCTTTAAATTTTTTGTTTTTGGAGTTCTGGGTTCGATTCTGGGTGAAGTATTTATGTAATTTTTTAACTTGGAAAGTTTTGTTTTTGGAGTTCCTGGTTCTATTCCCGGGTGAAGTATTTATGTAAGTTTTTGGAGTTCCAGGTTCGATTCCCGGGTGGAGTATTTGTGTAAGTTTCGACTTGGGAATCTTCGGGAATTGCGCAATCACAAGTGAGACGCGCATACGATGACACACACAGAAGATAACGGTGTAATTAAGTTTTATTGGAGATCCTTGTAGCTGCTTATGTGACCGCTCATACGTTGGCAGAAAGCAGAGGTTGTTTTACAGATGTCGGTTTACAGATGTTGATGTTGGTAGAAATGCCTGGTAGTGACGATGGCAGTTGACTGATGACAGGCAGTGGTTGACAGCTGGTGATGGTTGACAGGCAGTGGTTGACAGCTGGTGATGGTTGACAGGCAGTGGTATTGTCGGTGCTAGAAGATAGCAGGTGTGGCTGTTGACAAGTTGGGGATTAATCACTCGAGTATTCTATGATACTCCCATGGTAATTTCGTCACGTCCAGACCGACATACTGTTTATCGTCATCACTCGACAATGCCACTTTGGTTACGCATTCGGTATAGATTTCATGATCACGCAAACGGATGTGATATTGGGTCCCCATACCCCGTGAATTTGGTTTAAGGCAAGTCGAATAATCCCTGTACTGGAAATATTACAGAACATTAGGCTTTACTTACTTTGCTTTATTCACACATTGCTCATTCATAACAATGTATGAATGAAGTTTAGGACATAGACCTACAAAGTGCGTGATGATCCGACCACCACATCCATCCTTCATAACTCCTGTAAAACCTTTATTTACCAACGAGAACTTTCGCAGATTATCTGGTGCATAGTTTGAAGTTTCAAATTGTGTATCTAAATCAGGGGAAATAGCTTTATGTACATCAGAACAATGAAGTTCGTATATTAAACTATCAGTGTTGCAATATGAGTTACAAAGCCTGCTGAGGAAGTTTCTGGATCATATAGTTATAGTGAAAGTCGTATAAATACAATTTAGAAAGGTCGAAAATGGCAACACCAATATACAAAGGCTTGTAGAATTTAACAGACACCTTTTCCATTACAATAAGTATCAAATTCTCATCGATGATTTGCCGTGTCTTGAATGTAGGTCGCCCGATCAATTCTGCCGCCCCGTAAATCATGTCATACGACATGTATGTCCCTTTTTCGACAGGTATTCTGCAATTTTTTGTCATAAACTAAATTGTTCATTAAGTTGAAAAACTATTTCTCGAATGTGTCTTCAGTCTGAGCACGTTTCTGTATATTGAAATTGATGTATGGAGCCATTCATGCCGCCTGTTCAAAGTGCAGCACGCGATGAACAGCATCGAGTTTGGCTCCATACTTCAAATAGTGCTTCAGTGTTTCCCAGTGAATAGTGTAATTTTTCCGCAGCATGATAGTTAAAAGCAATTTTTCAGTCGTGCTATTCGGAGGTATGCCAGACACTGGGGCAAGAGGCAAATCTGCTAGGGCATCGTGACACACTTTTGCAAAAGACAAATCAACTTCCGCAAAAAAAGTGTCTCTCCACCGTTATCCGTTTTGACAAAATGGCATGATGAAAACACGCTGGGTTCAACTCACTGAAAATTACCAATAGGGGTCTAGCATTTCACTGTGTGACTGTAGAGGCTGTTAATGTCGAAATAACAAATATATTTATCTGCCACCGCAGGGTTGTACTTCTCACCCATGTAAACATTGTTATTTTCCGTGTACCTTTTCGAAACCAGGATAATACCACACCTGACCTCGCCTTCAATGAAAAGGCAATCACATATCCACACATAAATACTGCATTGCATACTGCATTGCCCAACTTGGATAAGTAGAAACTGCAAGCGCACACATTGCTTAACCATACTTTGAAGTTCCACATTCCACAAGGCGAAACTAGATGTTTGTTTTGACTGAGGAATTCTGTCACATGCTGCAAATTATCGCACATCTCTGTCCAGACGAAAGGTTCAGCGCATCACACTGACGTAATTTGTAGTTTATTAATTTATAACCTGGATATTTTATTGCTTCTCCACCGAGCATCAAACCTTAATAAATTTATAGAGGGTGTGGCAATATGCTATCTGGACGCAAATCACACAAACACTGCTGTAACCATCACAAACATCCAGTTCTCTGTGTGTATAAGACTGAGTAATTATTGCAAAGTACCGATGCTCTTCCCCGTCGCAGAGCTGGATTTCCAATGGACTAGTTTCGTTCACCCAGAACAAGAATTTACTGTATCCTGGCATTACATTCTCATACTCGACTGACGGGTTGAATCTCTCCACCGCAACTGAAGTAATCTCACAGTTCACAGCCTTATTTATACTGCAATATTTCCCCTTCCACTCTGCAATAACCACTGATATATAATTTTTGCATTTTCAAGTGCTGCCTTGCTCCAGTCCGCCACTAGCGACCATTTATACATTAATTGCGAATTTTCTACCGTGGAAATGAGCTGACTTTTATATCCAAACCTTTCACGTAATATTTTGAAAGAGAGACTGTTGTAGTCTTTTTGGATATCGATTATTTTTTCCATTCCAGACACTCGCTAAAATACTTTGATTTTCGTCACACACATATACGTTCTCATCTTTAAAGTAGTGGTGCATATTTCCTGTATATATTCATACTCTACGCTTCCGCCATGCCATAGTAACCCATGGTGATTTTTTGTGACGCAGGTGTTTGTCCATTTATATTTCAAACTTATATATCTTCAGTCAAAGGGTGGTTTTAAGCTGAGTACGATGGTAATGTTATTTAAATCTGTAAAGCCCACTTCTTTAATGATAAACTTGTATGGGGCTTGGAAACCTTGTATTTTACAAAACATCTTCACTCAATCATGGTTCGTTGTTTACTGGTTCACATAAATACTTTAACCAACTTATCTCGGACATTATAGGAAACTAACCTGTCATGTAAGATTAATGTGTAGGCTTGAGTGTTTGGTGGAGTGGGTGTGTTTGCGAATATTTCAATTTGCAAGTCGATGACATTATTGCTAATGCTGTCATTTTGCTTACGAGTATCAAATAGAAATAAAATCACTATTCCTAAATCATTCTGGCTCTAAGATTGGTACACTGTCTTAGTCGTAGTATGTTTCCTGGAACTCTTTAAACATATTGTAGTAGATAAGGAATAAAATAATTTTATGTTCTTTATATTGCCATGGTTGAACAATGATCTGTCTGCCCTTAGATTATTTTGACAGTTAGTTTGGAAATAGATAATTACTTGTCTAAGTTTTTCATTTGGGAAGTTGGATTTCACATTCCACATGGTTTTCTTGCTTGCTAGCACAATTTTCGTGCTTGCTGGAAGTGAAGGACATGTCACCAAACTCCAAGATATGAATACAAGGTTTAGATTTTTGCTTTTTTCAATATACTTTAGAAGTTTTACATACTCACGAGTGTTAATTTCTATATGTGGCATTAGCCATTCTACACTGCTAAGTTCAGAAGTTACATCTTATTGATTGACCACATTGCATATAGTATTCAGGTGCATATTACTAAACAGAATAACTAACTCCTGTTTGGCATTTACTATCACATGTCTGTAGTCTTCAGCAAACCCAAGACCATACTCAAAGGTAATACAACTTCATATTTCCCACCGGGGTTGATTTGTAGTTTGTAATTGTCGGCGTTGTTCCATCCAGCCATAACCCCTGTATAAAGATTGCTTACAGTTTGTGAGATGTCGTTTTTTATTGTGGAAGTAATGCCTACATCTCGTGTTTGGTCAGTTTGAACATCATTAAGCAGATATGAGACTCTGTCTATTAGGTGAAGTATACAGTTCCTCACTATTCCTGTGGTTATTGGATTCATGCCATCAGCCATCTTTGTACATTTTCCTCTGAAGGGTAGAGTTGATTTCGACAGCAATGTAAAAATATCATGGCTTTTAATTGGAATACATATTTCTGATGGCAATGTATAAGGTCCGGATCGGAATGGTTCTTAAACATATATTTCCGTGTTCGTGATGGCGTCCTCATAGGTGACGGGGTGATGGGTTGCTCGACATTAAGCATGTCCGTCATGGTTGACTATATCCTAGCCTTTTTGGAAACAATTCGTTACCACTTTTTAATCGCATGATTAGACTTTATAAAACTTTCCATATCTTCGAACGTATATGATCCAATCAGTATAGTTGTTTTATGTTTCTCATTGCCTTTAATTAATGTGAACGATTGATTATGTGTTTCCATGTTGGAAATACTGTCATATGTTACAAACTCAAACTAATTTGCCACTCGCCATCTAAACTTAATGGTGGGAAATAAACTGATCGCAGCTGTAACGAGTTTCCACTTACAATCAATGTAATTTACAATTCTTTACTGACGAGTTTTTACTACTGCTCATATGTGTACTTGGGTATCTTATTTATATGCAGGAACCTTAAACATAAATGGCTGCAATTGTGTGTGTTTGGTTTTTGTTCACTGTCGTAAGTGTACTTGATGTGTGTTCATTGTAAGTAGTTAGGTATATCTAATGGAGGTCTTAAATCACAAAAACTGTAATAGTACATTGCTTGGTTTCCTATTTTGATTAGTGCAACCCAATGCTTTCCTTGATTTCTTTTCGAATGTAAGTTAATTTATCATATATTTCTTAATGTTTGCTTTTCGAGGCAAACCATATCCAATGGAATTTCCACGGAAATATGGGATCTTAAGTATCTTTGCCAATAGAATAATATCTTTATTAGTAAGTGCACACTTCAGGAGTTTGTTTAAGACTTTCAGCATTTCTTGTTGCATTTGGAGTTTTTCGTCCACTTCCAAGTATATGACTTGAGGTACATTCCTTTTCCACTCGATTTAACTGCAATACTCAATGCCGGTACTCTGCCAAGTAGACTGCCAAGAGCCATTAGAGCTGGAGATAGGAACGCAACAAGCATGCCACGTATTTTCTTTGTAACTTTACATTTTTGTTTGCATTTTGGCCTACTAACTCACATACCTCTTTTTCCTTTTGTTCTCATAATTTTATCAATGACCCATGCATTTATTTTTTCACCTTTGAATGCAGATAGATCCTTTTGTCTGTTTTCAGCTGTGTCTGCTAAAACTGTGTCTGCTAGATGTCTTTGTTCCAAGTTGTTTTGAGTATACACCAGGTTGTGTCACTTACAGACCATTTCCATAGAGTTAATGCCTTTTTCGTTTCGAGCCAACCTTTTTTCAAGTTTTGTCCCTGGTCCGCAGAACTTGTAGCCAGGAATGTGCAGCTCAAATGGCAGTTTATTAATCAGAGTGTTTAAGGTGCCACTATCTATCTTGATGCATTTCGTACAGGCCATCATTTACAACTGAATGCGAAGCTACATGTGCGTGTGTGTGTGTGCGCGCGCGCGCGTGTGTGTGTGGTTCATTTTGCTTTAAGTGTGTATGTTACACCTTGTGTAATATAAGTTATAAAACAGAACATGGAACTTCCAGTGATTGCACCAAAGTACAAAACCATAGTTAAACAGAAACAGCATTCCAACATTCAGTGCATTATAAGTGGGCCATCGAGTTGTGGAAAGACCTGTGTTATTATTTATTTGTTGGAACATCCGAATGGACTAAAGTTGGAAAATGTATATTTATTTTTCAAGACTTCAGACAAGTGTGTTTACCAACTATTTTACTGTCAATTGATGAAATTAAGTTTTTCCCATTTAGTAGTAAAGAACATATAAGTCCTGACGAACCATTAGTCAAGTCTGTCTATATATTTGACAATGTTTGGAATGAGACACAGGGTGAAATCCAAAAGTATTTTAGTTTTTGTTGACATTCGAACATGGACTGTTTTATCTATCACGGAGTTATACCCGAATACTGAACCACAACTTGCATGACAATACAAATATTATTATTGTTTTCTGTATGGACAATGGAAATCTACAACACATTAACGGACATGTTTTGGGTGACATTACATTTACAAAGTTTAAAGAAATGTTTCTTTTGTTGGAAATAAAAGTACGGTTTTTTTCATGGTTATTCCGGAACCATGCCTATATAAGGGAAGGTATCACTCTGGAATAGACAGTTTTTATACTACGTGGTGAAAAATAGTGAGTATTTCAAAGTTTGGACATAGCGGAATATGGCGTTCACATTGCGTTACTTGTTTGAATCGAAGTCGCGATGAAACTGTGATGTCAACAGGCATATATTATGCAATGTTGATGCGCCAACACAAGATTCCAACATGACAAACAAGCAATTTGTAGATAACTTACACAACATTACATTAGATATTTTCAAGTCTCAGGCAGGTGACATCAATATAAGTTGATAAAATTACTTGAAAGGAACAAACATGTTTACAAGCATATTAGTATATTTTCAGAAATTCTAGCAAATATACTGGAGGCAATGCAAAAGCGTGAAAGTATAATACACAGATGTCTAGTTAAGTTAACAAGTGGCTTTAATGATACTATAAAAACAGTTATTTCATTGCAACTTACACCGAGATTTGAAGAGTTGTCACAGTATATAAGTGTTGACCTTATTAATAAGTCATCAGGTTAAGTTACACATGCTGAACTACAAAAGTAAAGTGAATATTTGAAGTCAAGTCTGATAATCGTACTTAACAATTTGCGAACTCTAATTGAAAGTATATTAGATAGTCTTTCAAGTAAAGGTTGATAAAATTCAGTAGTCTAAATAGTGTTCCAATCATTAGACTTACTGCTCCAACCACTTGACCTCCTGCTAGAAAACCAAGTCGATATATATATACATATATATATATATACGGAACTATTTGAGAAGTATCCTGGCAGTTATTCCGACACTGACTTTGGCAGATTCAAAGAGTTGGTATTACAAACAAATGTAAATAAGCATCTAGAAGCTGTTGACGACCATCTCAAGTTACCATTACTGAGTGATATAGTAGGCAGTGGACTTTTCAAAGATGAAGACAGTGGCCATAATATCCCTGTATATTGGGACAATCCCAACGAAATGTGCGAATATCTGAAGTTGCTTTTAGCATCAAGGCAGGCAGGGACCACCTCACATACTAATGAAATATTGTCCATTCTCAAAGAGCTAATAGAAGCTGGATATATACACGTAATGAAGTTCCGTAAGATAGCAGAGGAAGTGCATGCAGCTGCACGGGTTTTGATACCCATGAAGGAAAGTAATAAGTATAGGAATAAATGACTTGTTTGAAGCTGATTTTTGTGATATAAGTTTAATTGCAAAATATAATAATGGGCCACTACATTCTGTCATCGATGTATTTTCCAAGTATTGTTATGTTGTGCCATTACGGACCAAGCCTGGTAAGGAGATTGCTCATGCTTTGCGAAGTGTGTTGGAAGAACAATCGCCTAAACATATCCACATAGATGGAGGAACAGAGTTCTTTAATTCACAATTCAAACAGTTTATGAGTGATTTTGGCATAAATTATGTCGTCACACACTCAAATATTAAAGCTAGTGTTGCGGAATGTTTTAACAAGAGTTTAAAACTGCTTATTTGTAAATATTTTACTTATGGTACATACTGTTGGGTAGAATACTCTCTCAGATCTTAAAGTTCTACAATGGTAGATTTCACATAATGATCAAGATGGCACCTGTTACTGTGTAGTATGGTACCTTATTGCCATATAATAACTTGAAAGTGTACAATTAACACGAACCTAGGTTCAAAATCTAAGATTTTGTATGCATCTTGAAAGTTAAGCATATATTTTGGAAAAGAAATTTACTGTTTACTGGAGTTAAGAGATTTTTAAAGTTATTTCTATTAAAGACAGTTTCCCAAGAGTCGACTATTTGGAAAGTTTCACAGACGAAATTATACATGTCATCTTTTATGAATTTGTATTAAGAAAGGTAGCTTCTTCAGATGAATATTTGATCGAGAAAATAATCAGAAAAGGCAAGCATAAATCTCTGGCGCACTGGTTTGGATCACTAAGGTGGAAGATAGCTGGGAGCCGAACACGGAAATTAAACAATAATGTCTGGAGAACCTGTTAGCAGGGGACATGGCACCAAGGAGATGGTTCCGGGTTCGTTGACAAGACAGGAATAAAGCATGAACTGTGCGCGCTTGAAATATCCTATGAACACTGTGTGAGAACAACAACCTACGAGTGAATTGTGAAAGTGTGATTACAAAGCAACAGAAAAGTGCGTCGAACGTTTCCAAGTGACATAGCATGTCGGGTGTTGAACAATGATCGCTTGGTGTGAGAGTCTCGCCTAAAGCGCAGCGTGTTATGTGTCGGGCGAGCACTGGGACAATGCGAAGCTGCACCAGGAGATTGCTAATGCATCACAGGTAGCGAGCTTGCTCTCTGACCCTCGTTAGCTCTTTCACGCCATGTGGAATGCATTAACAGCCGTGTCTAGCTCTCAAGCCATTCACGTCTGCAAGACATGAACTCCAGATTTCTTAAACTTTTAATTTAATGAGAACAATAATATAATTTTATTACTTGTCTTATTGTGTGTTGTTTTCTTTAAAAAATTACTGAAGTGTACATTCACTTCCAAAATTCGCATTTTTGATCAATATTTCTTATAATTTAGTTTTGCTTACTCTCGTAATTTTCTTATTTTCCTGTATGGAAGCCAACACAGCCTTTGCGTTAAATTTAAGGGAAACCAGTGCTTCAAGGATATTACGTATGTCGTTTATATACTCGCGAAAACATTTAATTTCACTAACTTTTACTTTGTTTTCACATTCGCAAATGCAGATAAGCCCTTCACAAATTAATTTCAAACTGTAGCAAACTTTGCCATGTTTAAAAGGTAATATTGGAGGCTGAATAGAATTTGAATTTATACAATCTTCAAGCAACTTGCGACACCCTTATCCCAAGGATGTGGCAAAGGGGCATAACACTGCCCAAAATTCAAGCAAGAACAACTATGTATTTGAAAACTTTCTCTATGCAAACTTCAAAGGAGTGTAAACCTGCAAACTGGTCCTGCATAATCTACAATTACTGAAAGAAGGAAAAAGAACATTTGACTTGGATCATTCATTTACTTCGTTCAAAATATATGGTAAACATTGTTCACAATACCAATATACAAAAATACAAAAGCTTGTAAAATATTTTTTTGTATTGCAATCTCATATTTCAGTATCACAACCAGTGGGCAACTTTAAGCTAAAAGAACCCGACTAAAACCACCTTTCATAAATTCAGGTATATGTGCACCACGATGCATTGCAACTTTGCTATCTCTGAAAATTACATTATTATTCCAAAATTACAATAGGAAAAACATATATTCATATGTGCCACTACATGTGACATAATTTTAGTATTCTCCAATTTAATGTGCACTAACTTTAAATTTGATGAAAAGTCAATGTATTTTTATGTGTCCGCCACCGCATATGACAATTTTGAAAAATAATCTTAAAAGTATTCTAAGTGTCCCACTTGGACAAAAGTGATAATCATATTTTTCATACAAGTACACATGACATGTGGCTAATTGTAATAGCATAAATCTTTACCAAAGTCCAAATATACATGCGAATTAGGGTTCATTGCAACTCATTTCTTTATAATACGCCATCCAACCCATAGGCAAAAGATACTTTCATAAAATTTAGTGGCGTATAAATAGAAATACATTAAAATATCATTTTCTCCTAAGTAACTTGACATTAATTTAGCAAGTCCATAATGGACACAATTGAACCATAAAATGGTCAAAACTGGACCCAATCTAAAGCCACTTGGGAAAAACCATTTATCCTTTGCATGATTATTTTCGACAAATGCTAAAAATTAACAATTTTTTTTATGTGCCAATTTATAGGCACTACATAAATTTTCAAGATATTGAGCCATGATCTAAAGTGCCTACAATTATTAGGAATATATTTTATTTTTCCGGCTGGTTGGGCCATGACTCTATTTAATTACAACTTTACTGGTGCGAATACTTAGCTTAGGTCTGAGACCCCAGGCTGTCCATGTCTGGTCTGCCGAGGCCGTCTCCCACTTATTTGTACAATAAATCTTACAGTAACCCCTAGCAGGGTACTGCTAATTCCTTGTCCAATCAGGATCTGTGGGCGGTTCCACCAGTTTTTAATTTTTGAAACACAACTGTCACTTAGCAGGAATGGCGCTGCGTGGTGCATGCCCTGTGCTTGCAACCTACAGTTCCGCGATGACAGCGCCACACGGCGGCACCTGTGCGAAACACTAGAGTTACTCATTTTCAGAGTCAGGCAGTCCACGATGCACGAAGGATGTGTGTTATCTGTGCTCTGTGATTAGCCATGTTGTGTTTTCCTGCAGTCAACAAGAAACGTTTCTACACAGAATCAACAATGGACATGGAATATAGGTTTGTCGTATTATAATTTCAGGTAATGTGTTTTTTCTTGTATACACAAAGAGTGTTTCCTCGTACTCTCGTATACGTTTCTTATCACAAACGTTACAACCAGTAAACATTTTGCAGTCTTAATGTAGACGTCGTGGTCAAACAGGTACATGATGTTGGGGGGGTGGGGATGAAGGTGAATTTTGCAGTAAATTGAGACAGGTGTCTCAAACTTAAAACATTTCAGGCTCAGTTTTAAAAAAGTCATATTACAATATTTGCTATTAAATGGGAAATCAACTGTTCTAGTACACAAAGCTTGCACCTAGCGAATTACCTTCTGTCAACAAAGTCGGAGTTGTGTTTGTCTCATTGTTGTAGACCTCAGCCAGTGGTCAGTGAGAGGGCAAGTGAGACGTTCGCTTTCAAAGGACACAGCTTTGTTTGTAGATGGAATTTCCGTGTCACGGCTCATGACGGCTAATAGTTTGAATCACCGCACTCGTGCTGTGTGCAGTTTTCTTCTGTTTTCGGCTCGTTCTCCTATGTGATGGTTGCGTAGTCGGGCTTCGTCTGTTGTAGTTCCACTGGCATAACTCTTGACTGCTTGCGTATCGGGTGCGTATCTCGTCTCCTGTAGTTCCACTGCCATAACTCTCTGTTGAGTATCAGGGTTCGAATCTCTCCTGGTGATGATGATGATGTAGCTAACTGGATTTGAAGCAATGTCATTGACTTCCAAGCTCTAAGTATATTATTTTTTAACTAATTCTCGAGCTTTTATGTATAAAAGTTAAACCAAGATGGCGCTGGAGTTCATGCGACTAATCAGTCTACTGCATGTGAGAAACAGATAGGGTTTCAGATTTTCAGGCATGAGTGGGGTGTCGTGGTGAGAGGACGTAGTCTGTAGGTGCATCTGTCAGTGCGTGCTTGGTTAGTGTGTATGTGTGTAGTAGTTGTTGCTAATAATTCGTGTATTTAGTTGCGTATAGAGTTGGTGATTGCATAATATTGAATGCAAGTGCATTACCCGTACACCTAATTATAGTAGTAATACATGACAGACGAAGTTTGGCTGAGTGAACGTATGGTGATTGTGGTTATGCGAGTGTATACTGAGTAGGTGTTTGCGTAATAGTAATTACGCATGTACTTTCTGTAGTTACATTATTACACGATTACACAATGTAAGTGCGATTATGTCATATACACAATGCATTGACACGTCATCAGCCAGCCTGCAGTCAACATCAGCGAGTGCATCATGTCAGTTGAGCTGGAGACACTGAAGGGAGAACATCTATGGAACAGCTCTCGTAAGTGCATTCCCCAGCTCACTTGTGATTATGCAATTCCCATAAATTCCCAAGTCGAAACTTACGTAACTACTCCGCCCGGGAAACGAGCCAAATATTTCCAAAACCAAAATAACATAAACTCATTGCCCAGCACTCTAAGCCGGAAGTCCCGTATTAAAAAAAAATAAGTACCCCATCCGGAATCGAACAGGTAAGCAAAAAACGAAATCCAAAATTAAGTTAAGTGCCCTGCCCGGGAAACGAAACCGATATTCCAAAGAAAAAAAATAACTTTCAAAAAATACAAATAAATTTAGTAAGCCATCCGAGAATCGAACCAGGAAGTCCAAAAATCTTTCAAAAACTTACATAAATACTCCAGCTGGGAATCGAACCCGGAAATCCCAAATTCAAACACTTTCGAAAATTTCCAAAATATAAATGCACTCATCGGGTTTTGAACGCCATCTGGGAATTGACCCGGGAAGTCGAAAATAAAATTGCACTCACCGAGCATCGAACTGGAAGTGCAGTGAACCAGAAATGCAACCGGAAGTGCATGTGCAAAATCTAGGTTACCGGTTGTGCAAAAATGAAATTTAGGCCACACTTGTGCTAAAATTAGAAAGTAGGTCACATGTGCAACCAAAAATAGGTCAAAAAGGTCACAAGGTCAAGGTCAGTCTCGGATGCTCCTGTGGCCACTACTCCCATTACACGCATCCTGTGGTGCCAGCTGCCGAGCTACATACACTTTAGTTGAAGTGTAAACTAGCAAGCAACAGGGCACAGCACACAGCTAACTCCAGCTTACCTTACAACAGTTCACCACACGCCACTGGTTGGAAGGGGATGAGAAACTGTTCCCTCTCCTGCTAAAAAAAAAAGTTCTATTTCTATGTGATAGCACGTTTTTAGTCACTGGTAGCTGAAATGAGTTACAATTCGCTTTTTTTTTTTCCTGCATTTCTTTCATTGCTCAGTAATTCTAGCATTTTGACAGCTTTTATGTTTATTGGCGATATTACATTAGTATTGCAGTCTTACGTCCACGTCTCCTGCTGTCCACATTACTAGAGATGTGCGCCCTTGTTTACAAATAGTATGTGCATCTCTGTGTCTAAGCGCATGAGATTGATTGGGGAACACCCAATATTGTATCTTCATGCCCAAAACATCAGAACAAGGGCCAAAATTTTCCATCCCGAAAAAAAAAAAATAATTGTATTTTGAAGGTAAAAAATGTTTTTTGACTAAGAATTTTTACATATTCGTGTTTTCGGGTAAACATCGCGGAATCATGTGGGTTTATACAATATAGCAAAGACTTTTTCCTACATTACGGTATCACGAAAGTATTCCAAGTCATCGAAAGTATCTGATAGCCACAAAGGTTCCGCCACGCGACTTTGTCGTTTTGAGATGCAGAGAAAGATGATACGTTCATCTTTGTTTGTACGCTGGCGTCCTGCGCTTGTGAACTGCGCGAAGAATGGATTTTGTTTTATTTATTAATAGGAAGTCTTAAAGTGCAAGGCCAGAAGTAATACAAAAACAAACGTACAATTTTTATAATATGTCAGTGGTTATAATTAGCTCCTGTGTGGTCGTGGTATTTAATACAATAGAAACGGACAGAGCGAGAGAAACGAATGGTTAGTCTGTGGAGGTTGTCCCGTGACGCAACATAAGTTACACTGTGTGAACACCAGGGCCAAACTCCGCGCGGGCCTAGGCGGGCGCCTGTAGTCCGGAAATGCTCAAGAATAGTGCGTGTGTGTGCGGGGAAACTCAGCTGCCGGCGTTCTGCGCCGCACATGCATGTACAGGCTGTTCACGGTAAAGTGAGCACTTTTTGAAATGAACCAATAGCAAAGTCACTGCCCCTACCTGCGTGTATTTGAATGGTCACACTGACTGATGTACGCACTGTAACGTTGGTATAGGCTGTTCAAGATAAAACGAGCACTTTTAAATGCCCTGATAAAGATCTACTTGTACGCACGTTGTGTATTCTTCCGCCTCATGCAAAATTAGCATTGACATACGCCTCATCACTTTATTCATGCGGCAATCAAGTGAAACTGTGAAATTATTAGAAAAGTAAATATGATAAGAATTTGCTACTTTTTGCACTTCGATGCATAAAGAAACGTAAAGCAAAAGAAATAATTTAAGTTATCAAAAATGGTTACCTAACACTTTTTATTCGATGTTGGGATATGGAACTATTTCCCCTCCATCGTTACCAACTTCACTGTGTGCATGTCACTCAGCGCACCCGTTATAATATATGCAGGTAAGGGCAGTGACCTTTTTTCTAAGTTTGATTTCACAAGTGCTTACTTTATCGTGAACAGCCTTTAACAATCGAGAGAAGGTAGTTCTTTGCCTTAACGTTGGATTAAGAGAGTTGGGAAAACATTTAAGAATACTCAAACTATTTGTTTTATTTTCTGTATTTTTAATGTATACAAGTGGAACGAAGAATTATCAAAATTACAAAAAAAAATTATTTTCTAATAATGTCACAGTTTTACTTGACCGACGAATAATTAAAGTGTTCAAGCCCGTAGCTATGTAAATTTTACATAGGGAGGAAAAAGAAGTATACAGAATGTGCATACAAGTAGATCTTAAGGTTGTTTCGTGGTTGAGAGTTTGGTATAGATGTTAATGAATTTTTTTTTTTTTTTTTTTTTTGGCGTTCCTGTTAAAGATAGATCTATACTACCAGGAACTTTTTTGAGCGGAAGAATACGCGCTTCTTTGCTATCGAAGCCTTTTGTAACGTTGATGCATTTTCCTGGAAAGATCAGAAAACGTAATAGTTAAACAAGAAATTACTGAAAAACAAATCATTATATTTGCTCGAGAGTATCATTTCTCACTCTTAGGGTTCTGTATTAAGTTTATATCTTCAAAATTGGCGTCAAAAAACAGAATTTCACTAACGTGTACTTCCCTGTACCAAATCGCCAACCAGGCGACAACCTTTAAGCAGGGCTTTTAAAAGTGCTCCCTTTACCGTGAACAGCCTTTAGCACAAGCACTGCGTACATCTTAAAAATGTAGATTTTTTTTTTTTTGCTGCGGAATGCCAAACTTGCTTGTCTCTTATGACGCTACGCTACTGGAGTCTGTGGCTGTAGGCACCACACTGCCGGCAGCTCGGCAGCAGCTGTCGGGCAATGGCGAACCAGATGTGTGCAGCGAGCTGTGATAGTCGTCAGTGTGTCGGGCGGGCCGCGATCACAGCCAGCGGCACAGTTGCCGCTCCGCGGTTACAGCAGCCTCCCTTCCCGTTCTGGATTAACCCCCCCCCCCCCCCCCGTCGCTTCTAGCAAACTACGGGTTTGGGAAGATCAGTGGCAACCTAACATTTTTAGCCACTAGGAAATGTACCAGATTTTCTCTTCCTTCAAAGTTAAAAAAAAAAACACGATAATTGTAATAATCATAATTCAAATATAAAATAACTCTTTTATTATTAACGTGGCTTAAAATTTTTATTTAAAAGTTACCTTCTGGAACACTGCACACCTAGCGGGTAAAATTCTCCGTACGTAAAACTCCCCCATAAGAAATCACATTTGGTTCCTAACCTGAGTAGAATAAATCTTCGCCCATCTCCCAACACCGTCTACTACGAGACACAAAAAACAATTATGCCACTATTGCACAAAACTCAACACACTTATATATATATATATATATATATATATATATATATATATATATGTATAGAGAGAGAGAGAGAGGAGAGGAGAGAGAGAGAGAGTGTGTGTGTGTGTGTGTGTAAATTCCCCATTGGAAGCAACTATCTCGGAGCCCTGCTAAATATCTACTTGCAGGCCCGTTTCGTATCCTTCCGCCAAATGTAAACAAACATTGCCTTGTGACTGTCATGTAGCATCTGTCAAAATCAATGTTTACATTCCATTTTGTGTGTGTACATATGTTCGCATACTTTTGCTACACCTAAAAATATACATTGAAATGTGACTTCTACTTTTATACCTGTCAAATGTGTTGTTTACTGTTTACTGCTTTTCAAAGAATTCTGTCATATTCCAAAAACCATTCCGTATGAATATCTACAGTTTAGGCCTGTAACATTATTTAGGCCAGCTTTATGACGCTTTAAAGATGCCTGAATTGAAGACAGTTCTTACTGTTCTTTACATTAACATATTTATTTTCCACGACGTAGCTCAATACATGTAATGCATGTTAGTATTTCGCCATGACTGCATTTAACACTGTTACAACTGCAAGGTGATGGGGTTTACTAATTGCAATTTTACTTTTGTTATTGATATGTGTTGGGTCATTTCTCTAAAAGGATGGCCTCAGTTGGAATAAATATTAAAACGTAGGAACAATCAGTGAAAAAGGCACCTTAAATTCAAGCACGCAACTAGTGTTGCTCATTTTTGTCATACAAACTTTAAAAGATAGCAGTGAACATGCACACAAATAAGCCTACGATAACTTTTATTCCGCTCATATTTCTATGTATTGCTACTTACTGTTTATTAGGTTTAGTGAAATTTATCGGGCTGGGCTTAGTATTTTTCTTCTTGGTTGTGGCAAATTGCGTTACACGACTGTGTTTCAAACCCCTTAGGGCAAAGGTACAACGTTGTGATAAATATACAGACGTGGATGTAAATAAATAACTTCATCATAAAAACAGTTCACAGTTAAAATGTGTAAATAGTGCTAATCAAATATTTGAAATCACGCACACACAGGGCCAGCGTATCGACCACGATGCACAAAGGCACGCCATTTCACAGACGCAATGATTAACGAAACACACGTCACAGTATATTTATTACTGCCGTGGAAACACATATTTATCACAACATCGTAACTTGTCTTGGTAGGTTTAAAAAACACAACGTCTACAAACGTGATGTATTAATTTGAAATATTTTTCGGAGAGAGATTAATTTACGTTTCGTTTTACAAAAAGCAACACGCCATGTCATGACTCGCCACGTCTGCCAACTTCACTAGGTAACTGCCTGCCATCATATCTAAATATATTAAAATAAGTATTCAAACATTAAAATCTCTTTCAGTTCTAAATTACAAATGTAAAAATCTTTATTTTCCTGTAATAAGTATGAAATAAGCCGCAATTGAAAACATCTATAATTTCGTAGCTTGCTAGCGAAGTGTAATTTCCCGAGTTTGAAAGAGACGAAGAAAGAGAAAGAGGGCGACAAGCCTCGCCAGCAGACAATTTTTTAATTGCTTTCTCGCTCGATAAAACAATACTGTTACATTACGGCCTACTCACGATATTTTCCGCTGTTATTTTAAACTGTTAAAATGAGATATTGCCATCGGGGCCACTTAAATATTTAAATATTGGATATGCACCGTTTAATTTACAAATAGTATAGTAAAAATCAAGGTTAAAATAATATTTCATCCGTTTAATAAATACGCAAAAAGCTTTAAGAGATACATAATTTCTGCAAAGTAGATCTCGTTCGGCAAAAAACTTTTTTTTTTTAGATTCGTGCAATGAATATTGTAATGTTCGCATTTATAAGCTCATATGCAACAATGTCTGGAGTCAAGTTAGTATCGAATAGTTCCCCGAGCTTGGAGAGGTGCCCAAGTTCGGTGACACTCAAGGGAAAAAAAGATTCTTCTGTCAAGTGTCACCGAACTTGGGCACCTCTCCAAGCTCGGGGAATATTTTCCCAAGACCACACTGAATCTATTGATTAAAAATACACAGAACTTAATGTTTAACAGAAAGTCTTAGTGCAAGTTTGCAAAATTAAAAAACATTTGGGCAGTGTACTCGCCCTACCAAAAATGACTCCAATTTCGGTGCCCTAGTGTCTGAAAACCAAACAATGTCACCACGAATCTGATATACCACTCCAAAGAGAACTTAATAGTTAACAAAATATCTCTGTTCAAGTGTGCAGTACAAATTGACATGTTTGTAGGAAAAATATTTGTCTGTTGAGTGTCACTGAACTTTGGCACCACGCCAAGTTCGGGGACTACTGTGTAACAAAGGTTTAGCACAATTAGACTATGTAAAATGTAAGAAATATATAGATAAATTTGCATAATCGACTGTATTCAAGTTTTACAGTAGGTGTTTTAAGTGTAGGCGTACTTGTTTAAGAATTTAAAAAATTCTTAACACCATAACCTAATAAAAAAATTAAGAAACGTAGGCACAAGTGTGCAATTTTATGTGTAGCACTCTGGTTTTAAGTGTACTTTATCAAGTGTAACAAAGTCTTTGCACAAGCAAAATAAGGAAAAAAAGGTCGGTAAGTATGCATACTTAACTAGTCACGGTAATATACGCTAGATTTTTAAATGTTATTGCTGTTCACTACATTGAACAATTTCTTGAAGTATGGAAAAATTCAGGAAGTATGTATACTTGACTAGTGACGGTAGTATATACTTGGTTTTGAAGTGTACTTGTGGAACACCATTAAGAAAAATTCTGGAAGTATGAAGAAATGCGGGAAGTATGCATACTTGACTAGTGGTGGTAGTATACACTTGGTTTGAAAGTGTACTTGGGGATCACAACGTTTTAAAAAAAATTCTGGAAGTATGCATACTTTACTAGTGAAGGTAGTATACACTTGGTTTTGAAGTGTACTTGTGTATCCTTACGATTAAAATAAAAATTCGGGAAGTATGCTTACTTCAAGTGTACTTGGGAAATGAATCTGAGATTCGAATCTAACTTGACTCCAGTACAATGTGGGTGTAAAAATGCGAAAGATGTTTGTAATTTGAGAGTAAATAATGCGGTATGCCATTAAAATCCGTATTATAATAAAGCAGTACGTAGTCTTAACACGATGATACATTTGAGAAATCTAATTGCACTATAGTAAAGTTAGCTTATGTCTCATTCATTATCATAGTTATATTAATGCAGAAGAATAAGAGTGAAATTAGAACGAAGGCACCTCGCCAATTACGTAAGCAACGTTATCAATAAATGTTAATAGTGAGAAGATAAAATCATAAGTATCCAAAATTAACTGCCTTGTAACATCAATCTTATAATAATTTTACTGCATGAACGTATCCTATATTTTATATATGCTGTTCACGTTAAAGCGAGCTCTTTTGAGGTCCTAGTCACGTTTTTCTATCAGCCATGTTTTATCCTTCGACCACTTATTTAAATAAATATTGCATTGAAAGTAATAAACACAGTGTATATATTTCACCGGAATCGAAAGTTAGTGTAAGGCTGCAATAAAAATTATTTATTGACTATTATTCCAAATAAGAGAGCTTCGAAAAGTGCTCACTTTATCGCGAATTGCCTATAAAATTATGCATCGCATTTCATGGTGTGACTCACTCAGTGTATGCGTAAGATGTGCTTGTGTTCCCGTGTTCCATTCTCATGTACTAATGTTGTCGAAATTTTGCTGCAGTGAAACTTTCGACAGCAGAGACGGTACGACCAAATTCGGAGCTTAATTTATCATAGAACCCCGTAGTAGAGAATAAATAATTTATAGAAGCTAGCACGATATACTGTGCCGTTGGTTTTTGTAATTAGCTAAGCTGTCACTACACGTATTTTTTAATTTTTAAGCATTCAAGAAAACCGCTTACTTTGGGTACTTACTACACATCAACACCACTAGAAGCATAGCTGTAATTGATTTACTAAAAAAAATTTCTTATCCATGTGAATTAGAAACAGTAATTTCGGATTTAATCCAAGCTATAACAATTTTTCTGTTTTTTTTTTTTTTTCGTGGTCCTGTTTTCCCTGGAGGCTTTGAAGGACTTAACGTACACTGTAAGTCTATTCTTGTGCTTATACAAAATCGTGCCGCTCAGCTACCAAAATAATTGTTACAATGACTTTTAAAGTTTCCTTTGTAATAAATACATCACAGAATGCACGCTGTACTTTACGAAAATAATGTAATCGTATCGTTCTTATGTTTATTGTTACTTCTGCTACAAAAACAAAATTAAGCTAGTCTGTTAATCCTGGCAAAATATACATGTTAAAAGTATTCATTATAAATTATATAAGTATTGATAATATTTAAATATTCTGAGATTTGTATTTGCTTTTCAACGTTACGATCTAATATCTTAATCCATTTTAAATTCAAAAATTTTATTGCCGGGAAAAGTGATCTACGTGTGTAAGTGTATCTTCATCGAAGAAAAAATAATAATATTCGAAATATTGCAAAGATGTACATTACGGTTTCAAGTTAATGCGAAACGGCAATTAAAAAAAAAATGAACTGTATTAGTACGGAAGGCCTGGTAATGTTTTTTAGGATGTTACTACGACTAAAATTTATCTAATTACACTGAGGGATATTTTTATTCATTTGGTTTGGTGTAGGTTTGAAAAAAAAACAGTCGATCTTTGAGTACTATAAGAATCTCACGACTTTCAACGAGTCCACTACACAGTAGGGCTATCTTTTCCAGTATAAAGTGATTGTAGCCAGTGCACACTTTGTTTTGAGTTAAATACTTAAGGAGGTTTGTAATATTGTCTTGAATTCATAGTTATACGCTTCTTTGACAGTGAAGAAATTTTTTTTTTTTTTTTCATGTATTTCCTTGCGAAGTAATGTGTGTGTACATGCAACTTATTTTCCCTAAAATTTACTGGATAAAATACTCATACAAGCCAGAGTATCATTTCAGTTAATTGAAACTCATAATCTCTACGTTACGTATATTTCTCAGGCTGTGATAGAAATATCCTTGCTTCAAAAAGATTCAATATGGATTGGTTATTTTCACAATGTAAGGAAGTCAACAGTTTAGTTAATTAAATCCAAAAATAAATAAACAATAAACATGCTTGTGAAATACTTTAACAATATTTTTCGATAAAAAATTTTATTAGCTAGGTAATTTTAAAATTTGTACCGAAATTTACTACAGTAATAAAAACTACAGTGAATGTCAACAAAATAAATACTGAAGGGCAAACATTAATCAAATGTAGGAAGAAGTCTGCTCAAAGAGGTAACTGGTGGCACCGTAATCTCAGTTTCAATAGTCGTATTGCAAACGTAGCATATCTAAACTTATTTTGATTGAAACACATTTATCAGTTGGCAGTTGTTGAGGAAATTACTATAGCCGGGTAGCGCCGGGTAGTAGTTTTAAAACACAGCACAGATAGAAAACAATAAATTATACTTTTTTTTTTTTTTTTTTTTTTTTTTTTTTTTTTTTTTTTTTTTTTTTTTTTTTTTTGAAAACAGCTAAAGGCCGTTCACGTTAAAGTGAGCACTCTAGAAATCAACCTTTGAAGAAAAAAAATACCACCTCCCGCAACTGCGTATGTATAACCATGTGTGTCACCACACAGGCTGGGGATGAACACACCCAGTTATGTTGGCAGTGAAATGTGAGAAGTAGTTCTACGAAATAACGCGGTATTGCAAGTGTAATGTTTAAATTTATGGCTACTTAAGCTGCTTGAAGTTTATTTTATACACTTTAAAGTAATTATTGGCGTAATAATAATGTATTTACTGTAACTCATAATTATATTGTGTCGCGTGATCGGCGCAATGGTCAAAACCAACGGCCCGTTGTTGTGGTTTCTTCATGCTTGTTGCTTGTCTTTGCTTGTGTGGAGTGGTTGCGAGGCAAACTACAAATTTGGAAACTGGAAGTTTGTTGTTTTAAAATTTCTCATTTATTTTTCGGCTTATCTGCAATCAGCATTGTTTTATTATATGTCTTATAGTGTTTAATTGTGTTGTAGTGATTTTGTGTAAAGTTATGAGGTCCAGCAAACTACGTACAAATATTCAGCGTCAGGAGAACATTATAAATCTCGCCGAAAGTATTTATTCTTTAATTCGTCGAGGAGAGATGAAACCGTGCAAGATGATCGAACGAGTTGCAGAAATTATGAAAATTTCAACTGCAACTGTCCGGAGGTAAATTTAAATGTGTTTTTATGACGTGTTTTCGCCGCTTATCCCCAGTAAAAAAAGTGAAAAAGAACACGTATAAATCGACAGTTAGAAACGTGATATTATAAACGGAAAGTTAAATAACAATTATAAAGTAAATAAACGACAGCAGAAACATAACATTAATATATTCATGTGAGTTTGCGAAGTACATGTTATATCCTAAGTTGAACAAATAATATTAAAAGTTATCCTTACCTATCTACCTACGCTCATCTGTTTAACCTTTCTTTCAAATCTGTCATTATAATAAGTGCAAATTTGGCAGTAAATAATTATACGTTAATTTTACACGTTTTTATATCACTGTGTAGTTTTGTAACGTAGGCCTAACCTCAAATACATCGGTACGTATGTATTTACGCCCAGCCATGTAACCTTCCTTAAATCTGCCTTGATAACAGGTGCAAACGTGCCTGTCAATAATTGTACATTAATTTGACACGTTTTGAAATCACTGTGTTATTTTGTAATGTAGGCCTAATCTCGAACTTGTGGTCATGTAGTTATTCATCCCAAGTTACAGTGTTAAGTTTTACTATAGTGAACATAACATAAACGTCACAGTTTGATGCTACACCAAAGGTGTTCCAAAATATATACTATAAAACCTTGAAGTTGGTTTTCTTAACTATAGACCTATATCTGTGCTTGTGGCCGACAGTCTTTCGTGATGCAAGTGTAGGCCTAATTGTATTATTTGGTAATACTTGCCGTAATAAGAATTAGAAAGTATTTACAATTAATTGTCAACAGTTAGGCCTACACAACAATTCCATGTTTAAATTTCGAAATGGATGTTCGACAAGACAACTTGCTACCTTTTGAGAAATATCAACGAAGATAGTATTCATTATTGAGTAGGCATAATTATTTGTAATATCTGCCACTTTGGCCACAAAAATATTGTAGTTATTGAACTTTAATGTAACTGTAAATTACACGTCATAGTCAACACTCCAGACTCCCAGAGCAACTGTTTACTTGCGAGTGCATGTTTTGTAAAGGTTAGATTACATAACGCACTGTGTGTGTTAAATTAAGTATTTCTAAAGAAGCTGTATAAGCTAGCTTTCAATAAGGTCCGGGCTACAATTGACATACCGAACACATTCACAGTTATAGCGATAAGCACATACAAAAAACAAAAGCACAGTGGCGTGGCTACAATTGATATGACGATAATAATATTAGTTTTTATATATTGCTACATTTGTACCGAAGAAATTATGGTCTGTACATAGAGTTGGTAGTGGGTTTTTTCAAAAATAAATATTTTCAATTGATCTGAGACATTTTTAAAATGGTAAATTATTTACATTTCAATTTTTACTTTAAACATTACCTAAAATCGTTACAAAACTTCCGTGATTGTGATTATCCATAAATAAACAAAATAAAATATTTTCCCGAGGAATGAAGTCAAAATACACACTTTCTTGATTTGTAAATAAGTTTTTTAAGGAAAGTTAAACCAAGTGCTTATCGCTATGCACAGTAACGTGCCTGTAAGTATTACTTTTATAATTTGTCCTTTGCATTATCATTTTGCTATAATTTGTGGACATGTATTGGTTTTACATTAATAATAAGACATTTATTTCAGCTTTGTGTGTGCACTCGTCTTTCCATGCCTCCCTGTCTTCCCCTTTCCCCTTCGTGCGTCATTATTTTTTTATTTGTCATGTTTTATGTAAGTCCTTGCACAGTCTCGCTCTATCTACTTTATACGCTCCAAACATCTGCTAAGTTACGCCGCTACCTTATACCTGCAGGATGTATGTTTTTTTCCTGATGGCTTTGTTGCACCTAACTTCAGTCAGCGAGGCCAAACACAACTACCATGTTTTAGAGCTGATGTTTTACTTGTCACGCTACAGAGCGATGGGGCACTTAGAAAATGAGTTATGAGAAACGTTAAGTTTGCGGTACAGTTTTTAAATGTTTGGTAATTTGTGTGACAAGTGGTGTTGTACCTTGGGTGTGCGGTAGTGCTCGTCTATTTCGAAATCTGGATTTGGCTGCCCTTCCAAATTATTTTTCGGCTTAACTAATACGTGTCCTTTTTTAATGTGTCGTGTTGGTCCTTGTTCACCACCAAAGTTTAATGTTTGATTTTTCACAGTTTCCATGACTTCATCGCTACGGCGTTCATTTTTCAATTTTTTGTTCTGTAAGTTTTTGTCTATCGCAGCTGTGAGATGACCCAAAGAATTATATATGTTACATATTTATATATATTGTATATTTTACATGACATATATATACATTATATATATCACGTGTTATATACAATATATAATATATATCATGTGTTATCATAATATATGTTACATGTTTTATATATAATATATGTTACATTTAGCAGTCCTAAACTGTAAACATTGAGTTTATTAACATGTGGCAATCACATGGCAATGTTTGTTTAAATGTGGTGGAAGGATACATAATGGGCTTAGTAGAATTTTAGCTGGGCTTTCAAAAGTGCTCACTTTATCGTGAACGGGCTATAAAACAAATTTATATTCAGTAATTGTATGAAGTATTGCTCATTTGCTAGTAGCGATTCCGCCCTTTCTTCTTGAACCAAAGAGATTTCAAATCAGTTATAATCAATTTTTTAAGATCATGAAAATCATTAAAGAATACACTTCATATGATATTACAAACAAGTTGACTTTACTAAGAAAATTATTGTTTCGTTAAACTTTTGTTAAAGAACATACAACTTGCCGCACGAATCACAAAATATTTTCCGATGTAGGCCTAAATGTGCAGTCAGTGTCGAATCAGCGACAGATTACAATGCCAAACACAAATTTTCAACTTTCGAACAGTTTTTGAAATGCATTGAAAATATCAACATTTCACCATTTTGGGGCAAGATCGTTAAAGAAAAATTCTGTGATTTACGTTAACAGTATCAACGTTTCAGTCATGCCAAGACTGCGTGCCACAGTTATTATAGACAAGAACCTTAGTGTGACTGTCACGTGCAGGGGACATTCTTTAAGTACGTTAGGGAAAACGCAAATTCCTGGAGGAGTATCAGATATCAGTGAAATATCTTTTATTCTACAATTCATAAAGTCACTTTCTGATCACTTACATTGCAATAAAAATGATACACAAAGCAACGCGCATTTATACAACTTGCTGCAGGAAATATTGGCTGCTTTAGGAAGGAAATTTGAAGAGCATGAGAAAACGTTCGAATTCATAGCTTCTCAATCGAAGTTATTTGAAAATTTAAATAATTTAAGATATTTACCTGAGGACATCGTATATGCATCACTTCTTTGTTTCCTTTCCCCCCTGTGCATACCGGTTCATTAGAGACACAGGAAGTATAATTCTGCCACATCCCAGCACCATACAGAGAATTTCTTCGTCCCTTAACATTGGGCCCGAGAGTGAAAATCTCGACCAAAAATTTTTGCTCTACATTAAAAAGAAAGTCTTGGAGCTTAAACCACATGAACTTCACGTTACTCTGATAGTCGATGAAATACACATCAAACAGTATTGGGACTACAAAGGCGGTAACATTGTTGGTTCATCTTTTGATGGACAAAAATTGGCTTCTAGTGCACATGCATTTATGGTTTAAAGTGTTCTCTCATCCTATAAAGACGTAGTTCACATATTACCAGCTAGTACGCTGACAGGTGAAATTTTGCACAGCATTTTGAAGAAAGTAATCCTACAATTAGAAACAATTGGCTTCAAGGTAATTACTGTGTGTTCTGATAACAATGCAATAAACAAAAAAGCCGTGTCATTATTTTCACGTAACCATGGACTTAGTATTGTATATCCTCATCCTGCAGATGCCACACTATCTTTATTCTACATAGTTGATGCAGTTCATTTGTTCAAAAATTTCACAAACAACTGGTTGAATCAACGAAACGATGGACATTGTTTTTTGTACCCCGAGTTCGATGTTGAAGATGGTTCAACATGCACTGCCTCATTTTCTGTTTTGAGAGATATGTACAACAAAGAGTCTGAAAACTTACTTAATTATAGACATGGGCTCTCCCTAAAATCGCTTTGGCCATCGAATTTGGAGAGGCAGAATGTAAAGTTGGTTTGCCAAATTTTCAACGAAGAAATTTCGGAAGCTTTAAGGGTATGACAGGAACACAAGTTGACGCATTATGAAAGTACTGCACACTCTCTTGACATTGTTACTACGTGGTTGAAAATCATGAACATCCAGAGTCCTCACAAAGGCGAACGCTTAAGAGATGTTATGCAACAGCCACTTACTAACGCAGAAACTGATGCTAAAATTATGTTCCTCCGTAAATTTATTTGCTGGTTGGACAGGTGGGATGAACTGCATAATAAATCCGGGAGTCTAAGCAAAGAAACCATGACCGCGCTGAGGCTAACCACACACGCTATCATTGAAGTTGCAGATTACTGCGTAAGTGAATTAGGAATGAAATAAATTTTGCCCGGAAAATTTCAGACTAATACGGAGGAAGACAGGTTCGGCAAATATCGGCAACTGGCAGGATCTCAGTACCACGTAACAATGCGCCAAGTATTTGAAGTTGAAGAGAAATTGTTACTTTGTAGTTTATTTCGTTTATCGCTGAGTTCAGAAAGGCATGGCAAAATTTAAATAAATTCATTTGATGAAGAAACTGTTTGGGACACTTTCAATCCAGCAAGCGACTCACGCATGTTAGAAACTCAGTTTAGAGGCAACATAACTGTAACAGAGTCTGACATAGAAGATGCTGAAAAAATATATTTACCAGTGATCACTTATTTTGTGCGCGTTCTGTTTTTAAAAGGCTAAAATGTGACTTGTCAGGAATATCTCAGAATGGATAAATTAATGAACGCAGAAAAATGCTATGAACTTATCACAAGCTTAGACAGAGGTGGTATTTTGTATCCACAAAGTTTTGTGGTAAATATTGTGCTTTACAATTGCATTATTGTAAAGAAACTTGTAGGGTCGGAAAACGAAACTCAATTTTTAGCTTGTTCAAACCAAATACAGGTTGCCACAAGCCTTACTGCAAGTGAACTGTGCCATGAAGACTATTTCTACTGGAATGCGTGTGCTTATAGCCCCTTTTAGCATAAGACATTGTGAAAATGTTGATATGGGCTACCACCAACACACTTAAAAAAAAAAACTACTGTAAGAAGAGAGTAGATTTAAGTAGCAAAGCAAGTGAAGGCTGAAAGAAGAGAAAATTATCGACGCTGAAAAAAAATGTAATGTCACTTACTTGTCAGCTCAAGTTCTGCTATTATTTTGATACGTTGTAAGTGTAAAAATCTATGGTCTTAGTTTGATATTGTAATTTGTAGAATAGTTTTCTAATATTTGTGAAAATGTTTCGAAGAACTACAGATTCTGTGCATGTGCATGACATTGCTGATAGATAAAGATCTACCAGAAACATTACTGTCACTTTCTTTCTCAAGGAGAAACCATCTCTTAGCTCAGTTCTTTACGTATTCTCTATTTCATATGACTTCAGTAAATTTTTCGGTAGAGCAGAGCATACATTGGAGTAAAGGAAACTTCTCCGTCCGGTGAATTCCTTGCGGGTGGTGTCGGAATATTATATCTGCAGTTAATTATTTTTGTATTTGTATATTTTATTAAATGTAGTTCGTCGTAGGCGCCTTTTTTAGAATTTTCTTCTTTAGTGATATGAAATATCGACACGTGATTTTTTTAACCACCACGAAGCGCGGGAGACAATATATTTACGTTCTGAAGTTCAAATTTGTTGGTTTCAAGAAACGGCTCCAGTATTTGATTAATTATAAATAAATTATTTCATATTAGTGGCCGACAAACAATATTTTAGTTAAGTAATCGTCCAAATCTCACCACGAATTTAAGAATTTCGAAGAGCACAGTAATTTTGTGTTTTTGGTAAATAACGTTTTTTGAAACTGTTGCTAGAATATTCTTAATGTACGCGGCGTTAAAAAGAGCGTTTCTTTGACTTTATTTAATTTTATTGAAAGTCCGACGATTTTTGCGTGTGAAGTTAAATTTTTAGGAATCTTTACATTGTACATTTCTTTCATCGGTACGAACAGAAACATGCCTAGTGCGTTTTGCTCTGTTGGTGAAGTTATAGTATTCGAGTTATTGCAATTTGAATGTTATTTCCGTACAAGTAAAATTTCCCACTGTATCATCAAAACAGTGGACAGTTATAATTGCTACTCATAAAAAGAGCGACAAAACAATTCCGTCTGACTAAAGACAATAAACTAGTGTTTCCCACCCCACCAATAAAACAAACATAGTCCTTATTAGTCTACATTACTTGGTTATAGCAAAAATAAAATTGGTGGTAATGGCAACCAGCTGTAGTAGGCTAAGTATTGGGTTGTAGTTGTCAGTCTTTCAGTGGCTGCCATTGGATTCGTAGAGTTTCTTTACAAATATTGTTTTCCTCACTGACAGAATAGCTGTGGCGGAGGGATACATTGTGACCCCACCACTTTTCGAGAACTGTGAAATTTTACTGCAGTTATATGAAACGGAGTATAGTATTATAAACATGGTATTTGTTTGGATGCAAGTCAATAATTTATCACGTTTTATCTTTCGTTTCATTTATTAACATAGTAATGATTATTATCTAAGAGAACAAATGTTACAGTATTTTCTTCAAAATTATAAAACTTTCGTGGGTGAACAGTTACACGTGAACAGTGAAAGTTACTAGAAATGCACGTGATAAAGTTGTGTACATTAGTAGAGCGACGGCGACGTTGGTGATGGAGCCATCAATACGTTGTACGTATCGTATAAATGCTTGTAAGGTTAATTAGTATAATCAGTTCAGTATGCGTTGATGACGATCTAGTATATTAATGAAATTGCTTCCTTTTGATTTACTGTAATGGTTTTATTTCATGTGCTTTTATTAAATATTACTTATTATGGCTATGTATAGTTAGAATGCAATTTAAGTATTTAAAGACTTTTTTAAGCAGTAACTTCATATTTAAAATACTTTCCCGTATTTAACATGAAGGACAAGTGACTATGGTCTTACAAATATAATATTGTTGAAGTATGTTTTAATAATATTTATTTTGACCAAGCCTATTCATTCCAGCCCGATAATTAAAACACAAAATATCTTCTATCTACGGATTCAAGTATTGCTGAGAACTCTTTAATTAGTCATGTTTTACTTGTAATGTATGTTAACATGTTAGATAGAGCCCAAGGAAATATTAAAAAAAGTTGTGGTATAATGTTTATAAACTCTTATATTAAAGAATACTTATTCTTGTGTTAAAAGACATTTGTATTTACAATAAGTATTACTAACTTATATTTCTAGTTAACCTTACATATCTACCACTATTAACACATACCTTCCTATTGACTGAATATTTAAAGTGAGTATATTTTGTGAAAATAAATTTTCAGAGTAAAATGTTTTCAAATTAATTTTAATATTTACAAAATATCAATGCTCTTCGCATCAAATTTACGTTTCCCCTAGTTTCATTATTCTGCCCCCCCCCTTTTTTCCCCCATCCCACCCTTTACCCAAATAAAAAATAAAAGTGTTGAATTCTTCAAGTACACCTTTGTAAAGCTATGTCCATAAAAAATTAATCAGTGATGTTTAAAGAGATCGTAAACAATTATTTTTGAAGCAGGAAGCTGGGAATCGTCATCTGTTACTGGAATAATAATTGCTATCTAATGCAGTAGCTAAAGGACATGCCTCTCGTATTACTATCTGCTGTCCCATGTGTGTAACATATTAAAAACATTGCACACAATCCACGTAAAGCCACGCAGATGTATGCCACTCGCTTATTACCCGAGCGCGGAGGATGGTCCACACATGATGACGTCACAGCAGTGCGAGCTGGCGTTCTATCTAGTCGTTTTGACCACTCCCGACGGCAGACTGAACTCAGTTTGTGTATATCAAGAGTATATACCCCACAGTCCAGCCCAACACTTGTGGTTTTATTAAATTAATTTTCAGTAAAGTATAAGTTTTCAGTAAAGTGTAAACCCTTTTTGTTTGGAAACTCTGATTCATAAGACTGTTTTACATATTCCCGCTATGAATTTAAATCTTGGAGGGTTTAATATAGGGAAAATTCAACCCAAGGTTTGTAAAGTGCTTTCCTACCAACACTGAAAGCGAAGTATATATCTCCTGCTACCACTATTCACGCACTGTTTGAGTATATATTATTAAGAATACAAATACGCTAGGTTTTGAAATTAAATACTTTTCTAGCGTGCTGACTACTGAAGCCTCAGTTCCCTAACCGACTCATGCCGCACGCCTGGCGTTACCTTCATCACAATATTTCAGTAAAGTATTTTACCGTAACCTAAACGTAATTCTTTGTCGTCTCGAAACTGTCTGAAATGTTTATTCGTGTTAACATTTAAATAATGGGTGCAGACTGATGTATATTGTATTACCCATGTAACACACAAGCATACTAAAGATAGGCAACAGCTCTCGTCTCTACCCCGCCACTCTGTGCTATGTCGCGCAAGGAGATGGTCGGGCACCGCGCCCCTCATCGGCTCTTCTGCCCGCCCGTGTTACTCCGGCTCCCTACATCACCACGTGCACAACAAACTATTTATTTTATTATGTGGCTCTTGTATAGTTCTTTCATATATGGTACGAATGTGTTACTTAATTCTCACTTATGTATTGTAACCTACATGTCCTGTTTTTTTTTAATAATAAAAAAATTAATATACGAAAACAATAATTAAAACTTAAAAGTGTGTTAGTGTTTATTTACGTGTAATCGTGTAAGTTTTCCAATAGGAAGTGTTATTCTCAATGGACACACTATTTAATTTCTATCTCAATTCTAATTAAAATCCTTATCAGTGTCTCTATTGTTTACAGTCACTTATTTCACACTCATTTACACATATTCACTTTATTTATTGCCAGCATTCCAAATGTCTTACACTCACGCATCCAGTTGAGTATAGTCCCGCCCGCCAGCCTCACCCTTCACTGTACCGATCCTCGCAGTACGCAGACTTCCCTCCCGCTGGTAACTGTCGTCGCTCCGCTATCTTCGCACACCTGGCCCTCAATGCCGTGCAGTCCTCCGAACTCTAGACCGTTGGCAAGTGGCCTCGCTGACCCGATCTAAAAGGTTCACCGCATCCCGAGTCTCGCTGAGAGGCGAGGGCGATGACCAGAACACTCTTTCAAATATAACCCAAGGAATTCCATCTGTTGATGGTCAGGAGCGCACAAGCCGAGCCCGATACGCTTGTCTGACACACACGGCGGCTCGCCTTAGTAAATCGCCGCGCACTTCTTGTATTATTACACTGTCTTTGGCACACTGCTTTGCTCTCTCGAGCAGGGTTTGGTAAGGGAAGCGATGCAGACTAGCAATACGGTATGTAGCACCATGTTGTGCAATACAGAGAATTCTCTTCTTCCCGCCCCTGTGTCTCCATATTGGTTATTGTTTCGTAACGTACTGCACCACTCGTATATTCCCTTTAATTTTATCGTAAGACCAAATTTTTTGAGGCATCGCACACAAATTTGCAGTTGGTAATGAAGGAAAAAATACTAAATAACGGAAGCCACGTACAATATTACAGAAAGGACTGTAGTCAGGAATACTAGTTTGGCGTGTCTAAGAAACCACTCAATTAATTTATTTAAAGCCTACCATCATGGCCTCCGGAGGCAGGACACTAACTTCCGGCCGATGTCGGTAGATTAGACTTTAATTTTGTGATACAGTTCTCGAGATAATTTTTATCTTTAATAACTGAACGCCGTTAAATGTGAAACTCCCAGGCGAAACCCTGGTAGAAAATCACAGCTGTAGTAACCTGGTGAGATAGGTTGAATAGATTGTGTTACCCTCTAATGCAAGAAAAAAATCCTTTGTATTTTCATTTATTTCGTTTGGGTATACTTAAAGTATGTGGAATTTATTTTGTTTCGTTTTTTTTTTTTTTCATGTAAGCAAGCTAGGTACGATTTTGCAAACAGTTAACTGCATATATACTATACAGCGAGCTAAATATAATAGTATTTGCAAATTTCTCTATGCTATTTTAGAGCGGCGTATAAAGTAAATATAGTAATTCATTTTGTATATTTGCATGGCTGTGTAAAAACCGGTCAAGTTTTGCTGTTTGTTGTGATAATTCAGCCACGAATCGTATGAAAACCTTAAATTGTTCACTGATTCATTGTAAAATAAAGATTACTTTTTTGGGAGTACGTTTATCTCACAGCACGGAAAAGATACGAAGCGAGTTCCAGAGAGAGGAAAAAAAAGGGGGGGGGGGGTAGTTACTGGGAAAGGAAAGTAAGACGAAACACAATTAGGAAGTAATCTGTATTGTTGACACCTCCTTCTTCTGTGAAGTAAATAAAAAAAACGGGGGAAAAAACCAAACGAAACTTTTCTAGAGAGAGCTCCGCTGTTGAATTTCCCGCTAACATTAAAAAAAAAAACAGGGTGGCTTAGTTCACCCATTGAATTTTATTTCATAAAACTGTTTTTTTTTTGTAAATATAGTAGGGCACTGGACTTTTTTCTGTTATTTTCTCTTGTCGTGTTTGCAGAAATTACTATTACTGTTCTGCTTCTGACACCAGGCATCAACGTCACAATTCACTTTTCGACAGTTTAATGGGTTTTTGCTCCAAAAAAAATTTAATGCTTCCTAAATGAATATGTTACTGAGTACATCAATTTCGGCCTCACTTAGACCTACGGGTATTAAAATTCAGCTTCTAAGTGGTGTTATGTACGTTGTTGTATAATCCCCCTCTTCTCCTTCACACACAGCTTGTAGTCCAGGTGGTAGCCAAATTGATCCTCCAGATCGTGATACAAGCATCCCACTTGGCAGGCGTATTTTATTTACCTCAGGAAACTGTTTCAGAAGGGGACCCCAGCAACATTTCATTGTTTCACAATGTTCGTATTTGAGCCATCTCCTCCTACTTTGTCGCAGAGGTGCAGACTCGCCCTGTAATGTATGTAAATATAACAATAAATGTACACATGACATAAAGTAACAATAAACAAACGGACTTAGTGGTACGCCCTGTAGCATTATCCAGGGAGACACAAAGGGGGAAACCAAAAGCCCAAAGCAATTCTAAAAACCAGCAGAGTGAGAGTAGATCATTTGTTGTTTGAACATTAAAAAACATGAGTTGGTTTGATAGAAAAATATATAGACTACTCTCTGGATGCCATAAAATATAATTATGAATAGTAAAGATCACTAGTAGTAGGCATATGGGGCTACGGTGGCACAGCCTGCAGTGTGAGGCATTGAGGCGCCAGGAGCCATCTTGGAGTGTCCCATTTTCCCTTAAAATTTCCCGTTTCCCCCCGTATAATCGTACATTTTAGCCCAAAAATGCCTTAAAATTTCTTTTTTCCCCTGAAAATTCCCTTTTTTGCCTAAAAATTTCCCATTTTATCCCGGAGAAAGGTAGAAGCTGCATAAAGGCAAAAATAAGCCGATTTTAATATTTTGGATGGCTTCTTATTCCTTCTAGACCAAATAATGCGGTATCTGAGAAATTGATAAAGTAAAATAAATTTAATAATTAGTTTGTAAATTTAAATATATTTTTATAATTAAAGAATTTAAAGGCGAAGTATTAAGTGTTATATATCACCGGACTAGTCTTTTCAAGGCGCATACGATTATGATGTAATACCATCATTCTGTCTCGTTTATTCATGCTCTATCATTCCACATGGCCTCTCTCTTTCTCTTTTGTCTCTCTCATTCGATCTCTTTCTCACTTTTCCTTTCTCTTCCTCTCTTTTTCTCATTCAATATCCTTCTCTCTCGTTCCATATATTTCTCTTTTGTATCTTTCATTCCGTCTCTTTCTCTTTCCTTTCCCTTTCATCACTCTATCATTTCATTTCTTTCTCTCTTGTCTATCATTCCATATGTTTTATCGGAGTCCTCCCATTTTTTGTGCTTTCGTTCTCTCTCTTTCTCTCTTGTCTCCTCATTTTCGTTCGACCAGTTACTCACACTTGTTCGATTAGTCGCATTTCTTTCACTCCATAGTTACGTCGTCGCCTGCTAGAGTGTGCGAATGACAAGTGTGTATATTTATTTATGGATTTTAAGGTGATATTTTCCATACAGGAGAGGGTATATAAAAATTATTGTAAAGTACATTCCAGGCAGGACTTTGTAAAACATATTCGATTTTCAATACTTTATCTTTTGAAAATCAATATTTTTTAAATATTTTTCCTTTATAGTTTGTTATTTACTATTGTAAGAAAATTAAGTCGACTAGCCTTGTAACCACGCATGTGCCGACAGTCCGCCAAGGCAGATATGTCAGCTGTGACATGCACGTGCAGCAGGCGACCAGTGTAAATGGCCCCTGAGTCAAGTGCGGGCCAGCTGTGACGTGGACGTGTAGTCACGTTGGTAAGCGCCGTGCGGGGAAAGGAAGGGAAGCGAATGACCGCAAGGCACTCGGCTGACCATCCTTGCCAATCAGATAATCTATGAAAGAAAGCATTCTCATGCTGGGATAGAATTTCAAACCGGGTCCTCCGGGTTAGGAGTCGGGCATGCTAGCCACTAGCCTACAGTATGCCCACATGAGAAGTAGTGCTTAATAGTTTATATATATAATACATATTATATGTGTATATAATACATATACATATTAAAAATAGTTCTATTTTTAATGTTTTATTATATTTTTTTCGATCACTGCATATATGGCTTAAGAATACTATATTTTAGCATCTTTTTTTGTTTATTGAAAGGCAAGCTATGTACTGTATTAAAACATTTGTTATTTTATAGTCGGCGCTGAATCATATGTGCATAAGCTCACATCTAATTATTTTTATATATTCTTTTTAAAATAATTATGCAGCAAAGCAAGTCGGACTAGTAAGCATGTGAATATGTACATACACATGAGAATATAATTTGCAAACTCATAGGTGGCAGACTCGCGAAATTTTGAGTTTTCAAGCACCATTTATAGCTTCAGGAATGTATGTTTAAAATATTTATAACCATAGTAATTAGTTAAAAATAATATTTTGCCTTTTTAATTAGATTTGTCAATAACAGATGGGGTACCCTATGATATAAGTTTAATAAGAAATTTAAAAAACCGTATTTATTATTCGATTTTTTACATATAGTTATACTGAAAAATTGTATGCGGAGTAGTACAGAATAAATTCTCTCAACTTCATTTAAGGTCTTCTCTCTTCAAGACTAAATACTACACGACGTTAATTATTAACTGCCTCGAAGGTTCTTTGTAGGTATAACTATCCTACTTGGATTTTATTAAAGGTATGTTCATGTGAATAAACCAAGCACCATCATATTCTCTACATTTCAGGGGAAGCAGGCAGGGTACAACACCAACGCGAAATTAAAGACTTTTTATTTATATCATATATATTTACAACTTCAGGCTTCAAATATAAAAACCGAAACCTTAAATATTTTTTCCACACAATTCACATAGTGTCTTGACACCAGCATGCTCACTTTTCATGTAGTTAATATAATCTGCTTATAAACAGCTCAAGACAGTCTATGCTAACAAGCATCCAACCAGAACCCATGGCCATATATTCTTCTCGGCGAAGTTTCACGACTGCCACAGACAAACAAAATGAACCTGGCTTTTATATACACTCGTAAGCAAGAACCTTCAGATTCAGTGTTCCACCCACTGCAACTCTTGCATGCGATTTGCTCTACCGACCAACACCAGACTTACATAGGCCAGCAATAAGTTTTTCTTTTTAAGTTTAATATTTTAAGTACATATATATTTATTAATTTAAACTTGCATATACTATTTTTTTTATTTATTTATTTTGCTATCCCAGACTTATTTTCGCGGTTCTTTTATTTATCATTCAACTTACGTAATTTTTTAAGTATTTTATTTACACGTAGGAGTTCTGTTACACTGACAGTAACAAAAGAAATTTACTTACCGCTCATACTTTCTGCTCTACTGGTCGACACCAGTAAAATGTATACTAGTCACTATAACACCATACCATCCATTATATAACCCAAGTCATACCAGATCACCCAACACCCCATCTCCTATAACCAAAGAAAACATTCAATTTAACTCCACCACCCAATACACCAAGCACAATATCCATCATAACTCTAACAAGTATACAGCCGAGGGCAGCCCATAACCTAACACCCATTCTACTTGCTCTACCAACCAACCTCGCTTATACCTACCTACCAACCATACCACCACTAAAAAGCTAGCATACCTCGACCATTCGTCCACACAGACCAGACAAAAAGCAAATATACAAGCCATTCCAGTTACACATTCAAATTCTTCTCATACCATCCACCATGCCGATTGACATCAGTCAAAATACAATAACCATCCATACCAAGCACTTTTAACTCAAGCGTGCCTTAACATTACAGGACTAACCGACACACACATACTGTCTACACCATTCGACATACATCAACAATCGCAAGACAGATATTCTGGAAAATATATCACCCAACATACCATCCATGACGACCCAAGTGTACCAGGCAAATTTTATAGTCTAGACCTATTATTGACCTTTGACCTTGACCCCATAATGACTCCAAAATGACTAAATGGCTCCAAATGACTCTAAATGACTCCAAACTGATTCTAAATTATTCAAAAATTACCCAAAAATGACTCACTCCATTGCTCCATTGCTCCTACAACCCATGCCATCTGCTCTACCAACCATCAGACTAAATATACTCACAATTCATACCATCCACTAGAATTCAAGCGTACTTCAGCCCACACCCACTAAAATGTACCAAAAATCGTAACTCCAACTTGTCTGTCATATCATCATTACCATCAGACACCAGCCAAATACATACTAGTCACTATATCATATACCAACCTTTATAACTCAAGTCATACCAGCTAAACCAACATGCCATCACATATGACCAAAGAAAAACTGAATTCAACCATACCACCCATACAATCTGCTCTACCAAACGCCATCAGACGAAATATAAACACCACTCAAACTAGAATTCAAGAAGACCTCAGTCCACACTGACCTTACAAAAATAATCACAAGTCCGACATGTTTGTCATACCATCAGACACCAGTTAAATATCATACCACCCATCAAATAAACCACCTGATTAGATCAACGATCCATACCAATAAAATGGTGACCATCACACTCATGCCACACAAATGACATTGTATAAGTAACATAGAAACTACTCATTTCATACCACACCTACACAATCCATTAACCCCACCAACCAAAACATACTATGTGACAACCCTCCAGCATACCGGACATTAATATAAATCACTGTATCAACCAATAAACCAGTTAATTATTTCAGCCATCCATACTAATAGCTACTCTTACGAAAAATACCAGGTAACATACCTTCAGCATACTTAACAACCATATTGATAACCTAATGGTACTGAGTACTAAAACAGATACATCATAACTTTCACCATAATATGTCGAAAGCCATGCAACCCAGCATACCAACATACTATACCATCTGAATATATCAATGAACCACAACAGCAGATAGCCATACCATCCAGAACATACTGACCAAACCAAGCATACCTCAGTCATGCTATTAACAATACATACCAAATCAACCACAATACCTCAGACTTATTGATCAATCATAGCAGTCCTTTATTACTTTATTACTACTTTATTACTACACTGAGTGCGCATGGCATGACTGTGGTGCGTTAGTCCTCTGGTGAAATTTTCTAATCTTTGTGTGTATGAGGCGGAGGAATATCAAGGATGTAGATCTTTAGAAGGGTTTCAGAAAAGTTGGAAGTAACCATAAATAGAGTAGATGGGGAAATTATTTAAGCTCACTTGGGCTAGTCAGTTCGCTGGACAGCTAATATAAACATGGCAAAATTTTGTTTTAAAATTATGCATGTTAAAGATATCTGCATTGTAGTAGTCATAGGCGATAGTGTTTGTATGTATGAGTTACTTAATTTATTAACTAAACATATTTCATAACTCTGTCCAGTTAGCAGATTCTCGCGCATGCAGGTGCATTTCACCCTATATAACTTCGCCAGTTACACATATAAACAAGCCATACCAGCAGTCAAGCCAATGACATATTCTAATCATAAGCTCAAACCATGCTATCGCAAGATCAATACTATTAATTTAACCATCTGACACCCATACAGTCTTAATTCCCAGATTCCATCCAATCGTACTAACCAACTATACCAGCTAAGCATTCTGCCCCTCTCATAATAACTAAACATGCTATTAAACCATTCTGCTCTTACAAACTAATCATACAATTGAACAATTATTCCCACACCATCGAAGCTACACTTTTGTCATACTATCAAAACAACCGAACATGAATCAGGTTATACCAATCAACAGAGTGGATATACCAACCATACAAGACACTAACTGTACAACCAACTCATACCAATAGGTTATACAATCAAGATGTACTAGCTATAAAAAACCAAAACCATACAGGCAGCCCACATCGGCAGACAATGCCATCATATTACCCCATCCATTTCAACCATTCCAAGAGACCATACCATAAAACAAAAAAAATCAGACAAAAAAATACATAACCAAAACAAGCTACCTATAACAGCCATGCAAAGAGCTCGTACAGTATAAACATTCTAAAAGTACCTCTACCAATGATGAGCCTACATACAATTCATATTATTATCAGACTGACCAATATAATATTCATGTCATACATTTCGACCTTCTATACTAATCATCACACCTGTCATCATACCTCCTGTCCTCCTGTTTAACAGCCATACAGGCACACTTAGAGACAAAGCAATTTCATCAATATAAACTCCTTCCTACCTTCAACCCAAACTACTACAATGTCCCAATCACACATTTCAGACATCGCTACTACCATACTGATAGTCCATACAAGCAAGATACACCACCAAAAAAAGTCTACCAATGAATATGCCCAGTTCATCATATAGAATAGTTTAAAAACAAGGGCGACCACACTCACATCTCTAGCAAATCTCTCGAGAGGTTAGATCTCTCGAATGGTAGACGCGAGTACGGCCGACCAACTTGCAAAGGAGATGAAGGTGAAGGGTAGGGGAGGGCGAGACTAGTTCCAACATTGCACCTAGGGGAGATGCGTGTTGACAAGAGATTTGTTCCCACCACCTGACCAGATCACATTCACCTAATATGACAGCCTACGAGGGTATCCATACAACTCTTGCGAATATCAACTTTACCATTCGCTTCGGAACATATCTACCAAGCTATCACATCACATAAAACATAGATCTCGTCCATCACACACAACCCTATGCCAACGTATCGGCAGACGAATGACTGTCACTGATTGTTTTGTCAACGACTCATGCGAACCAACATTTCTAGGGTAAAAAGTAAATGTCCATTCTTACTATACTTTCCACACACACACACACATACAAACAGAATGTAGTAAATGCATAAATCTTCATTGCTTGCTACCAGTTTGGTTTACCTAAACACATCAACCATTTATACCTTTTGTGGACATAGTAACATATGAGGGAAGAATATATCATATCTAAAATCCAGCCATGGGCAACTAAACAATTCACAATGTTTATAATGCATTACTTCTTAAAAATATTTATGCAAAACTCTTTTAAAAATAAGTATCTCCTGATACATCTTGCGTGCAAAAAATAAACAATATAAATATCTTAGTCATATATCACGTGAAGGTGAATAATATATTTATACACTTAGTCGGAAGGACGTAGGATCAAACATTCTACCAGCCCTTACCTATATGCAACCAAGATATTCCATTTACTAGAGAACATGCACTATAAATATTCCATTTCATCTCTCTTATAGACAAACATTTTGAACTCTCCTCGCAAACATGTTACCACCATACCAGGATATTCTATTTACAAGAGAGCATTCACTATAATATATAGTTACATTAGAGAGCCATCTCAACTCCTACAAACCACACACTTATAAACTTCCTTTTAAAACCCATCATGTATTACAATTGTTTGATGGATTCATTTATTTTTCAGACTTATATAATAACTTTTTTTTACACATCCCTATATGCCAATGTTTAATTTACAGTAATGGAGACCTCATTCATATCACTATATTATTATCAATCAAATATGTCGACCAGCATCTCCCCAATGCCCAATCATAATTTAATGTTGTCAAACAACTATTTAGCCATAACATCTATATGCCCATCGAAAATTTGTTTAAAATATCTTGTAATATTTTGATATCATATCATAGTCGCTGCAAAAAACAGACCAAAAATCAATTTATACATATTCTTCCAGACAAAAATATTCTAACTTGCAATATCCCAAAGTACCTGAACACTACATAAAATCCATTCCATTATATCATATTGATTATACCAAAACACTTCCGTTAATACTATCCACGACAACAAAATGATCATATAAGTATTCATATGAAATAGTCTAGTGAATTTCTGTGATAAAACATTTCATCATGTAATAGCAAAACACACACACATTCAAATAATGCCAACACCAATACAGTTTACCATAGTCAACGATCCAACCTTAACGAAATCTCATTCCAGTAGACCATATCATCAAACTAGCAATTCAAATGTTCCACAGAAAAGAAACATTCTAACTATCAATACTCACAGACCGTATCATGCCACACCACCCATTTAGATTGGCCATAGCAAACATACTACCATACTGTCAGAACATACCAATTACCCAATCAAATATTCCAAATTGTGACCAGCTGTACTATCACACCATACCATAAATCTGCAAAGACACATTACCAGCAAAACTAACATACCGTACAGACAAGATATATTAAACATTGATCCATGCACTATTACTACCACCCATTGAAAAAATGTTTAACTCGTAATATTTGAGTTCATATGATACTCACTGCAAAAAAAAAAGCCAAACAACCATTTCTACATATTCTGCCAGACAACCATTCTAACTTGTAATACCTCAAATACCTGAACATAACATAATAACACTTAATATCTACAATCCATTCCATTAGACCATATTGGTTATAACAAGCACTTTCCTTTATACCATCCATGACAACAAAATAACCATATAAGCATTCCTATGAAATATTTCAGCAAATTACTATAAACCATGCCATCATCTCATCACATCATCACATCATTACCATTACCACATCATCACATTATCATAACATCTTCATCACATCATCATCATGCAGACTTATACTTAATCTGCAGTCAGATACGATCTCAGATGCCTAATATAGTGTAAAAGCAATTGCTGCTGAAGGTGGATAACATAGCCAATCTCACATTAATTAATAGAGGTTTTCCTTATTTTATTCACACATGACTCTACTGGAAAAATAATTTCATCAAAAAGTCTTGTATATCTCTTCTAATTACCATTTAAATTGTCAGAGAATTCGAGCTCAATAGCTATACCAAACATGTATATAGATTTATTTAATGTTCCTATATCCCAAGAGTTTACACTTTTTTTGTATATACCAAGACATTGCATACAACAGGATGGAAAAAGAAATCTATATTTGATGATGAAATGAATAAAAACAATTATCTTCCATACACTTTATCTTTATTTCAAACATTTATGAAAAATACATAGTATTACTTACATACAGTCAAACATTTTCTCCATTCATCAACAGTATTTATGCTTTACTCTAATTTTATAGTACAAATCGTATTGTGAGTATTCAAGGTACACTTATTCGCATATACAGCCTTGAAGTTAACACATATGTAGGTCTTGTAGCTGATGGCAAATGGACAGTTACTATCTTCATGTTGTCTGGTGCTAAACCTAGTCACGAATGTCTTGCAGCAATACTTGCATTCGCTTCCTGATGATCGACAAACAGTACCTTTACACTTCATCTTATGTCAATATTGGATATCACTACAAGTAAACACAGCACCACATGTATCACAGTGGAACGACTGATTTACTTGACTGAACAAACAATGACTATATTTATGTCGATGTGCAGGACAACTTGTATTAAAAGTATTCCCACAATAACAACATTGTTTATGTAATGGTTCTATAGACTCTTCAAAGACCCTTGCTGACAGTGTTAAAGATGGTAAGACTTCAACCATTGTTGCGTCTTCATATTACAGTAAGCTTACACTATCGCTAGATGATTCCACTCCTGACGGTCTTCCTTCCATCACAACCGTCGAAGAAGAAGTGAAAACATTCATACAGGACGTGCGCTTATATACTTTTTTTTTCACAACAGAAAATTGGTTTATGTGTCACTCGGACTCAGTCAGAGAAAGAGAGCTCTTACCCTTACGACAGACAAATTATTTGTCAGGTGTGTGACTTGAATCCACACTCCCATAGAGGGAACCAGGGCAAAATCCGGCATCTTAGTCCGCTCGACCAACCTGGCAATTGCAGAAAACATTTTATTATAATGAAAAGTGATAACTTTTTCCTTGGATGATGTCTTAGATGATGTCATATGATCTTAACCTTATGTTCAAAATCTACTGTATGAAACAAAAAGAAACAAAACTTTTAACAAAATTTTAATTTCGCAGAAAAAACCATAGACCATCACGATTAGGAGTACTCTGAGAAAACCCAAATACACATTCATCCAGAAGAAAAACTTATATATATATATATATATATATATATATATATATATATATATATATATATATATATATATATATACCTATAAGATAATATTATAGCACCCAAAGGTCCTGGGTTCAAATCCTGTCCGAGCATGAGATTTTTTAATTTTCCATCTCTTATGAGTAAGTGTGAAACTTTCAAAATTTAAATTTTTAAACTGATTGTTACATTAGAAATGCATTAAAAATACATTTTGATGAATTTTTCATAAAACAATTTTCAGCATTTTTCAAATGATAAGTAAAATAAATTTTTTAATAATTCTGCCTGTGTATAAGTGTATCACTTCATAGATGTCTGATTGGCAAGGCTGGCCAGCCGAGTGCCTCACAGTCATTGGCCTCTTCCTTTCCTTGTGTGGTGCTTACCTACATAACTGCATGTGCATGTCACAGCTGGCCCGCAGTTGGCTCAGGGGTAATTTACACTGGTCGCCTGCTGCACATGCATGTCACAGCTGGCATGCCTGCCCTGGCGGACGTGTCGGCACATGCGTGGTTACAAGGCTAGTCGACTTAATTTTTGTACAACAGTAAAAAACAAAATTAATAAAGTAAAATATTTAAAGAATATTGATTTTCAAAAGATAAAGTATTGAAAATCTAATATGATTCACAAAGTCCTGCCTGGAATGTACCTTACAATAATTTTTATACACCGTCTCCTGTATGGAAAATTTCATCTTTAAATTCATAAATAAATACACGCACTGGTGATTCACGCACTCTAGCAGACAATGAAGGAACTATGTAGATGGTGGAGTGGAGCAAATGCGATTAATCGAACACGTGTGAGTAATTGGTCGAACGAAAGTGAGAGAGACAAGATAGAAAGGAAAGAGAAAATGCGAATGTGAGAGACAAGAGAGAAAGAGAGAGAATGAAACAACAAAAATTGAAGGACTCCGAGAAAACATATGGAATGATAGAGAGACAAGAGAGAAAGAGATGGAATGATAGAGACACAAAAGAGAAAGAGAAAGGAAAGAGACAAATGAGAAAGAGAAAGGAAAGAGAGAAAGAGATGAAATGAGAAATGCAAGAGAGAAAGTGATGGAATGAGAGATACAAGAGAGAAAGAAATGGAATGAGAGATAAAAGAGAGACAGAGAAAGAGATCAAATGAGAGAGACAAGAGAAAAAAAGACATGGAATGATAGAGAGCATGAATAAACGAGACAGAATGATGGTATGATATCATGATCGTATGCACCTTGAAAAACTACCATTTCAAGTCAAAGGGGCTTGTTGGTGCAGTGGTTCAGTAACCAGATGCAGAAGTTAACACATGATGCAAAATCGGCTGTATGCAGAGACTGTACCCTTTGGAGGTGGTAAGGATGTAGTTGTTTCTCACGCAGAACCTCCCAGACGGTGCTGGGAGCAACACCCGTTGCATGCACAACTGATTGCATACTCATTGATGGGCTCTGTTCAATGTGATTCAGTACAGCCTCTTCCAATTTGGGAGTGCAGTGTCTCTTTGGAGCACCACAGTCGTTCCTGTCTGTGGTGAAGGTACCTCGTTCTCGGAGCCATTGTTGTGCAATTGTGGCGAAAATGGTATACTATGGTAACGCGCATTGTGATTTACACTCTTGATACAGCCGATGAGCTGCTCTTCCATTACCCTCAGCTGTGCTATACACGAGGATCATGTCTGCGTATTCCGCAAATGTGTACTCAACTATGTTAATCGGAAACACAAAGGCACATGAAAGGGGATCGAGTTGGGATATCATGGCAGGGTAGATGTCACTTTCCATTAGGTGATTGTCTGACACAATTTACTGCCTACCCAGTTGCATACCAACACAGGAAAATCTACGACATTGCCCATTATCTCAGTGGAAGTGGACGAGTGATACACCTGATTTGAAATGGTTGTGGATCGGTAACGGTATATTTCCAGGCATGGGTTCCTATTCAAAAAATTGTCTACTCAGTCCCTTCTACAAGTCCTAGAAGTTTGTAAGTGGAATTTCCGAGCATCCTGTATTTAAATTTAAAAAATAATTATTAAATTTATTTTATTTTATCGATTTCTCATATTCTGCATTGTTGGTGTAGAAGGAATAGTAAGCCACCCAAAATCTTAAAACTGGCTCGTTTTTACTTTCTGTGGATTAAGTGTAGCTTCTAACTTTCTTAGGGAAAAATGGGACAAATTTTTAGTGGAAAAAGGGAAATTTCGAGTCTTTTTGAGCTAAAATGTAAGATTTTGAAGGAATAACTGGAAAGTTGAAAGGAAAAATGAGACATTCCAAGATGGCTCCTGGCGCCTCAGCTCCTCATACTGCAGCCTGTGCCACCATAGCCCATATGCTTTCTACTATCACCCTTGAATCCCTGGATACAAATATTATAGAAGCCTCTTCTTTTTCCATCTAAATTACCATCTGAAAACCTGACATTTTGGTTGTTACCAAATCTACATTAAATACCTACAGCCACTGGCTTAAAACAAACTCTAATAATTTGAGATGCCATTACTTTGGCTTGTGCCATGCATATTTAAAATTCGTACAGTAATTCACTAATTCCATATTAAAACAATCTATCCTGAGGTAAAGTCTTTAAATATTAATTCCCAGCTAAGGGACTCCCAAATGTTCCCTTTAAACATTATGACCAGACGAATCTGAAATAACAAGTATTACTTATCTCTGCTGAAGTCCAGGAGCTGCTTCTCCTCGAGCCTGCAGGTTACCCTGGCTTGTATAGTCAAAATTCATAGTTCCCCTCCAGTCAGGGCCTTCAAACGGTACATTTTTAAACTTCGTCAATCAGAAATCTGTATTAATAATAATGTAAAATGCATTTCTGGTGTTTTGCACCTCACATTGTGTTGCTGTATTTCCTTAGGAAGCGCTGTCATGCGCCACGTCGACACTAGCGCTGCTTCGTGGCGATTTGGGAGTCACAGCGCTGCTCTGCCCAGTTTTTATGTGGTGTGTGAACGTGACGGACAACCATGGCATAATGGTGCTCAGCGAAGCCCCAACGACCAGCTGACCGGCGACCAAGGCAGCATTATATATGGTAGCGCAGGCGAACGACATGGTATTTCACAGATAAGGTAGGACATCTGCTTCAATGGCGATTATGTTGTCTTTCGCAATGCTTTGCGAAAATACTTTAGTGAAGCATAATCGGTGTTAATTGTACGTTAGGCATGCGCTAGGCGAGCAGGACGTTTCAGATAGGTAGAAAAATGGCGAACATGAGACACCCTGTCTCATCCTCTGCTTCCAAAGCAATGGATTCTGGTGGTGACCCAGGATCAGAAGCTGGAATATCTGTCGATGACCAACCTCGCCAAAACCTCCGACGAAACTTCTCCAAAGGAGCTACCAGATGAGCAGTTCTTCACAACACACACCATCCACAGTCCAAAACAAATACAACGAATGGCAATTCCTTGCAATAAACTATCCAAATCCAGTTTAATGTAACTCCCTTGACTTCTCATAAGGGGGAAAATAAATGAAGCAGGTTCCTGGAACACCTATCCCTACCTACTCCTTCCGTCTTAAGGTCCAAAACTTCTGGATATAATTTGCTAGACAAAACATGAACACAACATCTTATAATCTACGTGAGGTTGAAACACTAGATCATACAAATGAGCATGAATGAATATACAACTCCTGAACTCCACCAGAGACTGAAAAACATGATAAAACACACATAAAATTATATACAATATAACATATAGGATGCTCGGGAATTCCCCTTACAAACTCCTAGGACATGTTCTTTTGAATAGGAACCCTTGCCCAGAAATGTACCGTTTCCATGCTACAGCCATTTCAAATCAGGTGTATCACTCGTCCACTTCTGCTGAGGGGGAGAGTAATATCTCGGATGTGCCTATGTTGGTACACAACCGAGTAGGCACTACATTACTTAAGACAGATGGCACGCGATGTCTACCCTGCCTAGAGCCCCATTCATGCGCTACCTTTGTGTCTCCGATTAACATGGTTGAGTACACATTTGCGGAATACACAGGCATGATCCTTGTGTATGGCACAGCTGAAGGTAATGGAATAGCAGCTCGTCGGCTGTATCAAGAGAGTTATCCACAACGTGCGAAACCATCACATACCCTTTTTGCCACAGTTACTCAACGGCTCCTGTGACGTGTTGATCGCCACCAGTTTTAATTTTTTGTGCCTGGTTGCCATTTTCTTAAGTTAGCAGCTGTTCATTTACTGTGTTGCTCACTAGGGTAAATTATTGAATATTATTTGTTATGTACGGGTGCAGTATATTTAATATTATTAATTAGATTTATTAATCAATATTTTGTATTTACGAAAGTATAATATTGCTTGAAATAGATTTTGTATTGTATAATCCGTTTAGTATTTATAAAGCTTTTTTTGTTACATCTGTGTTTGTGGGAGTTGCAGCTTGGGGGCGCTGGTGGCGCGGAAGAAACGGTGCGGTCGGTCTGGTAAGGAGTGAGGTGTGAGCCACGACCGCGGCAGATTGTAATTTAGAGGGAGCTCCGACAAAAATGTTTTCGCGAGGTATACAATGATTTTTGCGCCGTATAGAAGTAGTAACGAGTTACGGCGCTGTGGACAGCTGTTTGGAGATATTTTGCCTGTGCAAATAAGTTTGTTATCGAGATCGTTGCTGTTGGTGAAGCAAGGGCGAGTCCACAAAGTCAGTTGACCGGAAGGAGAGTTGGCTGTGTGAGGCTCGTGTGCTGGACGACGGCGCGGCTTGCTGGCTGGAGTATTGGGCCGCTGTTTTCCCGCTGCAAGTCGCGTCTTTTTCGTCGGAGGGTCACGACTGCTTCATTTAAGAAGTTATTTTGTCAGTGCTTTGGTTTTCATGCCCGTTTGTCTCGTGGGCGGTTTCCTTGAAGATGACTTATTGATTTATACTAATACATTTTTTTGATATCGCTTCAGCGCCGAAACAAACTGCGGCTCCCCCACTATGCTCTAAACTTCGATTGTGACTGTAACGTAGTATTCTGCCTGTGGGCATATGAAAGAGAAAAATATTTCACACACAAAGTTTGTTCTAAAAACGTGTGAGGTTAATAGGAACTGTTTTACGCAAGTGGCATTTTATATGAAACTATATTAAGTATTTTACGTATGTGCTATTCTTCATTAAAGCTATTAGTGTGTATGCAAAACACTTTTTAATATTGTTTTAGGAAGATGGTTGTACTCTTGTGTGAGAATAAATTGAAGGGTATTACCATTAGTGAGTTTATCAATGTTGAATATTGCCTTCAGCTAGCTGGAATTAAATATTGAGTATTACTGCCATAGTAAAATGCATGCAGACATTTTTGTTCAACTCAAATAGTATCGTACCACATGAAACATTTTTCAACTGAGCCCCCCCCCCCCCCCCCCAGACCCTTGGGATAGTGCTTTGTATTTTGTGAGTAAAGTAGAGTTGACTAACCCGAAGCCTTTGAGATAGAGGTGTCTCACTCCGAGAACAAGGTATCTTCACCGCCGACAGGAACGACTGTGGTGCTCCAAAGAGACACCGCACTCCCAAACTGGAATAGGCTGTACTGTATCACGTTGAACAGAGCCCATCAGCGAGTACGTCAATAATTGCTTGTGCAATGAGTATTGCTCCCAGCATAGTCTGGAAGGTTCTGCATGAGCAACAACTACATCTTTACCACCTCCAAAGGGTACATTCTTTGGGTCCAGCCGATTTGAAATGGTTGTAGCATGGAAACGGTATGTTTCCTGGCGTGGGTTCCTATTAAAAATATCATCTACTCAGTCCCCTCTACAAGCCCTAGTATAATCAAGTATTTACCTGGATGTACTCCCTTCCTAAACAGATTGGAGAGATAGGTAGATGCATCATGAAGCTTAACTGTTTCCGTTTTAATATTATACATATTCGGGGGAAGAGAATGTCATTACCGACTGTGTTTCGAGAATGTACGATCAGGATGACTACGAAAGTTCTAGTGACTCTTTGCCTGTCAATAATTGTGAGGAAGTGATGATGAAGAATGCTGTGTTATGATCAGAACGATACCTGAGGCATTTACTAATTTTGCTGATTGGCAAAAGGAGGATGTGGAATGTCAGGAGATAAAGAAGCAACTTGACTTAGGAAACAGTCCAAATTATTGTCTCGATAAGGGGATAATTTAGTTTGTTGATTGATTAAAAAGGAAATATATATATATGTGTTCCTAATAAAGCAAGAAATTTATTACTTATATATTTTCATAATTCAACTAGTGGAGGACACATGGGGTAGGAAAAAACGAAAACGCTCATTAAACGTGAATTTTTTGGCCTAGTATGAATCAGGATATTAGTAAATATGTTAAGGAATGTAACGATTGTCAGATTGCTACGTAACCGTTGAATAGTAAGGTTGGCAATTACTCGGTTGAATTACCAAGCAGACCCTGGGAAAGAGTATTCATTGACATGTATGGGATGTTGCCTAGGTCTAGAAAGGGGAATAATTGCATCCTTATTTTAGTAGATAGTTTCAGCAAATTTACCATGTTATTACTATTACGAGACACGAAGGCTGGAAATATTTCAAAAGTTTTGATAGATAGGGTTTGGAAGATTTTTGGATGTCCTAAGTTATTGATTTCCCATAATGCCAGTTATTTTAATTCGCACATTATCAAAGATATGTGTTTTGAATGGGGGGTCAAGTATGTTAATACGAGCCCCTATTATCATTGCCCTAATTTAGTTCAACGTGTTAACAAGAACATTAAGGTGGTTCTTAGCATCTTTCATAACTTTGACTAGCATGGGTGGGATCTTAATATTTCTGAGCTAAGTCTTGCTTTCAATTCGGTGCCGCATAGTGCCACAGGGTTTTCCCCGAGCAAAGTGTTCCTTGGACAAGAGTTACTGTCTTCTTTACTTAATATTTGGGGTATTCCCCCTGAGTTTTGGATGTGAGTAATAAAAAGGAGTTGGAGAATCTGTGGCAGCAGGCTTATGCAAATTTGGAAAAAGCAATGATATCTATAGCCAAAAATAATAATCGGGGTAGATTAGATAACCCGTAAGATGTTGGGGACTTGGTTCTGTGCCGGCAAAATGTATCAAGTAAAAAATCCGTCTATTTCTCATCCAAATTGGCTACGTCGTTCCATTAAAAATCATACGTTTTCTTGGTCCATTAGCAGTGTCGTTGGTGTAGCTAACGAACAATTTCGTGGTGAAAAATGCGCATTTGTCGCAAATGCGACAGGGAAGAGCGAATAATGTTTTGCTCCTGTAATTCAGATACATTATTTCTTAGGACTTTAAGTTTGGACGGGGCGTAAAAGAATCATCTTCAATTCGAAGCAGGAGCATTTGATAATACTAGCCAATATGCATATGGACACCATTGTGGGTACGGGAGAAAATCTGGAGGCAGTGGAACTGAAACGACAGTCTAACGAATGAATGCTGCCTCATGAGCAGTTGAGGACTGCAGAACGCATACAATAGTTGCAGAATGTGGAAGATAGTAAAATCATCGATGTGTCTTTCAGGTTGTGGAGTCTGGAGACATACCGTGGAGTGACACCAAGCCAGTACATCAACTGGATGGCGAAGTTCAGCTTTGCTTCTGAGAAACTGAGGTACATCATTGTTGGGCTACAGACCGGAAGATAGCACAATGTAAGAGTGAGCTGTTCGCAGTTCGACACATGTCAAATATAAAATGTCAAAATATTTTTGAATAGCGAAAACTACCCATATGTTGACATGAACACGAACTTTGTAAATGAAGAGTACCTGCTGGCATATCAGATGTACGCCCAATTCCAAACTGCATATTATGGGTGCACCCAATCCCCGATATTGAGCCCCGATACTTTCAAGATTTTGGCCCCGCTCATGGTATTCCATTTGAGTAAACAGTATGAGCATATTACCTCCAACGTGATGGGCTGCAGGATGGAATTCAATAAACATGGAAATATTCCTGCCAACACATACACATTCTGCCTGATACTTCACCACCCGCTTGTATCTTACAATTGCTGAAACAAGACTGTCAAAATACTATGGCTGTTTGGTCGTCTTCGAGCATCATCAGCTTCAGAGTTCGAGAAGGTGCTGAAACAATGTAATAGAAGGTCATACTTCAAGTGATGGTGTTTCCCTGCCCGCTTCAATTTCTGGGTTGCCGATGTGAACATCGAGTGGTGAACGTTGAAGAATATTAATAAAACCTGTATATTTTAGTATGTGTACGATAAATTTTATGTAAAAAGATATGCTGATGCTTTATTTCGAAAACCTCCCTGCTTTTTATATAAGAATTGTTTTTAATAATGTACTCGCATTTAAGTGTAAAATATAAATATAACAATTTAAGTACTTTGCAGGAATGGTCAATGTCACCATTTGGTATAGGTCGATAGCAGGTAACATAATCGAAACAACCTGTGTGTTGAAAAATATAATCTAACATGGTGGGGATGGAACAAAGGTGGTGGAGGATTGCAGACTCAACACTAATTAGCCAGTGAAAAACATTGGCGGGGGTAATCAATGCAACCTATTCTTTAATCGCATAAACAATATGGATGCCACCTGTTGGTACACAGGTGATGAAAACATATGAAATCTAATATGGTAGTCGCATGAAGGTGAGATGCAAACACTAGGTAAAACAAATGACAATCAAAAAGACAAACATGGAGGACTGCATCAAGCAAGATAGCTGCCTCCTAACATGGCAGCCTCCAGTATCATAAACAAATTAACAAAAACATATATGGCTGCGTGAAGTATCATGTATAAACAAATGACGAACGAAAAACAAATATAACCGCATCATGTAACTTATAAACAAATTATATACAAATAACAAATATGGTGGCATACGATAGAATGACTATAGGTGCTGTTGTGGGGTGAGGTAATCAGTCGTCTGCTGGACGTGGTGCTGGGAGGACCTCCAGAAATGTATTTTTTTTTAAACTAAATGTTTACATGCTTTTTTTTTCGGGATTTTTTTTTTCAATTTGAGGGGGAAAAGGAGATTTTACAGGAAATAAACGGAAATTTGAAGGGAAAAGGGACATTTTAAGGAAAAGGGGGAAATGTTTGGGAAAATGGCCACCAGGGAATAGAGTTGTAAAAATAATTTTTAATGATTTTTAATAACATTGTTAAAATAATTTTAAAATAATGTAAACAATATTTTTTTTTATTTTAAAAATATTTTCAATAAACATTTCCGTGGTAAAGTTTTTTTAAAAAAATTTCGCTATTTTTTTAGTTTTTGGGGTCAGAGTTCACAGGGATCAAGGTCAAAGGTCAAGGTTATATGTGTTAAAGATGACGGACGGGTGATGTAACAACACGGCGGCGGCCGGCTCCTACGCCAGACGCCATTGTCCCAGACTTCCCATTTTCCTGCTACTGTGTATGTTTAAATATACGCCTTGGTCCTCAAACTGAATTTAACTCGGAATACTTACTTGTTTGAACATTTCTAAATTGATTCCTCGGAGCAAGCTACTGTTAGGATAGTGCCTACAGTTAAAGCAAAAATTCGTGGGCCGTGTGTCTCGGAAATGGTCGCGGCGAGGTGGGGAATGTCGCACCCCTCGTACATTGTGAGTGATGTGCTCGTTTCCACGCCAAGTAGGAGGAGCGGGCTGCTTTTCTCTCTCACTCCCCCCCCCCCCTCCCCCGCAACCCAGAAAATCCGTACTAACCCCGGGCAGTTAGCGTCGGCGATTGATTCGTCCGCTCGGCGGCCCCTTTTGGCGTGATTTATCGCCTCGCGCAACACGGGCTGATCCGCCGAGCCAATACCGGGTCCGTTATCGCAGTCCATCGGCGCGACCCCCCCCCCCCCCTTCACCGGCTTGTCTGCTGGAGGCCCCTTGTTGCCGCTACTCCTGGTCTCATCTGCCGGGGGACCACGTGGACGGGTCCGCTTCTACCTCTAACTCTTCAGAAATTATTCGCAAATTCACCACAGGAGTAGTTAGGTAGGCGGGGCTTACGGTGTTGCCTAGTAAACACATCGAGGTCACATCCGTTCGGAGTGTTGCTACGGTGATAGGAAAAAGCAAGAATAACTGTAAAAAAAACTTTTAAAACCGAGCTTTTGTTTACAAATTCACTAAAAAGAGACTAGTAACTAGCTATAGTAGTTACACAATTTGTAGAACTTATAATATGTGGTCGAACGGCCGTAATAATCTTTTGTACAATTTAATATGTTTGTATCATATTATATTTAGTATATAAAAACTTTGCGCAATATAGAACGTATACCTCATTTGCGTAAGCGTAATAAGCACATATCTTGCATAAGGCTCTTAACTATTCGCTATATAGAACGTATATCTCGGTTGTATAAGCGTAGTAAGCACTATCTTGTGTAAGTCTCTTGACTCTTCGGGCCAAGCTTTTATATACTAAATGTAAATTGATACAAACAATGTTGATATGTAGTAAAGTTTATTACGGCTGTTAGACCACATTGCACAAGTTCTGCAAATTGTGTAATTACTATAATTATTTTTCCCTTTTTAGTGCATTTATAAATAAAAGCTTGGTTTTTGAAAGTTTTTTTACAGTTATTTTATTTTCCCCTTTTTAGTTTCACCAATTTTCTTGTTATTATATTATGCAGCAATGCACGTCTCGCGACAAGCTTTATGTAAATGTGCATTGTTACATTTGTCAAGTTAAATACTAAAGAACATCATCAGACTCTGGTCACCATCTGCAGACAAAGTACTCGTCGAGGCAAGTCCAACGAGGCCAGACTCGATACTTTTACTATGTGAGTAGAGAAATTAATTTAAATCAGCATTTCCAAGACATCGTAATTTCTAATAAACTTTTGCCAAAATACCAAAACATTTATGCAAAATGCATGAGTTACGTAAAATGAAAAACCAGCATTAATACACTAAATAACGATGCAACTCGACTCTGTGCGTGCACGTGTGCGCGAGCACAGCTGATCGGACGCACAAAGCCACCCTGCCATGAGCGAGGCATGCTTGTGCCATCCACACAAGGGCGACAGCCAAAGACAGCAGCAAGCTCAATTGGATAACGGGAAGTGGTTTAACATACATGCACTTGAAATTACATAAAAACTTGTAACTTTTGGATCCATCATCAGATAAGCTCATCTCAGTGGTACCTTCGCATTGTATTGTCAACGGAACTACTCACGTATGCAAAATCTTAGCTCAATTCGATAACGGAGAGTGGTTTAAAATCGACTTGCAAGATTTGCACTAAACACACCCACCCACGTACATACAAGTGAAGTTAAATAAAAGCTTGTAATACCTAAACAAGCTTCGTGTGTGTTCTGTCTCCTCGGAATTCTAAGGTGACTGTAGTCTATTCGCAGTTTCTTCACACTTTTGGAATCAAGCGTTTGAAACTGTACCCCATATATGACGGGCGGTTGTTTTTTTAATATGTCGCATATCGCAAGGTTTTTATACGTTTGTTGACCTAAAAGTACCTTATTTTTGGTTAAATTTAACTTATACTTATAATATTTTATTGATAACTAATTAGAATGTAGACCGAGAGAAAATTGGTGTGTTGGTAATGCCTAGTACGAAATAGTTCGCATGCAAAATATTATTACACAGGGTCCGTACTGTTATACAGACAATTAGTGGTCGACCTTATACAAAAAGGGTTAAGGGCTTTATGGTAGTAAATCGTAGTGGGGGTCGTAACTAAGGGTGGAGCATGGTGTTAAATTTACTGTAGAATATCTGGAAAAGAGCCGGATTATTATTCTGTTTAACGGAATATTACAATTACAATATGAGATGTTTTAGTCGGGGGAGCTATTTTATATTAAACAATTAGGTAGTGTATGGTTACAAAATTATTGGGGTAACGAGTCTTCAATACGATAGGACTATTGTGTAGAGGAGTTTGCAGAGTCGCAAAGGATAACTGGGGTAGGGAACTGTATATCTTCTGCAGTGCAGTGTGGCTAGTACATACACCTGTGGAGTGGCGCTGGAAAAATGCAAGGTTGGCTGCAGGGCCTAGAACTTTAGGAAGTGCTGTGCTAATGATCGCTGACGCGGAAGACGCTCCGCGAGCGGTTTCGTGTACGTGGCAGCTTTTTCTTGATGTGGGTGGAAACACTGTAAATTGCACTATAATGTCTGAAAGTTTCTGTCTCTCTGAATCCTACTTTATACTGATTACATTGAATGTCACTTGAAACTGTGTTGTGAACTGTGAGCTTAAACAAATGAAGTTACAATGAATTAGTATTTTAAAAATGAAAACTATTACTAACAAAATTATACTCCCGCCATTACAAACTTAGTGCATGGTTACAAAATTATTAAAAACCTGAAAGAGAATGGATACATTTAAAATGTAATCCTTGAACAGTAAACAAATGTTTACAGTAAAAACTACTTCAGTTTGTTATTTTGCTTATGTGCTATAACTTAATATATGTGAGCTCACGCGGAATGAAACTGTACGGCAGGGAATTGAAACGTAAGAGGTTATTTTATTATAATTATGCTATGATAAATCTAAATTTAAATGTAAACAAAATAGGCGCCTTCGCCTATGAATCAAATAAGGGAGGGAGAAAGGTGTACATGAAAAATCAGCTTAATTCTAACGTACAGGTTTGGTACTATTTGTTTACTTATAGAACACATATATTTTTGTTTAAAACCTGCTCTATATATATATATATATATATATATATATATAATTATGAAAATTTTTTTTAATGTGATGTATTGCTATAAAATGAGTAGAAGTCAGTTGTACCATGTTGATTATACATTGAAACAACTTCATGCTAAGAATTACATAAATACTCGAGTTTGTATTTGTGCTAACGTTGTGAAAGAACCAATGTAATTTGTATTCTGGATTGGTTTACAATATAAGAAATTGAATATTATTGTTGCAAAACACATTTTATTTCTATTATTTTTAATGGGTATTTTTGAGACAGTAAAACTGAACCATTATTTTGGATAATAAATCTTTTCAGCAAAGAAAATGGATAACTGCGAATTGAGAATATACAAAAGAATCTGTAACTATCCCTTTAATAATTATTATCCTGTAGAGTACAATAAATTCTGTATAACCTTTTTTTTTGTTTTTGTTTCAGACTGGTGTCATGTTTTGTTAAGAATGATGTTTTCTTGTTTTTTTTTTTTTTTTGTAGGAAATTGTTAATTAAGAAAAAACTAGGCTGATTGTATCGTGACTGTCGGATCAGGAAAATGTAACTGTCAGTGTGGAATGGGTGGCCTGCAGGCTGTGGTGTGGGTGTCGTGTATAATAGCAGGATGGAATTTACCTTGTGTGAAAATTCTCTACTGTACTCGCGAGCGGGATAAACTGGGATCTGTGGCTGGCTGCGTGTGTGTGTCGCTTATGTTGCACTCGTGTGACGTCACAGCAGGCATTGTGCTGGCAGCGCTGCTACTGACGTCACGTGCTTTCGGACTGGTACTTCCCTGTGACGTAGGATTTCACGCAGCCCGTTGCTGGGTTGGAAATTTTCTGAAACTTAAAATTGTAGCATTAAGGAAAATTCCGTTACTTATTTTCAAATAACTTCGTAGGGGTTGAATAATTATTAAGTTATGATAGGAAGTACAGAAGGTTTGAATCTTTGAATCTAACTGAATGTATATGTGTATACATGTGTGTGTGTGTGTGTATATATATATATGTGTGTATATATATATATATATATATATATATATATATATATATATATAATGATTTCTGTTGAAAGAAAAGTTTTTTTGTGACACCTAGTTTATAATATATGCCAGTGGTTTCTCTCCAGCAGCGTTTTTAAATTTTTTCGAAATTGTTAATAAAATTAAACGTGTATAAATTTGAGTAAAATTTCACTGTAAATTATTATATTATATTGAAATAATTCGAAAGAAAAGTAAGCCGGCCATAAATATTATGCAAATGTAAGAGATATATAATTCCCATTGTCATATTTAATTATTCAAACTACCCTCTGTGTGTGCGTCAATAGAAAAATCTCACGTGATATTTAAATGTGATAATTAATAATATTAATGTGAACAATACAAATAATGGAACATAAAATTACTGTCTGCAATTAAATATAACATACTGAGCATGTACAGGTAATATAAATTATACAGAAAATGGGAAGCTGGAAGTGAGAGGGAAGGTTCACATTGATTGGTGGAATGGCATAACACACTCTATTAATAACATACCGCATTATTACACTCTACACAGGAATACTCTACGAAATAAGGAAATTAGCTGCACTCATGACTTACCCTGCGGAAGTCAGAAATGGCCATTGGACTTGTGTAACACTGCCAAAGGGACATTACTGTGTCATAAGAGAGGGATACCACAGAAAAAATGCCCAGGCCCCAGCTGCCTGATGCTCCTTCAAGGCCAGCGGGTGACCAAGCCTTCTAGAGACAAGGTATTCCGTATCTCACGCGGAATGGAAGGGGGGGTTAAAAGGGACGACTTCGGGGGTAAGTATCCATTCTACTGGGGCTAAAACGCAAAGCAAAATAAGTCATTTACGCATTTACCCATGTTTATGTAATACTTTTGTACATCATTAACATATAATACTAATTTACTCCTGCCGTTCCAAAATTTACTGTGCGCACTCCAACTGTCATTTTCCCCTTTTGAATATATCTTAGTAGCAGTAACATTGTTCGATAGTTCATTTCAAAAATGTCAGTATTATTCGTCTTTGTAAAATTTTAAATCATTTTCATTCGAAGAGTTTCCACCTCACGAATGTTAATCAAGACGAAGGCGTCCTTTTGGTATGAAACCTATCCGTAGAAGGCGGAAAATGCCACGACGGGTCCCATGCTAGCTGGTAAAACGGTCGCTATGGCGGACGTTGCACAAACGTAGCAGTTTTTAGCCTCGCGGTCACAACACCTACTCATACGGTTTACTACTTCCATTAGTCTGAAATGAATAACCTCTTTACGTCTCCCAGAACATCCACTGGCATGGATCGTAAACGACATCTGCAGCTGGACTGCGTGTGATGAGATAATTGTTTTTATCTTGTATGCTACAAACTGGAGATGCGCGCACAGTTGTCTACACTCTCCCAAGCAAACCCCCGCACCCCTGCCCCAAACAAGTGCCACAATGTCTGGCGCAGACAGTACATGAACACGTGAAACTCGGTCAGTTTCATGGAATACGAGCTTGTGGTTTCGACGCTAGTTTTAGGGTGAAAGCGGACGTACTGTTCCAGTTTTCGAACACCACCTGGCCCTATTTATGTAACACTGAGGCTCATAAATAGTAGTGTGCAGTAAATTTGCTCAGTATATGAAAGTGGTAAAATTAAAACAATTTTTAAAGTTTAAAAGTTTTTTTTTCCCATAACTGTCCGTACTTTTTTTCAGTTTTACAAAATGTAACCATTTTAATTTGCAGGAACGTTTAAGAAATTAGAGATGGGTGCATTCAGATGAGTAAAGGCTCTTCACGATAAAGTGAGCATTTTTGTAATAAACCTTACAAAAGAGTCACTGCCTCTGCCTGCATATCTTTTCAATGACTCGCTGAGTGACATCCGTCCAGTAAAGTTGGTAACGATCGATTGAAATTAGTTCCAAATCTTAACGTCGAATAAAAAGTGCTAGGTTACGATTTATAATAACTTAAATTATTTCTTTAGATTTATGTTTGTTTTACTGCACCGAAGTGAAGAAATGAGGAGATTTTTAAAATATTTATTTTTCTAATAATTTCACAGTTTCCTTTGACCGGTGCTTGAATAAAGTGACGAGGACCAAACCAATGTTAATTTTACATAAGGCGGAAGAATACAGAATGTTCATATAAGTAGATCTTAAGCTGGGCTTTCAAAAATGCTAATTTTACCGTGAACAGCCTATATCAGAAGTTGCAATCTTCAAACGGCGAAATCATTGAGAAAAGAACAGCATTAAATTCGAAAATCAAGTACTTAAAAATTATGCACATATTTTCATGTAGTTCTAAATATGTCTTGTTTGCCTTTGTAATTAAAACAATTGTATTTTCCATAAAATTGTTCCCATTTTGTCAGTATATTTTGACGTTACATGAAATAAAACTTTAAAAGTTATGTGTTTTTCTGTGCAAGATGAATTGCAATGTGTATTTTTCTCAGAACGCATCATGGTTGCTGGTTGTAATACACATAAAGCACGAGTGTGAAAAACACCGACAAACTCCACCTTTCATATCCCTTATGAAAAATATATGCCGGTCGACGATGCTTCTTAAGGGTGATACGCGCCCTTCAAGGTCGTACTGAAACATATGTTCTATCGCGAATATTACAGAAAGTATATGGAATGGAACAATGACATCCAGGATAATATGTAGTTGAACTAATATCTGCAACCAATGCAAAACTAGTCGCTGCCATAAAACTATGTCATAAAGGAAATGAGGGTTGTAACCCTGTTGCACAAATGTCTGCGATGCCAAAGCTTAATTGGTTTTACAATGATGGATTGTGTGTGAGCACGTTACATTTAACAAAAAAGGTTGTCTTGCGTTATCTCTCTAAACTCCACCGTTTGCAAGGAATTCATGCGTAAAAGTCGAAACCTTTACGGCAGGCAAGCAACACATATCGCACATAACGCATTATTCCGTAAAGGAATCTTTCAAAGTGCCAACTATCAGCTTAAGCACACAGGTTATAGCGTCGCTGCAGGGATGGTCGGGTCCTTCGAAATACTTTCTGTAATGTTTACAATTAACATGTGTTTCAGCTCCCCCTTCAAGGGTGCGTGCAAGCCAAGTATCGTCGACCACGTGTGCCATATGCGTTTTCGGCTTATTTTTTATAAGGAATATGCAGGCGGAGTTTGGCGATTTTTTTTTTTTTTGTATTTTGATTCATACTGTATCTTATTTTTCCATCGCCTAATGACATAAAGTGAATAGTTATTCACTTTCAAGAAATTGAGAGTGTTCAAAAGGATAGCACTTTTCACCTTCAATGTGTTTCACAGATAAAAACATTCACAACTTAAATTACGAATGTAATCATTCTGGAAAATAGTGATATACTTAATATTATTATTTTTTATATCTGGCTTGTTTCAGGATGTATTTTTGTCCGCATTTTGATTAGTCAGTATCCACCTACGAATTTCAGCAAAGGGTGACAATTAAAGAACAGTTTGGCTACGACTTTACAGAAAATCTCACACATTGATCCCTGCCCCGCTCCCCCTACTTGTTTCTTTCTTTCTTTCTTATTCACCTCATATCGAAGCGTGCAACTCGATAATGCAACGAAACAATTATATACATAAGAGTGTTTGAACTTTTCGAACTGAATCGACAATATGTCATGAAATCCGTTCTTGGCATATTAATTTTCTCTTTATTCCTTTTCTGTGTGTAGCACGCTCGCCACCCACCAAGGCGAACCGGGTTCAGTCCCCAGCTGGGTCACCGGATTTTCGCAAGAGGGAATCGTGCCGGACGATGCCGTTGGTCGGCGGGTTTTCTCGGGGATCTCCCGTTTCCCCCGCCACTTCATTCAGGCTCTGCTCCATATTCACTTCAATCACCCTCATGGGCTCTCAACACCTCGCTGTTAAGAGCCGCCCAGATCTCCTCTTCTTCGTTTTTTCTGTGTATACGATTTATTATGGAAACAGTTCATCGGCACATTTATATCGTATCGCCATTAATAACGTCAGAGAAGTTGATTGTTTTTATGTTCTCCAATTATTTGACGAACTAGACATGTTGGCTTCCGTAGTTTTGCACTTTTTATGCTAATCCAGGTGCCTGTTCACTTAGTTCTTCTCCCATTCATAGGATTGATAAAAGCAAATCTGAACAGTTCATCACCAGTGGACGGGTGGTAACTAAGACAGTATTTTACAGAATGGTCCAATTTCATGTTTGCGGTCATCGTTGCACAATTACTGAACCGATATAACTATAGTGTTTTGTAATTCCTCTTGGCGAAAATTGATACCGGCATCATATTTTTCTAAAGTGCTGAACTTCAGAGCGATGTAATAATTGGGTACCAGGAAACCACTCTTAGGAAAAATTTTACATGAAATAACGAAAATGCCATGGTAAAATTATTCAGAAATTTTCGTAGAAATACGGACGCTCTGTTTTATCAGCAACGTATTTCCGTGAATTTAACACAACATACTTTGAAAACATGGAAATTTATGTAAATTTACCAGTTCGTTTTTCTTCATTTGCGGTTTAGGAAGTCAGATCACAAAAACAGATTTGTTTTTTCATGGGGAAGTTTTACTGTGTACAGACATGACATTGTTTAGAAAATTTAAAATGTTATGTTACGAACCATGATTATCTCAGCCCGTCACGTTGACTACTCGCGTACCAGTTTTGGGTGTTGGAAACTGGTTTAAACTAACTATTAACGTTAGCGACGCAGACGGCTTGTACCATGAACCTCGTAATTGTCGCAGGGACGATCATTTGCGGTTACAGCCGCGAAGAACGCTTCGTGTAATCTCGGTAGTGTTCGTCCCTGAAACTCAAAGCAATTCGGAAGTTCTTTTTGAAGACCCGTCATTGGAAATATGAGAGGTTCCTGCGTGTTTTTATGTCCCGAGCTCAGTTCCTTTTTCTGTCTTACGGGCCACTTTCCCGTATATTGACTGTACATTTCCGTAAAATGTTTAGTGAATGTACGGAAATGTTTAACGATGTGGCCTTGAGAAAGGACGTTTATTACTGTCGCTCGTGTACAATTGTGCCAACCTAACCCCGATATATTTAGCCTGTGTACACACCGCCAATCCAGAAGTTCGTTTACTGGCGGGTGTCCTGAGTGCACTGTGTTTTTTTTTTTTGTACAACGAATTCTTTGAAAAATAGTTGCCAAAGATATTTTTGTAACGCTCCAAATAAATTAGAGTAAATATCACGGAACCGTAGTGTGGAATGCGTATAGGATGTTCACGGTCAAATGAGCACTTTTTAATGCCGTGCTTAAGATCTACTTGTATGCACATTGTGTTTTGTCCCGCGCCTTATGCAAAATTAACATTGTCATGGGCCTCGTAACTTTATTCATGCGTCGGTCGAGTGCAACTCTAAAATTATTACAGAAGAAAATGTTTTACAGATCTGTTCAGTTTTACACTTCGATGCATTAAAAAAAAAACAGGAAGTGAAAGAAGTAATTTACGTTACAACAAATGGTTACCTGGCACCTTTTGTTCGACTTTTAGATTAGGAAATACTTTCCATCCATCGTTACCAACTTTACTGGGTGCATGTCAGTCAGGGCGCCCGTTGAAATATATGCAGGCAGGGGAAGTGCCTTTATTCTAAGGTTAATTTTAAAAGTGCTTACTTTATCGTGAACAGTCTTTAAAACTAATGTTGAATTTTATCAAGCAGGTATTGTACACTTCAATTTTTTGGTAAAAATTCAGCTGCATAAAAAAATTTTTGTAAATATTCTGAAATAGTGTCTTGTAAATATACAGTATTTCAGCTGTGGAATTACAAGAAAATCTTTGGCAACAAGTTTTCAAATAATTGTTTGCAACAAGTACAGAAATTTTTTTACTGTGGAATTTACTCTCATAGGGACTGTGGGGGATTTACTGCGATGTGTACACTACCCCGTGACCGAGTATTTTATGTGCTAATGTTGGAATTTTATGAATATTTGTATTATTTGAGACGTGATTGATTATATGCGCACAACTTGTGATTTTCATTCGTAGAGCTATTTTGGATAAACGATAGCGATTCAGCGATATTTTGTAAATCTTTCTGAAAGTCCTTGCCCCTTACGTGACTCTTCCCTGTTTTTCCTGCCCGTTCCCAGCACTTGATTGCTAAGTAGAAAAAATGTCTTGTTTGATTCAATAAAATGTATGTAAATATTTTCAGGGTTTTTACTTTTAAGTTTTGTTACAGCAAGATAAGCACATGCAACATAATCACAGGAGCTGCACGAGAATGTAGTGTCATGATCGACGAGTGACTTGTTTCTGACATTGTACTACGTCGCTGTGGAATAGCTGTGTAAGCACGCCATTGGCCAGATATCGAGGAATTGTTTATCTCAGTCCTTTTCTGTTATGTCATGTAAATATGTAAAGGGCATTCAAGAGGCCGACATTATTTTCTACACTTTCAACATATTACATTATTTTTCGTTGTGATATAAAATAACAGTCTGGAAAACGGAAAACAATGGAGAAAAATGACTGAACTTGGAAACAATCTGAAACGTTATTAGAATCTTAAATTTATATATATATATATTAAATTTATATATATAATATATATTCTAATAAATCTCAAAATGGAGCAATATTAATATGGCGTGATAGGCTTCAGCTCAAATTATTTATCGTGTTAATAAAATATATTTTAGAATATTTCTAGGAAATTTGTTGTGTGGTTCGCCTATATTTACATTTTAACTTTGTAGATAAAATGTGAAAATAAATAGTCAAATCTCAAATTTTGAGAAATTGTAATATTCCACGCTTCAGCTGAAACCAAACTTAATGTTAAAATTAATTTTTGAAAGTTTTATGAATAAGTATTTGAAGTCATATTTCTCATATTTATGTGGAAGAAAAGAAAATGAACGTTCTTTTGAAAATAGTTTGGCATTTCTATAAAATCATCATTCATATCACGTCGCGAAACCATAAAATATTCACGAAATACAGGAAAAGATTTTGTGGCTTTTCAACAGCCTTAAATCGCTTCCCTTTATCCTGGAGGATAAAGGGAAGCGCTGGAACGTAAGGGCGCGGCGGGGCGCCGAGAAAAGGCGCCGGCAGCAGGCGCCACGTGCCTCACACGTGTCACCCAGAGATGTGGCGCAGTGACAGAACACAAGACTCGTGTTCGGGGGGACCCGGGTTCGAGTCCCGGCCCGCGCTTTCATCCTGATCTCGGTTTCCCATGATTTCCCGAAATCACTCCAGGCGAATTGTGGGATGTTTCCTTTCAATGCAGTCTCTGGCCGATTTTATTTCCCATTTCTCAATATCTATTGTTACCTTACCAAAGCCTTTTCACCATTCCGGGGCACTTGAAACTATAAATAAATAAATTACTTATGGGAATTTCTGTTAGTAATCGACCGCTCAGCTGCCAAGTTCCCTATCATATTGTAAGTCAATCTGAATGTGTAATGTTGGCATGATTACGCAAATGTTTACGTGGTCATTTAATATTGCATAAGAAAGTTAATGTTTCCTGAATTTTTAAAAAAATTAAAGCATTACAGAATTTTATCAGAAAGAATGTCGTTTGCCAACAGAATTTTGACGTGTTACCTAGATACGAGTCTATTCAGAAATGTCCATGGCTGTGTTCCTATGTTTGGCATTTCGGATCTCAGCCCTTATTTGTATGATACTTGATACTTATGGTGAATTCATGACATTTGAAGTGTTTTATGATACAGTTTTTTTAGCCGTAACAACGTATATATTCTAACTGGACACAGCAACATTTCAAACACATTTTAGATGTCGGTTTTGTTAAAGGAAATAAGCAATTCCCAAAATCCCAGTTTGTGTGTGCAGCAATCAGAAAAACTTCAAAAGGTAATGCGAGAATTGGCACACTGTTAAAATATTGTTATTTTCTGTCTGTTCCTACAGTGTATTCATGTATCATCGCAAAAACGTGACTGTAAGTGCAGGGCATGAGTCTAGTGCAGTAGCAAAAATGCGGATGACGCAATAAAATGGCGTATCAGGCAGCGGAATGTGAATTATGCAGAAGTTTGGGTATTTGTTTCAAGAAAAATTTTAATGTTGGCAAATTTTTAGAGGTACATCATCACGCTTCGTGAAAGAGCACTGAGACCTTACTATTATTTTTATAAAGTTTTGTTAAAAATTCAATATGCGAATAATGTAGATATGGAAGACTGCGACCAGAATTTCTTACTTTCAAACATCTGATGTCATCTAAAATACAGGGGCCTGAACAAATTCAGAGGAAGATCATTAATTAAAACGTCTGGAAAACTTCGGAAAACAGCTTTAATTTTTTCTGATACTTACCGACTAAGCTGTTGTTTGCAGGCAATAGTTTAATTGTTTACTGTTCCGTATGTTCTGAACGGGATGTGATCAGATATGGGCCTGGTCGTACATGGACTGCCTAAAGTTTTATTGCACGCAATCCGTTTTGAAGATCTTATATTTCAGCTACACTGTTAGTTTTTAAAGTGCTTACGGCCAGAGTGTAATGAAGTTAGAATACTTTGTTGCCATTCAGTTGGTATAAAAAGTTAAGGTTCATTTCAAACTTAGAGTATGTATAATTTGATGTGTTTCCCAACTAGCACAATTATTGCAATCAGTTCTTGCTAACCACACCCGTTAAATAAGATGGCATGCCCTAGCTAATATTATCAATGATTTGAGGTTGGGGCTGTTAAATTAAATTTAAAGCCCCGCGAACTAGCGGTCGGGGGTTTGCTCGAGAAAATAAAAACAGACAAGCAATATAAAGACATAAAGAAAAGAAGAATGAAGAAGTGTGTGGGCGCGCGTGTGAGCGGAGTTGTAAGAGTTCAACTGAGATGAATGGGACTGTGCGAGGGAGAAATGAAGACAGAATGGTAGGCTAAGAACATAATGTCTAGAGGGCTACAACCGGGGGGGGGGGGGGAAGTAAAGAAACGCAAGAAGTAGCTTTCCAACTGTTTGTTGCCTCATCCTGCTCTTCTGCAAGAGCATTTTCTTCTCGCATTGTGTGTCTGCAAGTGTTGCCAGTTGGAGTGAGTGGTCTGTATTTCAGACTCCAGAGTGTGTAGTAGTCTGCAAATTCTTACTAACCCAGTGTCACTATAATAATATAAGAAAAGCTAGTTTTCAACTGCTCATTTACTACTTGTCTGTTTCTTGAGCTGTCGTGTGTGTCGTGATCAATACTACCTAAGTACCAACATATGCTGTCGGTCTATGTAATAATAAGCACTTACATCAGCGTTATGCAAAATAGGGAAGCCTGGATGGTGGGGCAGTTAGCATACGTGCTCATTGTGGGTTCTATGCATCCTAGGGTCAAATGCAGTGTAAAACACTGATGTTTCATCAAGGAAAATATGCGACGGAAGCACCGTTATTTAATCAACCATAAGCTCAATAATGCAGTGCGTAAATCCTTCGAGAAAGTGGCCCCAATTACATTGATTAACACGAATAACAGAACTTGACGGAGCATTCGGCTATGTAAAGACATTGGAGGGACACAAACTGATGTTTGGTATTCCCTAGAGGCACGATCCATCTTTTGTCATACTTTTCCATTCATACAGACATATTGTATTAGATGGACTTTGTGCGCTCCGTATAGTGAACCATGTTCGAGAAAGACATGCGGATATTTGAGAACTTACGGTGAGTGATCTTACAGGTAGGCAGAATGCAATGCCTGTCATGGAGCGTATGGTAGGACGTTCTACTAGTTCCTGTGAACAGTACGATTAGTGCACTTCTGTAAATCTAGCTGTTCGTAATACTTCAATACATTCGTTTGCTACAGTGTCCCCTGCCGTAGTCTCAGTACATGACCACTTATTTACTAGTGTGCCTCCTTGGTGTTTCACAATACTTCAATGTGCTGTCATTATTTTTTAATGCAACTGACCCGGACTCGCGTCTAGCATACGACTCTTCGCACGTTCAAAGCGAGCGCTAGACGTTATTCGCCCGCGTTTCGTTAGTCACGAAACCTATGTGATATTGTATTGCGTACCTCTCAGGCTGCTTACTTTCTGTTTTGAAATGTCCGCATGTAATTCCCAGTCATGGTTCACCTGACAGTGTTCCTAAATGTGACTTTTTTTTTTTTTTTGGTTAATTTAGACATTTTGATTCACAATTTGTATTGACAAATCGTTTACAGCGTAGTGTTACAATGTTTCATGAAAACATAAGGCGGTAAACCCTATTTACGTAATGAAGGGCTGTGATATTTTAATCCGCGCTTTCAGATGTGTAAGATCTCTGTTACATAAATCATTTTTCTCCGGTTTGATACTTAATCGCAAGTACTCTCTGATATATCTTGTAACTAAAAGCATTTCAAAAGTTGTTTTTTGAGGGCGCATAACTTTCTCAATGATCACTTAAGAAGAAAGCGATACAAAACCTTTTTCGACTTACATTTTTGCAAGGACTAACCTACCTGAGTTTGTCGGTAATGCTCAGAAACATCCTGTAGGCCCTATAGTTTGCATTAGCTACAGATTTTTTTTTCGTTACATGTATTGTCCTGATATCCATTGTTCAATCTTAAATACTTTCTGTAATATTTGCAGTTGACTCGTGTTTCATTTGTAATTTAGATTGCCCACACTGCTTGTAAGAATCACAATAGACCTTTAGTAACATACGTGCTTTCGTCATACATATTTCGTGGCGTCGGTGCTATTCTGTTAAAACGTATATTCACACACGTACATAAGTAATGGACAAGAGAATTTACTGTTTATAGACTTTGTTTTAATTGGTAGTGATGTGTAAACTTTGCCGGTAGATAGTACATAACGGCTTCTGCGGACCGAATCACTGATGCGTTGTACAGAACTCGCTCAGTGGTGATGCGCGCCTTATACTGCCCTTGTTTGTTCGCAGTCGTCGACTGATATTTTTTTTCGTCCAACGCAAATGGCAAAGGTCACCATAACTGAGCGGCCAAGTGCGGACGAGTCGTCAGCGAAGATCGTGCAAGTGGAGCGCGCGTGGTCATTAAACTGTGTGTTTTTTTTTATAACTTTTTGCTGGCGTTTACTATCTTTTGGTGCTTCTTCAGGCGTTGAAAACTACTACAGATGACTAACCACGTGATTCTCAAAGTCAGTATTTCGATCGTGGGGAGTGACGCGTGATTGCAGGGACTTGACGATTATATCTGAGACGATTGCCCTTTGAACTCGATCTCGATTATTGTTGTTTGGTTTTAAAGTCTTTACTTTTCTTATAATTGCCCTTTTTTTTGCGTGTAGACTGATTAAGCGCAATTTAAAAACAAAAATTAACAAATATAGTTTTTTTTATTCCATATATTTGAAATAGGCAAGAGGAAAATATTGCAGTGATTCAAATAGTCACGAGTTTTATGGGTAACAACACGAGGCATACTAGTATATCCAAACAGCTGAAGATTAAGGTATTAATACTGATTTCTTTTAACTCGATGGTAGTATGGTACATTACGTACATTTATTAAAATGCTGTTCTTTTATTGACGTTTCTTGGTATTCTATGTGGCGTATTACTGTCACATTCCATCAGTGGAACCAGGTTGATTATTTAAACACGCAGATGGTCTAATCTCTGTTAATCACCTTACATCTAGCACGTATTGTGGGAACCCAATGAGGCTAGCTTTATGAGTAATTGTGTTAGCGTTCTTCTTTATCAGATTCCATCACCGGGCATATTGTATTAAATAATGCGCTTTAATATTGTATTTTAAGAGTCGCCTAGCTTTTATCTTATGTGTGTACTGGAGGACGAAAGAAAATTGTAGAGTTTTCCTAAATTTTTGTATATCATTGTTTGAAAAGGAAAAAAAAAACGGTATTATTAATAAACAGTGTACAAAGTTTTCATGCGTTTTGCTGTTGGGAATTTGGGGTATGCTACACCTTGCTTTTGAAGGTTTTTTGGATTTTCCATATTTTTCTATTGGTTTATTTTGTGATGGTGGGCTGATTTATGAGCCCCTTTTGGCACGCTATATAACCAGAGTGTGAGAGTAAAATCCTCGAATAAAATATTTTCCTAGGAAGTTAAAATTCATTGCCTATTGCTGTATTAAAATTGTGTTTTGAAACGCCGACTACACTTCAGTCATCAGCGAAGGAGGCGACAACTGAATCGAAATCATGTTAAAAGCGTAAGTAAATTTTGCAAGAAACATACATTTCTAAAACTATTTCATCCCTTTTTCAAATTTTCTCTGTGATCCACGGCAACCGGCCGAAAATACGTTCGCACGCATGCTGGCATTAAGATGGCGAGACCAAAATATGCACAACTACGTCACTCACACGTTACCTAATAGCATACCGTTTTAATTGTTTACAAAATAGTTTAACAATTTTACATTTTGAAAGCGGGACAATTTAAAAAATAAATTGTGCACGGGAATAATATTTTGCATGGCAGTGTTATGTACGGTAATTAGTTTATGGCGTCAATAATAAGAGTTTAATTGATTTTCCAGGAAAAATCCCTAACTTTATATATGCATATATATAAAAGTAAAAGATGCGACCACCTTACGAGTTTCTTCCACTTCTGCACACAGTCTAGTGACAGTAGTAAAGTTGGCACCACTTCAAAAGATGCCGGGCGGTGGTGCGCGTGATGAGTGACTTCCTATATCTTCGCATTTTTAAATCAAACCTGAGAACAATCACCCCGTGTATTTATTACGTGTTTGGTTGTTTCGTAAACCGCACTATCGCAAGCGTCTTATATTTATTTGTATGATTTATAATATTTTATCTATACTATTTACTAATAAAAATAGTGGTAAAATAGGTGTGCTGGTGATGCTTAGTAAGAAATAGTTCTTATGCAGAATATTAGAGGAGTGCGCACGAACGCGGTGTGTTGTCCCTTTGATGTAATTTTCCAGACCTAGTTGAGCTTCGATTGCACGGGGTGGAGTAATGCCCTGAAAGTATAACCTATGGAGGGCTTCAGAAAAGTTGTAATTAACCACGAATGAACTAAAGCAGCGACACGACCGCGTAAGCCAAGAGCTGCCACCCCTCGTCAGGAGTGCTACCACAGGCCTGCCACAGCCCCAGAGCTGCGGTGGAAGTCGCATTCAGTCGCTGACTTGGCTCTGTAATTACTGGTTCACGCGATACATTTAAGAGCCAGTCTCGTATGTTTTTTTTTTGGGCTTGCCAGAACGATGCTTGGGGTCAATACTTTTTGGCTTTTATGTTTGAACGATTGACCGAGGTACTTTAACTGCTGAGATTACTTTCTGCATGAATTTACGAATTTATGGGATCGCTAGAATTACGTCTTTGTCAAGCTCGCTCCACTGTCTTTCGACTCATGCCAGAAAACAGATGCATGATATTTAAATATTTATGTCATCACTTGTATAGCATTTAATAGAACTATATTGTCATCTTAGTGTGTAAATGGTGATAAATTCATGTTAAGCTCCTGTATAAATATTTAAATTTCAGTTAAAAAGAATACCTACTAAAATTTTTGAAATATTACTGCAGTACAAAAGTATACCTGACACACACACAAACCCACACGCAGGCACGCGTGCGCGGGTGTGTGTGTGAGTGATCATTTTTAGCTTTTCTGATCTTTCTTACCTACGCGCTACCGGTGCATTTGATGAGACGAGTTTTCTATAGCGGCGATATGAGAAACGGGTTTGATAACTGTTTTCATGTGTTAGCATAATACATCCAGTGTACAATTTGTTCGTAAATTTACGTGATTTTAAATTTGACACAATTTGCTGCCAGGGCAAAATAGGCTTATTGTTCGACTTTCGGTGGTCGGGTTAGCGTCTTATTTCGCCACACTGCCTGGTAGTCTTTATTGGCCTTTCCTGGATTTGTTTGTATAGCTTACGTACGTCAGATAGCAGCATTGAGCAATAGCGATAAGTTGCAGTGACAAATGCGTGGAAGTTTGTAAACAAAAATTTAAATAAAATTCCCAGTATTTTTTTTCAAAGATTAAAAGTGTTTGCTCAGTTATTATACTTTCGTGGAATATGCATTTTCCTCTTTTGTGTTTTGTATTGACTTACGTTTCTTACATTTAATTTTTTGGCTGTTTTGCAATTTTAAATTTTAGTTTTATATAAATAGCATTACTGTTAGTTGGAAATAAGAAACGGATACGATTCTTCCCGTTCTTTGTGCTTTCCCCGATCAATTTATTAAGTGTGGCACGAAGATAACACCGGTAAATGTTTTCGAATAATTTTAAGTACCAAAATTAAGACTAGCGTCGAACTATCCAATGAAGGGGCCACGGTGGCTGAGCGGTTAGCCTGCTGGCATCGGGTTCAATTTTCGCATGTGGGAATCGCGCCGGACGATGCCGTTGGTCGGTTGGTTTTCTCGGGATCTCCCGTTTCCTCCGCCCTTTCATTCCGGCGTTGCTCCCTACTCGCCTCAATCACCCTCATTGGCTCTCAAGATCTCGGATGTTAAAGCCGTCCAAATCTCTTCACTTTCTCACTGACGAGTACAACTTTATTTGTATTGTAATGCCTTACACGACACATTAGCTTCATGTTGTGTGCGCACGTAAATACCGCCCATGCTACGGCCCTGTTTCGTCTCCGCATTGACCAGAAACAGCCACAAGTAAGCGGGCGCCGTTAATGGCTATTCGTAAGCCGTAAGGACCTACTGCACATTAACACTGGTTAGTGTGCCTTGTGACGCGGTCTTCATCAGGAAATAATACGGGCAAAACCTCATGAAGATCGCATCATCGTGCATACGGGCGTCCAGCAGGTTTTTTTACTTTATGAAGCACATGGGAAAGCAAATGTGTATATTTACTACGTCATTTACGTCATTCTACGCATGTGGCACACTTCATCCCATTATGTTTTCCATTTCAGTAGCGGTGTGGTGACGTAAACGCGACACGTATTTAAATTTTATACTGTTTTGATTTTCATTTTGTTTCTGATCTACAGTACTACTGCACGAAAAAAAATTTGAATTTGGAATTGGTTTGTTCGGAAATGGCGTCAAAATGAATAAATTTTGGCTGACAACGAAGAAATTTTATTTTAAAATACGGGATCACTGAAAGTTATTCGATTTCATCATATATTTTAAGCCTAGTAAAACACCATCATCAGCATGGTCAAATAACTTTTTTATTACTAGTCGACAAAGAGGCAGCCACCAAATAAAACGACGGAGAGATCTATTGTTAGTTTTCTTATGGAAAAACCTATGTCAGATAGGCTATAACACAAAGAAGTCGTTACGTATAATAGCTTAAAATCCCGGACGGACGAGATATGGAAATAAAATTTGTTTTTAGCTGCCAAATGATATGTTTAAAATTTAAAAAAAGATTGCAAAGCAGACAAAAATAGCATGTTTAATTTTTCTTAATCGTTCAGTACTTAAATTTAAGAAAACTGTTTTTATTGTTAATGAGAGATTCCTGCAGAAAATTATGTACTACCTCTTAAAATTTAAGTCTACTTTCCGAAGGAAGGATATCCTTACGAAACCATATTTATTTCTCTGCGTATCTGTGAGCATCTCTTTGTTTAAAAATTGTTAAAACCCTGCGCGATTTTCACGAAGCTGTAAAGTAACCTGATTTTCATATTTTTAGCCAATGCCGAGTGTTTGTTTTTCAATTGATAGTCAACTTAAATTTTTGGGTCCCGTGTGATATACCGGGAATCATTCAACCGATTTATATAGGAACTGGTATGTCGACAATTCTAATTTCCAGCATTAGATTCAGAAACTCTTGTTCTTATTGATCGCCACTTTAGAAGATAACCGCCTGAGAAAAATAAAGTAGTTGTACCTCGGGAACCATTTAGCCGATTCCTGCCAAATTCGCCATGAAAGGAGTGGTATGATAGGCTACTAACATACAAATTTTTTGTATAGCAAGCTCTTTTCCTCAAAATAGCGGCTGTTTAAATATTGTGCGTTCGCATGCTGCGTCTTCCGAACTGTCTGACCGCTTTCAATCAAACTTTTTACACTGGCTGCACTTATTCTGAGCAAGAAGTACAGTGGCTTCCAAATTCTGAGCAAGAAGTACAGTGGCTTCCAATGAATCACTGAATCCAACTGTACAACAGACAGAGCTCATTAAAACATTCTACGCACACTACCAAAATTATCAGAGTGAGTGCGAATGAAAACATTCGGGTGGTTTTAACATCGAGGTCTTGAGAGCCGACGAAATTATCAGAAAAGTACGATTTATGCTGCATATTAAAAATAATGCATATATTATGTAATGTTATAAAATATTTTGCTTAAATTTAGTTATTAAAATAAGTTAACTCAATTTTTAACCAAGATTTAAGCGCATTTCCTTTCCGGATGCTTTAGAACGCACTTTTGCAAATATCCTTTATCAAGCAAGGCAATCATAATAATTACTCTAGTTATTTGTAATAAAATTTAGTACTGTAGTAATGTTTGCAAATATTTTTAAGAATTAATTTTATGTAAATCCGTTTCAGTCACGAAAGTTATCATTTTTATTATAACTGAAATGGGTGTACATAAAAATCAATTATTACAAATATTTTTAATATGAACACCAATATATTTTCGTCCATACAACCATTGCAATTATTACAATAGCCCTATTTATTAAAGTGTTTCTTGCGAAATGTAATTTCTGAAGTATTAAGAAGTTAAATAGGCTTAAATTCTAATAAAAACTGGCTTATGTTAAAATTGTAGCAAAATATTTCACAGTGGTGCAAAACGTTTACATTTTTCTTTCATATTTAGTGTAAGTTGTGCTTTTCCAGACAATTTGGATAGTGTGTGTGTGTATTACATTTCAATGAGTGAGTGAAGATATTTGGGCTACTCTCAACAGCGAGGGTTTGAGGGCCGATTTGGGTTATTGAGGTGAGTATGGAGCAGCGCCGTAATGAAAAGGGGAGTGAAACAGATTATCCCCGAGAAAACCCGCGGACCAGCGGCATCGTCCACGATTCCCACATTTCAATGAGTTCTGCATGTTGCACTGTCGGATGCAGTGCTTCACTGGAAGCCACTCTACTTATAACGTAAGTAAGTTTTGCAAGAACCGCTTTCATCCACCAATTGTAGAATTTGCCTAGTCTCACCTAAATATGGCTCTTAAATAATATCTCGGGAACCACTGTACTGATTTGCGCCTAATAGTGGTATAGTAGGCTACCGTAAAACGTTACTATTTTCGTATATGACACTTATTTTCGAAATGGCGGCCGCAAATATTTTAGATTGGGGCTTAATTTCAAGCACTAAAATATTTTGCAAAAATTAATGCTAATCTCTAGTAAATATTAAAAATCAGTTTCTTAAAAAAAAAAATTAAAATATATAGTGGTGTGCGTAGCTCAGTCTGAGTGAAACTCCATTCAGGTTTTCCGTGGGCGAAATCTTAAAGCTGGGATGTAAGTCCTCTTAAAACAATATGTTGTCGCCGGTAGGGGAAAAGCTTCTAGAACATTTATGGCTGACGCTGCGTATGGCCCCTTAGTGCTACACTTGGACGGGCTTATCTGATTGCAGCAAACGTGCAGCTCTCGATGCTCTCGAAGACATAGATTCACTTTATAGGTGCAAACAAAACCTAGCCGAAAGATCTCGCAGACAGTAAGATATAAGTAGGGTATCTCGTCGACTCGGAGATACGGCTCGTACACGTTCGCGGCCTAGTGTCTACCTCCTAACTCTTTAATCCTAGCAAAAGGGGCAAATTGGCACACTCTAATGCTGGAAACACTTAAATGATATAAAACTTCAGGAAGAAACTAAAACACCGTAACAAACTAACGTAAATCCTACGAGCGAGCTAAGCTCTCTTGGCTGGAATTAGCTTAAAATGGGACCTAACATTCCAGCTAATGGGAAGTCAGGATTCGAACATGTGGGCCAGTGGCAAGCTAGAAACTCTCTAAACGCCTCTACGTACCACTTTCAACGCCCTAACTGCTAAAATGCATAGAATACACAACAAAATTAAATAAAAAGGAACATTTACAAATATGAGACCATAGAATTAAATAAAATTATTAATACAATATAAACACAAAAATGAAAACTAGCTAAGATCCTATCCTTAAACATAATAAAATTGCCACAGTACAATCTAAGGTAAAAATATCCTAGTATGATAAAAATAAAAACAAGAAAAATGTTAATAAATACAAATGTAAATTATATGGAAATTACATATGTCACATGTGTACGAAAACAGCATTTGCGTAGTGAGAAAATAAACATTAAATGTAGTGCGAGAAATTACAAATATTAACATAAAATATGTTGTTTGAATATGCAAAATAACGTGTATTTTGCATGTGGTACACTAGGAAGTAATGGGTATTGGAAAATACCACTAACAACTAACTAATAAATACACACAGAGACTTGAGATAAATAGGGAGGATTTAATTTAATATAATGAGTTTTGACCTTAACACAATGCAATAAATTATCTGTGCAAATATCAAGTAGAAATTCACTAATTTAAAAATTAGTTCTACATCTTTATGGCCGTAACTATGAGTATAGTCTTCTCGTGGGCATCTCTGATTAAAAATTCAAAAATAACAATAGCTTTTTAAAGTTCTTCAAATTCTTGCAAAAATGTAAATTATAATTAATTAATAGTTTTTCTCAAACCAACTCAGTCGGGAGAACTAATGAGATCTTACCAGGGCTTCGTAGGCAAATGGGCAGAGCAACTTCACATAACGTGATTCAATATGGCGTAAACGTAACTTCAAAAATTGCCTGACGACGTCTCAGCGATAAAACTCAAAATACTTAGCTGGAAATTCTTTATCGCAGCAACGTCTCATAGCATCTTCTTAGGTAGGTTCTGCTGGTCACTGGCCTTGATGTCTTCGCTCACAAGGCTCTCGGGTCTGGGGCACGCTATTGCAGTCTATACCGTACCGCACGCAAATCGTGGTAGCTATACCGTGAATTTAAATGCCAAACAGCGTAGGTAGCATATGCAGACTAATTTCTTGTTCTCCTGTACCGCCCCGTCGGGCAGTCTACATGAAGGTACATAACTCGGCCAATTTAATCAGAAAAGTAAAAACTCGTACCAGACCGATGACCCACTAGGTCTCGATCTGCCTGACGGGAAAACAGATGGCTAGAAGTATCTTAAACTGCATACTTAAACGACACGTTCAACCATCACGCTAATCATGAGATGGCTACGTGATATCTCGCACATTATATCGTGCGGGACTGTAGCAACCAAACAAATTCCTCTGTGTAAATCGAGCCACATACAAATACCTCCGTGATAGAAAAACAGAAATACTCACAAACATTATTAAACTTGAATACAATTTCAGAGGTTAAAACAACTCGCAATTAATAAAGTCAATTAGATCAGACGCAAATAAAATATATATCTGCCACAAATAAACATCAAATAAATAAATAAAATGTTAAGTTAATACATACATTGCAAAAATAAACTGAGATAGCAGTGGCAGGTAAAAGTAGCGGTTATGTGAGGCATTACACAATCTGAATGAAAAATTTATTATTTTACATACCTCTTTTATTTTGTTATATGAAAAACATTTTCTCCTCAAATTTATTACATTAAATAATAAAGATAATAATTCTTGGTTAACAAAAGGCATACTGACTTCTTGTAAAAGAAAAAAAAAAGAAATATATCGTATGTACAGATATAGTTTTGACATTAAGTTACGGAAGTATTGTAAATGATGTAGTAAAATGTTGAGGAAAGTGGTAATGAAGTCAAAACGAATGGCGTTAGATAGAGAAATAAATAATTCTAAAAATAAAAGTAAAACCTTCTGGAATGTATAAGAATAGAAAGTAATAAAATGCAGGCTGAGCCGGAACGTATTACTTTGGAGGTAAATTATAAAATAGTAAGTTCCGCCCAGGAAGTTGCAGAAATATGTAATGTATACTGTGCAACTATTGTTAATACATTAAATATTAACTTTCGTAAGAAAAGTCATTTGATATTTACTTGAACCTTGCATACTCGACTTTTTTTTTTTTTTTTTTTTTTTTTTTTTAAATGAATATTGCTCCAGTGACACCTAGTGAAGTCATTTCCTTTATTAAATCTCTGAAACCAAATCGTTATCATGGTTTTGATGGTATATCCAGCATATTACTCAAAAATACTTTAAATTGATTTGTGAACCATTAAGTATCATTTGTAACAGCATGCTAGACTGTGGAATTTTTCCGGATCGCCTTAAAGTTTCAATAATTAAACCAATATTTAAGAATTGTGATAGGAAACAAAGTTGAAAATTAGAGATCAATATCTATGCATTCTACCTTCTCTAAAATCTTTGAAAAATGTATATAAATATTAATGAGTCATTTTGAATTAAATAAAATTATTTTCTCATCGCAGTTTGGTTTTCGTAATGGCCTATCAATTAATTTATCGTGATTGATTTCAGTTATAATTGATACCTTAAATAAAAAGAATATTTTGGATATATTTTGTGACCTTACTAAGGCATTCGATTGTGTTAATTATGATATATTGCTACAAAAATTGTACTTTTATGGTATGAATGATAAAATTAATATATTGACTAAATCATATTTGTCGTTTAGAATGCACATTACAAAATATTTATAAAAATTGAAGATTCTTTATCTTCCCAAGTATAAAACATGGAGTGACACAAGGTTCTGTTTTAGGGCCTTTGTTTTTCTTAATCTTTATAGATGATTTAGCAAACTCTTACAGTTTGATATAAATACTGTTTTGTTTGCTGATGGTACAAGATTTTTGTTAAAAGCAATATCTCGTGAAAATCTTAAAATTAAATCTCAATTAACGTATCTGAAATCAATAAACTGTTTTTCGGCAAATATGTTGTGTCTTAACAATAAAAATACAGTTTACATGGAATTTCTTTCAGTAAATAAGATAGGTTCGGATGTACTTACAAACTATAATGATAATTTATCAAATGTAACATTTGATAAGTTTCTTGGTTTATATATTGATAATCATTTAAATTAAAAAAAACAGATGAGTTATATTACTAATAAACTTAGTACAACGTGTTTTTGTTAAGGCACATGTCATTATTAATATGTAAATCATCCCTCAAGCAATTATATTTAGCTTACTTTCACTCCATATATCATGGACTTTTATTTTGGGGTACTTCGACGGACTGGTAAAGTGTTTCTTTTTCAAAAGAAGGCTATAAGCATATTATGTAATACACATCAAAGGGAATCATGTAGACAGCTCTTTAAAAAGGAGAAAATACTTACTTTTACATATCAGCATGTTTATGAAGTTCTTCGTATGTTTCTGATAACCAAAATAAATTTCTTCCTAATAGTGCAATCCATAATTATAAAATACGATCTGTAGGAAAATTTCATATTTCATCTGCTTCCCGTCCAATTTACAAAAAAAAAATAATTGCACTTCTTTTCTATAAAATGTTTTTTAATTCTTTCCCATGTATCAAATACTGCGCTCGAGTAATAACACTCAATTCAAACATAAGGCAAAATTGTTTTTAATGTCTAATGTATTTTATTCTATAAATGCATATTTTAATGATTTTAAGTAGTCAGCTCTCACTACTAAGTATAATGTGCTTATGCCGATTTGTATGTGGAATTGCATATTGAATTGTGATTTTATTTATATGGATTGTTTATAATTTATGTGTGTATGGACATTCCTCATATCGTGTTTTTGACATGCTATAGGACCCTTCGAGGTAAATAAAAACAAAAAATAAAATTAGTGTTGGCAGATGTGTAGATGCTGATCCATACCATGATTATAACATACTCGTGCATGTGGTTGCTATTAGTATTATGGGCTTGGTTTGGTCATATATGCACTTAAAAAAAACATCTCGGTATCATACTTACAGCTACAAAATAGTCGAGGTAGTGAATAATTAGCAGATTCTGGCATCGTGTTTACCAGTCTTTAAGAGAGGGGACTGGAAATGTAGTAATTGCATTTTCCGCAATGCCCTATGTATAATTTCGGCACAATATAAAAAATAAATGTCTCATTAAAAATATGTTTTTTTAAATCGTATAGTAAATACTGATTTGCGATTTGACATACCGTATGCCTACAAAACCAATATGGCTACCAGAAACGAACACATGATTGAAAAATTGGTGGGCTTAACTGCCGAGCACTTTCGGGTACGTGCCATAAACCCCAGTCGAGCCGAAGATTGCCGAGCTCGTCCGATTCGAGCCGCGCAACAGGCCACCCAGCCACACATCCTCCATTTAAAATACATTGGCCTAGACTTCCCTTTATAGAGTCACCGATTCAATTTCCGCAGTTCGACGATCACGACAAAACCACTGCGTACTAGCTGAGTGGCTTGCGCGCACATACACCGACCGGCGTGGTGCATAGCGCTTCATCGATTTTTGCCTTACACAAACATACCGCTTGCTATACGACCGTGCTAAGTCCTATCTATCGGCTGTTCACGGTAAAGTGAGCACTTTGGACGCCTTGGTTACTTTTTTATTTCAGCCACTATTTATTATTTAACCATGTTCTAAAATAAATATCTCCATGTAAGTACATCTACACAGTGTGTAGATTACACCACACTTGGAAATTAACGTCTGGCTGAAATAAAATATACTTATTGACTATCATTCCAAATGAGAGGGCTTTTAAAAGTGCTCACTTTATCGTGAATAGCCTACACCTACTTTTAACTAGTATTTTTAACGCGGCCTTTGCTTCTACAGAAGGGCTGCGTTCACTCGCACACATTCGCAGCACGAATTCAGCGGGCTCCGTAGATGCGTGGCCTGGGCATTCTGATGCAGCAAGTGGCCGCAGCCTTACCAGGAGCCATCAATCAGCGTCTGGTCGCGTGGTGCCGGACGAGACGATTCGCTCGCGCACACGAGTGAGACGCCACTTCGCCCCTTCCGGCGGATGGCGATGAGCGGACATGGCGCTGCGTGTCGCGCCTCGTCCATGTAGGGGGTGTCGCGAGGCGGGGGACCGCCGCCAGTGTCTGCTCGTCGTCGGAGGTGCGAGCGCACTCGCGGGTATCTCGCGCCGGTCTGTGTTCGTCTCGGCACCTTAGGTCTTAACTGGCAGTCTCTCTCTATCTCTCTCTCGAGCCGGCAGTTTAAACTGCTCAACCGATAACATTCGATGACGTCGTGTGGAAATCTGTGCCACGCACTTCCAAGTCGAAGCCTACGTGTACTGTGTGTTGAACAGGCTTACATGGTGGCCTAGGTTGTTCGCGTGTTTAGTGAAGTAGGTGAGAGTTCTTTCGACGGGCTTTGCCCCGAAGGATTCTCCATGAGCGACAGAGAAAAACGAGACGTGCTCGTGGCAGCCACGTGCGTTCGTCCCACGGCCGCGGAGGGGCAGCAGCGCATGTAGAGACGGCCGTCGGCGCGATGCTGTGATCGAGGATGTCGCTTAAGGAGACGCAGCGCGTCAAGAAGTGGGAGGTGCGCACAATCCTGCGCAGTTCCTTGCGCCGCCGGCTGAGGAGGAGCAACAGCAACGGGTCAGCATTCACTCTTGTATCAGTGTCAACACTTGTGTTCCTGTTCCGGTGGCTCATGCCAGGTTGCACCATCGTGGTTCGAAACTCGATCCGAGATCGGGATCTAAGATCGACACAGAAAACTGTTGCACCATTCGAGTTCAGAGCTGGACTGGAGCTCGAGATTAAGTTCATTTCGAACCGCCGAGATTGGCGGTTCCAAATCTCTATCCGAGATCAGCAGCCATCGTCTACAAAAGTAGTTTGAAAATACGCCAACAGATGGAACTACGTTCGATTGTTTTCATGGCAAATTAAAACAACATTATACGCACTTGAATATTATTCAGTAAAATTCGTGCAACAATAATTCATTTAAAACATATAAATCATCGCACATCTAGTTATACATATAATGAGAAGTACGCGTATTTCCCATGACGTCATGTATTACGAACCAATAGCAAAATTTATCTCATACTGAATATCGATCTGTCACGACAAATCGGAGATCCAAATTCATGTAATTTCGTTGGTGCAACACTTTTACATTGGAACCAAGATCAAACTGATCCTATTGCGGAACTAGGATCATTCGATCTCGGATCGGGGAAGATGTTGGTGCAACCGGGCATCAGTTTGCTGAGATGACGTCACCCTGGCCTATACATACTAAATATGAGGTGTACCAATCTGATTCTTCTGAACACGACTCCATTATTGACTCGGCCGTCGCCATTATAACTATTGACGAACGTATTTGTTCAAATTTGAATTGTCAGTAGACCCAACCTTTGTATGAATGGAAGACCTGGCCTAACTTGCACTTACAAGATAAATCACCTGGAACTTGCACCGCAAATATTTCGGAAACGAAACACACTTTTGATGTGCTGGTTTCACAGAATTGAAGTTTCGACAAGGGCTCATATTTACAGCCCAGACACAGATTTTAATAACTATTAGAATGTATATTCTTTGAACAAAGTAGCATTTTTCAAATTGAACAATGCCTATTCACACCAAGAAAATAAAACTAGAGGAAATTAGAATCTCACTTGTTTTTTTTTTTTTTTTTTTTTTTTGCAGGATTCTAATCCAAGTAATTTACGAGCTATCGTTACGAAAAGTTTAAATACCAACAGTTGTCTGCTACATTTAACTGCTTAGTTATTAGGTTATGAAGTTCGTATTATTACTGTTCTTTTGTAGCGTGTGTGTGCTATTCTTCTAAATGTGCAAGAAAACGCCCTTTATATCTTGTACATTCAGAAGAATACCACAGACACTGAAACACACAGGTAAACATACGAACATCATAGCCTAGTAACTAAGCAGTTAAATCTAGCAGACAACTGTTGGTACTTAAACTTTTCGTAACGATAACTCGCAAACTCCTTAATAAAAAAAAAACCTTTTATGTTTTCATTTCCTCTAGTTTTAGTTTCTTTATATAAAAAGGCATGGTAATTTTTGAGGGAAAAAATGTAACTTTGTTCAAGAAATATACATTCTAAATCTTATTAAAACCTATGTCAGGGCTGCAATTATGAGCCCTTATTTAATCTTCAATTCTGTGAATCCAGCACATCAGTAGCACCTTTCATTTCCGAGATATTTGCGGTGCAAGTATTAGGTGATTCATCCTGTATTATCGTAGCATTAAAACTGGGCTAGAAGAAGCGTGCAATCATCTCGAAGTACTTCCATAAACTGTGCTGTAACCGCAAATCCCATCCACGTTGTTTTTGATAAAGCTGTTGGCAGAAATGCAGTACAATGTTGGAATATGGAGGGGGGCTGCTACTGTGCGTCTCGCATGAGCACTATGCCCCATTATTCCTCTGTGGTTCCTGGGTCAGATCCCTGGTTCTGTTTGCCGGTGTGTTGGTCGTGTTGCCTGACAGTGGGCACCAACATTCTCAGGTGTCTGCCGTGCGTGAGTCTCCAGCAATCACCTGTTCGACCTCCTGTGCCACATGTGCTTTGACAAGCCTTAGCAATTGTGTTGTAGGCTGTCCGCGATGAATTGAGCACTTTCGAAATGAATGTTTGGAAAAATTGTCACTACTCTTACCTGCACATATTTCAACGGGAACATCGGCCGGAATGCGCCCAGTAAAGTTGGTTACGACAAAGGGAAGTAGTTCCGTGTTTTAACTTCGAACTAAAAGTGCTTCGTAAGCATTTGCGAATACTAACATTGTTTTTATTTTTTTCTCATTATGTTTTGTACACGCAAATATAACTGTAAAAATAATTTTCTAATAATTTTACAGTTCACTTGGCCGAAGCACAAATAAAGTGATCAGGCCCATATTTTACATACGGTAGAGACTACGCAATTTGCATAAATGCTGTTCACGGTAAAATGAGCACTTTTGAAAGCTCTCCTTAAGGTCTATTTGAATGCACGTTGTGTCCTCTTCCGCCTTACGTAAAATTAACACGACCGCGGGCCTCAGCACTTAATTCATGCGTCGGTCGAGTGAAACTTTGAACTTATTAGGAAAGTAAATATTTTAAAAATATGCTAATTTTTACACTTAGGTGTATTAAAAAAGTATAAAGGGAAAAAAATAATTTAAATTATCACAAATGGTTACCTAAAAGTTTTTATTCGATGTTAAGATATGGGACTACTTTGCATCCTTCGTTACCAACTTTACTGGGCGCATGTCACTCAGTGCGCCCGTTAAAATATATGCAGGTAGGGCCAGTGACTTTTTTCTAAGGTTGATTTCAAAAGTGCTCACTTTATCATGAACAGGCTGTACAAGAATATATGAGCAGGGCTTTGAAAAGTACTCAGGTTACTGCGAAGTGCCTTTAGCTATATAGCACCCGCCTTGCTCTACTGGAATAGCGGGGGTGGGCTCGCGTGGTCTGCAGATCAATGAATACAGGGCAGGAGGTGGCTGGAGCATGAGGCCGGTGTCCCCGTCTCTCTTTACCGTGCATCATTACGTCCGCCATTCTTTACCTTAACGCCTCTTATAGACTGTTCACGGTAAAGAGAGCACTTTTGAGACCCTAATTACTTCTTCTTTTCAGTCCTTTTTAAAATTCTTTAACCACTTTTTCAAATAAATATTGCAATGTAAGTAATAAACACAGTGTGTATATTCCGCCGCACTCACAAGTTAACGTCTAAGGCTAAAATAAAATGCATACATACATATATATGTATATAGTCCGTTCTCGACTGGAACAGATTTTCTCGGAATCTTTTAAAGCAATAGGTTTAAAAAATACGTTCATACATTCAAACTATATTCTCTCACCGTGCTGCCAAACTAACTGTACCCATGCCAGTCACTAGTAACGATGTATGCAGCTGACGACTAAGGTGTTGTTCAAAAGTCTGTTCCAGTCGTGAACCGACATATATTGAATATATATTCACTATTATTCCAAATGAGAGGGCTTTCAAAAGTGATCCCTTTACCGTGATTAGCCTACAGGGCTGTGCGATATGGCGATATGTCGAACACGAAACATTAAATATTGCAACGGTGATCGGATTTTCACAAGTGGGAATCGTGCCGGGCGATGCCGCTGGTCGGCGTGTTTTCTCGGGGATTTCCGGTTTCCCCCGCCCCTTCATTCCGGCGCTGCTCCATACTAACCTCGCTTCAACTCCATTGGCTCTCATTAAGAGACGTCCAAATCTCTACACTCACTAACCCACCGAAAATTGCGATATATCGTATTCGATATTCAATACTCTGTGGGAGCGATATATAACACAGCCTTGCCGCTTGTGTAGTGTCTAGAAGTCTCATCATACTAGTAGTCCACAATATTCACATAGGCACTCTATAAGCACTACCATCCCAGGCGATAGATAAACAAACTTATGCGTGAACTATAGTTGTGTCTGTATGTCCTATGATTGTGTTTGATAAATCACTGTTTATCGTTCACAGTCTCGTGACTGGAGATAAAAAAATTGACAACGATCCTACGCTATGCTGTCTCCTGGGGAAGGAGACAGCATACCCCTCCCCCCTTCAAGATCATTTCTTTGTAGGAATAAGAGACGTTAGTTGGTAAGTGGTATCAGTACATTAAGTTAAACAGCAGGCATGTAATTTTAGGGTTTATTTTATATCATTTGTTGCTGTGTAATTCCGGTTGAATAAATGCTACATTATAGTTGTCGCCTAATCTGTAGCAATTTTGCATATCTGAGAAAGAGAAACGTGTTAGCGCTTAGTGTGAAAATGTCATGCCGATCAAGTGCCTCGTGGTCTCAGTGCGAAAACACTGAACTGGCACGCCTTCTTGGAGCTTTACGTGGGATCTTTAATGAAACTTTGTCATTTTTATATAATAATAATAATAGTAATGATAACAATGGTTTGTCACCCATTATCAGACATGCGCATGGCGGTGTTTGTAATTATCCCGAAAAGACCCATTCCAACAAGTTTCACGCTGTTAAAAAAAAAAAAATGCTTGAACTATCAACGAACGTGAAACGTTTCTAAAAAATTAGGCAATAATTACAACTACAGAATATTTTTACGAACACTGTATTACCTAATTTCTACGCATGGTTTGAGCAAACGAACTCAGTGTACTTATTTTTGCACGCACGTTTGCACTAATTATTACAACAATGATTTGTTAAAATTAATTTTTATTTAAAGATTGGTTTTAGTAAAAATATTCCGGGGACCGCTGTAATTATTGTAGATTGAAACCTCATATTATGCAGCAACCACTGTTGTTTCATGTTGAGAATTAAATTATTATTACATAATTTTAATACTTGTAAACCAAGTTTTTGTATAGTTTTCATTCGTAATAATGAGAGTCGTCATGGGGTCATGTTATGTAGCGTTCTTCCGAAATAAAATTCCAATAGCAATAAAATTAAGCAAGGTAGGTCCTAATCAATTACAATATATGAATAACCTGAATGATATCGTCGCCGTAGACTGGCTGTAGTGTTGGAAAGCGACGAGCGGCACGCCTAACTTCATCTCAGCCTGGGTCCACAGACAGAGCCAGACGGACAGATGGACCCCGTACAAAGTGTTGCTGAGTGTGATTAGTTTCTTGTGGCGTGATTACCCCTAATACCGTGTCGCCTGGAGGGGAGATCCACCGGCGCCTCTGTGCTATGTTTAATAAACTATTGTCGTTGCGATGTTTCTTTTGTATTCTTCGCCTGGCCTGGGTTACCGAGGAGTCGCTGCAGTTCGCCAGGCTTGTCCGCCTTTACTGGATCATAACAATGCGTATTGCATTTCTGCGCATGCATCGGTTTGAAGTCACAATTAAATCTCCGGAGTCCTCGCACCATAATAATAATAATAATAATAATAATAATAATGATGATGATAATATTGGTATAAATATAGTGCCATTTACGAAAATAGGGGTAGCGATGGCGCAGTGGCTAGGGTGCTCGCCTCCCACTACGGCGATCCGGGTTCGATCCCGGCGGGTTCACTCCCGGATTTTCGCATGTGGGAGTCGTGCTGGACAATGCCGCTTGCCGGCGGGTTTTCTCAGGGTACTCCCGTTTCCCCCGCCCTTGCATTCCAGCGCCGCTCCATCCTAGGGCCTCACTTCATGTCATATCCGGGGATGACTGGCACCTACGGCTCCGAGCTGGAAAGCCCGTCACTCGGAGGGTGTTGCCTCGCCCTGGGCTCCCTCCCCACTCGAAATGAAAATGCTCTTCATTGAATCTCAGATCAGGATTACACACTGTCCAAGTCGTTTCTAGCTTCACTTTATCTTTAGAAATATTTCGGAAGCAGATATATTTCGTTAAAAGAAGAGATGGGGCAGTATCATTGTGGACACCCAGATTACGAATTGGCTTACTTCATGTTCAGTATGACAAAGGGTGCTGCCTGTAATTTTCAAACGATAAAATTTATAAATTTCACGTCTGACAGACTTGCATTAGGGAAACGGTGGTTATTTTCTGCCTAATTTTTCTGCAGACATGTATTTATGTTAATTTCTTCCTAGAAATATTGACACTAATTGCAGAACATAAAGGTTCCAGATGGCTGTGTTACGTCCAGTCTACTGCATCATTAGTAGTGCTGGAGTATTACGGTTGTAGCAATTACTTTTACCAGATGTTCTTGTTACGTAGTGTTTTATAATAGGAGCTGTGGACTAGTTGGCGGTAAGCTATAACGACGCGTGCGTAACTGACAACAGATGTCTTACTTGCAGTAGTATTTTGCGTGCCGTAACTCACCCTTAAATGCATGCCGGGTTGTAAGTGCTGATTTGGGGAGGGGAGATGATCTTGAGTTTATCAACGTTTGTCATAAATTAGGTATTTTTGTCATACTACTTTTGAAAACCTTACCTTAATATGGCATGTTACAAATTTTGTTACATTTTTTTAATGGCGGATGCGCATTCTGTTGGTTATATATTTTAAGTTTTCTCTTAAAGTAATCGATTTATAGTGCCCGCTTATTCCTCTTGAGAAAACAATAAAATCATCACTGTTAACTAACCAGTACATTTATAGACTTTTCCTTGGGAAGTCAGAGTTTTAATAAATTGTAGTGTATATTGTTTTAAAATGTGTTACTTAAATAGGGCTTGGCTTGCTATCTCGTCCTGTTAGCCGTGATTGACTGGAAGATAGGTGTAAACTGCGACGTGGACTGAGCGAAGACGATATAGGCGATACTCCAGACAAATGCTAGTTGTCCTGTTTTACAATAATTTAGTGAATATATCTAATTTAATTCAGTACGTTTCTTGCATGTTAGACTGCGATGAATAAAATATTGGACGAGCCAACTAACGTAGATAATAATGCACTGCTTGAGGAATCACGACTTTTGTATTCCGGGAAACTGCGAATGGCGCTCGTACACCCACTAATTAATGCAATAATTGCAAAGTAGTTACGCCGATACAGTTCTATACATATTGTCGGGTTATTGTATTTAACGCCACAGTGTTCTTCGACCAACTGCCGTGAAGCGACAAAGTTGAATATTTCGTGGCTGTGTTCCTTACAAGCATAACTCCCCAGACAAGTACTTTCAAGGTATCATACATGCTCTAAATATTATTTTGGAGCAGCTACTCTCAACCAGCTTGGCAAAGCATTCAGCTGGTGTTACAGTTGACCAGTTCCGATCCCCAGCGTGGTTCTGCATCCCTGCCCCCCCCCCTTTATCACTTTTTTCCCAAACCCTGAAACCATCGTAATCGGTGGCACCCGTGGGCGGTTAGGCCGAAGAATTGTCCAACCTCTACTTGCTATGTGCCAGTACACCGAGAAAAATATTTCGGAGAAACGAATGGAATTTGTTTGAAACAACCAAAGTGTGTACTTGAATAGTTGCAAACAAGCGTATTGTATGGAGCAGCCAAATTATTTGTTTGATATAATTTTGTTGTTGTTTCAGCAATGTTGTATTGCTGATAATAACTGACAAAACACCGTTGAATCAACTCAGTTCATTTTTTAGCAGAATAAAATAATTTTGTTAAATCGAATTTTATTTTATGTTTGTGTTGAAGCAACCGTGCAATTGTTTGGATTGGCTACTAAGATAGCTTCCTTTAATAATATAATTTTGATGATAAACTAAACATGTTTGTGTTAAAGAAAGGTGGTTTTTCTTTAACATCGAAAAATATTCGGATATGTAAAATACTAGTGAAATAATTTGTATTTTTTTTTTCAGCCGCAGTTAGCGAATATATTAATAGCAAGTCGGCATTACATAACTTCAAGAGAAACGGACACTTAACATGTAGCTTTTGCTTTGAAACATTATGAAATGTTGCTGAAGTTAACAAAATTACCTGACGAGACCATAAAAAAGGCAATATTAACTTAAACAGTCCAGTACTTGATGTAATCATAGTTGGTTTGATACAACAAAATAAATGTCAACCTTATTTGGTAGTTGCTACAAATCCTTTTTCTGAGTGTTCCGGAGCTGTGTTGCCGCTCACTAGGCGGGAAGCCCTCAAGACCTACAGCGTGGCGGCACGTGGAATGTCAGCCTACTGATGGAGACAGTTTGAACTTGTCGAACACCAGTGCGCGAGAGTTCGCAGTTACTGCCTCTCCCCGAGTTGCTCAGACCACAAGCGGCGCAACCGTGTCAACGGCCGAGCCCGAGTCTGCATCGTGTAATAACTTTGGCAAGTAATCGGTAACCCACAACATTTGACGCGCCTTTGACTGGCAGTAATTGGAGCGACTTGCTGTGCCACCCAGCCGTAAAGTTTATTAGGGAATCGGCAGCCAGGGGAAATTACCACCTCCTGAGAGAGGTGCCATGTGTGCACGCGAAGAACAACCACCGCCTAATAATTCAACTGGTTTTCGTGCAGTTAATAGAGGCACAATATATACATATATTTATATTATTATTAGGTTTGTTAATATAATCCATTCACGGTTACTTCAGACTTTTCTGAAGTCCTGCTAAAGTTCTACTTCCGGTATATTCCTCCGCCTCGTGCGAACTAAGTCTGGGGAGAATTACACCAGGGGACAACGCACCACACTCGTGCGCGCTCAGTGTAACAGTATTTTGTGTAAGAACTATTTCTTACTAGGCGCTACCAACACACATGTTTTCCTCGCCGTTTTTTATTAAAATTATTTATAAATGAAACATTGTAATTTATACATAAAATATGAATAACATTTCAATTTAACAGAAGAAAGTAACTCTTTTATGAACACAAGCATAAAACGCGAGTCATATATGGCATATGTTGGAAATAACTAAACATGTCATTTATAGGGTAATTTTTCAAAGGTTTGATTAAAAAAGGCTGAAGAAACCGTGAATGAACTATAGGTGTATTGTAATATAGAACTTAATTTATGCAGAAATTTATTACGGAAGTCACGAGTAAGTGCGGCACCAAAGATAATAACTGCAGTCATTTGAAGTTGGAGATGAATAAAGTGCAGAAGTCCGGACTCGAACCAAATACTCGGCCTGGCAATTCCTTTCGTCTTACACAGCGAGGAGAAAGAACGCGACAGGCTGCGGCGTTGTATAAACACATGACAGCACAGGATTGTGCTTACTGTTATTTTGCAAGGAACTGTAAGAGTGTGCTGAGAAATATTTACGGAAATACAATAAATTACTCGAACTAGTGCACACACATGACCAAAATAACGACTTTGAGCAGAATACTTAGAGTGGCGAAGATGGTGGAACTGAAGGTGGTCATATCTGTAATGGCGACAAGCAACCTGATGAAACTACACTGGAAGCAGAGAAGGTAACAAGAAATTTGAAGATGAAGCCTCGATATTTTCTGGTGATCCAAACCATCTGATAGACGGGCTATGTCTTCTGCTTGCTACAGAAAGAGCAAAACATTATCGTGGGAATGAAGATGCGAGTTCAATAATCGAGGAACTAAGACAAAGATACTAAGTTATCCAAATATGGTAACAAAGCTGTAGAAAGAATTAAAAGGATAATAAATTTTTTTACTTGGCAATATTAGTATGCATTTATTTAAAATTGCTTTGCCCTGCTAAAGATCCGACTGGTATGCTTTGCAGGGCATTGGTGACTAATAATCTAAGCCTATAAGTGTAATGGGGCGATGTGCTCAATTTATTAAGACCTAAAGTTTTGTCTCTTAACAGCTGCTGCATTGTTATTGTAGACGAGGTTGAGTAATTATTTAATGCTGTGAGTATGAATGCCGTTGGAATGTAAATAAAAGCCTGTGATAAACAAACATATTGTAAATATATGTTTTATATAAGTTACGGGATGCTATGAATATTTGTAGACATGTTAGATAAAGAATATCATGTGAAAACCCGTTGACACGGTATGTGAAGTTAAGGGAATCAAAAATCCAGTTTTCTTTTTACGTGTGTGTACATGGAGCTTAATTCGACAGTGAGGAGGAATTACAAAATATAAATTAGGATAGTCTAAGGAATATGCAAGACTGTAGGAAAAAGTTAAGTTAGTTTAATGAAAATGAACAGTGAATGGTAAATGCGAATATACCGAATGTATGTGTATTGCTAGCATGTTTTGTCTCTAGGTGTAGTAATTTTAAAGTGATAGTAATTTTTTCTGCGAGTAATACGGTCTGAGAAGTAGGTTTAGTGCTAGCAAATGAGAAAAGATATGCATTCTTTTTCGTCGTGTAAAGGCTGTTAAAGTGGTATTTGGTGATTTTAGTATGAAAATATAGAAACGTGTATTGGCTATGCGCGATGGGCTCGAACTGGGGGCTGGACTGCTTCGTGTACTGATGGGGAAAAGTAGAACTAGCTAGTTCTAAGAATGATGCGCATTTAAGTACAGTGTAGATGATATGGCTGATTCTGACGAGGGGAGAATGTAGATATGCGGCTGGTATCTTGACTTTCTGTTTGGTTGGGGGGAAAGAGGAGGGAGGGTCATTTTTCCCATTGTAGGTATAGACTTTTCATTCGTAGAAATAGGAAAACTGTTTTTTTTTTTTTTTTTTTTGTAATCATATTCAAATAATTTAATGAAATCAGTATTTTGAACAGTCATGATAATTATCATTACAGTTTTCAAACATTCACAGGACAGACTAATGTCAATGCAAGTGTTTTTCTTGGTGAGGGGGGAGGGGGTGTTATGTCCTCGGTAAACTCTCACCCCTACTGGATCCACCACAGCTTGGTTAAGGTACGCTGCCAGTACGGTTGGCTACAACCATACTGTTCCGCGACTCGACCGACATACTTCGGCAGCGTGTAATACAGATCATTGGCGACAAAAAAAGTTTTATGCACAAGTTGGCTGTGCAAACCTATTTCCTAGTTACAAAGGCTTAAATGCTATAGAAACAAAAATTGGAACTACTGAATATCTTTAATACAATTGACTACATTCACATTGTAAGCCCCACACGAGCAGTTAAAAACGTGCGCAATATGACTGTAAGCAGACACTGCTAGTGTGGCTGGATTGGCCAGTTTTTGTTAGTGTGTCGAGGCGAGTGGTTGTACAAGAATGCCAGGAATGTTTACATGTGCAGAGTACGCAGACTTGGTGTTTGTATATGGATACTGTGATGGAAACGGGCGTGGTGCAACAGCTGAGTATCCGCGCAGGTGGATTGGAATAGGTGGGCCAGTCCCATTGCCGACGCGCTCTCCAGACCCTTCCCCATTGGACTTTTTATCCTGTGGCTGCCTGGAGAGTAGGGTTTAACAGCGGACGGCGATCAGACACACGAGACCAGTTGCTGCAGGCGACGACTGACACCACTAATCAACTCGGAAATGAACTTGCAGGCGTGCAGTGGAAACACGCCATGGTAGGCTATAGCGCAGAGCAGCCTGTTTACGGTCGGATGGTGCACATTCTGAACAGCTCGTGTGAAGCATTCCACATGAATCTAGTCAGTTACATTAAAGACCTCCAGTAATTCCAATTTATGTTTTTGTTGTATGTAAGTCCTTGTAACTCTGAAATGGGGCTAAATAGCCTACTTGCGTATATGACAATTTTTTTTTCTGCCAACGATCTGTATAACACGCTGCCGAAGTATGTCGGTTGAGTCGCGGAATATTCTGTATGTAATAATTTAGTGTCACGCGCCTACGACCTATGCAACCTGTCGTACATGCATGCATGCTATTTGTTCTGCAGGTGTTGTACGTCGCAACTTTGAACACCATTATTTTATATAAAAATACTTTGCCGGATATAAATGCATAGGGCTTTCGTGTTACGGTTGGTCCAAAGAAACTATGGCTGAAGTTTGGACACTGAGTTTTCGAAGATTCTGTATATGTACGATTGTGTGATGGCATTTAAAATACACGAACATAACTTGTGGGTTGGGATGTTAGGGGTTCAGTGTTACGTACCAGCCTACGATTTTCCAGAGGCGAGACAATGTCGAACGGTTAAAAATGATGACGTGCAAGTAGAAACGGAGACCACCTAGACGCTGTTTTATTTACGTTATAAGCCATAAAAATGCCATTGCACATCGGAGGAAATTATGCAAAGTTGGTATTACAGCTTGTGTTATAAATTTACACAATGTTGTTTATGCTGTGTGTTTTGGAATGCAGTAATACACTTAATCACTTTGCTAAAAACATTATTTTGCAGATTGTGGCAGTGCAGCGAAGTGAAAGCATAACCTGCGAGCTGTAAGACGCAGAGGTGCTCATATAATTAACTGCACTAGTATTTTTATGATGATGTGTGGATATAAAACCCATTCTTCTCTACAACTGTTTTAGCTCGAACTCGTAAACTCCCGATCGTGACCCAGTCGTAACAGCGTAATTAAATTATGCCGTAAAAGACTTATTTAAGATAAATATGCCACGACGTAACTGCCCGTTTGACTCAGTATAAATTATCAATTTTATAATAATTATTTATTTGGCTGTTGTTTCGTATCACCCTCTCCTTCGTTTCCCTTTTATTGTTTGGCTGAACTTGTCACTTTCCCTTTTCTTCACTTCCGCCAATCTTCTGTAAATATTTACGTGAACTATTATTAGCCCCAGTAACAACTTTTTGTTAGCCCATGCGTTACTTCCAGGCTGCCTCTTGCAAGTTCAATATATCCTGCCTCATTTCCAGTTCCCTCTGTATCCTTCCCCATAGTTCAATATATCCTGCCTCATTTCCAGTTCCCTCTGTATCCTTCCCCATAGTTGAAAATGCACCAGTCCTGAACTGGAAATAGCACAGCCAGGAATACAACGCGGGCCGCTCAATTAGCTGCTAATCACACCTCCCGGTAGGAAACTCTATGGCTAATTTTAAACCTCCTGCGTTAAGACTTTCCTGGAAGGGCTGAGTGCGTGCTGCTGCATCGATTATTGGAATTTATATCTGTTTTACCGTCGATTCAAAAATTTTGACTTCAGTCTTTAAAATAAATCCTTGGCTCTAATTATACAGTTTTATCCTGAACTACATGTAGAATCTCTTTAAGGTGATTCCGTATATAGAAATACATAAAAACACATAACATCGACTCTGACCTGTTGTGATTGTTAAGGAAGAGAGACACTTGAAAATGGCGAATCGAAAGTAGTTACTTGCGAGATGTCAGAAACAATGCGAGATGAAACAACATATTTGTGAATAGTGTTAAAGGCTGTTCACAATAAAGTGAGCACGTTTGAAATCAATCTTTGAAGAGTTACTGCCCCTGCACGCATATATTTTAACGGTCGCCCTGAGTGACGTGCGCCCAGTGAAGTTGTTAGCGATAGATGGGAAAGTAGTTCCGTATCTTAACGTCGAATAAAATGTGTTAGGTAACCATTTGTGTTAACTTAAATTATTTCCTTTCCTTTCTTTTTTCCGAATGATTTCAAGTGTAAAAATGAGCAGATTAGTAAAATATTTTCTTTTCTAGTAATTTCACAGCTGCACTTGACCGACGCGTGCATACAAGTAGATCTTAAGCAGGGCTTTCAAAAGTGCTCATTTTATCGTGTATAGCCTGATGTGTGTCTTTAATGCACACGCGATTATTACGTCATGACAATCGATAAAAACCTGCGGGGTAACACTTGTTGGGTGATAACATGGCTTCCCCTGGTTTTCTAATGACGGACGATTTTATTACCCGCCGTACACCCACAGATGGCAAATATCAACTCAGACTCTAACACTATCCACGATTTTTTTTTTTTTTGTTTCATTTCCCGTACTTTCTGACATTTCAGAACTAACTTTTTAATTTCCAATTTTCACGGGTCTTTCCATTAATAATAATGTTGGATCATTCTACTGTGTTTGATACCACATTTCCCATGACGAATCATCTCAAATGATTGTAGATGGAGTTCTGGACCAGTCTACAGAATGTCTGAAAAATCTTTCTCTGATAACACGTGTTATTTATTCCGCTATATTTAAGATATATGTGAAACAGGTACCAAAATGTTGGCAAACTAACCAAGTTTTTTGCTGCAACACTGCTACATATCGGTAAGTCTCCTCGTGATACCCTTGGTAGTACGTAGCAGTTTTTGTCGTTATTCAATTCCTGTCCATACATAAGACATCACAGTAGGGGTCGATGCAATGACTGTTGATATCCATTGTTGCAGAGTTTCAAGATCTCATACAGGAGTTCTGTAGACTTTGTCCTTGACATAACCTCATAGAAAAAGGAGGCCGAGCTGTAGCCCCCCCCCCCTTTTTTTTTTAGGGTCGGAAAATCGGGTCCGGAAAACTGCTCACCTAGATAAGGTTAACGTCTCAACAGACCAAATTTCCGACCCCAAAAGGGTCCCAGAGAAAAAAAGAATCTGGTTTCCAGGTTTGTCATATGGAGGGATAACTAGATAGAACAAAGCAACAAGACGGCCAAGTCCATTAATATTAAGGCTGCTTACCTCATCACAAAAGTATAACAGTGGGGCATAAAATATGTGCACAAAATATACTTTGTTTAACCTCTAAACTTATTGTGTATTAACTTAGTGAATCTTTTCTTTGTTTCCATTAGTAACACAAACTGCATCAATGTTTAATTTATCCAAGAACAAGGTAGCTAAAAGCAAGGTGAAAATACCTAAAAACATTATAGCAATTCGGGGTTGGCAAGCAATTTACTTGCACCAAAATCAGCATCTCACTTTTACATGAAGATAATATCGTTAGTTCTACATCAAGCATAATAACTTTATAGTAAATAATAAATATTTTCGTATAATTATTACATCTTTGTTTATATATTTTTTGTTTTAACTTCTTAACTATGTTCATTGTAGTAGAGGCCCCCGATAATTCATAGTAATTTAAGCATTATTTTAGAAGCACTTGCAGCACTAAGCATACTAGTTCCATAATTTTACCACCTCAACAGCTGATTTATCGGGTAAACAAAAGGTAATTTATTCTCTGAGATAACATTTCGATTAAAATTTAAAAATTCATATTTTTAATTTTTACGGAGTCTTTCCAGTAATTAAAATTACTTTGGGCTGGCCGAAACTTTAATGCAGAAGTAATAAAGCATTCATCATTCCTGTTCTACGAGCTGGAAATGCCCGGCGAGTACCGCTCAAGTTGCTAACATCCCTTGAAATCAATGGTCATGTTTCCTGCGGGCCCGCGGCAACCGCCCCCACACAGCAGGCGGTACGATTAATTAAATGTACAAAATAAAAGGTAGGCCTATATTACTTGAGAGTAATTGTAAAAGTGGAGAAGTTGACTACGTGTTGAGATGGAGAAGGAAAAAGATGGGCTCAGCACCAAAAAAGTGGAGTGAAAGACTCTCCAAAGAGCACTGCATAGAAACAATAAACTTTAAACTAAATCGTACACTACGATTTATGCTGTTATTTTATACAGCTAAAATATTATCTCTTTCCTTACAAACACTTGCAGGGTGCACTTAGTATATGGTGTTGGACCATCCGTATCATGGAGACAGGTGGCGATACGGTTGGGTTTGGATGCATACAGACGTCGGATGCTCTCTTCAGGAAGATCCTGCCATAGCTGGTGGAAATGACCCTCCAAATCCTCCGTAGTTGCCGCTGGCCGAATTTGCCGTCCAATCTAGTTCCAAATGTTCTCAATGAGCGAGAGGTCTGGTGACCTTGCTGGCCAAAGGAAGCGTGTTGACATCACGAAGGTAGGCCAGAGATACCCGTACTGTGCGAGACCGGACATTATCCTGTTAGAAAATGGGGTTGTCAAGCTGCACCGGGAAGGGAAGCGCGCATGGTTGCAGAATTCCCTGTACGTATCGCCGCGCCTCTCAAACTCATTCAACTGGGCAAAGGATTGTCGAATGCGCCGTTGGTGCATTCTGCGTATTCATTGAACTTGCCTCTGTAGTTCCGGGATTAAACTGGCCAACGCCCAATACACTTCATGATGTCACGATCTGAACGAGTAGTATGAACATACAGTTTCTGCACAAACACTGCTTACAACTACTGGCATGCTACTCATAGCATAAAATAACTATTACAGCACCTATGGGCGCTAATCGTGGCAGCCGCCAGTAGTATTAAGCGGCTGCCGACCCGCGTTTTCGCGCTGTATTCTACACAGCCTACAACAGGCTATAAATGAGCGAAAATGCAACTCTTCAAAATCCAATTCGCAATTTAAGCTGTAATATCGTACACTGTGGAAACTGCTATCGCATAAACATATAGTTTAAGATATTTTATGGTTTTTAACTCAATTGCAAATACAATATACACCTTGAGAAACAAGTTTTGGTACACAGCAACAGTTACACCTTTTAAAGGCTACTTTTGGAGATACAGTGTCAGATGCTTTAATACAATTTTCAAGGGTTTCGAAACACTTCACTGACATGAAATAAAGTACGATATTAATTTTAAATATCTTGTTCTTTCAGAACACAAGAGTTTGCATCCAGGGAAAATCCCGCAATTTTACACAAATGGTACACATGTCCACATTTCAAGCTATGATGATACCTTCATTGTACTTTCAATTCGTTCATGGTAATACATATTTGCTATTGAGTGTAGTACACGTTTGCCTTTTTGCACATTTTTTCCCGTCTGTTTAATCCCTCAGATGCAGTCGCTTTCGTTTCTGAATAGAATTGAGATATATTCTGTATATGAGTTGTAGTTGGTGACAAATTGTGTGAATCACTACACATATTTGTTAAAGAGGACACTGTTGTAATTGTGCCTTGCATATGTAAGGGTGCTGTTTAACTATTATTGTTACGCTTTAAGCATTTCATAAAGTGCACACAAGTCACTGCTTTAAAATAAGATGTCAGTAAATCATAAATTTAAATTATAAGTTATTTAAAATGAATGTTTTACTTGATTTCTGGTGATATGTAAAGCTTCGGAAACTGAATAGTTCCGGCGACACTAACATGAGCGTACTTCCTTGGCAGCCAGGACTTGCTGACAGTATGCCGCGAGTTGAACCTGGAGGACTCGCTGGAGGAGCTGATGAGGGAGCTGGGCGCCGACGAACACGGGCGCATCTCCTACCAAGAGTTCCTCCGCCGGCGACTGGCTCTCCGGCCGGAGATCGACGCACTGCGGGGCCACCACAGGCCTGGCCGCCAGAGCACGCCGGAGTACCTGCCTACTAGCAGCGACAACAGTCTAGGTAGGCCTCTTCTCTCGCACTCATTTCAGTGCCTATCATATTGACACGCCCTCTACCCCCTATGGGCGGAGACACCCTCGAAGAAACCCCATCAGCTTAAGGCAGAAAAAGGTGATCATTATATGTTGATCTGCATTATGTCGTACCACAAAGGTGCCCTTACATGTTTTCTGATACCTTTCAAACTGCATTATTTATGTAGCTGCAACTAGAAAAATGTTTTATGGGAAATTAAAAAAACTCATAATTACTAAACTTGAAATATTTTTCGTGAATATATTTATATAATTACTTTTATACCAAATGTTTAATATAATTTTCCATATTTTTTACGAAAAGCGACATTTAAATATTCAGATAAAATATTTAGCTAAAAGCTAACAAAATTGTACCAAAAATATTTATTATGATTTCTACAACCTCACAGCATTACATTACTTTGGTATATTTTGAAAGTATCATCTCTAAAAATTACATGCTTTAAGTTATCTTTCCTTTTTACAAAACTTATATTTAAAAGCATTAAAAAACATTCTGGCCAAAGCCTAGCACTTGAAAATGTTCTACGTTTCTCCTACATTTACAACTATTTTTAAAAGACCCCAAATATTAAAATACCTCTCTCCAGTGTTCACCACCTCCAGAGTTTGGAAACCAAGCACACCAGCTCCAAGATTGATTGTTTATTTATAAAAAAAACTTTCCTTCCCTCGCCTTAATTTCATATTTAATAGATTCGGCAATGGGTTATTCAGCATTAGTAGTAGGTTTATACCGATTCTGTTGCAAACGGCTTCGGCTGGTGATGCAAGGTTCCAGGCGCTCGACCACCGCATTTGATTACCACACTTCCTGCTCTGTTATTTCAGTCACGCGACCGCCATCTTGGTAGCCAGTACACCACCATATTGTCAGCCAGTATGACATATTGACAGCCAGTACACTGCTATATTTATAGCCAGCTTGTCTCCATCTTGAACCATTATTTTGGTAGTGAGTAGGTTATTTTTCATGCTCTATCATTCCATGTTTTTCATGTTCTACCATTCCAAGCATTTTCTCAGAGTGCTCCTATTTTCCCTCTTGCATTCTTTCTTTCCTTTCTCTCTCTTCCATTTCTCTGTATTGATTTCCTTTTTGTGTATTGCTTTCCTTTCTCTGTATTGCTTTCTATCTCTTTCTCTCCCATTTGTGTGTCATTTATCTCTCAAACTCATTCGACCTGCCGTATTTGTTTTTTAATTTGTCGTTTGTTTATATCAGCTGCTACTGGAGGACGCCATCTTGGTTTTTTATCATTTGTTTCCGACCACCATCTTTGTTTACATTGGCTGCTACTAGGGGTGCGGGTGTTGCTCTTGTTCACTTAGTTGCTACACCACCATCTTGGTTCTAGAGTTGTCTTCTAGGAGCTCTAGTGTCGCTATCATTCGATTAGCTCTAGAGTTGGCCACTAGGGGTGCTGCATTTTTTGGAACTCAAAATACCGAGTGGAATAGTGTGGGATCAGACTTCCGGTCCTATATGTATATATATGCATATATATACATACATATACACACATACATACATTTACACAATATATATCGTTTAGGTGTGGCATAGGGCCTCCAGTTCGAGACCTGGAACCATATAAATATTAATTCACTTTCGGACTTAGAAACAATGTGGTAATTTTTCCCAGTGTTCAGTAAATATTGTAGCAATATATAATGAAGGCAAAATGCAATTATCCTGAAGTTGGGATGGAATACAAGATTTGTAATGTTATTAATAGTGCAAATTTTTCTAAGCTTATTAGCGGAGATCGTGCACTGTTTAGTGTTCATGCGCAACTCGTACAAATTGTTAAGCAATCTGTAACAGTTAGGTATGACGTAGGGAGTTGCGTTCCAAGCCCGAAACTATTAAAACAACATGAAGTCTATCTTGGTCTTAGAAAACTATCGGATGGCGTTTTCCGAGAGATAGGAGAAAGTGTATATAGAACCACATTCATACACAAAAATATCAGTAGACATTCTGACATCGTGAGGTGAAATTTGATTTGGAAGTATTCTCTTTCTATACAGTGAAGATGAATTGCGACTACGAAGGCCTGCCTTTGACCTCAACGATCATGGATCCGTGACCTGCATAATTACTACCTGGTTGTCGTGAGTGCCGATTCTGCAATCGAGTTTTCACCTGTGGTCAAAATGTTCATCGTCGTGAGAAAACGGCCTGTACGAAAATACCTTTTCGTGCCATGAAGCATTACGAGTAACCATGTGCAGTGTAATGCAAGGTGAGATGATGAAGGCACATACTGAGATCTGCATGGGTTCGTCTATTGGGAGCCAGCAAGTGATGTCGCCAATACCTCCTGCCACATCAATGGGTACTGTTTCCGCAGACGATTATGATGGAGCAGTTAATGCTGAAGATGGAATGAGTGACTTGCAGCGAGCAGTAGAGTCGGTCTGTGCAAAATATGCACTTGCAAGATGTTCATATGAAGTCGACAAATTTCAAAATAAACAGTCTTCGGCTCTAAATACTGATGAGCATACAACTCCTACAAAGAAAATCATATTTTAATATAGAATACAAAACGGGAAGTGAAAATGAACATGAAGACAGTGATAGCGTTGCAGATGACTATGATTCTCTCAATGCACTGACACACCCCTCCAACGAGTTTCCTTATACAAGTGGTGCGAAGAAGGCAGAATACGACAAGAACGCCGACTACATGTTTACCGAAGACCCGAATGAACTTGTTGATAGACTCGAATATTTGCTTGAGCTTCAAAAATGCGGTCCTTACTCGAATATGAAAGAGATGGTTTCGATCATCGATGAACTGAAGGATCGGGGCTACATATACGATGATGTGAAGAACTGCTTACTTCTGAAAATGTAATTACGAAATAATAATAACTTTTTATAATATATATATATTTTTTGTGTCGTATCCTTTTATCCCTCACAACTTTAAAGTGGTGCTGAATTGTTCAGTACAAAGTCAACATTCTGCATCGACAAATATTGAAGCATGGTGGGAGCCTGCTGAAGTTCTAGGCATTCTTATTGAAAAGTGTAAATACGGTTTACCCAGAAAGCAATTAAATATACCGAGGGACTTGGATAATATACTTTTAAAAAGTATAAATACGACTTGTTTATACATTTTCGTTTCAATATCATTCTAGACTTGGAAGAGTACGAACGTATCACATATTCCAATATGACATTTCAGTGCAAACTCTGCCAGAGGCAGTTTTCTCGGAGCGATGCTTTAAAGAAACATTCTAAAATTTGCAGTACTTGTTCTCTGCAACTACAATGGGCTTCATCGATCCATAAATTAATCAGTCCATCGTCCATCGATCCATCAATTCAAAAGATTTTAGTGTTAACATACGTATCTTCACAGAACCATCAGGTTGCGGCAAGACATGCGTCCTACTGAGCCTGCTAGAATAAGAGAACGGCCTTCGGTTCGAGAACGTGTACCTGTATTCCAAATCGCTCCAACAACCGAAATATCGGCGATTGACACGAGTACTTAAGGCATGTGTTATTTCCCATGCAGTGATAACGAAGCCGATATGCCGCCGGGCGAAGCACTGTCAAACTCGATATTTGTCTTTATCATATTTCAAAGATATGTGTGCCTTATGTAGGGAAGAAAATTATGGGTTTTTGAAGATTGTAAAAGTCTGGCCTCTATAGAATGGGAGGTACAGACATGGGTTCGGTCAGTTCATTGCCGTCTGTCGAGAATAAGTTACAGTATATTGAAATTCGGGCAAAGTAGCCTCAAGCTGCGTCTTCACAAAGACGACGATAGGTTGTCTCATATCAGGAAATCATGGCACTTGTGATGCTGGTTTACATGGTAGGGCCCGAGCAAAAAAATGGCTTAGCGACTTGTGCAAAAACGAAGTTGAAATCATCAATGTGCAGTGCTAGTATGGCAAAAATTTTCAACGACCAGCACCGACACGTCTGTGACAGGTCAGAACCAGACTGGACATGCGCGTGGAGGAATGCACAGCTGCTGTGCAAATGGCGTGCCTCGTCCTTTCTTTGACCGTAAATCTGCTGCCTTCGACCATACATGAAATCGTCCGTCTCGAAGAAGATTAATAAAAATAATTGATTTTTTTTTTTGCTGATTGTGTATATTGTACTGTGTGTACAATAAATTTTGTGTAAAAAATATATTGTGTTTATTTTTGAGGTACACCTTTTCGTTATATATATATATATATATATATATATATATATATATATATATACACACACACTTAATATTTTTAAAATGAAAAAAAAAAATTCTAAGTTCTTACTAGTGATAGCTAGTGTGTGGTGGTTTGGTTAAGTGAAGTTAGGTTATGGGATGGCATAAGCTAATAGGTACGTGATGAAAAAAAATGACAAGTCCTAGCATTACATTACACAGGGGTAGGAAATATTCCACGTTCAACATAGGGTGTATAAAGTTTTTTCAAATTTCATTGTGAGTGACAAAGCCTCTACATGTAAATAAAATACCTAAGTCTGGGATGTTAAAACATTATTATATGTAAATAAAATACTTTAAAATTATATAAAATACTTAAGTCTGTGATAGTAAAAAAAAATTATATATAAATAAAATACTTAAAAATTATATGTAAATAACAATAAAATACTTCATTATTATATAAGTTAAAAATGCGAATAATAAAAAATATTATATATAAATAAAATACTTAAAAATTATATAATTTAAATCTGAATACTTAAAATGTAATGAAAAAACCACAAGATATGTATTCATCTCCAAGTTATATACTTCTAATAAACTCTTGTCCCAGCACATGTCATAATAGCCGAGCTGTCTAGGGTATTAGTCTGGCGATCCAAGGTCCATCAGTTCGATCCCGCGATATTCCAGTTGGTATTTTGAGTTCTAAAAAGTAGCGAATCTAGCGGCCAAACTAAGACAACGAAAGTGACACAAGCGCTCCTAGCAGACAACTGTAGGGCCAAGATGGTGGTGTAGCGACTAACTGAACGAGAGTGATACCAGCACACCTAGCATCAGCCAATAAAAACAGAGATGCTAGTAGGAAACAAATGACAAACGAAAAATTGATATATTGGGTTGAACGAATGTGAGAGATAACTGAAAAATGAATCTGAGAGAAATAAGAAGAAAAAGAAAGACAGAAAATAATTAATGCAAGAGAGAAAAAATTATGCGGTATATTCGTCAAGTGAATTTAGAAAAAATGGGAGCACTCGGAGAAACCCCTCGAATTAGTAGAACATTGAAAACAGCATGAAGAAACATGGAATGATAGAGCATGAAAAATAACACACTGGCTACCAAAATAGTGATCCAAAATGTTGACGTACTGACTACAAAGATGTAGTACTGGCTGTCAAGAGGGCGATGTACTGGATGCCGATATGGCATCCAGTACATGGCGGTTGCGTGACCATAATGACAGCAGGAAGTCCCGGAATCCAAGATGGCGGTCGAACCCTTGGAACCTCGCGCCTCCAGCCGAAGCTGTTGCAACATAATCGGCATGAACCTACTATGCTGCATTTAATTCGGTACATTTAGTTTTAAGCAATAAGAAAAATTTACTTTGAAATAGAGGGCTCTCAGAAGTACACGACGGCAGTCTTGTATTTTCTGTCGTGAGCATTTTCTCTCTTCAACCTGCAACTCTTGGCAACACCGCTGACGTCACCGAGGCATAGGCAATAGTAGTGAGGCACGTGAGTCTTTCGTCTGGTCGGGCTGGAAGCACGGGTGCTTTTGGCAGTTGGATTTATGATGCTGAGGCGGCTACTATGCTGGTCGACTCGCTGCTGCTTCGAAGGCCCACTTGACTTCGGGCGCCGAATATGCTACGTATTTTTCACCGTAGGCGAGGCAGTATACATCGTGTGGTCTTCCAGAGCTGGAACACGAGACGAAAACATGTCTCAATATACAGCGCCAAAGTCGTCGCGCCAGCTATGCAACTTACACTCTTAAGACTCCCGCCTACATAGGGACCTTTTGTCGCCTTTGAGACCGAGAAGCAAGGTGGCGATAAGGCCCCTTACACACGGAGGCGCCACTCGGTCGCGGGGTGGTAGTATCACATAAGCGAGCATTGTAGAGGCGAAAATGCTTGCACACGGGCGACTGTGGCGTGTCCCCGCCACCAGTGGCGACCACAAAGTCGCGTAGAATCTTGCACACGAGCCACTTTTGGTGGCGTGTGATAGCGACTACTGCCGCCAGTCTGTGCCTGCCCGCTGCGTCTACACATTGACGTCATTTGATTCCTACGGATTCATAATAGAAGTAGAATCACGTCCTGCAATTTGGGATACAAGAAGTGATACGTATGGCAACAAACTTGCTAGAGGAAAAGCCTGGGAAGAATTATGCGGTATATTCGTCAAGTGAATTTAGAAGAAATGGGCGCATCAGACAAAAACAACGCAGGTTAGTTGATTTCACAGTAACTATATTAATAGTAAATTTGTGCAATATATGCATTAATTGAAGAAAAGAAACGCGTCAAGACCCTAGAGACACGATTAACATGCAATTATAAGATATGTTCTTGTGTATGTAGTTGACGGTATTGATTGCTACTCTAACCATCAAAAGCGTGCCTTATAATAGAGCTATACAATGCAAGATAACTTATAATGAATACATTGTTCTTCTAAGTAGTACCGTCATTTAATTCGAACAATGTCAAATATAAAACACAGTTTATACAAGAAAATGAAAACAGCTATAACTGGTATTTTGTCAATTGTCTAGTATTATATCCTATGCTGCCACGGCAAAGATCCTTCTTCGCTGGAAAAGTATTGCGCAAACTTTTCTCTAATTTTTAATGCAGATCGCAAGTTCGCTGGTTGTATTAAAGCGTCCCCTTCCTCCAGTCTAATTATGATCAAAGTACAGTCGGAAGTCTACACCGTCTCTTTCCTCGACGAAGTTATGTAGTGCAGAACGCGCCTTAACAGGAGTTGCAGCATCATAAACGTTAATATTCGATGCCCTGTGAAAGATGCCCCACTTCTTTGTGAGAATACCAAACGAGCATTCTATGTTGCGTCTCGCTCTCGAAAGGCGATAGTTGCATGTTTTCTTTTCCCGCGACAGATTTTTCCCACCGTATGGCCTTTGCATGTGCGTGGAAAGAGCAAAGGCTTCATCGCCAACGAAAGTGCAAGGAAGAGGTTCGCCACCCATTCTTATTGGCTTGTCACTTGGGGTGTGTAACGCATTTACCTTAAGTTTTTGGAACCACAGACTATTTTGATAAATTGCTGAATAAGATGTCTTACCATTGGAACCAAAATCAACAAATGTGAACCTGTAATTTGAATCGCATACAGCTAACAATACCATGGGGAAATATTTATTGTGGCAAAAATATGACGATCTACTGCCAGCTGGTCGAATAAACCGTATATGTTTAGGTCCTACCGTCAATTGCCCCTAAGCAGTTGGAGAAATTAGCCCGTGTTTCAAAACCGTTTGCAATTTTCAGCCACTCATCTTCAGTTAGGTCTGGAAAACAGATGTCATGTGGCTGCTGCCAAATTGTCTCACAAACTTCTATTACTATCTTCCGCGAAATGGAAATTCTACATCGAAATATGTAATGTAGATCTGTGCAGGTGCAACCGTTAGTAAGGTACCTGTAAAATTCTAAGTATTAATATTCTACATCTTACAATAATGAGGGCGCTGGCCCAAAAAAAAAAAAAAAACGAAATCCGGCACAGCTGCAGACATTGCTAGGAAAGAGTACATTTACTACAAACAGTTATCCTTTCTTCTTCTTGTCTGCGAGACAAAGTCACCAGAGGAAACGTACGACGATCATGCAGTGAGAACACCTATGGCAGATACACAGTGGATGCAGAGGAAGAACAGCTTATTCACACACTATCCAAAAATATAGAAAAAAGAGCAGCACAACACTGTGATGATAATGATGGTGACAGGCACTTTATGTTAAGTCTCTTACCCCATTTCAAAGCTCTTCCTGACAATGTTAAACTTGATGTTCAGTGTGAGTTTATAAGCATTTTACAGAAGTACAAACAATGTACGAGTGCTGGTCGGCTGTATTCCTCTACATCCAATTACATGTATCCACAGCACTCTTCATAAGGAACTACAGCTCTACACTTGCCATTTCACCACTATCAGAACACAAACACAAGACCTCCTGCAGCCTCGTATGACGAATCTCGCCCATACGATGTTCCTCAAACTCATCAGTACAACGCCCTATATCCATCTGCGCCGACATCATCTGATGACAGTCAATCAGTTCCAGAGTCAATCCCCTGCATCATCAGCGGCAAGAAGTCATGCTGTATCTCCGCACTCTGATGTGTCCAGCGTTTGTGAAGATTTTTTCTAATGGAATTTCACAAAGAATTTCATTATAATGTGGATTTCTATACATTACAGAAGTTTCGAATACATGTAATATATTTCAATATTGTTTTATTTTACATATATTAAAACATATATTGTAATACGCCATATATTGTTAATCATTTGTAAACAGCGACGTGTTATTGACTACCTGTGCCAATGTGTTTGTGAATGTAGACCTCAGACCCTGTCCTGTAGAAAGATATTTATCCATAAAAATGAATTTCAGTATGTGCTTACATTCGGCCCTACTTACTTAACCTAGCCAATCTGATAAAAGTAAGTTATACCCTGCGAATTACGACGTGTCTGTGGCAAACCAATAACAATAGTTCATGATAAAAACCAGTTGCCAGAAATGTAACTGATTAGCCTATGTTCTATTTATTTATAGATTAACATAATTTTGCTGAAATAGCTAGTAGTACCCACCTTAGTGTAATCGCAAGTCTCTCCTCGGCTGGTATACTCTTCCTCATATTTGTATCAGCTTTCCCGATGTGTGTTTTCAGTAAGGACAAAAGTTCGTCGAAAGAATTTCGTGACATCCTGAAATAATTATGAAACTTACAGCTGTCTTGTTTTAATTCACTCATAATGGTGTAAAATTGCCCACTCCTCAATCGATCCGCGGTTAATGGATGCATCCACAACAATCGCTGTTGTTTACGAGGACGGCGACAACGCCGCCTCAGGAGGAGCACATGAAGATTTTCTTCATCGGAGACCATGTTTACAACTGCGTCTTCTGGCGCGTGAATCTTGCACACGAGCGACGGCATCGTGCCACAGAGACGCGCCACTTAGTCGCTTGTACGCGCGACAGCAGTGGCGCGACCGAGTCGCCCTTATGTAATCGTGAGGCATCGACTCGCTGCGCGGCCTTGGAAAGAGCGTAAGCCAGCGATAAAAGGTCACTTGTTGCAGGCATGTATCTACACGGAGTCCGGAACGTTCCCTTAAGGTGAAAAATAATTGGGCTTGGCTGTGTTGCGGACACGGCCGTTTGTTTTGCGCGAATACGTCTACGTTAACGCGCTCGGACGCCTTGATGTTTTTTAACGCTCCCGGCACCGCTTCACTCGATCATATGGGGTTTTATGGATATCACTGGATTGCTTTTGAGATGCTCTTTCCAACTGTATACGATTTCTGCATTCCGGCGTGGTTTTTTGACGATTATAGGGCGACTATTTGTTAAGTTTCACCATAACCACACCACACAAATGCTTTTATACACGCAATCGTTTGATCTTGACAGAGTCGTCGATTGAAACTTAACCTAGCGTTGTAGCTTCTCCTAGTCAAAATTTATACTACGCGGAAGTAATGCGACGTGGCGAAACGAACTCAAAATGGCTCTTCCCCCCCCCCCCCCCCTTCCGCGACGCGCGCAATGCTTTGCAGTCCTCACTCAACTTAACACATTCTTTGATCCTTTGGCAATCGAGTGATGTAATTGAATTTTGACTGCAGACGATAGATTCGGAGCTGCAATGCCAAACTGTATCCCCCGATTCTGTTATCATCGGATTCTCTGGATTGCCTTCCACTATGGTTGCAAATTTAAAGACGTATTTGTGTTAAAACTTAAGTCTGTGAGTGGCGCAAGTTGTTGCGTCGCGCCTCCCTAGATTGCTCTGCCTGGACGACCGGCACGGCCCGGCCACATCGCGCGGCTGCTTATCTCAGTCACGGCCTGGTTCAGTACAAACTGTTACAAAAATATTTGGCACGCGTCGGCAAACGCGCAAATGATGATTCGCGAGTGAAGAGATTTTGGCGGCTTTTAACAGCGAGGTCTTGAGAGCCGATAAGGGCAATTGAAGTGAATATGGAGCGGCGCCGGAATGACGGGACGGGAGGAACGGGAGATCCCCAAGAAAACCCGCCGTGTAACGGCATCATCCGGCACGATTCCCACTTGCAAAAATCCTGTGACCCGGCCGGGGATTGAACGCAGTTCGCCTTGTTGAGAGGCGAGCGTGCTAATCGCTCAGCCACTGTGGCCCCTCGGAGACTAGTGTTTTTAGCATGGCATGTGGCTACGACAGGCCCCGTTCCCCATAAATTAACCCGTCAGCAGTCGTTCCGCTAATAGCACATTTCTTTATAGCCACTGTATGGCGTAACAACTAGGGTGCCTGGGTACACTTTAATATCGAAACAGTTATAAAAAAAACTGCTTGAAATCAGCGAATTCGGCTGCAGATCTGTTGTAACTGCTCGACATGGATCAATGCAAGTCTAATGATAATTTCATTTGTTGGTATTCGCTAACTTAACACTGGTTTTTACTGATTTCTAGTGAATGGCACTGTCGTGGCGGTAAAACCTGTGCGCATTCCACTGGTTCGAAGTAGGTAACATCTCGTTAACTTAAGATTCAGTAAAATGAATATACTGATTTAAAACACTGATTCATATTTAGAGTACGCACATCGTTCCTCCCTAAAGTTAGTGAAGGACGGAAGAACCAGAGTAAATGGGCACGCAAACTCGTTTTGTTCACCGAGATGCATTTACATACTGTATAATATATGAGTTGTTGTTGTTGTGTATTTCTGATACTTCAATGCATCTTACCTTCTGGGCTATGCTTTCTTATGTAGCAGCCATGAAATTTTAGTTTTGATCGCATAAAAAAAATAAGTGTATAAGAGAAGCACAAATGTGATAAGGCTGTTCAAATGCCTATTTTTTAATTTTATTTTTCACATATTTCATAGTTTTGTGATCCAGTATCAATAAAAATCTGATAAGAGTGCCAAATCACTTTAAAAGTAATTTTTGCATGCCTTTTTAGGTAAATGATGAACATTTAAACCTTAAATTTTGTGCCAAACAAATTTCAAAAAGTTACTCGTGAAAATTATTTAATTTGTTTTCAGTGTGTGCGTGTTTTTTTTTTCTTTTTTTTTATGCAATGAAGTCAATTCTGTGACGTCTGGCATGCAATTAGGGTACGTCTGGCTATCTTGAATTTGGATTTTAGTATAAAACTTAAAGTTACGCCTGAACTATTTAAATAATTTCCGTGAAATTTGTTCATCTTAATCTAATGACACAAAAAATTAATTCGAACCGTAGACAAACATATTAATTTTGCATAATTTTGAACTTTTAATGCTAAAACATAAAAAAATTATAAATTCACTTATCTTCCATAATACATTTTTGTGGACTAATTTTCCATTATAGTTCATAATTTTATCAGACCACTATTTGGTGTAGTAAAACGCAATTGTAAAATATTTAATAAACTCAGAAAATCATTTTTGGCACTTGAATGCCCTTGGGAAGCCTGAAGGGCCCCCCCCCCTTTTTTTTTCTAAGTAGGGTGCGTAAATAGGTGTGCCGCCTCCTAAGTTGGAGATTGCAGATCTTAACATCGAGGTCTTGAGAGCTAACGAGGGTTAGGCGAGGTGCGTATAGATCAGCGCCAGAATGCAAGGGCGGGGGAAGCGGGAGATTCGTGAGAAAACCCGCCGACCAGCGGCACTGAGAGTGACTGGCTGGGAACCGAACCCGGTTCGCCTACGTAAGAGGTGAGTAGTCTGACCACTACACCACCGCGGCCCCTCCTAAGTTGGAGACGTTTCGCCACTGATATAGTCTCATGGTTTTTATATTTTATACTAGGGACAAGGTAAAGTTTATGCTTTCATACTTAGACGAGGGAAGGTTTATAACAACTAAACTTAAGTTATTTTTGAATACTGAACAGAGTTTAATTGACCATTGTAAATTGTAATAAATATAAATTATTAGCCTGATAACATAAAATTATGTTCGTAGAACTGTAATTTAATTTCACTACGCTTCCGATATTTCGCAGAAATACAGCTTAAAAACGAGATTTTCTATGGTTCATATTTCCATGAAAATTAATTTAAGGTAGGAAGTGTCCTACGTATTCCCCATTTGATTTCGCATAAGGAATTATCTCACGATGTTTGTCGGTCAAATTCAGCCTCACTGTGTACATGGATGCACGTACATACATACGCATGCGTGCGTACACATACATTTCGTACATAAAATACATACATTTCCGGACGTAAGTGCAAGAGGAAACAGCAGGTGGCCGATAAAGCGCAAGCCACCCTGCGAATATTTGTTTCTACAGCACCGCCACACACACACCTGTGGAGAAGGTAAACTAACTGACTGTGTGCTCCTGCTGCTGGGTTGCCACTTCAGGCTCCGTGGGACTATCATTGGTGGCGCCATGAATTAACACTTATAGTCACAGTGTACTACAAATTGTGTGTTGCTTAGGAAGTGTTATTTTACGATATACGATATACGATAGTAGAAAATAGAATTCAGGAAGAATGCTTCACGTAGTGCAGACAACATTCGCTGTTAAGACTATGCCATGCCATGCATTCTCATTAATAACTGCTGTCAAGTAACATCAAACAGAAACAAATTTTCATTTCAGAACGTTGCATTAATTTGTGTACAGCCCTAAATAATGTTTTTGCTACAACGCCAAAATTGTATACTTTGACATTATTAAAATGATAAAATAAATTATTAAATTATGAAATTACAAAATTTTGTACATAAATATATGTTGCAAGTGACACTGTCATGCTGTGTACCACGAACTGCTATGGTAGCTGCATTCGTTTCGTTCTTGAATCCTTGGGCATAGATATTATTAATTTTATTTTTTAAAACTGTGGCTCGTTCACGCCAATGGTTTTTTTTTTTGAGAGGCATGACTGGAGGAGATCGGCTTACAACTAAGAAAAGCGTACACACGTGTGGCTTGTCTGCGATTCGAACCTCGTGGTCTGAAGATGACGTCTTAGCGAACTCGTCATTGAGGTCGCCAACTATTTTTACAGTCGCAGTCTCTGTATTTGTGTATAGGTAACACGCCTGGTATGCAGCCACTTTTTGGAAAACAATCGAAATTCTTGTTTATAGCTTTGTCTCGATAAACTCGCCAACGTGATTGATGGCAGCAGTCCACAGATCCACAGAAGTTGCAAGTAGAACGGCAGTGGGGCCGCGTTGGCGCAGTAGTCATACCAGTCGCGTTGCGGTGCGGTCGCCCGGGTTCTCGTATGTGGAAAAACGTGGCGCACGTTGCCGTCGCCTGGTGGGGTTTTCTCGGGGTTCTTCAGTTTCATCACCCTTACATTCCGCTGCTGCTCCGTTTCACCTCATTTCGCCCTCACCGGCGCTCAGGACCTTGCTCTTACCAAATTCCTCCACTCCCGTAGTTCTTTGGTTTTATATTTTGAAGAGCTGTACACCTTTCGACAAATTCTTCTTTCCTGTAACGTCACACGCATTATTTTCGATTCTGCACAAAATTTCGACAGCACATTATTAAAGTTTGCTTGTGTATTGATAATTTTTCCACTTCCTTTTGTTACTCATGCTTGGAATTATAAACGGATTTGTGTATAAATCTATGGGCCGTGTGCACTGTGATTATGTAACGCTTCATCGACACATCTGTCAGATAAAATTTGTCACGCCTACTTGTAGAGCGGTGCAAAATGTCTTCCCTTCGTGCTAACTGTGCCCACTCGGAGAGTGCTTGACTTCGCTCCTCCTGCCACAGTGCTCATGCGCTAAACCCATTGCATCGCCTGTCGGACGCCAAGAAGGCTCGCGAACAAATGCCCACTGCCAGGCAGTCAAATCGTTTACAAATCAGTTTTCTAACCTGATATCCAAACCTCGCCGTTTTCGCAGGACGTGTTGGCAGAAAAGCAGTTAATTGTTTGGCCACGAGGATTGGCTGTGCGCAGCCAGCGAGATCGGTCTACCTTATCTTTAGTCTATGTCTTAACTGTCCTTTACTACGGACCATTAGCCTCACTCACTCCCAGGCGACAGCACGTTGTGTCCGGGAAGACGTCATCTACGAACTTTCGTGGATCTGAACGCACAGGGAATATGTGGTAGAAAACGCATGTCGGGTGTGCAGTAACTAACTTCTAAGGCTCCTCTGTATCTGCGCGCTCCAAGGACTAGATGCGAGTGAGCGATACGGGCGCTCGTTAACATCCCATCGCTCCTACGCAAAAGACGCTGAACTGGCTTGCAGCGTTTACGTACTTGCGCTGTATTGTGCTAATTAGATCTGTAAAGGCGCGGCCTTATTACACGCGACGAAAGCCCACAGATTAAGCTACAGGCGTAAAGTTGTACTCTTGCCCTACCGATGAAGAAAACTACGCATACAGGCTTTAAAGTTTTTTTTTTTTTTTCCGCTACACATAGTACGATAAAAAAAAACTTACATGATTATTGGGTTTTACCTTTATAGGTAAAACATATTATTAGAACAGTTGTTTACTGAGATATGCGTATACGCACAAACAACGATTTCACAAAATTAAAAGTACATAAATTACTCCAAAGTCCCAGAAGCCCGATAAAACCACGTTTCTTGAACCAAGATTGGTTTACTGTTTGCACCAATACATATTTTTAAACACCAGCGCTCTGCTTCTGACAAATTTTTAGTGAAAGTTAAATACAGAATGTCCGAAAAGTCTTTTCCTGATAACAATTTTTTTTTATATCGGCTATGTATGATAGAGATGTGAAACCGGTGCAAAATGTTGGCAAACTTACCAACATGTAGAGATACACTGGAGATGTGATGGTACCCTTGGCGAAAAAAAGAATGATCCTATAATTTTGTCATGCAAAAGCGCGCACCAAACATTCACATTTGGACTGCGTCTGGTGCATTCTGACACCTCCCCAGGGGGCTCTGAACCCCAAATACACACGTTAATGTCGGTTCACCACACAACTGACAGAAAAGGTCGCCCCCGTAAGGAAAGCAGCTCATTTTAGATAGCCATTATCGCACCCAAAACGTGATAGCATTTCCACCGCATGTCGTATCGACGTGGGGAGTCATTGAGCAGCAAAGCTTGAACAATCTGCACTTTGTATGCGCGAAGCAATAAACGATTGTGTGAGATTTCATGAAGAGAATTCATTCACGTGATGATCTATGCGCTGATTTCTTGGGATTTCGCACAAAAGACTATCTCGCTGCTTCCACCCTTTCAGCTGAGGTTGATGGTCGGCCAGTTCTCGATAAGTCTGCGACAGATCCTGCTGCCGAATGATTTGTTTATATTTTTGAGCTATCAAAACAATTTGGCTTTTTTTTTTTTAAAGCGTAACATGTATTTTTCTTTTACTTTTATCAGTGCCTGTATTGATACTGGTTCGAATACAACTTTCGTCTAAATTCCGAAAGTGTATTTTAATGAAAGGTCGAAATTTAAATGAAAGTACGTACATATTCAACGTTAAAGAAAGGTTAAGGTATAAAATCATGTTGAGTGCTTGAGAAAAACCAGTGTTCACAAGACCCCTTACAACGTCAAAATTCAGGCAATTTAAGTAGGTTTCTTTAGACCACGGTTTTCGCGCTGTACTGAACGAACGTGATTTTTATTATAACACTGGTTAAATTTTATTTCATTTTAATTTTCTGTACAAGATTGTAGGTATTAGGCCCTATTTAAAGTAAAAATAAGGCAGCAAAATTGTCGATGCCGTGTATATATATAAAATTTAATAGTAGGTTTACTAGAATAGGAACATCGCGACAGATGACTGCGCATGTAAAGCAGGTCAGTGAAAGTGTCGTAAAGGCTGTCCACGATAAAGTGAGCACTTTTAAAATCAACCCTATAAAAAAATCACTGCCCCTGCCTGCATATATTTTAACGCGCGCACTGAGTGACATGCGCCCAGTAAAGTTGGTAATGATGGATGGAAAGTAGTTCCATAGCACATGGTCGAATAAAAAGTGTTAGGTAACCATTTGTGATAACTTAAATAATTCCTTTCACTTTTTGCTTTTTTAATGCATTGACATGTAAAAATTACCAGATTTGTAACATACTTACTTTCTAATAATTCCACAGTTTCACTTTACCGACGCATGAATAAGGTGATGGTGGGTGAACATTGCAATGTTAATTTTACATAAGGCGGAATAATACATGGGAATACAAGTATATCTTGAGCAGGGCTTTCAGAAGTGCTCATTTTACCATGAACAGCCTATAAACATATTGTTGCAGTGTATTGTGAGATAGATACTTCCAAGACAACCATGGTACAGCAATGGGTAACATCATAGCGTGTTATCGTAAGTTTGTATTTTAAAAGAGAGATTGCTGATGAAATGTGCAAATGAAAGGCTGAAGTCAAAAATACAGACTTGACATCCTTGGACAAAATAAAATAATTTATGAACAGTTGAAACACAACTGCTTTTTTACTGAAGTGTTGAAACGGAATGCGAGAGAAGAAAAAGCAAATTAGATAAGTACTACAGTAAATACATTAGTGAATTACAAATTCAATACCTTCACAAAATGCGTGAGTGCTATTCTGTTTAAATGCCCAGTGTTATGTTGTCTCTGACTACACTGAATTACATTCATACGCTACCTGCAAATGTGCAACAATTTTATAACATTAATATGAAAATAATGACACAACAAAAATAAAAAATTGCTGTTGAGACAAGAAGCCAGGACCGGTGTTCTGTATAGCTGCAACTTTTTCTGCCATGTTCTGCGCATAGTTTTCATGTGGTACCATCAGCCTACGTTATGTATTCTTCCGCCTTATGTAAAATTAACATTGCCATCTGCCTCATCACTCTATTCATACGTCGGTCAGGTGAAACTGTGAAATTATTAGAAAAGTAAATATTTTACAAATCTGGTAAATTTTACACTCCGGTGCTTTAAACAGAAACAAAAAAAAATTAAGTTGTCACAAATAGACACCTAACAATTTTTATTCTACGTTAAGATATGTAACTACTTTCCATCCATCGTTACCAACTTTACTGGGCACATGTCACTCAGTGCTCCCGTGAAATATAGGGCAGTGACTTTTTTCTAAGGGTGATTTAAAAAGTGTTCACTTTATCGTGAACAGCCTATACGTAATCTAGGCTATTCAGGTCTCTTGTTGGTGTACCAGTCAACAGCAAACACGGAAATATTTTCTAGGAATTAATTGTTTTCCTTCGATCGTGCCACACTTTGCTGCCGCAGTCCAAACCCTTCTTCTTAAACTACGGTGCTTTCCGGAAGGAAATTCAATAGTAATACCTGAAGGACTATTTATTTACGTGGCACTGCACCCTACAACTCGACAGTTTTGATTGTTACTTTGTGATTCATTACCCATGTTTAATAAGACGCCGAATAGTTGTATTGACGTTTACACATCTTCCTGTACGTATCCCACAGAAAGCTTACCGAGTATGTCACAAGAGCGCAGCACGTGTTATCTGCACGCTTACTATAGCCATAAACCTCGTTCACTGTTAAAAACGTATCAACTTCGTGCGTCCGATATTCGCCTGCACGTTTAACCAACGCAAGGCCTGCGAAACGGCCATCTCATGAGAACACCACACTTCACCTATCTAACCAAAACAACGCACGGTGAAATAATTTGATACCCGCAGTGAAGACACAAATTTACCACAACTTTGTTACTTATCTGTGTGCATTAAAATAACGCGTACAAACTTAGTTTTATAACTCTAAGAATTTTCGTCGGAAGAAGAAAATACACATTTCAACAGTCGATTTGTCTTGTTGCCAATTTTGCCAGCGTCCAAATCTTAACCAGCCCACCATCACATCTGATACAATTTTAGTAGGTATTTGAAGATAAAAATCACGTTTCAACTATGTATCACAAATTCAGAGACATTTATTTAGTACTTCGCAATCTGATAAAATCGAAAACTATCATTCGCCTGCTACATACGTTGAGGAATTCCGTATCACGTCCTTTACAATTTTTAATTATATTGATTACCGAATAAAAATTAGAATATACATGTATGAAAATTTAATTTAATCAAAAATAGAACACTTTAATTTTAATGTGGTGTATATAAATGATTTAAAAGTGAGGCAGACGTGTTAAACCTGAGATGATTTTTCAAATGTTTGTTCGAAAAATATGAATATACCGTAAATGGCAATAGTAAATACCAGTCTTTTCCAGGAAGGAAAGAACACAGAACACACTAATGCCCGGTTGCACCATCGTAGTTCGAAACTCGATCCGAGATCGGATCTAAGATCGATACAGAAAAATTGTTACGCCATTCGAGTTCAGAGCTGGATTGGAGATCGAGATGAACTTCATTTCGAACCGCCGAAATTGGCGGTTCGAAATCTCGATCCGAGATTAGCAGCCATCGTCGACAAATGTTTTTTGAAAATACGCCAACAGATAGAACTACGTTCGATTGTTTTCATGGCAAATTAAAACAACATTATACGCACTTGAATATTATTCAGTAAAATTCGTACAACAATAATTCACTTAAAACAGACAAAACATCGCAGATCTAGTTCTTTGTAATAGTGAGAAAATACGCGTACTTCCATGACGTCATATATTACGAACCAATAGCAAAATTTGTCTCACTTTGGAACCAAGATCGATGAATCGGAGATCCAGAATCATGAAATTTCGTTGGTGCAACACTTTTACATTGGAACCAAGATAAAACTGGATCCTGGTTCGGAACTAGGATCATTCGATCTCGGATCGGGGAAGATGTTGGTGCAACCATGCATAAGGGGCACGGATTGCCTGAGATGACGCCGGCAGTGGCTCTCATTCCACTAGCCATATCATGAGTGAGCGGCAACACAGCACGATAGCCCCTAGCCTCCAGATGGCCCTTGTGGCTTCAATCCCCCCTCGCAGACCATCAGTTCAATCCCGATACGGGCGCGAGAATTAACACGTCCCACGACTCTCGTCTCGTCCTACCGCAGCCAACCGCGCCAATCTGCCTCACCCCTCCCTGTCGTGGTGGGGCGTTGGCAAGAGCTGATGACATTCCTAGACAGTGAGGCTATCACTCTGGCTGACAGTGTGATGTCCAGTCGGCTGGTACGGCACTGCTCCCTGTCTCAGCTACCAAGGAAAGTAGTGTCATTATTGTTTTATTATCGTTTCCTTCCGCCTCGGCTGTTCTGACTGACACATGGTTTTGTTTTCAAGTAAATAGGTCTTTAAAATCAGACCGACACATGGGTTCATGGTAAAATAGGCACTTTTGAAAATCCTGCTTAAGATCTACTTGTGTGCACGTTGTGTATTCTTCCGCCCTATGTAAAATTAACATTGCGATGGGCCTCTTCACTTTATTCATGCGTCGGTCAAGCGAAACTGTGAAATTATTATAATATAAAATATTTTACAAATCTGCTCATTTTTATGCATCGATGCATAAAAAAAAAAACAGAAAACGAAATAAATAATTTAAGTATTCCCAAAAGAGTACCTAACACTTTTTATTCGTCGTTAAGATATGGAACTATTTTCCATTCATCGCTTCCAACTTTACTGGGCGTATGTCACTCAATGTGCCCGTTAAAATATATGCAATCATGGGCAGTGACTTTTTTTCTAAGGTCGATTTCAAAAGTGCTCATTTTATCATAAATAGGCTTTCCCAGAACGAAAACGGAGATGTAACGTTTTCAGGGTGATCATTTCGGATATTATAACTTCTTGACTAATTACACAATTGAAATAAACGCGCTCTCCTTCGTTCGGGCGCGCGACTAGATAAATTGATGAATTTCTTAGTCTCTAATAAGCTCCAGTTCCACCTTCGTCTTCTTATATTGAAAGAGAATTCGGGGGCACTCATGTACCGGTCACAGTCTAGTCTGTACGTCTTCAGAGATATCCCCTGGAAATTCTCTAAAACGTCGCACAGCAGCAGCACATCCGTCATAAGTTAGAGATACTGTATTCTCCATGTTTAAGGCAATTAGTCTTCTCCCAGACCTTCTGAGGATGTTGATAGTCGTGGTGACTGATGTTACTGTTGGTGAGTCGGTTGTAGAAAGCATCCATAGGTGGCAGCTGCATCTCATTTAGTTTTTCCAAACATTCCACCTAGTCATATGGAAAAATGCCTTTTCTGGTTACCAACTCGAGCTTGTCTTGGGTGAAGAATCTTGCAGTGTCCTTAAATTCTGATAGTAGTTGGTTCTGTACTAGAGTTGTGAGACTGGCAGACATGAATCTAAATGTGTCGATAAATTGAATATTGAAATTGTCGGTTAAATTTGACTGAAGGTAATAAGCTTCTCTTCAGTATGCGGGATAATAAATATTTCTTATGTATCATAGCCCAACTATTTGATTATAAAATTCTCATTATACAACAAATCATGGAAGATGATTTGCAGTCTCCTGAGGCGATGGTGAAACTTATTACAATTATTACATTATTCCCCAGTATAATTACCAGTAAGGTGGTCGTGGTTATGCACTTTGTGGTTCTTTGGGGTAAAGGGGCCGAAACAGTAGCAGCAGGTGCTGGCTAGAGCGTAGTTGCCTCATTCATCAGAAGTCAATGCTCTCATAGGTTCAGACTGACAGTAATTGTCCATCTGATTACCAATGTGTACAATCTCTTCGGTGAACTTCTGGGCAGCATTTTCACCTCGATAAATACTAACGTGTCTGTGTAGTTGTGATGTCTTAGAGGCAGGAATCATACTGTCGTCGATCTTGATGTAAATACCATAGCTGTAGGGTTCATGTTTCTGGAAACTGAAGTGTACGAGGTATCAGGGTTTGGCTGATATGACTGTATGAGCAGGAGCATCGCCTCGAAGTCCGTATAGACCACTACAGGTACTTCGTCCGAATTATGATAGTTCGCAAACTTGAGCACAGAAGGCTTGCCGTTCTCTGGCTGCAGCATTTCCATACAAACTGGTGTGTGCGTTACAGTACCTCCTGTGCTCAGCCAGTGTCTCAGCACCTGGAAGTCCCGTCACTTGCGGAATGTCATGATACCATTTCAGGCATCTTTTAGAGTTGTAGATATTCTGCTCATGTCATGTCACCTGTGGATGTTCCAATGCAGGAAAAACATCAATGTCGCAGTTGTGCGAATTCTTGTTTTCCATCATCGTCATGAGGAGGTTGAAGAGCTAGCTAGATGTTGTATTCTTTTGCATCTCGTATCAGGACCACCTTCTCATTTTCGTCGATAGCATATATATATATATGTATATATATATATATATATATATATATATATATATATATATATATATGGACACTGACACTAAGGTTCTTTCTCTCGAACATCGATATTTGTCTCAGTGGTGTAGGGAACTCGAGTCCTTCAAAGCTAAATTGTCTCTCTCCAAGTCTAGGTATTGTTGGTTTACACATTCAGGATATTCCTCGTCTGTGTATTGTGCCAGGATGGACAATGTAAAACATTGCTGGTCTGGTTATGTGGATTAATGATAGCTTCGCTGCCTTTGATGCTGGTTGGTAAATCAATGTATGAGCGAGCTCTCAACAGGTTAAGCTTGTTGATTCTGAGCTGAAGTTGTTTCACAGCTGAAAGTATCCACACCGGTCCCTTCCCCTGATACTCTTCTTCCTGGCAGATCTTCTCTATGCTGGCCATCACAATATCTCCTATGTCTGGACATTGTACAATGACACATTTTTTGTCTTATGGCTCGCTGGTCTGATTCTTCATCATGATGTTCGGGCTTGCTATAAATGCATTCTAAAAATATATTAAATTTTACTGATCCCTGGTCTTCAGTTTTCTGTTCCATTTGTTTGATATTTTCTTTTATATCGTATAAATAACTGCAAATATTGGTTGGTTGGCTCGATGTATTATCTTCAAAATGTCTTCACAGTGCCTCTGATAATTGCCTCTGCCAACATGAAGTCATTATTTTTAGGTTCACCTGCCATGACGACTACTCTGTAGTGGCGAGAGCTTCCCTCTGATGAAATCAAGTGAGCCTGTACATAAGCTTGGTCTTGTGTCTACATGACAATTCTTTGCTGGTTCAGCAGTGGGTCCATTACATTTATTAGTTTGTGTGTTCAATTTTTCACAACTTGTAATCATGGTTGGCCATGTTGTCCTTGCAGGCAATTGACACTCCACACTTGTAACATATCTGTTCTTCCCTGAAGGGATTGAGGCTACAATTTCTCTCATGATGCAATCATTGTGACGACTGGTAAAGACTTTGTCACAAAAACTACACTGTGTGAATATCGGTGGCACAAATGTGCTTCCAGAAAACATGTTGCCAGAAGACATCTTAACCAAAAATCAATGAAGTCAAAATAATGAAGTAAAAGCAATAAAGGCAAAACAACCTAGTACTAACTAAATAATAAATAATATGCAAAGCCTAACACTAATTAATATATGTAAAAACAAATGAATATACATGCTAGAAATCCTAACATTAGCTAAAAATAATGTATAAGCAAAACCTAACACTAATGAATATATCTAAAACCAAATGAATATACGTGCAAACCCAACACTAGTTAAAACTTATGAATGTAAAATACGCATTGAATTGTATTGGAAATGTATAGAATATATATGCAAAAACAAATATACATGGAAAAACCCAACACTAGCTAAACATTATGATTATGAATATACAAAAGGTATTGAATATATATACCAAAAGAATACAATAAATATGAAAAACCAAATTAATATATTCACAAAAACCTAACACGTGAATAATTAAGAACCAAACAATACCAAAGTAATATGTCCTCTCAGCAAGACAACAAGACTTCAACTGTCATATACCTTTTCATTTGTTTCAGAATTCGTAATTATTATTAGGGGTGGGCGGTATTATACTTGCACTGTGCTAGCATTATATATACATACATATCAAGTATGTGCATTATACCTAGAGAGAGAGACATACATCCGCTCTCGAGGAATGACATCTCACGACTGAAGCAGTTTTGTAAACATGTTGTCCATAGGATATTTCAAGGGACAACATTTCCTGCTTTATTCCTGTCAGGTCAATGAACCCCAACAGGAAAAACAATCCAGTGGGCATCTTCAACATGTACCAGCACCCACAGATAGAATATTCCCAACGAATTACTCTAATAAACCTTTTCATCATGTAATAGCAAAACACTCATACACTTTCATCTATACCCCTACACCCAGCAGGTTTACTGATAATCTCAGTTGGCATGCAACATGACTCTGAGAGCCGACAGGGCGGGAGCTATTACAAAGAGTAAGTGGATTGACACAGATCGAGCCCCGGACAGAGTATTTGAAATTTTGTTCATTTAACCTTCGAACTCTGACATTTTATAACCTTTAACATCTTCTACACATTATTTCTTTCTACAATTTAACCAGTCATACACTTTTATATTATCTATACCAACTGACCCGTGAGACTTCGTTCGCATTATATTTTTGTAAAGTTATTAAAACAAAGCCCACCTGAGTTTAAGAACGTTTTTTTTTTGTTTAAAATACTAATATTTATCCTTTCAGGTTTGATGGAGTTATTAAATTACACCCTGCCATCGCTTCGCACATGTTTTATTTTAGCATGATATTTAGGAATTTGAATTGATCTAGCTATTTATTTTATTGGATCCTCTAGCCACTGAGCTACTGCGGCCCCACTATTGGGTGCTCCAGCTCTTAGAGTTTGTCCTTTTTGAAAAGTAAGCTTTTTTTCTGTCATTTAACATGAAATTAATTTGTTTTGAATATTATCTGTTTTAGTTGATTTGAAACTTTTTAAATATTTTTAAGTGAGCGTATTAAAGTGCTGTAAGTTGGGGCACTTCGGTAGCATAGTTGATTAAGCCATAGATTATGAAGCACCGCTGGTAGGGATTCGAACCCCTTCAGGTTAAATTAATTAGATACAGGATTATTACTTGAGAAATGTCATAGAGTAGCCATTAATGGGAAATGTGATTAATCGAAAGGTGTAGGCTTTGTTTGATGGGGAAATGTCTTAATTCATTAAATTCACACACACATGCACACGTACATATACATACCAACCCACATAACCATGCACACACACGTACAACGATGCATACACATACACACACACTTTCACCTACCCCCTGCAGAACCATCAGAGATATCAGATCATCATAGGATGGAGCGCCAAGAAGATAAGAACTCTTAAGAACAGATAGGCAGATTGATACTGAATTCGAGTCCCGTTCAAGACACTTTTTATTTGGGCAATGAGACTATTTACACATCACCATTACCATATGAAAAACAGCGCTCGACCAACATGGTTAACATATACCCAAGAGTACTTGTTCCTCATCTGCATTTAACTGATTACTCACATGAGTTCGGCTGCCATCATGGATTGATTTTATGTATAAAAGCATGGCAAGTAATTAAAAAATAACTTAGTTCTAGCCTGGAAGTCGTCAACAGCTCGATATACTTTGAAATATATAGTGAGAATGTACATTTCCATCTACAATGGTGCCAGTGTTTCTATAAACCTTTAAATCTTTACCAATTTTTACCGAATATAATAGGTTAGGCTTACATTTGGAGAGTTCAGCACTCAACCATCAAGAGTAAACTACATGTAACAATATGACAAATAATGAATATTTACCGAGGCTATTTACACACAGTTACTATGTACATAGGAATTCAAGAACCATGCAGACTAAGCAGATATTTTTTTAATTGCATATGAATTAAACTAACCAAAAGTATTGACATATGAATATCCAAATGTAAGTAGTATGTATGTAATGAGCTAAAACCAACTAACCATCGATCGATGAAAAACAACAAACGAGAATAGAATACAGCTATATGGTTGAGAATATACTCCTTGCTTTATATCCTGTCAAGGTCACTTATAAATAGTGCTTGCATATTGATTAACTAATTTCACTCTAACTACACATCTTACCATAACCAAAGCCAAATTTGACTAACATATGTTTGCTATTATGCATAAGTTACATGCATATCATCTTGTTATGCATTACACAACAGACACTTAAACAATATACCATTCCATTACCTATCTCATTCTGTCTACATTGTCTCTGTCTACCAAGCTATCACAAGTCATCGAACAACAAAGAATTACCTAGCACCAATCATTCCATCAGTCATTCATCATCTTCGGAAGGAAGAACAATGGATTCGTGGAAAAGATGAAGGCGAATGCCTTAACTAGGAAGGTTTCATATTCACAAACTGCATAACATATATATGTAATTAAAGCATACTAATATACAAGAATGTATGGAATTACTACTCTGAAACATAGGAAAATATACTTCACAAAACATACCTTATACCTCAAAAATCATAACTTATACCTCAACCTCAAAAATATACCTTATACCTCTGAAACATACATAAAAAAAAAAAAAAAAAAAAAAAAAGGAAACATACCTTATGCCCAAAAACAAAAATATTGACATTATTGATTTATTTTTATTAAAGAAAATAATCTTTATTATTAACCTATTTCCCCAGACATTTGCCTTATAGACAAGAATTTTTAAGTTATATAACCTTGTTTTATCCCCCATCGACAAGTTTTTGTATTGGATTAGCTCGAGTCGACAAAGTTAAAAAATATATTCACTAAGATATTTCACGAAGGTGAATATGCATACACAATTTTCACTACTCGCATGTTAATATTAATTTAATATCATCTAAATAAAACCCAGGTCATCATATAGGATAGTTAAAAATAAAAAACAAGAGAGACCACACACACATCTGTAGCAAATCTCACGAGAGAATAGATCTCTCGAATGGTATTCGCGACTACGACCAGCCAACTTGCAAAGGATGGGAGAAAAACTAGTTCCAACATTGTCGCTAGGGGGGTGCATATCGGCGACACGACATTTGTTGCCTGCTGCCAGAACAGAATACAATCACCTAATATGGCAGCCAGAGAAAGTATTGATACAACCCTTGCAAATAGCAACTTTACTGCTCGCTACAGAACACATCTACCAAACTATAGCATTACATAAAACATACTTAGATCTAGTCCAACACACACACACACACACACACACACACCTACACAAGCGTCTCAATAGCCAAATGACTGTAACCAATTGTTTTGTAACGACTCATGGGAACCAACATTTCCAGGGTAAAAAGTAAATATTTTTTCTAACTATACTTTCCACACTCACAAACTCAATGAAGTAAAAACCTGAAACCTACATCTCTTGCTACCACTCTGGTTTACCTGAACACACCAACCATTTACAGTTTTCGTGTACCTAATAACATGCGAGGGAAGAAAATATATTTAAAAACTGTCCTAGGGTAATTAAACAGACTGTGAGAGTTTTAATGCATTACTTATTAAAAAATAGTTATGCAATATTCTTTAAAAGGTTTTTTTTCATATACATCTTATATACAAGAAATAAACAATGTTTGTATCTTACTCGGTTACCATGCGAAGGCAAATACCTCTATTCGAAAGGAAATAGGTTCGAACTTTCTGCCAGTCCTTACCTATACACACCCAAGATAATCTAGTTAGTAGATAACATTTGCAATAGAAAATATTAATGTTAGAGTCATCTTATGTTCTACACACTAGTTGTTTATAAACTTAATTTTAAAACACATTATATATTGTAATTGTTTGATGCATTCATTTATTCTTCAGACTTATATATATACTACTAAATAAAATAGAAGTGTCTGTCTGTGATTTTCGAATTTTCAACTTTTAATTATTTTTTCATGTAGTGTAATTAATAACTAAGCCATATCTAATGTAAATTTTTTTCATGTCTGTCTGTTTGTCCGACCAGATTTAACAAAATACACTAAGAGACCAATACCAGACAGCTTAAATATTTTTGCGAGAAAATCCAACATTGTTATCACCTCCAGCCAGTTGAGAGCAGCACCTCTGTTTAGTAGTACATTGCAGTGATAGTAAGGTTACAGTATCAGCATGGTGGATTTCAGGAAGAAAATTGATTTTCTCAATGGAAATTTTATTTAACAATGGCCAAAAATTATACAAAGAAAATTAAAACATAATATGTCAAATGTTTAAAAGTCGAAAATATTTGTTAACAGTTGATAATTATTATGAATTTTGAAATATTTCTGAAAAAATAATAATAGTAACACCTCTTGCCGCTAAGTTTTTTTTAGCACACTCATCTGTGCTATTTATATAGAGCTGTCCCGTATTGGTTTCTAGTGTATTTTATTTAACTGAATAACCACTGAACATATTGACATCAAATTTACACAGTCTATAGATAATAAATAACCCCAAGACCAACTTAATCTTAGTTTCATCGAGATATCTCAAATGGTTCCGGGAAAAAAAAATGATCAGGGATGTACATAGGTATTGGATAAAACTTTTATTAGGATTTATTATTACTGCATAAAAAAAAATAATTGTTAAGAAAAATTTACGTCATTTCTCCTTTCGTTTTTGTCCATGGGCTGTCCTTTTCTTCCAAAAAGCCATAGTGACCCAGTGGCTAGAGTTAATCCAAGTGGGCCACAGTGGTTTAGTGGATATAACTATATCAAGTGCGGCCGTAGTGACTCAGCGGATAGATATATGCTTTTATTAGTATTACTGCTACCTGTGGGGGAAGTGGGGCCGCAGTGGTTTAATGGATAAATCTATATTAAGTGGGGCCGTAGTGACCCAATGGATAGATATATATCAAATGGGGCAGCAGTGGCTAGAGCCATATTTTTATCAGGGATGTAAGTATGTACTGGGTTAAGCTTTTCTTAGGATTACTGCATGATAAAATTAATTGTTAAAAAAATTTCCCTTATTTCTTCTTTTTTTCTATGGACTGTTCTCCTTTCCTTCCCAAAAGAAGTGGCTAAATCGATTCAAAGTCCCAAATATCATGCCAACGAAGTATCACTCGTCTGCTAATCATTAATAATTTCACACCTTGATTATGCTGATATAATCTTCAGTGATCTGCATGAAGATTTAGCTCAGAGACTTCAGCGAATCCAAAACAACTGTGTATAACTTATTTTTAATCTTAAAAAGAAAAACCGTATCACCAAATACAGACATACTCTCTCACGAGGATCATTGCACAACATATGCTTGTTAAAGTAATTATTTTTAACAGAATGCCCTCGATACCTTTTGTCTCGTGTCTAATAATTTATTATTTTATCACACATCACGATATATCATTGCTTCGTTTACAGAAACAGAGCTTACCATATTGCCATGTTATTAATTTAATACATTGACCAGATTTCCCCATCGCCCAATCATAATTTAATGAGATATCAACTAACTATATAGCCCAAACCTACATCTATCCATCGGAAAATGTTTACAATAACTCATAATAACTTTATATCATACCATATTCGCCTCTAAAAAACAGACCAAACACCTTTGTTTTCTACGTATTCTATCTTGTAATATCTCAATTACATAAACAATCATTACCTACATTATATGGGTTATACCAAACACTTCCCTTCATACCATCCAGTACCACAAAGCAATCATATAAACATTCCAATGAAATAGTCCAGCAAATTACTCTGATAAACCATTCCATTATGTATTAGCAAAACACACATACAAATATTAGCAACAACCATACAGTCAACCATACCATAGTCAATGATCCAATATTAACGAAATAGCATTCCAATGGTCCATATCACCGAACCAGCATTTCAAACATTCCAGCAGAAAAAACATTATAACCATCATTATTACCAATCCATATGGCAACACACAACTCATTTGCACAAACCCTATCATCCATTCGCAATTCCCTTTAACATCAAGCATTTCCATAACATATCATACAGACAAGATATATTAACCCTCGATACGTTTTATTATGACTACCGCCCATCGAAAACGTGTTTAACTCATAATATTTGAGTTCATGTCATACTCATTGCTCAAAAATATTCAAACGTCAATTTCTAAATATTCTGCCAGACAATCATTCTAACTTGCAATATATCAAATACCTGAACAGGACATAACACTCAATATAGGCAATCCATTTCATTAGTCCACTTTCCTTCATACCATCCATGACAAAAAAAAACGATATAAGGATTCCTATGAAATATTCCAGCGAATAACACAGATACATATCATCACATCATCATATAATATCATCATCAAAGCATTATAGAATCATATCGTATCATCACATTGTCATATAATATAATATTATAGTATATTATCACATCATCATCATATCATAGCTTCATCACACCATCATACCATCACAGCATCACCACCATCATCATGTAGACTTATACGTCATATTCATTCATATACGTACGCAAACACCCAATATAGTGTCAAAGCAATTTGTAACGGAAGGTGGATATCATATCCCATCTCACATCAATTAATAGAGGTTTCCCTTACTTTATTCACGGATGACTCTTTGCTGGAAAAATAATTTCATCATAAAGTCTCTGCACTTCTTCTAATTATTCTTTTAATTGCCACCAAACGCACACACATATACACACACACACACACACACACACACACACACATATATATATATGTGGTCCAGCCCGTCACAATATATATATATATATATATATATATATATATATATATATATATATATATATATATATATTGTGACGGGCTGGACCACGTCGCCAAACGCTCCCGAATAATTAATAATGAACAATTTAAGAAGTGGGCTGGACATCATCACCAATCACCCATTCGAATAAAAACAGTGTTTGGTTAGCTGACATTTTGTGTCGGCGAAAAGCTCGACGGCACAAACAATTAAACACACTTGTTTTGGTGTTAAAAACCTCTAATATGACTTAAAATTATTACACACTCACCCTGCAATGTTCTCGCCATGTTCACGTTACCTTTAAAAGACATTGGAAGACCTGAGGTAACAGGGAAATGTGTATTAATGTACGTACCATTTCTTCACGTGCAGCAGCAACCAGCTTTGGCAGACAACTGTATAGTGGAAGAAGTTTCGGCTGTTCGCCACCTGAGAGCAGCACCTTAGGTGGCAGACGTTGAGAACTGCTCGCACCTGTGCGCGCGCTGTCCCAACCTGTGACGTCTGATTACGCCAGTTCCGGCAACTTGGTCAACATGCCGGAAGTGTGATTTCGTATCGTATTATTATTGGTGGTTTATTTTTCAATTATGTAGATCCCCTAAGGAAAATAGGTGTTCGCTGCATCGGTTCGCCTTATTTGGTAACATCAACCTCCATTGGTCGTGAACATCACGACCCCGGTAGGAACAATTGAAAATGTCATGTATTTCTTGGTAATACGTAATTTTCTTAGGAAAATAATGTGCCGTTTGTGTGATTGGTGGCGCTATGTGGCGGAACTGTGTATATAATTCCTGGTTATGCTTCGTTCGGGGTAAGTCAGCTCCATCGAGGGGGTAAACTTCTACCAGATAATTAGTATTCTTGATTTGATACCCAAAATGTAGGCTCATCAAGTTAATAGGATCTTCACGTCATTTTGACGTTAGGCGAGGGCCATGGTGGCCAGAATTTATCAATTCTTTTAAAATGATAGCGGAATGTTGGTCTCTTATCCGAAATATGATAATGGGGGTAAAGTTACCTTTTGTAACCAGATTGTTCACCCCTCCGAAAATCTATGACCAAGTAATACTAGATTGAAAATTATGATTGTAAACGCTTGTGACCAAGAGAATAATTTTGAAAGTTGGTCTTAAAAATTTGAAACCAAGTAACGCCTTATTGAGGTGGTCATCTTTTGTAACCAAGTCACGTTTGATACGGCTATGGTAGTCGATATTCAGGACTTTGTCGTTTTTAGAATATTTGTAAACAAATGAAAAACTTTACGAAGTTCGAGAAGTCTTTATATACTAGCATTTGCTTGCGGGATTTAAGGCTGGGTATTGTCAGCAGTTGCTCCTATCCACTTCGGATAGCGAGCAGATGGAGGAAAAATACTGTGTAAAATTTTGAGATTACAGTTGTTCATTGATTCATGACTAGTAAAGTAATATGTGTTACCATATTGGGTTTTCTTGTGTAGCAATAAAATTAACTTTCTAAAAGTTCAGAGTAAAATGTTGGCACGACAGCATTTAATCGCCATTTTGTATGATTGTATTTTTTGGATAATTTGCCCAGTGTAAATTGTGATGGCTTTCTGTCTTATTAAATGGCCAGTTGTTTGCGTTAATATTACCCATATCTTATTTTGAAAAATCAAAGTATCAAAGTAACAGCGAAGTTATGTACCTGAAATGAATATTTGCATTTTACTCTTTTTTATGGTAACTTGGTGTTTTATGCATATTTTAATCAATTTGGAATTTGGTTGGGGGTAAGGAAGTTTATGTTTGCTATTCCACATGTTATATGGACAACAAATGAAAAGAATTGAAAGAAAACTTAACAGAAATATAAGAGAACTACCACACTTCTTTGTTTCTGTTGTGAGTTGTTTACCATTAATCGCCTCACCCTTACATTGCACAAAACAGAATTAATGGTTCTTTTGGATGTTTTTTTTTGCCATTTGGTGTTCTGTGGATTCTGCTAGGTCTTTATTCAAATCCGGCCTTGCCACGTCCTTGGCTTAGGACGTAGCACGGTCAGAACATATGTATTTAATGCTCGTATATCCTCGGAGTTTACACTTGTTTTGTATATATCAAGACATTGCATACAGTAGGAATTAAAATAAAGTTATATTAGGTGATAAAATGAATAAAAACAATAGTCTTCCATACACTTTATCTTTATTTCACGCACTGGCCAGAAATACATTAGTGTCGCACTAATTTGACCTTTGGTGAAAACAGTAAGTTTTTTTTTCTTTTTTTCTTAAGTATTTTTTGTTAAGATACCTTTATTATGATCGGAATTTCCTCTCTCTTTTTTTTTTTTTTATATATATATATATAGAAGCTTGTTTGGTTGTGTTAGGTCAGGTTTCAGAACAATGCTGTTGTGTTTTTGTTATGTTTATATAAATTTTAATTTATTCGTTTTTTTTTTTTAGAAGATTAGGTTAACTGATTTCAGTCGGGACATTGTTTGTTTCAATTTTCTTTGGTTCTGGCTTTAACATAATGGAGAAAGCTCCAGACGATGTGTACTGGCAGCTGCAATTTTTTTTTTTGAGTACCTCATGGCAGATCCTTCCAGATTGATGGCCTAAAAAATTCGTAGTGCTGTGAAACGGAGCAAATTCCTGGACAGCATGGCCAGTTTTCTTTGGGGAGTGTCCCGAAGCTTCGAGACACCTCGGTCTATATGTTTTCGTGGCCAAGTCCTGAGCTGTCTCTAGCTAGGTTTGTTTACATGTAAGCAGCTGCGGAGTTTGATGGCTGTGAGAGGGGAAATAGGTAGGCGCTCTGCTGATCCCACTAGCTGGAACCCTTCGGAAACCAAGGGGAAAGGAGGGAACACGGCAGGAAATTTCTGGTAGCACGTGATTGCCAGGCGGTGTCTTGGCGCATTCTGATTGGTCCAGTTGCTATGTTATTTTATTTTTGTGTAAGTATGTATTATTGCATGTAAGCTTTACTTTTAGATCACTCACACATCACAAGATTACGCTTTTGGTGGTTTAGCCATTGTGATGTTCAAACCTTTACTCATTCTTTTTTTATAGCGTTTCAATCGCATTTTCTCATTTTTAATGGATTATTCTATTCCTGATATAACAAGTTGGTTGTGTTTAGAGGTTTAACTTTTCTTGTGATTTATATTTCAATTTTGTTAAAATAAACATATGATTATGTATGAAAGTAGATTCGGTGAGTGTTGTTTGTTATTTTGATTAAATTTTACCTTATCCTTTTTTGGTGACACAAAATTAGTCTTTACTATTATTTACCATTGGCTATTGAACTTTTCTATGTGAAGAATCCATATACATTATTTTATTATTTTATTTATGTGGCGGGTGTCTCTCTCTCTCTCTCCCTCTCTCCCCCCTCTCACCACCCTCTCACCCCCCTCCCCCTCTCCTTTCCCCCTCCCCCCTCTCCCTTCTCACCCCTCTCTCCCCATCTCTCTCCCCCTCTCTCTCTGGAGAAATATTAAAACTGAGTATAACCTTCTAGTCATAAACAACAACTTGATCCTTTTTTGGGACTTTGGTTATGTATGTTGCTTAACCTCATGCTATTTTCCTAGCAGCGTATCCTGTTGGAGCATGAAAAGATACCAGATCCTCTCCTAATTTTCCATTTGAGCGATTACCATATCCTAATTTTAACCCCCCCCCCCCCTCCCCCAAACTACATCTTCCAAGTAATCTCCCTTTATTGATTATTATTTTTTGAAGTACAGTGATATTCACTAAACTGAACATGAAACTGTGAGACTATTTTAAGAGGTTCTGTGTATATGTATATATACATATAAAATTCTTTTAAATATAATTATGTAAGTATAAAAAATATGTACATATAAAATTATTTTATACAGAATTATGTAATTATGTATAGGTATATAAATATACAAGATAGGAACATACATAATTATGTTTATAATAAGAAATTTCTACCCATATGTTTTCTTCTGGGGTGAACGTGTCCTTGGGTTTTCTCAGAGTGCACCCAATCGCGAAGGTCTTTCAATTTTTTTCTGCGAAATTAAAATTTTTGCTAAAAACTATCTTCTATACAGTAGATTTTGTCCATAAGGTTTAGATCCTAGGATAGTGTTAACACTTTACATTTTAAAAACTCTTTCTGAACTTGTCAATTTGGTCGCTTCCTTGTGGGGGTAGCGTTGGTTCTAATCTCGCACCTGACATAATTTTTAAACATATGTTGAGATAGTCCTGTTGGTGTAATTCGCAGTTCATCTGTCATTCGAGGAAGAGCTCTCTTTCTCTGACTGAGTTCGGGTGACACATAAACCAGTTGTTCTGTTGTGAAAAGCATATATAAGGATGCGTCATGTAAAAACTGACGTCATTTCTCCACCGACCATGTTGGAAGATGGATTGTGATCGGTGGAATAATCTACTACGAACGTGTACTCTGCTAAAGATGACATCAATTGTTGAAGACATACTATCTGTAATACCTGCAGCAAGGATGTCTGAAGAGTCGTTACGACCAATAAACTAACAATGTTACTACTGTGATCGCGTACTCTGCTGTAATATGAAGATGACCAGAGACTTACTATTTGTAACACCGTCAGCGACGTTAAGGACATCCGAAGAGTCACTAGAATCATTACGGCATCAGTTTTGTTATTGTGGAAATAATTTTAGTCAAAGTTGTAATACACAGCGTCATGAACATAGCCATTTCTTGTCCAGTTCAGCATATAAGGCATTCCACTGTGATAATAGCGGTGCTGTGTTTACCTGTAGCGATAACTTCTATAGACAAATCAAGAAGTGTAAAGTTAATGTCTGTCGTTCATCGGGAATCGAGTGCAATATTGCAACAAGACATTACTAGGTCTAGCACCAGACAACACGAAGATAGTAATTGTCCATTTGCCATCAGCTGCAATACCTACACATGTGTTAACTGCAATGCTGTATTTGTGAAGAAGTGTAACTTGATTGCTCGCTGCAGGAAATTTTCAATAAAAATAGAGTAAATATTTCTGTTGAATGGAGAATAAGTGTATATAATATAATGTTTTTCTTATAAGTGTGTGAAATAAAGCTAGTGTATGGAAGACTTATTGTTTTTATTCATTCTGTCACCAAATATACCTTTTTATTTCTTCCTGTTGTATGCAATGTCTTTATATATACAAATCAAGTGTAAGCTCCGAGGATACAAGAACATTAAATATTTGTATATATGTGTTGGTGTAGCTATTGAAATGGACTCCACTGGCAATTTAAATGATAGTTAGAAGATACATATGAGACATTATGATGAAAATATTTCTCCAGTAAAGAGTCATCTGTGAATAAAATAAGGAAAACCTGTATTAATTAATGTGAGATAGGATATGTTACCCATCTTCAGTAGCAAATTGCTTTGACACTATATTGGGTGTTTGAGATCGTATCTGATTGAATATGAAGTATAAGTCTACATGATGATGGTAATGTAATCATGATGTGATGATATATTATGATAATGTGATGATGCTATGATGAGAGGATGATGTGATGATATGATGACATGATGATGTGATGATGTGTTGCAGATATGATGATATGTTAATATGATGCTGATGTGATGATATGGCGAAATGATGCTGTGATGATATGGCGATATGATGCTGATGTGATGATATGGCGATATGATGATGTGATAATGATATAATTATATTAGATGATGATGATATGATGTGATGATTACATGATTTATCTGAGTTATTCGCAGGAATGTTTCATAGGAATGATTTTATGGTTGTTTTGTTAGTGTTGTTAGGTCATGTTCAGGTATTTGAGTTATTATCCATTTCATATAAGTGGGGTAAATTTTGACAGTTCTAGAAAAGTAGCATGGCCACAATGTATCTTTCCAACACATTTGTTTTTCCGAAGAAAAAGACGTTTGTAAACAAATGTTTTGAGTCCAATTCACACTTGCATTTTCCTCCTTCCTCGTGTTCCTCGCCATGGAAGGCACTGAAGGTCTGTCTGACGTTAGCTAACTGCCGTTCAGTAATTAATGTAGGACATTATAGTTAGGTTGGCATTCCAACCTGTTTTATTTTTTAATTACAGAGTTAAATTTGTTGGGGTTCTGTTTATTTTATTTTGTGGGAAAAAGGAAAAAGTGAGAGGGGAAGTCTTTAGTTTGTCTTTCGTGAGACGGAATATTTTTATGTTCTTAAGAGAGTGTGGCATTTTGAGTTGCATATTTTTTCGATGGAGCAGTGGACAATTTTGCTTTTATGGAAACATTGAAATTATTTAACGTTGAAAATTTGTACTTTAATGAAAAAAACAAAACGCGATACTAATGTTATTGTACGTATTCATACAGACACAGCAATATATACCCGCACACACTTTGACCGAAGTTAACCTTACACTCGTTGAATTTACGATATAGACAAATAAACAAATATTATTCACTCACTACGAGTGTGGAATATGTGGCTTTTTCAAGCCTCGTGCATTTCAATAATTATGTTAATGGTTTACAAATACATTTACAAAATACGCAATCTTACTGTTTGTAAAATTCGCAACTTCTTGAAAACGTGTTTTTCTATGGCAATCGTTGCAAGTTTACACTAAAATCATGTTTGTTCGTCACTAACATTAAATAATTTATTCGCAGAATCATTCAGTAAAATCAACACTGTGCACGTTTCCTGAAACCAACAAACTTAAACTTAGATATGTAAATTATATTTGTGTCACTTGATTGTGGACGGCAGTAAGGAAAATGGCGGAACGAGCATTTTTAATGAAACGGTAAAGACGTGTCGATTAATACTATATTTCACTCAAGAAAACGTACTACGTTTTACGATATTCCTATAATAAACACGATGAAAAAAAGAAGCACACGTACAACGGCATTCACCGGGCTGGAAACTGGAAACATAAACGTGGCTAGCCATTGGATGGAAACGTTTACTGTTCGTATGTGTCGACATACTCTGTCGTAAATGCTAAACATGTTTTAAAGTACAGTCACTAATAGTCAGGAAAATTTAATATTGCTTTAAAAACATAATTTAAACCATACATGTTGTAAGTATAATTAAGATTTTGAATTACAGCTTTTAGTTCAGAGTACTATTTTCTTCCAAAGCCATCATCAGATGAGCCTACTTACACGGATTCCGCAGCAGTTCATCAGCTGATACAATACTTTACGAACTAGAGCATTTACTGTTTTTATAATGTGTAGGTTGGTCGCATTGGCTGACAGATTTTACCCACTTTATGAAATTGACAATATTACAAGTTAGAATGATTGTCTGGCAGAATATGTAGAAATGGATGTTTGAATGTTTTCTTAGCAATTAGTATGATATTAACTCAAATATTATGTGTTAAACATGTTTTCGATGGGCGGTAGTCATAATAAAACGTATCGAGGGTTAATATATCTTGTCTGTATGATATGTTATGGAAATGCTTGATGTTAAAGGGAATTGCGAATGGATGATAGGGTTTGTGCAAATGAGTTGTGTGTTGCCATATGGATTGGTAATAATGATGGTTATAATGTTTTTTCTGCTGGAATGTTTGAAATGCTGGTTCGGTGATATGGACCATTGGAATGCTATTTCGTTAATATTGGATCATTGACTATGGTATGGTTGACTGTATGGTTGTTGCTAATATTTGTATGTGTGTTTTGCTAATACATAATGGAATGGTTTATCAGAGTAATTTGCTGGACTATTTCATAGGAATGTTTATATGATTGCTTTGTGGTACTGGATGGTATGAAGGGAAGTGTTTGGTATAACCCATATAATGTAGGTAATGATTGTTTATGTAATTGAGATATTACAAGATAGAATACGTAGAAATAGATGTTTGGTCTGTTTTTTTAGAGGCGAATATGGTATGATATAAAGTTATTATGAGTTATTGTAAACATTTTCCGATGGATAGATGTAGGTTTGGGCTATATAGTTAGTTGATATCTCATTAAATTATGATTGGGCGATGGGGAAATCTGGTCAATGTATTAAATTGATAATATGGCAATATGGCGAGTTCTCTGTTTCTGTAAATGAACTAATAATATATCGCAATGTGTGAAAAAAAAAGAAAATTATATATATGTCTGAAAAAAAAAATGAATGCATTAAACAATTACAGTATAATGTGTGTTTTAAAATGAAGTTTTTAAACGAATGGTGTTTAGAAGATGAGGTGATTCTAACATAAATATTTATTATAGTAGATTTTCTCTACTAAATAGGTTATCTTGGGTTTGTATAGGTAATAACTGGCAGAAAGTTCGAACCTATTTCCTTCCAAATACAGGTATTTGCTTTCGCATGGTAACCAAGAAAGATATAAGCATGGTTTATTTATTGTATGTAAGATTTACATGGAAAAAAAACACTTTTGTAAAGAGTGTTGCATAATTTTTTTTTCATAAGTAATGAATTAAAACTCCTATTCTCAGTTTAATTACCCTGGGATGGTTTCTAAATATATTTTCTTCCCTCACGTGTTACTAGTATCACAAAAAGTGTAAATGGTTGGTGTATTTAGGTAAACCAGAGTGGTTTCAAGCAATGCAGGTTTTAGGTATTCACTTCATTCTGTTTGTGTTTGTGCATGTGCATGTGTGTGGAATGTATAGTAAGAAGGGATATTTTTTTTTTTACCATGTTGGTTCGCATTAGTCATTACAAAACGATCGGTGACAGTAATTTGGCTGTTGAAACATTTGTGTAGGTGTGTGTGGTGTGTGTGTGTTGGACTAGATATAAGTATGTTTTATGTGATGCGATAGTTTGGTAGATGTGTTCTGTAGCGAGCAGTAAAGTTGCTATTTGCAAGGATTGTATGGATACCTAAGCTGTGTACCATATTAGGTGATTGCGTTCTGTTCGGGCAGTAGGCAGCAAATATTGTGTCGCCGATATGCACCCCCAAGCGACAATGTTGAAACTAGTTTTGCTCCCATCTCGTTTGCAAGTTGGCTGGTCGTAGTCGCAATTACCATTCGAGAGATCTATTCTCTCGTGAGAATTGCTAGAGATGTGTGTGTGTGGTCTCTCTTGTTTTTTTATTTTTAACTATTCTGTTTGATGACCTGGGTTTTATTTAAGCTATATTAAAATTAGTATTAACATGCAAGTAGTAACAATGGTGTACACATATTCATCTTCGTCGATATTTGAAGCATAAAATGTAAATATCAATGATAGGGTTAACTTAGAAATATCATTGTGCATATCTTTTTTAACTCTGTCGACTCGAATTAATGTAATACACAAACTTGTTATTGATGGGAGTTGAAGCAAGGTTTATACCTTACTAAGCTTCGATGTGAATTTCTGGAATTTTTGTCTGTTTGGTAAATGTATGGGAAATAGGTTAACATTAAAGATTATTTTCTTTCAACGTAAATCAATAATGTCGATATCTTTGTTTTTGAAGCATAATGTATTTTTTTTTTTAGGTATAACGTATGTTTTTGAGATATAATGTATGTTTTTGAGGTATAAGTTAGTTTCGTGAGGTATGTTTTTCTATTTTTTAAAGTAGTATTTCCATAAAGGCGTGTGTTGAATATGTCATAGCACAAAGTGTACGAATTAAAAAAAAAAAAAATTAATATCAATATGCTTTATTTACATATATCTCTTATGCAGTTTGTGAATGTGTAACCTTAATAGTTAAAGCACCAACCTACATATTTTTCACGAGTCCATTGTTCTCCCTTCCGGAGATGATGATAGAGTGATGGAGTGATGGGTGGTAGGTAATTCTTTGTTGTTCGATGACATGTGATATCTTGCTAGAGAGAAACGATGTATACAGCGTGAGATAGGTAATGGAACGGTACATTGTTTAAGTGTTTATTGTGTAGTGCGTTGCAAAATGATATGCATGTAAGTCATGCATAATATCAAAAATATGTTAGTAAGAAGTTGGCTTTGGTTATGGTAATATGTGTAGTTAGAGTGGAATTAATCATGATAGATAATCAAAATGCAAATACTATTTGTAATTGACCTTGGCAGGATATGAAGCAAGGAGTACATTCTCAACCCTATAGTTGTATTCTATTCTCGTTTGTTGTGTTTCATCAGTCCGTGGGTAGTTGGTTTTAGCTAATTACATATATACTACTTGCATTTGGATATTCATTACGTCAATATTTTGGTTAATTTAATTCATATGCGATTGAAAAAATGTCAGCTTAGCCTGTGTGGTTATTTAATTCCTATGTACATAGTAATTTGTGGTAATAGTCTTGCTAAATCTTCATTATTTGTTGTATGGTTACATATATTTTACTCTTAATGGTTGAGTGCTGAACTCTCCCGATGTAAGTCTAACCTATCATATTTGGTAAAGATTGGTAAAGATTGAAAGGTTTATGGAAATACTGGCATAATTGTAGATGGTAATGTGTATTCTAACTATTTGTTTCAAAGTATATCGATCTGTTGTCTACTTCCAAGCTCGGACTAAGTTATTTTTAAATTTCTTCCTGTCCTTTTATACACAAAATCTATCCATGAGGGCAGTCGATCTCAGTGAGTAATCAGTTAAATTCAGATGAGTAACAAGTATGCTTCGGTATATGTTAACGGTGTCAGTCGAGAGCTGTTTTTATATAGTGATGGTGATATGTAAATCGTCTAATTGCGCAAATAAAAAGTAAGTATTTTGAATGGGACTCGAATTCATTATCAATCTGCCTATATGTTGTTAGAGTTCCCATCCTGTTTTCCTTCATTCTATGACGGTCTGATATATCTGGTGGATCCGCAGGGGTTAGGCGAAAGTGTGTGTGTGTGTGTATGCATGGTTGTAAAGGTTTGGTGTGTGTATACGTATATGTGCTTGTGTTGTGTGTGTGTGGGAATTTAATGAATTAAGACATTTCCACATCAGACAAAGCCTACACCTTTCGATTATTCACATTTCCCATTAATGGCTACTCTGTGACATTTCTCGAGTAATTGCCCTGTATTTAACTAATTTTACCCTGAAGGGCTTCGAATCCCTACCAGGGATGTTTCATAAGCTATGGCTTAATCAACTATGCTATCGAAGCACAAGCAACTTACAGCACTTTATTATGCTCACTTAAAAATTATTTAAAAAGTTTCAAATCTACTAAAATGGATAATATCCAAAACAATTTAATAGCCAATTCAATTTACAGGAGAAAACCTTACTTTTCAAAAAAGACAAACTCTAAGAAACCATTAAACTTAAAGAAAATGTTAAATTTCACAAGAATACAGAAAGTATTAAAGTGTATGACTGGTCAAACTATAGAAAGGAATAATGTGTAGAAGATGTTAAAGGTTAGAAAATGTCAGAGGTCAAAGGTTAGGAAAGAAAAATAAACAAGATTTCAAATACTCTGCCCGAGGCTAGATCTGTGTCAATCCACTCAAGGTTAATCAGAGCTCCTGTCCTGTCGGCTCTCAGAGTCATGTTGCATAACAACTGAGATTATCGGTAAAGCTGCAGGGCGTATAAGTTTAGATGAAAGTGTGTGTGTGTTCTGCTATTACATGATGAAAATTTTTATTAGAGTAATTCGTTGGAAATATTCTGTCTGTGAGTGCTGGTACATGTTGACACCGACATGATTGTTTTTTTTTCTGTTAAGGTTCGTTGACCTGACAGGAATAAAGCAGGAAGCGTTCTCGCCTGAAATATCCTATGGACAACATTTTTTCGATAAGGCTTCAGTCGTGAGATGTCGTTCCTGGTTATCGGATGTATGTCTCTTTGTAGGTATAACATGCATGCTTGATAAGTGTGTATAGTGGATGCTAGCAAGTTGCAAGTGTAATACCTCCCACCCTTAATAATAACTACAAATTCTGAAACAAATGAAAAGGTATATGGCAGTTGAAGGCTTGTTGTCTTGCTGAGAGGACATATCACTTTGGTGATTGTATAGTTTCTAATTATTCATGTGTGGGCGTCCATACATAGTAAATATTCATTGCATATTTATGTTGTGGACTTGCACAATTACATCATGTACTTGAATATGCCTCTATCCGATTACACCATATAACTGCATTCCTCTTCCATCATTCTCGACCTTCAACAGTTAACATTGAACATGTAACACGTCACCCTCGGCCAGGTCATCGTATTTTCGCTAGTGGGAATCGTGTCGGACGATGCCGTTGATTGGCAGGTCTTCTTTGGGGATTTCCCCTGCCCCTTCATTCGGCGCTGCACCATACTCACCTCAATCGCCCTCATTGGCTCTGAAGACCTCGCTTTTAAAAGCCGCCCAAATCTCTCCACACATGTAAAACGTCAGTTGGGTAGTAGACACCGATCAGGTAAGACGATAAACAGCGAGCGTAAGTGAATGCATAAGAATGCATTTCCCAGAATTTTTTTAAAATACTAAGCGCTTCGCCTGGGAATCGATCTCGGTAATCCAAAAATAACATTGCATTAATTGCTCTAAGCAGTACTACAAACAAAGAAAACATTTCTGTTAGCTTCAAAATTAAAATAATTAAAGTACGTGTTCTGCCCAAAAATAGAACTCGGTAATCCAAAACGAACATTACATTAATTACCTCTAGCAGGCACCCAACTCACAGATAAAATTTGGTTAATTTCGAAAATAAAATAATATTAAGTGTGTTAAGTATGTATTTGATGAGTTTATGACTAAGCTTATAAAAGAGCGTTAACACATAATTAACCTTGCCAGAAAGTGCTTAGGGCCTAAACAATCTTACCACCATAATGGATATAGGGTACGATGCCTATGATATTAATTTTATGTCTATAGCTTCAATGGTTCGGAAATTATGAGTAACTATGCTTGTAAGTTTGTGGAGGTTTCATACATACATACTATACTTAAAACACGGCATGTGGTAAGGTAGGCGTTATGTTCTAGTTTATACTTAAGACTCGTTACATAAATAATTTAAAAATAAAATATATCGCTCCTATGATTACTAGATTCAATATGGCGATGGTTATAGTCACATAATCATATTTTCTGACGACATAATCTTATCTGTCTTCTTTGTTAAAGTTAAATAAATATATTTTTAATTTAAACACATTACTTTTATTTAATTAAATTATGCTTTCAATACTAGGTTGTTGTGATCCCATAATCTAATTATCCTTGTAAATATGGGTTCGTAAATATTATACTCGATATATTTATGTCTGAAAATTGTAAAGTATTAAATAAAAAAATATCAATTAAATACATGACTTTTTTCAAAAAATTATGGTTTATCTAATCGATGTTCCAATCATCAAATATTTCAAATTCGTTTTGAATGTACGAGTTCATAGGTGATTGTTTTTGTATGTATCATTAAAAGCTTCGTTGCCCTTTATGTGTTGGTGGGTGAATCGACTGGAGTGTGTGTTTTCCAATCTAAGGGTGAATGGATTGAAACCGCTTGCCTCCACATCTTTTTATACTGAATAAACCATAACATATAGCACGTATAACACAACCTTAGTCTCCAGCCGATACCAGGATACCAGGACTCTTACCAACAGATGACAACATCAAACAACACTAGCGCTGGCGGCCGAGCGACTGGCGCGCCACCTAGCAGCCGATGATATCAAGTGACGATGTTGCTCCTGATGACCAACGTTAGAACTAATCACAGCATATCTCGTTTAGGAAGGAGGCGGTGAGGGTTTGTTGAAGGGAGTTGGGGTGGGGCGGGATGGTGGCGGGGCTGGCATCCGGAGTAGATAACTATACGGGAGGAGATCGGATAGCCTGCAGCCTTGCCTCCGGAACCCTCTCACGCGCTACACACGACTGCACCCATCCCCCCATCCATATTTCATTCTAATAGACGGTCCAGAGTAGTTCGCTCCGCTACTAGGGCTTTTAGAAGTGATCAGTTTACCAACTAAGAACACATTTTATAGGCTATGAGTGAGCACTTTTGAAAGCCCTCTCATTTATAATAATAATAAATATATTTATTTTATTTTAGCGTTACACATTAACTTCCGAGAGCGGTGGAATCTACATACTCTTTATCACGTATATGGCAATATTTATTTAAAAAGGTTGGTAAAGGATACAAAATGGGTGAAATAAAAAGTAACTAGGGCCTCAAAAGTGCTCACTTAACCGCGAACAAAACTTGTTGAGCACAGGTGTAGAGTGCAGGGCAATGCTGGCGTGTCTTAGGGGCGGCCTCGGCGGGCAAGCTGGAGAGCTGGGAGTTCGACTCCGGGGCGCGCGACCTCAGCCCCGAGCCACACACCCTGCAGAAGCTGGTCGAGGCAGCGGGTGGCTCTCTCACTTCGGGCTCCACCAGCAACATGCTCGACCTCGCCAACAAGGTCAGTCCTTCCCACCTCTCTCTACCTCTTCTCTTATACTAGTGATTAGTACTAACTGAAAGTCATTATGAAGACAAAATAAGGGCTTCAATAGAATTATTAAAGGCTGTTCACGATAAAGTGAGCACTTTTGAAATCAACTTTAGAAAAAGTTCGCTGCCTCTGCTTGCAAGTATTTTAACGGGCGCACTGAATGACTTGTGCCCAGTTAGGTTTAACGGCTGATGGAAAGTAGTTTCATATCTTAACGTCGAATAAAAAGTGTACGGTAACCATTGGTGATAACTTAAAATATTTATTTCGCTTTCAGTTTTTTCTAATGCACCGAAGTGTAAAAATGAGCAGATTTTAAAAATATTTACTTTTCTAATAATTTCTTAATTTCACCTGGCAGACGCTTGAATAGAGTGATCAGTCCAATGGCAGTGTTAATTTCACATAAGGCGGAAGAATACACAACGTGCATAGAAGTAGATCTTAAGCAACGCTTCCAAAAGTGCTCATTTTACCGTGAAAGCCTATACAATGTACAATAAATGTAAGCTATTCGCGAGGGACGTCCTAATCAAAACCAATGCATCACATACCTGTAAGGTAACGTTGCCGGTGGCTGAATGTTGTCTCGGCAAGCTACGAGTGGAAGGCCAAGCTGCATCTTGAGTGTTGTTCTCGGCGCCTGTTCACACAGACACTCCGTACAAAGTGTTGCCAAGTATTATATAGTTTATCGTGGCGTCATTCTACTAAATACCCTGCCGCCGGTAGGGGAGATCCGCTGGCGCTTCTGTGCTATGTTTTGAAAACCATGGCGCATTTTCGAGTTCTTCGCCTGAAATTTATACATTTTAAAGATACCTCTAAATTTTAGAAATTCGAAATTCTATCAAAATTAGCATTTTTTAAAATGTTATCATACAATTTTGAATAACTAAATTTTATAAAATTTGAAGCAATTATTTTTGCATATGTAAAAATTTTGTTGTATCTATACGTCGTTATTCGATAAACATGAACTATTTTTATTTGAAACTGTACACTATATCTATCAACTATTGCTATCTGTAATTGCTTTGTTGGTTGAAATATACCTATAGTTATGTAATAATACAAACCTTATCGAAATGTGTTAAGTATTTCAAAATCATGTCTTGATTTTATACTTCAGACATTTACGTACAGAGAAAACTTTCCAAAACCCGTATCGGAAATCCAAACAGTCCAGAAATTAAGAGGATAAGATATTTAATAGTGCGAGAGAGTGGAGAGATTTGGGCGGCTCGTAATATCGAGGTCTTGAGAGTCGATGAAGGTGAAGGGAGGTGAGTATGTAGCAGCACCGAAATGAAGGGGCGGTGGAAACGGGAGATCCCCGAGAAAACCTGCTGACCAGCGGCATCGTCCGGCACGATTCCCACTTGCTAAAACCGAAGTGAAACGGCCGGGGTTTGAACCCGGTTCGCCTTGGTGGGAGGTCCAACCGCTCAGCCACCGTGGTCCCTGTATAATAGGATTGCCACTCAAATTACATTCCGCATGCGTGAGCTAATACATCGTACAAACGCGTCCTACTCGGGCACTGTTAGTTTAATATACAGTTGTAAAATAGATAGTAATCGCAAGAACTTTTTTGCCATATTTGTATGACATTTACGTGCAGCACGCTCTCGCAGGTGTTTCACTGCCGTAATTCCTTCGTATGTTGTGAGCAACAGCGCAGGCATATCCAAAATAAAACTGTAATCGTCAGGTAAGGACGCATTTCTTTAATACTTTGTATACTGTATTGCAATTCTCATTCCGGATAAACCAGAAACTCGGTTTAACCAGGGCCGGATAATAGATGTTATACTGCAATTACGAAATACAAAAATCATATTCCTCCAAAATAATCATTATGTGATGTGAGTTCTGTGAAATATAGAAATAATGTTATAAGGGCACACGCATGCGAGGAAAAGTCCAGTGGCGTATGGTGAAGTGTTTCAAGGTAAGCTGGTGCTTGCTCAGTGCTGTACACATTCGGCGCACGCAGCAGGAACCAGTAACCATAGTGGAGCCGGGAGAAACTTAGTGTATTGCGGCCACTCACGAGAGAGCGACGAGGCACCCATTACACACGTGCTATGACGTCAAATGCACCACTACGTTTAGTGACCGATGTGTAAACTAGCAAACGATTAGCAATAGTGCAGGTAAAAACACAGCTTACCTACTTGCAACAGTTCAACATACGCCGCTGGGAAAGCTTGCCACCTTCAAAGTAGTGTCTTTTTTTGTTTTTAATAATATGTTTTTGAACCCTTGTCTTCACAACACAGGTATTGCTTGTAATGTCAAGGGTGGGAGGGGGTGCAGACTATCCCTCTTTACGAAGATCTTGCGATAAATGTCGAGATAAGACTTTATTTTAATGGTTTTTTTTAATTGTATGACAATGGTGTAGATAGACGTCATTTCCGAAGCTGATTACTGGAAAACAACAAAAGGTAAAATAATTTCAACATAAAAATGTTTAGTTAAAAAAAAAAAAAAATTAATATTTGGGTTCTTATTTGACAATTTGACGACTGGTTTGTTCTTATCGAGATAAAAGTTCTGTTTTCTGCCTGTTGCTGTTGAGTGTTCTGGTCGTCTTTTTATTTTGTTGCGAGAGTTAAGTTTTCATTTTTACATATTTATTTTGCATAAAAATATTTTGGTTGAAATTTTTAAAAACTGTTTTAGTAAATATTAAACTTTTAAAAAACATTTTTGTGTCCCGTAATAAGCTTCGTAATCAACAAATTCGTAAGTTTAAGACTCGCGTTTCTTGCACGAGTTCAAAGGACGAACCATGCGAGATAAGGCACACGTATGTGCAATGTCTGGTATGTAGCTATGGCCTGACATAAAATCGAAGCAATTGATTATTTGGCGCTTTAGTAACTGTGGCTTTGCATGGCGGTGAAGATATTGCCGTTACATTGGCATGTGGCTGAACTTTCTGTCTGGGACAGCAGGCAGTGCGCGAAGTTTACTACCCACTCTTATCTGAGCACCTGTAGAAAAAAGATCGTAAACGCTCATAGTATCACGGACACACTGACTGGCATTGTGTGTAGAAATGCCAGTCAGTGTCAGTGTTGCATTGATACTACCTCACCATACATACATAGTACGGTCAGTAAGTTCGTGCCAACCTCCCGTGGCGCAGTCGACTGGTGCGCCGCCGGTCTGGGGTCGGGAGTTTCTGGGTTCGAATCCTAGATAAGACATGGCTGTTAGTTTAAGTTAGGTCATAAGTTAGTTTGTAAGCCGTCCCGTGATAAGCCTTCAGGCATAACACCGGGGAAATTAATAAACCATATACAATACAGTAAGTTCGTGAATGGCTTAATGCGTGGTCACCTACACACGGGGTGACAGACCACGAACTTACTGAAGATCGTTGTAGTGCGTGGTTGCCTACACTCTAGGTGCCAGTCCACGAACATAATGAACGTCACTGTAGTACGAGGTTGCCTACACTCGGAGCGCCATACCACAAACACAATGGATGTCGTGGTAGTGCGTGGTTGCCTACACTCTAGGTGCCAGTCCACGAACATAATGAACGTCACTGTAGTACGAGGTTGCCTACACTCGGAGCGCCATACCACAAACTTTATGGATGTCGTGGTAGTGCGTGGTTGCCTACACTCTAGGTGCCAGTCCACGAACATAATGAACGTCACTGTAGTACGAGGTTGCCTACACTCGGAGCGCCATACCACAAACACAATGGATGTCGTGGTAGTGCGTGGTTGCCTACACTCTAGGTGCCAGTCCACGAACATAATGAACGTCACTGTAGTACGAGGTTGCCTACACTCGGAGCGCCATACCACAAACGCAATGGATGTCGTGGTAGTGCGTGGTTGCCTACACTCTAGGTGCCAGTCCACGAACATAACGAACGTCACTGTAGTACGAGGTTGCCTACATTCGGAGCGCCATACCACAAACATAATGGATGTCGTGGTAGTGCGTGGTTGCCTACACTCTAGGTGCCAGTCCACGAACATAATGAACGTCACTGTAGTACGAGGTTGCCTACACTCGGAGCGCCATACCACAAACACAATGGATGTCGTGGTAGTGCGTGGTTGCCTACACTCTAGGTGCCAGTCCACGAACACAATGAACGTCACTGTAGTACGAGGTTGCCTACACTCGGAGCGCCATACCACAAACACAATGGATGTCGTTGTAGTGCGTGGTTGCCTACACTCTAGGTGCCAGTCCACGAACATAATGAACGTCACTGTAGTACGAGGTTGCCTACACTCGGAGCGCCATACCACAAACATAATGGATGTCGTGGTAGTGCGTGGTTGCCTACACTCTAGGTGCCAGTCCACGAACACAATGAACGTCACTGTAGTACGAGGTTGCCTACACTCGGAGCGCCATACCACAAACATAATGGATGTCGTGGTAGCGCGTGGTTGCCTACACTCTAGGTGCCAGTCCACGAACATAATGAACGTCACTGTAGTACGAGGTTGCCTACACTCGGAGCGCCATACCACAAACATAATGGATGTCGTGGTATTGCGTGGTTGCCTACACTCTAGGTGCCAGTCCACGAACATAATGAACGTCACTGTAGTACGAGGTTGCCTACACTCGGAGCGCCATACCACAAACATAATGGATGTCGTGGTAGTGCGTGGTTGCCTACACTCTAGGTGCCAGTCCACGAACATAATGAACGTCACTGTAGTACGAGGTTGCCTACACTCGGAGCGCCATACCACAAACATAATGGATGTCGTGGTAGAGCGTGGTTGCCTACACTCGGGATGCCATACCGTGAACATATTGGACGTCTCCGTAGTGTGTGGTTGCCTACAGTTGCGGCGCATACCATGAACATATTGGACATCGCTGTAGTGTGTGGTTGCCTACACGGGGGGCGCCATACCACGAATATATTGAACTTAGCCGTAGTGTATGGTTGCCTACAATCTTAGTCCACGAACTTATTCACTATGGTAGTGCGTTTTCTGTGGAAATACCTCAAGTTGCCAGGTGTGTTAATGTGATTTTCTAAATTGGTGGCCACTGAAATTAATAAATTTTCCTGTATGATAATTAAAGTGAACCTACTTATGTTTCTAATGCCAAAATCACATATCTCCAACTAACACGACACGCACGATACAACAATTAAAAACGAACTGCCAATCAGATACAAGTCGCCTCTGATTTCAGCACGACGATAACCTCCCGCAGGATCCGCAGTGTTCGATTAGAAACGATTGTTGTGTTTGTCGATAAGCTCAATGCTCTTAGTTTGGCAAGGGATCTATAACCTACCGCAGGATCCGCAGTGTTCGATTAGAAACGATTGTTGTGTTTGTCGATAAGCTCAATGCTCTTAGTTTGGCAAGGAATGTTTTTCGCCACTACGACATATTGCTGTCACACAATTACATTTATTTTATGAATTAAAGTTCGACAAGCAATGAAATGTTATCTATGAATAGGCTTTACACTAAACAGAATTAGCATGAAACTAAAAAGTAACGTCACTAGTGCATCACAAAACCAGACAGCAGATGTTACGTCTCCGGCAATGATAAGATTAAACTCTTTGGTAGGAACAGCTGGATTTGCATTGTCATAGGAAGTAATATATCTCTTGTTTTGTTTTAAGCACATAAGATATGGAGGTATATATCTCCAAAGTTAAATTAAAACCAAACCGGACATGCTACATTTGTTGAGATGAAAACATTCCTGCTCTCTAGTTAGGAGCAGTCATGAATTTGCGTCAATACGGGAGATGACACATATCCAGCTTAGTCTACTTTTGTAATGAGATTTAATTTGGAGATGTATTTTTTTTTAAACCAGATTTTGCTTTCCGCGAAATTGATATAAAATATTAAACCCACGTATCTGCAGATTATTTTATTGAATATGGGTAAAAACTATTGCTACGTGGATATCCAGACGAGTGATGTATAAAGATCATAATAATAAAAATTGGATTGCCCTAAAAGTTACGACGTTTTTACGTATAAATAATCATAAAATAAACCAACTTTGACAAGCCTATAAAATAAATTGAAATTACATTATTGGCCACAGTAGTAATTCGACATTGCTTTTTGTTGAGTAAATGTGCAACACTTTTCTCAACAGTGGAATGTAAACATTGCATTTGACAATAGTGTCTGACATGAATAGTTTCAATTGTGGCGTATACACTACAGTATAAAAGTATATTTTTAGCGCGGCATTCAAAAATCGCCCACCCATAGTACCTTATGTTATTATGTTGGCCTCATAGCAGAGCTAGGCTTCAGTTATAAATGTTACCCAACATCACTCTGTGGATGCACTTATAAAGCATTAGTTTTTATTGCACATGCAAGCTGATTTATATCCTGAGTTAGCTTTTGTTTGTTTTAATCAGAAAAAATTACAAAACTCTAAAGTTTCAACATTTAAAGTTATTACTAAATATTGGCCGATACTCGTAAACAACCTCAAACTTGGTACTCTCCAGATCTTGCAGAAAAAATGAACAGAAAAGTCTAGTCAACTGTGTGAATCAAGCTAATTATTTTTCACACTCAGCAAACGGCTCTCTTAAGGGGGAGAATTAAACGTCATCTTGAATTTATATATATATAGATAGCTATTACTTAAGTTTGATATTAACTTTTGGAAATGTGATTTTTACTTCATTGAATATTTAACTTTTGGAAATTTTTCACTTCATAGATCATTGCTTAATTTATAATTTTAGAGACAATTGCCATATGAATTATTGTACTACTATCACTCCTTTGGTCGTTGTTAGAAGGTGATAAATATTTGATTCCTATTTACTCCATGTGGTAAATGAATAAAGGTACTCCATTCATATTATAGTTATTCAACCATGTGAGAGATATGTTATGCGTTGTCAAAGAAGATATTTCAATAATGAATGCTGAAAAAAAATGTTGTGGCTTGAAAACAGAGAACACCACAATCGTTCCTCTCTCCTCCCCTTGAGGGTGTTGGATACCAAAAAACTATTTTATATTTGTACCAAACATTGTTCAACTTGTACGCATTATATGAGACGCCATTTTCTTCGCATAAAAAAATTACACTTTACATTTTTTGAATAATTTTACGTGAAATATAATTTTTTTCTGTTTTGCATGCAGCCATAATAGCAAATAGACTATTAAGTTGTACAAATGAAAAATATTAGGATGCAAACTAATGCCGTAGGTTATATCGTGACGTATGTAATATTTGGTGATTATTTATATGCCAAGCAGTAGCCCATGGGATTTGTTTACTTTGAAGATTTTTTTTCATTTGTATAACTTAGTATTTGTTTTTATGGCTGTAGGAAAACAGACAAATTTTGGATTTAAAATCGAATTATTAAAGAAACATGAAATTTTAATTTTTTTATTTGAGGAAAATGTCATTAAAGGCTGTTCGCGATAAAGTGAGCACTTTTGAAATCAACTGTAGAAAAAAGTCACTGCCCCAACATGCATATATTTTAACGAGCGCCCTGAGTGACTTGCGCCCAGTAAAGTTGATAACGATAGATGGGAAGTAATTTCGTAACTTAACGTCGAATAAAAAGTGTAACTTAACCATTTCTGATAATGTAACTTATTTCTTTCACTTCCTGTTTTTTTTTAATACATCGAAATGTAAAAATGAACACATCTGTTAAATGTCGTGAATAGCCTATACATACAATGCGTACAAGTTGAACAATATTTGGTTTAATTATTTTTTTTTGTATCAAACACCCTTAATGTAAGACGTGTAAGGTTTAATTTTGCAGCAGATCTGAGCAGGGCTGTGTGTTATTCAGCCCTCGTACAACTCCGGTGCTGGCTGTGCTGGTGGGGTGGCTGAGGAAACTATATCTGGGCGGCCCCCTTCGTCCCGACTCATCGATCTGTGATGTAACTTCCTCATCGCGATTACTTCCTGGCCAAAGCCATCGGAAAGCGACCGTCACGGGATTGGCTTCCTAATGACGTCACGTCGTACGACTGTCGATTTGACCTTTGCCGGAAGGTGAAAGGGCGTGTGGTTTTTCAAGTCGTTGGAGAGGGGAGGTTTATTAGCTGATTGTAATTTTTAATCGTCCCAACTATCGGTAGGCCTACATCTGAAGTGTTGTCAAGAAGATGGGATGCGACAAACATAATACAACTTGACTTAACAAACGCGCTATAGGTAGGGTTACCTAGGAATTGAACGTATTACTTCTCCTACTATCTGTAGGCCGCATATTGTTCATGTAACCTAGCAGCACATTTGTATTTTTGCACGGTAATTGACGACGTCTTTGTAAATTACATGTTGTCATTCTAGGTTTTTAAAGTTACACATTAACATATTTAGGGGGCACGTACTCGGAGATAGATGGCATAGGTAGTTTTCATAATCGTTGTATTTTAACTACATAGTAGTTACAATAAACATTTCTTAAATCGGGAGAACTTGTAAATACATTAAAATTTTAAAATGTTGTTATAATTAATATTCTCGTACATTAATAAGCCACGGCACGTGGACAAATATTGTAGCTGTTTAAAAGGAACGTCATTGCGTTAAGGCAGATTCCCACCTGCAATCTTGGATTTATGGAATTTTCGCCATACTCTGGAAATACAGTTTTGTATCACGTTTTTTTGGAATGACAGAGAGTACACAGCATTGCCTAGTGCATTGACTGAGGTCAGTATTTCTTAATTACTGTTGATATAGTCGCCTTTGTAATCGTTCGAAAGAAATAATCTCGCGTTCGTCTCGACGGTTACCGGCTAAAAATTAATATATGTAGCGAAGCTGTGGCAGTTCTATGAAGTTTGGGAAGCTGATATCTGTGTTATATCGTGCGGGGAATTTCAATATACCTTCTGAAATGGAAGCTTTGGTGAAAAATCGATAAATCGAAGATGGCGGGTCGGAATCCGCCTTAATCATGGTTCCTAAGGCTGATGTCTGCGGACGTACCACGGCGGCCGGCACACCCCATCTCCTGATGTCTTCATGGCGCAGTGTCTCGGCGACAAAGACGCCATGCTCCGCTATACCTGCCTTCATATCGGGCTCGTGTTGACTAACAAACAGCCACGCCTTCCGACCACTTGGAGGGGACTCCTCGTGTTGTGTTTTAGCCGCTCACGGATCGTGTCCCAGTTACCGGCGATAAGTTTGAGAAGGCCTGATTGCAAGAACATAACAATGTATTCGTTTTCTTTTCTGATAACTGATGTCGCCTCAATCATTACATCCTAGGCAGATTTGTGAAGGCAGCTGTCGAGCCATGTTCTGTTTGAAAGATTGTAATTATGTTTTTTCTTCGCACTTATACTCGTTTGTATTTCTGATGTACAAATATGAATATGATTCCACTAAATATACCTAGTAATTGCCATAAAAAGTTGAAGTAAAATCGTATACAGCTAACCATGCTCTGGATATATCGTGCAAACTAACTGCATGAACACAAAGTAATAAACTGCATTAGTGTTGTGTTATTTTTTGGTTATATGATACAAAAATCACTGGTTTCCAACATTATACAAAATCCGGGGGAAAATAATTTAGGAATGTGTACTTTGAAAAATTCTTTTCATTCAGCACTAAATTGAGATAATCTGTCATAAAATCGTAGTCTGAAATAATATAATACCTTTTATCCCGCTGCACACAGTATTTTTGTATGTTGAGTAGTCTAATTAAGCGTTTATAAGTGTTGCTAGTTAAATGTTCTTTATCCAGTTCAAGACATTAAAGTAATTTGTGTGCAGTTCTAATTTACGGCGTAAGGAAGGGTACAGCAGAAATCCATCACTATGGAAGAATATTTGCACATCAAATTGGCAGATATATTTATCTATTATTGCACTTCCTTGGTTTTTCTACATTCGCTGCACATGTCAGTTGCCCTTTTCATCGTTTATTTATGCCCGCGCGCTTTTAAGGATTATTTTTTTACAATATATTTCTTTTAATTTTTATGATGATCTAAGAATTCGACCTTTTATATCATGCTTCATTGAAAACAAGCATGATATGCTTTTTGTAGTGAGAGTGAATGTAGGTGAAGAGTTTTGGGCGGCTCTTAACAGCGAGGTCTTGAGAGCCGATGTGGGTAAGGCGAAGTGAGTATGGAGCAGCGCCGGAATGAAAGGGCGGGGAAACGGTAAATCCCCGAGAAAACCCGCCGACCAGCGGCATCGTCCGCTCAGTTCCCACTTCTGAAAATCCGGGAGTGGCCCGGCCGGGGATTGAACCCCGTTCGCCTAGGTGGGAGTTGAGCTTGCTAACAGCTTAGCAGCCACGGTCCCCGCTTTGTGTAGTATTCTATATTGTATGGCATCAAGCTTTCAACATAAAATAAACTGATGACTTCATTTCTGTAAATTATAAATATTTTCATGCAATGTTAAGCCAAAGTAATTAGCTCCTGCTACATTATTTACACTATTATTATGTTTGTAGGTATAGGCTGAGCTTTTTTGAAAACCCTGCTTAAGATCTACTTGTATACAAATTGTGTATTCTGCCACCTTATGCAAAATTAATATTGCCATGGGCCTCGTCGCTTTATTCATGCTTCGGTCAAGTGAAACTGTGATATTATTGCAAAAGAAAGTGTTTTGCAAATCTGTTCATTTTTACACTTTGATGCATTAAAAAAAAAACAGAAAGTGAAAGAAATAATTTAAGTCGTCACAAATGGTTACGTAACAGTTTTTATTCGACGTTAAGATATGGAACTACTTCCCATTCATCGTTACTTACTGGGCGCATGTCACTCAGTTCGCCCGTTAAAATATATGCAGGTAGGGACAGTAACTTTTTTCTAAGGTTGATTTCAAAAGTGCTCACTTTATCGTGAACAGCCTATAACCTGGATAGTCGAAACGTCGCTCATTGAATCTAGCTATAACAGGTAACTTTGGATAAGTTGAGGGGCCGCGGTGATGTAGTGGGCAGACTACCCCCTCCACACACAACTCACTTTATCCACGCCGGCTCTCAAGACCTCGATGTTAAGATCTGCCTAAAACTCTCCTCTCGGATGTCAAAATGTAGGCCTTGTAGGATTGTGTTCGGTGGCGTTTGTAGGCGCTAATAAAATGTAAACTTACGCAATGCTATGTTTGTGTGTGTGTGTGTGTATTTATAGTGGAGATATTTGGGCGGCTCTTAACATCGGCGTCTGGAGAGCCTATGAGGTTGAAGCCAGGTGAGTATGTAGCGGCGCAGGATTGCAAGGGCGGGAAAACGGGAGATCACTGAGAAAACACTCCGACAAGTGGCAGCGTCAGGCACGATTCCCACGTGCGAAAATCCGAGAAGTGACTCCTTGGGAATGGAACCCGTTTCGCCTTGGTGTGAGGCGAGTAGTCTGACCATTTCACCACTGCGTGTATTCAGTACACTGTCCCTGTTTGCCACTGCATTACGTACTCGATGTAGACCATTTCCGGCCTATTTACGGTTTAGCGATATGTTCCACAGGAAGTTTTACCTCTAAAATCCCTTCTTCGTGTTTCAAAACTTGGCTATAGTTGGTGGATATGTTTTATAAAGGGATATTACTGTGCACGTGTGTGTGGGTAAGTGTGCGCGCTGTGTGTGATTTTGGGAATTTTAAAAAGAAATCCCTACTTTTTTCACAACTGCTTCTATTGTGCTTTAGTGCGCTTTTGTCCAATCAGGGTTGGACGACCTTACCAACACACTTTCACATGGACAATCAGTTTCGTTTATCTGCCTTCCCCCCACATCGCTCAGCTCAAGCTCGTCTCCTGGCCGAGAAAATCTCGCCGTCTTCCCGGGGAAATATGAACTACTACTGTCGTGTCTGTGGTAAACTGTCCAGGGGCCTTGTACTGGAGTTTTCAGCCGCTGCTGTTCTTTGAAATCGTGCCATGATCATTTTGAGCTGTCCCAACACGCTAAAAAAAAATTTGTAATTTTTACTGAGAAATTCTTTGTAATTTTCACAAATGCTTGTAACAGTACGAAGATTTTTCTTGTGAAACTTCAAGGTCCGTGTTTGTAATAAGCCTTAGGAAATGTTTGTATTATACTGAGCCGTATCCACGAGAGCTTCAGCAAAATGGCGGACACTCAACAACGTAAAACCGTTTAGAATAAAGCTGTTTGTGCAAAAACTATGGGTGATGTAAAGTGTAGCTGCGTGCAAAAAGAAATGTGTTTGCAAGTCTGAATAACGTAAAACTCTTAAAACAACTCAAATAATCATAATGAAACCTGACCGTATTATTCAGTAACTGTCAATGTTTCCTAGCAACTCAGAACTCTTAAATCGGCACTCAATACCTCGTCGTAAAGAGCCATCCAAATCTCTAAACTGAACAACTTAAACTCTTAAAAAGAAATAAACGTACCTATTCTTCTTAACTGTATAACTACAATATTATTTTGTAGTACTTGCATCTGTTTTTACAGTAAAAATAAGCTGTAATGTCGTAAGTCAAGTTGGTCTTGTGGTTAAAGGTGCGGGCTGGTAATACCAGGGGCGTGAGTTCTAGTTCCCGTGCTGGTGAGGTGTAAATTTTTTTACAAATTTATTTTGATTATTTTTTTTGTTCTCTGTTACTAATTCATCACTTTTATTTTTTAGAAGGAAAGGAAGTAATCTTATGTACACTTTTCAATAATGTCAGTTGTAATACAACACTATCCTTTGTAATATTAAAAAGAAATGTTGTGCAGATTTTACAAGAAAACTCTTTGTAGTTTTACAAAGGATTTCCTTGGCAACTAGGTTTCCAAGGATTTTTCTTGTAAAAGTACAAAGAAATTTTAGAGTGAATAATTAATTTTCCTTTATTCATGTTTTTTTCGGCGCATGTCACAAAAATTGTATTTCCTTTACTTTTTTATGGAGTCGTCTTCGAATGCAGCCATTCTGGCCAACCTCCATGTCACGCACCGAATTGTGGGTAATATCAGCATTGTCTGCGTGGATGAAGCTGAGGTAGGCTCAACCTTTTTTCCGTGCAGACATCGTGAATATTGCAAATGCGGCAAGAAGCCTTATGAGAAGCTGTTAGTGCTATCTGCTCTGTTAGTGGGGTATTCTGACATAAAATATCAAAAGGAAACTGCAAATAATGATCATCAGGCACCACTTGGCAGACGTGTTCTTTGTATTCTGAAGAATGCTATACCTAATATCGGGAGACGCGCCGACATTCCACGAAAAACCGCCATTTTCTAAGATGGTGCAAAACATGACATGCTCATAAGCTCGCTATACTTTGCCTGATTTTTAATTTCTTTTTACTAAAGCATGTATAAAATACAGCAATTTTGGTTATACTAATTTCCCAGTAAACCTGATACTTTCCTTGAAAAACGGTAAAATAGTTTTTTTTTTTTTCGGAACTTTTTGAAATTCTGCTGTTTAGTTATTTTAAAATACATAAATGGGAACTGTTTTACGTAAAGGCAAACTAAAATTTCTTAAAACATATTTATAACTAGATATCATGATTTGCACAGTGGTGGGCAACATTTTGGGGAATTGCATGTACTCATTTCTGTTTAAAATAGCTGATGTCACAATATTTACCTCATAGCAGCGGAAATGACGGGTAAAGAAAACTGCAATTTTACAAATTCACTCGTTTCCAAAAAAAAAAAAAAACTAATCGCCATGAAGGAATCGTGCGAGTACAACGAAGGTAGCCACACATTACCGTCCCAGCCCGATATATCTCGCTATTGCGTTTAATGCAGTTTGTTTACGTGGGTGTACCACTAAGAGGCATACATGTTCCTCCACCATGCGTAGTTGCAAGGCACGCAATAAGATTCTGGTAGCAGAGTGAACAGTGTGAGCCACAGAGCCAGTTCAGTGAACGCCTGGCATGCCCCGATGGCGCATTCGACAAGCTTTTTCCCAGCTGGATGAGTGTGAGAGAGGCCTCCGAGAGGCAGGTTGGACGTGTTTGGCGCATAGCTTGCCACATGAACCGTTCTGCCTACACTGGGAGTTAGCGTTAGACGCTGTTGGAATATGAAGGTACGTACACCCGTTGAGAAGGCTCGAGTCGTCCCCTGCGGAACCACCAGCAGGAAGATCGTTTGATCTAGACGTGGGCACTGAGTGAGTGATTCGAAACATTCGTCTGCCGGTGACTTGATACTTTAGCCAAGGCTCCGAGTTGCGAGTTGCGATACATGCGCGATCTGTTCCGTACGTCTTGGAACGAGCCAAGGGTTTCTCGATTCATTCGCAATGGTTCGATGGTTCAAACTGGATGGCGGTGATGTGTCAGACACTGAGTCGTGAATAGTTTTGTTAGTGTTATTGATGTTTTGTTCTGTAATAATTTATTCTAGAGTATTTCTAGTGCATTATCCATTATTAAATACAAAACTCCGAATGAAAGCACCATTTTCTAAGTATATCCTCATAATATATACCTGTTTTTTTTTTTTTTTTTATAGATATCTGCTAAATATTTAAAAAATTAAAATAAAAAGTTCATCCATACTGCAGCCATTATTTTAAAACTAGTGTATATGTGACAAAATAAGCATGTTGAATCTAGTTAAATATTGTATTATAACATGTTAATATTTTAATTTCCCACTTTATTCGTATTTTTTGTCTCTCGCCTATCACATGTCACTACAACACAGCTTTTCGGCAACGATAAACTATTCTCTGTAAGCCGTGGTGAGTGTGGCTGTTTCGAGATGAAACAGCCACACAAAGATAGATGTGTGTGTTGTTGATGCAATACAGTTCGGAGCCCTCGAGATGTCTCGAATCTTGAGATTCTAATCTGTGAGTCGGCTCGTCTACCAGAGTTGATCCGAATGTTTCGAATCAATAAAATGAGACGTTTCGCCCACGTCTAGTTTGATCGTGCGACAGGCTGTAAGCATTCCACGGGCGTCCCTGTGCACCATCCAGGGACATGTCACGGCAGCTGGAGATACACGTCTGTCCATTACTACCATATATATGCGGATAGGAGAGCAGGATCTATTGTTGCGGCATCCCTTGCGACGTCTATCATTACGACCTGAGCATCACCGAGCTCGTATGACTCTGCCAGGAACGAGCAGCATGGAAGCTTGCGAATTTGCGACGAGTGGTTTTCAACGACGAATTAAGTTTTTGTCTGAGTACAGACGACCGCCGAATTCGAGTCTGGAGTCGTCCTGGCCACCACCGTGATCCACGCTTCATTGTAGAGCTGCAAGCCGCCCAAACGAGAGGTGTCATGGTGTGGGGTGCCATTTCCTGATTCCCGCACTCCATTGGTGGTGCTGGAAGGAACACTGATGGTGTAGCGATAAGTTCAGGAAATTCTGTAGCCATGTGCGCTCCCCTTCCTGGTGCAGCTTGACAACCCCATTTTCCAGCACAGGATAATGTCCGGCCTCGCACAGTACGGGTATCTCTGGCCTGCAGTCGTGATGTCAACATGCTTTCCTTGGCCAGCAACATCCCCAGAGCTCTCACCCATCGAGAACATTTGGGACCAGATTGGACGGAAAATTCGGCCAACGGCAACTACGGCAGATTTAGAGGATCATTTGCGTCAGCTGTGGAAGGGTCTTCGTCAGGAGAACATCTGATGTGTCTCTGACTCCATCCCCGACCATATCGTTGCCTGCCTCCATACTACCGGTGGTCCAACACCGTACAAAAAGCATCCTGCAAGTGTTTGTCCCGAGCAATACATGCTTGGTCTGACACATTAAGGTTATCGCTGGAAAAATGATATATTTATAAAGATAAGTAGTTACATTAAGATCATTATTGAAATATATGTATTTAGGAACAAACAACGTAGAATATGTGTTGTAATAAGACATTGGCTAAATAATTGTTTATTTTTATTATGGCAGCTTCCATAACAAATCGTGCATAGGAGTGTACAAGGAATATCAGTATTCAAGGGGGAACATCTTGAGACACACCCTGTTGTGCATGCACATTTGAAAAGTTCACGGTAGGTAGAGTTGTCCATTTTGGTGTCCATACATCATCTTTCTTGTGCCGACCCCAGACCTCAGGTGAAGGAATATGATAATCCAGTAGACACAATTGTCTCCATACATGATGTGCTTGGTACCAGACTCGTAGAGAGAGACTGCGGTAGCTGAACGATTAGCACACTCGCCTCCCACCAAGGTGAACCGGGCTCAATCCTCGACCGGGTCACCGGATTTTCGCAAGTGGGAATTGTGCCGGACGATGCCATTGGTCGGCGGGTTTTCTCTGGGATCTCCCATTTCCCCCGCCCCTCCATTCCGGCGCCTCTCCATATTCACTTCAATCGCCATTATCGGCTCTCAAGACCTCGCTGTTAAGAGCCGCACAGATATCTTCACTCATACTCGTAGAATATGTTGTTAGAGAGCTGTAAAATTTGGAGGTAAACTTTGTAATGGACGATCTCTTGTGATAAAAAGGAGTTGCTTAGTTTCAGACAACAAAAGCTTAGCTCAGTTAGTTCCACCATATAGAATATCCACAGAGGTTTCAAGTGCGTGAATTATATTAAGTTGAATAGCTAATCCGTTTGGTACATGATGTACAAGTAAATTTCCTTTAATTTCCTACATTATCTTGTGATGGAATCTGGAAAATTGAGATTCTTGTATCGCGTAACGAGTCCGTAGATGTAACACTGGAAGATTGTGATCAATGTTGTCGTAAGTGCTCCCTGTGAATAAATCATGTCTCAAATGTGCAGGACGAAGAACTTTTTCTTCTTCAACATATTTGCTCTCAAGAAGGTAAAGAACTGTTTTTATTTAAGTGGAAGGAATTGGCATCCCCAATCCGTGTAAAGATTACGCTTTTTTCTCAGTCATATGCTGATAAAGTGAGCGAGGGATACAGGACGTGGAGTTTCTGGCTTCTCTTGTGTTCCTGAAGCGACATTTTCACAGTAGTTAAAAGAAATAAGCTGGCTTATAGCAATGCTAGGTTGCCTTAAAGTTATATATTGGAATTGATGAACTTTACAGTAGGAGACTGACTGTTGCAATAAGAATGGAAGGGACAGATTCTTCCCGATATCCATTTCCAAATTTGCCATTAAAAGGTACTGAAGCCTGTGTGGTATCTCTTTTCTAAGCATACTTAGTAATCGCACAAATGCAACTGCATCTTCATTGTTGTCTTATAGGCAGGCATCATTGTATTTATTAGCATCGTCACATACCAGTAAGGTAAGGGCACCGATTATGAAACCCATTTTGTAAAAACCACATAAACATTTATAAAGTGAACATGAATGAACTTTGAACATGTGCAGTATCTCTCAACATATTAATTTTACTTTAAAGTGCAATGCACATAATTGTTTGTAAAGTCAAGTACTTATTTCCTCAATAAAAAAAAACACTACACATTTTTAAGGAATAAAAAAGAGGTCTAAGAGCTCTAAATGAGACACACTACAGTATTGCCCACTTTCGGCACTGATGATAGACAAAGTGATGGTCAGTAGCACCACAGTGTTCATGATCCCAACAATAGTAGACAGTGCACTGTAGCCACAGTTCGCCATACTTTCAATCCCTTCAATTGAATCTACAAAACCACGCAACACATTTTAAATATATTTTTTAATGCTGGCAGTACCTACACACGATTTATTTTGCCTGCCATTTTTTAACATTTACGCCCTAATTCAGGAACTAGTCAAGTAATTACCCCGAAAATTCGCACACATAGTGCTACTTCGGCCATCAAACTGAAGCGACTCACATTGTTTCGTAATTTATAAAGAAAATTTGCCCGACAACCAACGATTGAAAGATCGGTACTAATAAATTTACTCCGGCGCCATCTTGACTTCCACTGATCTTCGGGAAGTGGGGAGGGGGAGTGTGACGTTGCGCACTACTTCTATGGGCCAAGTATTCATGCGCCCAATCACGTGGCCACTGCATTTGTACACAACAGTTTACCAACGAAAGAACTGAACACACAATCTCGTTTTCAAAACGAAGACTCTGCAAATATTTCAGGTTAGTAAACAACCAAACATTCAACTGATTACAACTGGAGTTTATGATGCGTATCTTACCTCCGTAATGCAGTGGTTTGCATACCCGCTTGTGGTGCTAGCAGTTCTAGGTTCAAATCCCGGTAAGGATGTGTTTATTTGTAATTGTCGCAGTAATGTTGTGTATGTTTCTGATTCCATCGCTAGTGATATCTCTGCCAACAAGACGTCAAGGCATAACTACCATCTAAGCTTTTAAGAACTTCATTAATATTAGTTGTATCCATGGCGAGGAAAGTAGGCTTATTAGTTATATCAGTAACTTCTTGTTATAACTAGAATAAATGTACATAAAATAAATTATGAAAAGTATTTTTTAGCATTCCTAGAGCCTACTAATGTTTTATCACATTCAACAATAGTAATCTTAATAATTGCCGTACTTGACGAACTTTTTCTCGCAAAATGTGCTTTCTGAAGCTCATAGCTCAAGTATAATGACAGCAACATTTCGTAAATAATAATTATTACCAGCTAGACTCCAAAAACGCGTATATTTGCAATAGAATTATTGTAAGGCACACCCTCGAAGACTGAGAGCCAATGAAAAACCGTAAAGAAAAAATTCTCATTGATTCTCGCGCTATCTATTGTGGGGTATCACTGGTAACTCGCTGACATAACAGACATTGCACGCTTGTGCATCAGATTGTAGAGTATAGCGTACAGGTCATTGACCTCGCAAATTATTTCTGTTCCTGCTCACGTAATAACTTGAGGACGAGCATGTAGTTACATTGTTTAGAGCACAGTACATTCTGAGAAGCCCCGTCGTATTTGGCAGTTAAGTGCGTAACTGTATAAACTGTTTATCATTGCCAATAATTACATGTATGCTACAATACACACTGACATGTAGTCTCCCAGTTAAAAAGCAGGGGACGCGGTGGTGCAGTGGTTTGAGTACTCGCCTCCCACCAAGGCGACCCAGTGGGTCTCTTCACGGATTTTCGCACGTCGTAGATACAGCTGTTCGGCGGGTTTTATCAGGAATCTCCCCGTTTCCCCCGCCTTGCATTCCGGCACTGCTCCATACTCACCTCGCGTCACCCACATCTGCTCTCAAGACCTCGATGTTAAGAGCCGCCCAGAACTCTCTACAGCCCCCACCCCCACTGTTAAGTTGACAGCGAATTAATAAAAATAGTACTAAGACTTGACGTATTGAGTGCGTAATATCTAAATGTATTGGTAGATTTAGTCAATGTTTCTTGTTCTATATACAGAAGAGCACTAATTAGCAAAGTATTAAGAGGAGTGTGAACCTGCCCGTTCAAGGTCAAGAAGCGAGGGAGCGATACGGACGACACGAACACGCACGCCTAGTGCCTTATCACTCCTGTGCGCAAACGGCGTGCAGTGTTTCCTTCGTGGTCCTGTACTGTGCAAATCAGATCTGTAACGGTGAGATTTTGTCACATGCAATGAAAGACCACAGATTAAACTACGTCCGTATGTTTGTACTTTTCTCTTGCCGCTTAAGGGAACTGCATAGAGAAGCTTCAAAAATTTTATATTTGGCCATTTTTACGAATTTTTTTCTCCATTGATGTACTTAATATGTTAAAAGTAAAAACATAGTCATAGATAATAGTTTTTTTTTTTCTAGCAAATAGGTCGTGTTTACAGGAAATATATTACCGAGATACGCGAATACAACGATTTCACAGAAAATGTTTCACTTCACACTCCTCTTAAGTCATTCTATTTTCTTGAAAGTCCGCAGTTCCACGTGCATAAATTAAGGCGGTCCATGGCAATGTTAATGTTACATATGGCAGAAGGATACAAAATGAGAAGAAAAGGAGATCCTCTGCCGGGCTTTCAAAAGTGCTAAATTAACCGTGAATAACCTACATATACGACAACACACGTCCTCGACTACAACTCTCTCGCCCCCTCGCCCCAAGTAGAGAAGGCCCAAAGGGAGTGGGAGCCACGGTGGCTGAGCGGTTAGTCTGCTCGCCTCCCACCAAGGCGATCTGGGTTCACTCCCCGGCCGTGTCACTCCGGATTTTCGCATGTGGGAATATTTTCCTCGGGGATCACCCATTTCCCCCGCCCTCTCATTCCGGCGCTGCTCCATACTCGCCTCAATCGCCCTCATCTTCCCTTCCCAAAGGGAGCGGTAGACGGTCAGGTAGATATAATGAGAAGCCAACGGCGCCCAGTGGTATTAAAACGAGAACAGGACTGAGAGCTGTTTGCCCGGGGCTCGTAACGGTTATTGCCGCTGTGGCACACGAGTGTAGCGGCTCGTCTGGCGGCTGGTGGAGCTGAGCGGGTGTTCAGGTAGAGCGACTAATTGCCGGTATTGCTGGCAAGAACACTTGTTCGAGAGCGCCACGAACCGCCCCACTCCCCCTCCCCCCTCTAACAGCTTCGTAATTGGCTGCCGTATCTGAGTGCCACGCCCTCCCACGCCACCCAACCTGCCTGTGACTCGCAACCCTTTCATTCTTTTTCATTGCCTTTCCAGTAAAGGGTGAACCAAGTTCTTTGGTTTTATTTTCATCCCGTCGGGACAAGGGTGGTGGGGAAGTAGAGGGGCTCGCGAAAGGGGACTGAGATATCACTCGTGTTAACCTTGTTAGTTTTTTGGGGTCTGGCGGGTTAGGAAGACTATCGTTGAGAGTGCTTCTATTCATCGGTGATTTCACGTTGCAAAAAAAGGCGGTTTTCTTTCCTCTCTCCCTCCTAACCACATAGTGTGGTGTTTGAGTGATTCTTTTAATGGAGTAAGTGATTATATGAATTATTTTATGGACATATACTATTGCGACCAGAGATGTGGTCGTAAATTTAGCAATCCCGAACCCTTTGGCGTTGGCAGTACTTTGGAATTTTTTTTTTTTGGGGGGGGGGGGGATACTGGTACTAATTATTTCGTAATTAAAGTAGGCAAGATAAAATAATGAAATAAATGTTTGCAACACTCTTATCTTACGTAAATATATTTACATTACTAACGTACGAATTATATGTTGTATATTAACAACTAAGCAGCTGAACTGTACAACAAACTAACCAAGTTACTTTGACCTTGTTCTTTGTAGGCAGTCGGGCGTCAAAACAGAGAACAAAATAGTGATGGGAGGTCGGAGGGGTGCACTGCGAAGTTTCCATTTGCTATAATATAGGAAGATGAGTTTTAATTGTATTGCAAATCATGCCCTGATGGTACCTTATTATATAAGTGTTTTAATTTATAAATTCATCTCGCCCGTCTACAAAATAATGTGCCAGTCCTTGCTTACAACGAAAGCGTGCACGACATTAAGACTTCGTACATTTCCGGTCGTTATTGTTCTGTTTTTATACGTTTATTGAAAAAATGCGACAATTACTATCACCTTGGAATGCATTGGGCCTACGTTCGGGTATCATAAAAACTGTCACAAAGTATAGATGCAGAATAATAAAATAGGAATATAGACGAGACATAATTGGCTATTTTCGACCAAAATGTAATATATAAGAGTGCTACAGCTTATTATTGCTCATTAAGTGATTCTTTACTGAACACGTATGTATAGGCCACAACACTTCACTTGTGTTTTTTCTCGGCAGTTTTTCTACCGATAATATTAAAAGATTTTTGCTTAAGTAAGATTGTGCTTTCGTGCTTCTTGACTGTAAGACTTTATACCGTTTTAAACAGAAAGAGAAAACGACGTATAGTAAACACACGAGAGAAATTTCGGAGTGTTCAAACGAGTTCTACCTATCGTACGAAATTAATAAACAATCCACAACGGAGCAAAAATGTCCCTATCAATATATTAATTAAACGGCTAATGAATGCAAGTACGTGACTATCACTAAACGAATTACGGAACCCAGCTATCCTGTTTTTTTTTTTTTTTTTTTTTTTAATAAATGAACTCGCACAAGCACCTCTTCCAAAACACGTCCGTCCGCCTGCGAGACTGGTGAGGAACTTGTGAAACCGAATCCACACGTATTTACACGCGTAAAAAAGAAAACCTTTAACAGTCAGTGATTTTAATATTCGTCTCCATTCGCTTGGGAGGTCGCTGCAGTACTGACTTGGATATATCACTTACGTCGAGTTATAAACTGAACGACGTGTTGAGAGCAAATGGAAGCTGTGTGTGCGTCGGCCTACGTTTGATTATAGACTAGCTGAAATTAACTAAAAGAGATGTGAATACAATTTACGCGACAAATGAATACAAATTATGTTTGCGATGCACGTACTAATATATAAATTACACTAGTTGAATTAAAAACACGTAATGAAGTCGCACCTCTCCCAAAACAAGTCTGTCCGGCTGCGAGCTCAGTCAATGAATGAGACGTGGGGCTTGCGGCCGAGTTTAAATTACATCACAAATCAATAAAAATATCCTGTTTACGAATTACAGAACCTATTTCCCCACCGAGCTACTATTAACGGCGAACAATTTAATCACATCTTCCAGAACGTTTCACGTGAAATAATAATAAAAAAAAAACACCCAGATTTTTAACGCAAATTGCACTATTGTAAGAATAATTCACTTTTAATACAAATTGCCACTGAAGTGTAGGGAGACTCGGATGACGTGAAGAAGTCCTTAATCCCGCAAAGCGTAATCCTGTAACACTTTATAGAAAAATAGTATATATTTTATGAAATTCACAAACTTTCTCTAAGAAAAATTGTCTACAATATTGGACGTACTACAAATTTTCCGTTAAGTCTGTGAAATTCACCACACTTGGTAACACAAACACGAGTTGAAACTCGTATAAACTTTCGTAGATCGAGTTCAGAAACGTACTTGAGACGATGAACACAACGAACGCACTATATAGGCTTAACACACGAAAATTTATTTTTTCCCAGTAAATTAAAAGTTATAAAAAAATTTATATTAAAACGATAGGTGAAGTCCGCTGACCGCCTGCCCCTTCGGTCATAGGCCCAGTCTCCGCCAAACAACGCCGCGACCGGTGTATAGATGCTTCAGAGGAGAGAGCGATGTATACGTGTATCCAGGGTGAGGAATTGTTTCAAACTAACATAGCGTCGGTAAGTGAGAACTCCCCACATCGTTCCTACCTGCAGCCGCATCACCACCCCCCTCTCTTCCATACTCCAGAACATGTCTTCGGTTTGCTTGAGTAGTGCCTGTCTTGGCGATGAGCCTCCTACCCCTCTCCCCTCCCCATGTCCAGCCCAAAACGTGTTTTCGGTTAGAAGGACCTCAGCCCTGTCCAAGGCCTCGCACCCCATCCCCGACTCCCACCACTATTCCACAGGGTGTGATTTCCGAGACGAGAGATGCCCCGGTTAGCAATCCCCTACAACACCAGCCCAGAAGGCATCTTTGTCCACATCAAGGCTAGCTGCTTGTCTACCTACCTTCCTTCGCCCAGCGAATTTTGAACTCACTCGAAGCAGTGAGCTGTTTGCAAAACTACGCTCTATCCATGAATTGTGGCCTCTCCCGAAAATCTGCTCTGGCCGGTTCGGTTCTGTCGGGTTCCCGCTCGCCCCTTCGCCTGACTCGCCACACCTGGAGCTGATCAGCAGTCTCCAAACCTTTATGCCAGGGATTGTTGAAAATTTATCTCATTTCGAGTCTCAAGTGTTTGAACGTTTATTTCCATGGAATAAATATTTAAGAAATTTTGCTGAAAAATTATTCCCCTAACATTAATAACTAGATAGAAATTAATAGCAGTAAATATTTAACTTTATTTGTGGAAATGCAATTTATTGTTTCCGAATAGCTTTTGAAATGATGATAAATGATTTTTTTTGCCCCTCTTCCACCAAATCCCGCATAGCGAAGTGAAACTTTTATAAATCTTTGATGAAAGTTTTGGAAAGATAATTTAATTTCTTTCATTGTTATTATTACCGAATTTAATGCTATGAAATAAATGAAATTATAACATATCTTCTAACTGCGAAACCAAAGCTTGTGTGCATGGTTGTCTAAACTCATCCCGGATGTTTAAGAGAAACTACATGAAAGTGATGTTAAAAACACACAATATACATCGACGTATATTTAGTCATATCTCACTCTTTCTTCTATCCTCTCACTACAAAATTGTATCAGATCATTAACACAGGATCAATATTCCCTTTCCTTTGTAATAGACATTGGTTATGAAAACTTTACACTCTCCATGCATAGAATTTGTTTTAGAAAAAAAATCTAAGTTAAGAAATAAGTTGGGAATATTTTTAGTGATTTTTTAAAGAAATGTATATTTAAAAGGATTTAATCACACTGGATTATCGTTCATATGTTTATCCAATGAAATGATAATCCAATCAACAAGTGGATTGATTGGACAATACATTAAACAGCCAAGCCTCATACAGAGGTTTATTAAATAAAATGAGACTTCAAATATGATTTAAAATTTTTCATTTACTATCATAAATTTACAAACTTTGTATTAAAATCTTTTAACAGCTTGATTATTAACCCACGAATCGTATGCTTTTGAGAAACCCCTCCATCGAACCAAGGACATTACTTTTTTCCTTTTAATGATTTTATCAATCAAATATTGATTTGCAGAACTAACCTTTTTCAGTTCATGTTCATAAAAACAACCTTTTATGGGCTCTCCATCATAGGTTTCTATGTAATACACTCTGGGATGTGTTTGTCTAATTGAAATAATTTTAAATATTTCATAAGACCAATTAACCATAAGTGTTTTTTTAAAGATTCCTTTCTGCTTTGAGATACGTGTATATTGGCCAACTTTGAACTTTTATTTTCTCTCATCGATGACTTTAACATTATTATAAATAGTTTTCATTAAACTACTTTCTGCAACTTCTTTTGGCGCCATCTTGATAGTTCTATGATAGCTGGAATGATAAAATTTAACTATTTCAGGCAAAATGTCAACCCATTTGTAAGTCCATTTCTATGTGAAATGTTTATATATCAACTGCTTAATCAATTTGCTGTATCGTTCCACAACACTGGTTTTGAGTCCTGACAATGTTGCATAGTAATTAATACCATAATCTGTAATTTGTTTCTGGAATGATGCAGAAAAAATTTGGATCCTCTGTCAGTTTGGAGCGAATTTAGCTTTCTCTCTCCCAAAATGATGTCCATTGCATTGCTAACATGTTATCCAGTTTTGTTTCCAAATTTCGAATAAGCATCTATTATAGTTCAAATATACTTGTATCCTTTATTTTATTTGGAAAACAATGCTATTTCGAACAAATTGGCTTGGAAAAGATCATTTAACCCTTTAGTAATAACTCTACCTCTAGGATATCTTATCCCTGCAGGATCATGAAGCTCTTCAGGAATATTACTTAACTTCATTGGTAATATAATGTCTTCTTTCAGCTGTTAAATAATAGAAACAATTTCATTTATATGTGATTTATTACCAGATTCTCACAAAGCTATGAGAAGTTTTAATCTATCGACCAATTCATTAGGATTGTTCCAATATATAAGTGAAGACCGGTGTGACAATTTCATCTTTATATATTCCACTTCCAACAATATCTCCTATTATATGTAGTTTCGGGTGGTTTTCATCTCCGTAACGAATATTCACATTCGTACGATGAACAAGTTCTTTATATTTCTGCAAATCGGTGTCGGATTATCCATTTGGAAAGTTTTAAAACAATAAGTCAAGACTTCCTTGACTCACATCAGTTACATAATCACCTATTTTAATTTTATTTTCAGGCAAAAACTTTATTACTGACTCTCCATGGAACCAGATGTTTTTATGTCGATAAATACCAAATGTCGTATCGTGCATAGGTGAAGTATGTTTTAAAGCTAAATAGCAATGTGTTAATTGAGAAAGGGGTTGCTTTTTGTTCTTCTTTGTTACAGGTTTCTTCTTCTGATTTAATTTCCAGCGCTGTGTCTTTAGGTTTATTCAGCACAGAATGCAATGTATTCATTCTACTCATAACCAGTTTAAATATTTCTTTTTTTAAAACCTCGTGTTCCATACCAGCTCGTTTGGCTTGCAAATATTTCTCCTTCACAGCGAATATAGCGTTATGTAATTCCGAAACAAAGGCAGACATGTTTTGATTATATTACATTATATTCAAACTATTTATATATATATAAATTAAGTCATTGGTTTTTGTACTGTTGCAGTAGGTCGAATAGTTTGGGCTTTTTCAGTCTTATCCACTTTACTTAAAACAACATCTAATTTAGCTATAGTCTTAGCTCTCGAATTGTGTTTCCAAATCATTATTTTGTTGTCTCAGATCTGTTTGCGTAACTAAACCAAATTATTTATTAATAAATTCATTACTTATATATTGTGTTATTTGTTCCATTCATGTTTTCAAGTTGTTTTGTAATAGTAGCGCTTACCACTTCATTTATTACATCTCTAATTATCTTGCATTTCTACACGTTGTGTTGTAAAAATTATGTTTGTTATATAATTGAAGTCCTTACTGAAAGCATTTAAACTTTCTTCTATTCTTAATTCATTAATCTGCAAATAATTCTGAATACTGGTTAAAATGTTTGCAATTGCACTCGTGTTTTTATAAACATTATCATTCAAATCAACTAACTGTATTAATTTCTCTGGAATATTGTTTGATTGCATTTCAAATACGTTTTGCACTATGGTGTTTAAGTCTTCCACATAAAGTTTAGTTACCGCATCATTATCTTTCACAGCCATATCCATATTATGTAATACATGTCCATTCAAATCACAAGTTCCATCGCGATTTTTGGTTTAACAGCTATTGTAATGATTACATTTCATACTGATATGTCCAAACCTTGAAATATCTATTGTTCTTCGCTTTGAAGTAAAAAACCCTCAAAACCAGACCTATATCTGCTTATATATAGGGGAAGTGTTGGTATAATAACCAAAAACCGTAGTTGTCTTTCCAATGGTAAAAACACATCTTTAAACTTTGTAAAGGCTATATTGCATAAAACATGATATTGTAAATATGTTGCAAATTCATGTTATCCATTTAAACACAATTATCAGATTTGCATTATCGTGCAAGTTGTGTTTTGATATACGTGTATAGCTTTGTGATAGATAAAAACAAAAATGTCGACCAAAGCTAAAATATTGCTGTATTTCACCCTGTGGTTCGCACCAAACATCGTCAAAAATTAATACAGAATTGGGTAATACTTCATTCGGAGGCACTATATTGTATTTATTTGTAAAATGGAAATATTGCATTCCTTCAATTAATGCTAAAATGGCTGCTAATCATTGATATATCTCTTTTATTGTTTTAGAAAACACGTATACATTTTCAAATTTAATCCATTTGTGAATGTTCTAACAGCACCATAACAACACACAATTTTCCATGTGAAGAAGGACCACTTATTATACATTGTATATTTGATGGTAAAAGAATGCCATGTATCTCTTCATTTACATTTTCTTTTGTATTTACAATTTCTGGCAGATGGACATTTTGTTTTATAACCGTAATTTGTACACAATTAGACAATATTATGTAACATACTAATGTAAAAACTATAAATGCAAGTCTATATATAGGTTCACATTCAGTTGAAAATAATGGCTCATACTAAACACATCAAAAAAGGAAGCGATGTATTGAATACAGTGATTAATAAATTACTATTTGAATTGCATTTACCAAAGTACAATTATTTTGCAGACCAGGTACTAAACTTGCCAAATGTCTGGCATGGAACAATCAAGGTATAAACTCTCTGGATAACACTTGTAAAGAACACAATATAGTTTATGATCGAACAAACAATTTGAAAGAAAGACATATAGCAGATACAAATCTAGCTGATAAAGTAGCAAATATAAGGAAGAATCTGTTTACATCGACAGGTGAAATGCTAGGCACCTGGGTCATTGACAAAGTCATGCGTGAAAAGGTTAAAAAAAAGGCATGGGCTTAAAACATAAAGTTAAACAAAAAACAAAGTAAGGAGAAAATATTATATTCCTATTTCCAGCATTAACAGCACTTCGATCAATCCTCGGAGGAGTTTCGGCAATTAGTTGAACAGTTAAATCAAAAGGTGAAGGAATGTTTTTGAAACTCTATAAAGTTGGACAAGGCTGAAAAAACTCGAAACGTGTAAAAAAAATGCAGAAAGTCCTAAATAGTCTTTCAGAACGTGCATTAACAAACAAAGATATTAGTGTATTTATAAAGATGCTTGATATTCCATATTTCAGAAGTGTATGTGAGAGACAGAAACCAAATCTTCGTGAATGTATGATTGCTAATTTAGATTCGAAACAAAACGAAGGAACACATTGGGTAAATCAATCATTGTATTATGACAGTTGTTGTTTTACATCCTCCAATTGAAATATGTAATTATTTTAAAAACACACAATTAAGGTACAATTACCAAATAGAACAATTACCAAACACAATTAATTTTGGTCATTTATGGTTGCGATTTTTGTCTATAAATAGGATATATAAGCAAATGTAATTGTAAAAAATAATAATAATATGTCAATTATGTTGATATTAAGTGGAAATTCGTCGAAATTGTGTCCAGTATATTTCCCTGTTTTGGAGTTAGATGGTGAATGGCAAATAAGTCTAATCGAATTCATTACATACAACACCATACCAAGCATAATTTATGGACAACATTGGTGAAGAAACCTATGAGATTGTGCTACTGGTAGGTTCTTATATGTTGGATGATTTAGAAATGTTCATTAAAGCAACATTACCTGAAAATGTACATTTCCGATTATGTGGAAATCCAAATACGTTAACTAGTATTGTCTGTAAATGTATGTCTTATAAGTGTTAATATTGTAGGCGGTTCATATTTGAATGGCAAACCAACAAATACACTACATGAATTCTCGTTTGCGGTGGCTCCAGGATATAAAATAATTGAAAAACCCAATATATTGATATATCTTCCAGTAATAGTTTATCGTATCGATGCAATTGTTAGAATTGTCGATCAAGATACTAAACTTATCAATTTTTGAAACAAAGAAATTACCATCTGTTTACATTTAAAAAATGCAATATAAACAGTTGCATTCCATGTGCATTACAATACCCAATACGTACGTAAAGTAGGAGGCTCTTTTAAGAAGTATCTCACTAAGCAAGAAATTTCGAAGTAAGGAAGTATAAAAGGATGTAAACATGAGCATAAAATGCTGACTTCAAATACATTACCTGTGATGTTAACACAAGGAAACAAATTGTTTTTAAAGGAATTAGGATATACGGTTAATCAAAATGCTAGACATACTTAATGTTGAAGAACTGATCAGTTATGAAGATGCAATCACCAATACGGAAATACACGTGTATGAATCATTCCGAACAGGTCCGTATACATTTTCATTGGAAATAAGGATTGCTGTATAAAATCACGTTATTTACACATTACCATCGAAATCTAGTTTAAGGTTTAGAGGAACAATTAAAAAGACAGCTGATGCAACTAATCCAGTAACTACATGAATAGTGAGGAATGGTATACTTCATTTAATCGATAGAATTGCATTTTTGCTCAATGGTGTTGAAATAGATCAAATACGAGATGTTGGAATTACTTCCACGATAAAGAACTATGTCTCAGAAACTGTAAACAATATTTGTACAGGGCTTATGGCTGATGTGGAGCAATGATTATAATTATATACTACAAATAAACCCATGCAGAAAATACGAAGTTGTTATACCTTTATGTATTGTACTTGGCTTTACTGAGGACCATAAAATGTAATATTAAATGCTAAACAAGAATTAGTTATTCTATTCTGTAATACGTATTTGAACATCATATATTATACAGCTAATAATGACGAAGGTGTAACATTTGAATTACACACTGTTGAATAGCTAATGCCACATATTGAAATTAACACTCATGAACGATGGGTCAGTATTCGATAATTGTGATATTAAAATTTTTAAACTGTATCCAAATAGTCAAGCTTACCCCTATACAGATTTGAATGTAAACTTTGGAAATGGGGAATTCCATATTTGCTATGATATGTACCCAAAGTTTCAGGAAATGTATTATAACAAAATCAGCTCACCGATCCTAGAACCCGAATCATTTAAAACCAGAGGAATGTTATTTGTATTTAATGTAAGCAAACAGGACAATGCATTTACCAATAGTGTAATTGATTCACGAATTGAAATTATTGCAAATACACAAGCTTACGCTCTGATAAATCATGATAGATTAGCGAGTTACAATGTAAGAGATAAGCTAGTGAAGATAATGGTTTGAATCAGTAGCCGATGAACCATGGTTATGAAGAAAAGGTTTTCAATGTACAAGGATTTTAATCTCCAGAAAAATTTACCATTAAAGAATTAGCTATTACTTATATAGAATAACATATAGCTGTATTCAGCTTCAAATCGCCATTTTACAGGAAGTATCTAACTCACAAATACAAGAAAACTAAAAGATGGGTTAGCAAACACCACCACCACGGTTTTAAAATGGGAGAGTGGGTGTATGGCGTATGAGAATATTGACGATATTTACCAGCAATAATTGCTTAGCTGCGAAATATACGTAGGTGGGGTTGAGCAAAAACTCATTTTATAAAGTGTGTAGAATGGAAAAGTAACAGATGTTCAAAAAGAAAACAATTGCCCATAATTCAAACAATTATGTAAAACATATGGATCTAAATCAACATTTTTCTTTGCAGATGAAAACTCAAAAATAATAACTTGGGCAATGATGTTTGACTGAGATGAAACAGATTATGATGATTCTTCTCCTGAATCACCTGCGGATATTATTAGTGATGTGGCACTATGTGGGATGAGAGAACTAATGAGTGAAATTTAGTATAAAAATAATTGGTTGCATGTAATCCCCTTTTTCGTAAAGATGGATCAACAATACAAGAACGAGCTCACATGCTTGTGCATACAGAAATTGTAGTGTAAATTGAATATTAGCAAGTTATTAGCACGCTGGAGTAAATCATTTCGATTCTGTTTTCTAAAGAAATAGTTTTATAGCAATTTTTTAACATCCTATACTTGCTATGTGTGTATTTTTTTGAAATAATTGTGTAATTTTTGTGACAACCTGTACTTGTGTACATGTTGGAGCATGCTATATTTGCTAGTCTTAAAATGTTATATATAATTTTTTGGAGCAACCTGTACTTGTTTTTTTAGTTAGTGGTGTGTATATATTTTGCCAATAAATGTGCCTTAAAATGAATTTGTTTCATACTTTATTTAATCTATTCGTTTTATTAAAAAGTCTACTTGTTTTGGTAATAAATGAAAAAATATTGATAAAATTCTCTCAACATAGAGATAGAGAGAAAAAGTACTTAAACTGTCCTAACAGAAAGAGACAGATTTTTAAAATATGTTTGCTTTCTATCAATTTATGTTCATTAACTCATACAAGTGTTGTAATGAAAAAGCTAGAGTAAAAGTTCTGGAAGTGAGCAGTCTAACTGTTTTTCCATAACTAACCATATAATATACCATCCCGGGTAGGAAATGCTTGACATAAGTTTGTTTCAGAGTTCGAGCCCCGGATAAGTCATATAAGGCAGTAAGCGTAATACATAAAAGGAATAATGAACAAATCACGTAATTAAAAATATAAAATAGCCATATAATCGTTCGTTCATCTACATGAAAACAGATGGATGTGCTCAATTTTATAGTTATTTAAACTTTAATAAATTGCATGGAATATTTCAGATTAAACATTTTTAGCCAAAAAAATTATACTCACTTCGAAATGTTAGGCTTATAGTATTTGCCAATATATAATGGCGTGAAAAAAAAAGTTACGTTTAGAGATTTAAGGTCTTAGCAGTGTTACCACTCCCTCTCCAGAGTCACAAACCTACAAGGTTTAGTTTCAACATTTTTCCAATAGTACCAACTACAGAACCGAGATCTCGGAGGGCTCCCGCCTGACTCCAACAAGCCCCCATACAAAGCATTTCGGTTTTATAATACCCTGGGGAACGTATCTCTTTTCACAAAGCAAGTTGCCAAGGTCCTTGGGCTGTCCTGCTGGGGAGGCCAGCTCAGGTCAACAATTTTAACCGCCAGGGATACCAAGGCCAAAATGTCTTCTAGCTGAATTCCATCTCTCGCGAAAATAAGATTGTGTTTTCTACTTTATAAAATTAATATTCACTTTCCAACCTCCTTTATGCAGGAAAATATACAGAAATTAAAAAATGCACAAGACTTATAGCAAATTCTTATTTATTTAACAAGTTTTAGTTGCCCATACACACCAACCTTTACAAAAAGTTTTAAAATATCTTACAAATATAATTATAAACATAGTGAAAACATGATCGTACATATTAAAGGTGTAACTAATCTTATAGAAGCTTAAAGAGGGATTATAGCAAGTGTGAATGATTTTTTATGAGTTAGGCACTTTCTTTTTCTATAAATTATATATCGCTTCATTGAGTGTGTTAATCACTTATACATCTGCTAATTGTTTGATTATTGATTAAGCAGAATTTATTTGTTGGGAAGCAGAAGTTTTTTTATTGATAAATAAATGTTATTCATTTCTTCGAGGAAGAAACTTAGCAGAGAGGCTTGTCTCAGAGATTGGGGTGAGAGTTGAGGGGAGAGGTTGATGATACTTGAAAGTCATGGGTGTGGGAAGGGAGGGGACTGTTTGTTTCGCCTTCTGACTTCTGGTTGGAGGGGAGAAATCATGCTTCTTGAACGTTTACCTGGAAATTTGAAATTTTTATATACAGGGGTTTAGCCTCTATGTCCCTTTCCACTGTTTCCGGTTGTTTTGTTCAGTGCGGTTCGCCGGGGCATGTTGTTCTCATATGAAGATTTTTTTTTTGGCTTATCTAACCAAGACTTTAACAGAGAACTTGCAGATTTTAACTGGGCTTATTTTAATGATTTATTGAATGGATCAGATCCTTTGGCAACAAATTTATTTGATTTTTGGTTGATGACGACGAAGAAAGTGGCTATACACTACAGCCCTTGTTCTTATCAATGCCTTCCTTAGAGCTGTCTCAGTCGCCTCCAGCGATAGGATTAAATACAGCAACACCTTCGACATCAAGAGAAGGTATATAGACATCCATGCTAGCGAGACCTGCAGCTACGCCTTCGATGTCGAGAGAAGGTATTGATATGTGCTAGCAAGACCTACAGCAATGCCTTCAACGTCAAGAGAACGTATATTGGCGTCTGTGCTAACAAGAACTACAGAGACGCTTCGCATCGAGAGAAGGTATATTGGTGTCTGTGCTAACAAGACTTCCAATATCGAGAGAAGTTATTTGGTGTCTGCACTAGCAAGACCTACAGTGATGCCTCTGGCATCGAGGAAAGCTACAGCGACGCCTTCAACATCGAGACATACATGATGCCTCCAGCGTCGAGGAGAACTACAGCAGCACCTCTTGTGCCTGGACCTACAGCGCGCCTCCGGCATCGAGGATAGCTACATTGATGGCTCGACATCGAGGAGAGCTACAGCGACGCCCCCGGTCCGGACCTACAATGACGCCTCCAACTCGAGGAGAGCTACAGCGGTGCTTCCTCGCGTCCAGACGTACAGCGCCGCCACCAGTGTCCGACCTACAGCGGCCCCTCCGCATCAAGGAGAGCTACAGCAGCAATCTCCGGCATCCAGACCTACAGCGACGCCTTCGATGTCCAGACCCTGAACTACAACGATGCCTGCACAATCGAGACCTACAGCAACGTCTTCAATGTCGAGATTGGAAGCTCTAAATTTATCAACAGTAATCAAATCAGGTGAGAGTCTTGTACAAAAACCATAAATGTGTTCTTGTTGCACTCCATTAGATTTAACAGTTACACCCTTAAATAATGGTGTGGGTAGATATGTCTAACAACTCCTTATTCCAAGAGTTGGAAGAATTTTTACTGTTCAATTTTGTGTTTTCACCTGAGTCAAGTCTACCATCTCCTGAATTATTATCACCTGAATCACTGCAACGCAGATTAATTTCCCCACCTCCTCCTTCATTCATACCTTCATCACAAGAAATAATGTATACCCCCAATATCATCGTCAATATCACCCCCTTCATCTGCTTCACCACCAACACCACCTGTTGTTCCTGTAAAGAAATGCAAATTCAGCTTATCTCTAAACAGAAATTATAATGGAAGTTCCAACTTACAGTGATGAGTGATTTTAAGTCGTAACATAAAGTGATGATTTTAATCCTATCTGAGGCAGCATAATTTGTTAATGTTTTTTTTATAAGTTTTACAAATGTTATTATGTTCAGATTTGATATGGTGAAAAGATTTTCAGGCATAACAGGATGTGATGTTTTTATAAATTTAATGATTTCCACTTGTAATAGGTGGGAAGTTTTTACAGTTTTAATGTTTGAAAGTATAAAGTTGTCTCATAATTTAAAAGTAAAATTATTAAAAGGTTTAATGATTGAAAGTATAAATTTCTCTCATAATTTAAAAGTTTTTAACATAACATGATTCAAGGTTTTAATGATTGAAATTATAAACTTTTTTCATAATTTAAAAGTTTTTAACATAGCATGATAAAAATTTTTACAATTTTATAGCTTTAATAAATTTTATGATTTCAGGCATAAAATGTTGGAAAGTTTGCAATGATTTTTAATGATTTCAGGTGTAAAATAGTGAAACGTTTTAATGATTTCTGGCATAAAATGTTGGAAAGTTTTTATATATAAATTTATTTTACAGTTTTAGTAAACATTATGATTTCAATCTCATACAATGGTGGAAATTTTTTTCACTTGTAACATACTTTGTTGTGATTATTTAACAGTTTTATCATGTAAGATGAAGTTTTTGTTAATAAGCTTGCATGATTTATACACGTAAATGTTAAAAAGTTTTATGAATTTCAGTCGTAGCATAGTTTGTTGCAATTATTTTACAGTTTATGACAAGCTGGAGGTTTGGTTAATAAGTTTGTAAGCTTTCACACGTAAATGCTAAAAATGTTTAATGATTTTCTGTTGTAGCATACTTTGTTATGATTATTTAAAAGTTTTATGATGTGAGATGGAGATTTGGTTTGTAAGATTATATGCTTACACACGTAAATGTTAAAAATGATTAATGACTTTCAGTCATAGCATAGTTTGTTGTGATTATGTAGATACTTTGTCTTACGAATGATAACTAAGGTGTGTTTTACAATTTTTTTAAAAATAATAAAATTATATTTTAAAAGGACTACTGTGATTTGTTAGTTATTAGTTTATAATTCCTCGTGTCACTATCTAATATCTCGTGTATGATGAGTGTTGATTTAATACTATTAAAAGTAAAGAGAACTTTGAAACAAAAATGTTAGTAAACATGAAAAGAAGTGAAAAGCAGTAATGGTAAGAATTTCAGGTATAGAGCTTAAAAAGAATTTAAAGCCAGGTAGCAGGATGTCTGTTTGCTCGCTTTCATTTAAAAAAAATAAAAAAAGGTTTCTCACTATATTGCACTCTGCATGAGGGAGAAAAATATTTGTTTAGAAATTCAATCATAGAAATTTGCATTAAAGAAATTGAATAAAAACAAACTCTGAATGTCTGAGGGGGGATTAAATTTTTTTTGGAGAGAATCGAACTCTTCTGAATGAATGAATTTGCAATGAAAGGAAAAGGAACTTGTAGTATATTAAAAAAACCTCCGTCGACCCGCTGGTCAAGTTGAAGGTTCCTGGGGGACAGAAGAAATCGAGAGTGGTTTCGCACAAATACCTTTTCGGAGGCAGGTAGAAAAACTTCTTAGCGACACACCACAGCTCCAAGAATGTTTTCCAGCTGCCTTTCAAATATGCAGCAACAAGAGTCCAGCAAACTTTTAATATAGAAATATTTTTGTCACACAACACAATAATGTCTGGTGGTAAAAAAAACATAATCATACTTTACACAAACTCAAAAACATCATTGGATTTTTTTATTAACTAAACTTATATAAAAATGGCAGCCGATTTCCTTTAAATTTACTTAAATTTGGACCTTTTTAGAAACTAAGTTGAAATACCATGAAATCTAACAGATTTCATCTTCGTTAGCAGTTATTTCAAGCTGGATGCATACTATTTCAGTAATATTACTTTGCAAAATTAGTATTTGTAAATAAAATAAGTTCAAATATACATATTTTATGCTATATAGTATAGTCGGAATTCTGGGCTGGGAAACTTAAGGGAGAAATCTACACGTAAAAATACACACAAATATTTTAAAAACAGTTTGAATATGTATGTTTACTATTTCCCTTTATTTAAAGACATTTGGTTTTAACATAAGTTTGTTTAACGTAATTTCCAATGATTGAAAAAAAAAGTTTACCTTGTGTATTGCTTAAATCTAATTATGCATGTTTGTTCATTACTTAAAAAAAAAAAATTAGCAAGTGAAAATATCTCTTGCATTTGTGTTGGTATGAAATGAAACATGGATCAGTTTACACATAGAATTTATTGCAAGTTTGCTGGAAAATGGGATAAAGTTTACAGGATTAAACTTAAAGTTTATTGGTTGCAGATATAAAATTTGTTGGAATGCTAAATCTGGGGATTAAAATTCATTTCTTGGAATGAAAATTCATTTTAATTTCAGGGATATAAATTTCATCATCGGGACTTGTGAAATTTTATCTCGCTGCAAATAAGACAGGCTTTTGAGTTTCGAAAAATAGGAGGAAGCTTCCTTTTTGAGCAAAAGTGAAAGTTTGCGGGGAAGAGGGGAACTAGCCAACCCGAAAACGCATACTGAACTGGTGGTGGATGTTGTAGGGGGGGGGCGGGGGTGCATGTCCTTGTAGAGGTTTTTCGGACCTCGGTGTCGGATCGATAGCCGGGGTGCGTGACCTTGGACACGCACTCCTCGAGCAAACCGAAGACATGCTCTGGGCTGGAGTAGGTGCTTGGCACTAGACTCGTTTTGTGGGTCGCGGTGTTGGAACAATAGCGTGGATGCGTGGCCGTGGATAGATACTCTCGTTTCAGACAAAGACACCTTCTGGAGTAGTGCCTAGAGGGTTGGGGGAGGGAATGGGGGCTGCAGGCAGGAGCGATGTGGGCAGTTCTCACTGGCCGACTTCATGATAGTTTGAAACAATTCCTCACCCTGGATACACGTATACATCGCTCTCTCCTCTGAAGCATCTCTACACCGGTCGCGGCGTTGTTTGAAATGAAACCACCCAGCCCGTATTACTGTTACCGTGTACAATAAGACACACTAAGATTCCTGTTACGTGGAATGCCATATCGGTGATCGTGGAACGGTACACAACACAACACATCGTACATACGTAGTGGGAGTGGTGCATGCGAGCTGCGTCTGTAGCCCACGGCGGACGTTTCAAGTACATGTTACGAGACCCTTTTAATGTCTGCTATTTAGTGTGCCGTACGTGTATACGTTTCGCAGTGTTTACTGTGCGTTTGTGCATTTTATACTGTTATTATGTTAAGGATTCTAGCATTGTTTGTTGTGTGCCTTGCCGATATGGCATTGCACATAACAGGGAACCAGCGTTTCACATTGTGTTCGGCTACGGCTCTAGCAATAAAATAATATTTCCATATATACGTACATTCGTTGACATTGCTGCCTTCTCTGCAAGTCCTAAATACATACTCAAAGTCATTTTATTGTATTTTATATACATCCTCTATATAACGTACTAAATTATTTCGATATTTTTATTGAACACGAAGTGTAAAGTGTTTGTTAAAATAAACAGTCCGTGTATATTTTTACATTACAAACTGTTGTGAACTTTGTTTTAATACACTTGTAACATAACAAAAATAAAATACTTGGCAACTAGTAGCGAGGAGCTGTGGCAGTGGATCGGAAATCCATAGTCACACACGTGAAGCAGAACATGGCCGATACGTATACAAATGGCAGCAATTAATTTAATGCATTATTTCTGCCTCACGTGGACCGCATTTTCATCACGAAAAAAAAAAATATGTGTACCTCAAATATGGTTCGTTTATGTGCAGGGTTAAGTATAGAGATTTGAGCAGCTCTTGACAACGAGGTCTTGAGAGCCGATGAGGGCGAAGCGAGGTGGATGTGGAGCAGCGCCGAAATGCAAAGACGGAGGAAACGGGAGATCCCCGAGAAAACTATCGTCCAGCGCGATTACCATGTACGAAAACTGAAAGTAATCACGGCGAGAATTGAATCCGCTTCGCCTTGGGAGTCTAGCGCTCTACACGCTGCGCCAGCGCGGCCCTGGTGTAGGTAAGGCCATTCATAATAAAACAAGTTTAGTTGGGAACCTCCGACAAGCGTGCAGAAGTTATCGAGGATTTGAGTGTAATCGTGCGTAAGCCTTTGTTTCATGTAAAACCCATTCAACAGGAAGCCGCGTATTTCTAAGCGGACCATTAAATTTGACGCTGTATAAATGCCCTCGGATTACAGCAGATAAAGCTGTGCCTGAAATGTTTTACTAGTTACGTGATACATTCATGAGAACTTTCAATTCATGTGGGGGGGATTGCGCCTTCTCTTTTTAAATCCGTAGTTTCAAATTTATTTCGTGTAGAGAGGCTGGGAAGGGAGAAATGAGCTCGGTTCTTTTGAAGAAGGGAACCCAGTGTTCATGATGTTCGAGAAAAAAGAGCAAATTTCGTCCGCATCAGATTGCATGAGAGCCAGTGGACTTTCCAAAAAACCGCGGTTTCTATTCCCTTCACGTCCCAATAATGGGTTTGCTGTCACACTCGTCTGTTGCACCCAGCATGTGAAGTCGTACGGTTATCAAACATGGTTGGGCAGAATTAATAGTAGCAATTAAGCAAGACTGATAAAAGCGAGTGATTATATTGGAATGTATTTAAAACTAGTAGCAGTACCGGTTATTTCTAGAATGTTAAGCCAGGCAACTTCACGGGCAACACATTCCTCCAAGCGGAGGATTAAACCCAGCAGCACAAGATGTGACATTCAATGGGAATGTTTTGTGTGTCTTTTTTCGTGTTTACGTGTGATTCGATGTTTCGAAACCATTTCACCATCAAAACGAGCTTGCAGGACAAAGTGGCGCTGAAACATCCTCCTGATTGTGATGGGAACTCATTATGTTTTTTTTTTAAAAAGCTACTGCTGCAAGTAGTTACTTTTTTATATCTTATGCTTGTGACTCGGGAATATAAAAGATTTATGCTGTTGTGAGGAAAGAACTGAATTTAATTATGACTGTATATACAGAATGTTTCTCAATTAGACAGACAAACTTCGTGAGGTGATTCCTTGTATAAAAATAAGCATAAAATATACCGGACTCGTACTACATAAACTGAATATTAAGGGAGTTGTAAGCCCCTGAAAAGTGAGATTTTGAAATGTATTTTTGCAATATATCGGAAACCAAGTGAAATGAAATTACAATTCTCCGATCATTGTTCTATGTTAATGGGATCTTCAAAAGAGCAAACATTTCCCCGAACAGGAAATAACAGGGGTGGCCACCCAATTTTTCCTGGCAACTCTTTTGTAGTCAGGAATTTCGAATTTTTGATGAAGAAATACTGAGCAGCATGGCCTGTGTAACAAAATGTGTCCTCTTGTCGCCACTACCCAGGGTCCATCGTTTACGTGTAAAACACACACAAAGATTCGTCTTGCAGCGATTCATTGTGTAGCACATAGGCAATACTATCTACATCCGCGTACAAAACATTGCATGTCCACTGTGCAGGTGGCTGTCTATTTGCTTCTGGCGACAGTTTGTATGTATTCCTTGTAGGTTTGAATTTTTTTTTTTTTTTTTGTAAATCGTAAAAGAAGTGAAGTTAAATTACAATCATTCAAAAAATGTGTTATGTGACCAGGAACGTCAACCTAAGAGCAAACCCGTATTGATGCTCCTCGTAATGAAGAGATATATTTATATATGAAACATTTATTTTTGTATCAATAATATAAGTTATTGGCGAGGGAGGTCCTAATCAATTACAATATATGGCTAACCTGAATGATATCGTCGCCGTAGACTGGCTGTTGTGTTGGAAAGCGACGAGCGGCACGCCTAACTTCATCTCAGCCTGGGTCCACAGACAGAGCCAGACGGACAGATGGACCCCGTACAAAGTGTTGCTGAGTGTGATTAGTTTCTTGTGGCGTGATTACCCCTAATACCGTGTCGCCTGGAGGGGAGATCCACCGGCGCCTCTGTGCTATGTTTAATAAACTATTGTCGTTGTGATGTTTTTTTTTGTATTCTTCGCCTGGCCTGGGTTACCGAGGAGTCGCTGCGGTTCGCCAGGCTTGTCCGCCTTTACTGGATCATAGCAGAATGTACAGTGTTGTACCGATCACGGTGCCACGGTTACTAAACGGCACATCGTCCGTAGTTCTGCTGTAATACATTCATGTTCACTTCCAACTTTCCTGAAACCCTGCTGAAGTTCCACTTCCAGGTTATTACTCCGCCTCGTGCCAACAAAGCTAAGGTTACTTCTGCTACAGGTTTGGAAGATCAATGTTTAAAGTTTGCCAACCAAAAATTTTCGTCACCAGGTAGACACTAGTGTCGGCTATGTATAGGCTGTTCACGGTAAAGTGAGCAATATTTAATGCCCTCACAAAAGGCATTAACCCCTAATAAATAATTTGGTGCAGTCTCAGACGTTAACTATTGAGAGTGATGAAATGTATACACTGTGTTTATTAGTCATATTGTACTTTTTAAATTAAAAAGTGGCGGAACGGTATAAATTAATTGAAAGGAAAAATTTAGCAGGGCCTTAAAAAGTGCTCATTTTACCGTGAAGAGCCTGTAACAGATTTTCCGTATTTTCTACGTTAAAAAACGTGGTCATTGTAATAATCATAAATTAAATATAAAACACACGTCACAGATAAGTAAAACATTTCTCTTTTATTATTCACGTAACTTAGAATTTTAATTGAAAGTTACCTTTTGGAACATTGCGCACCTAGCGGCAGACTATGCTAAACTCTCCCACCCCTCACGCCTCCCTAATTCCTGCTCCCGAACCGACAGACAACATCTGTTACTACGTAATTGCTAACTACGCAAAAATAAAATATAAGTACCTCCGACAAGCATCGAACCAAGTACCAACAATTGCAACTCCACCCTGAAGGCCAGCTACCCGTCAGCGCCCGCCAGAACACCCCTTCACATTTCCGGCACACTCACTTTGGAAGCGGGAACGGGAAGAGAGGAGTGCAACTGCATCGCCGCCATTTTGAGCAGATCATATTTCGGACCGCCCTTTGCTCCCTAACCTCAATAGAATAAACCTTAACAAAGTTTAACGAAATCTAGAAAATTGCACCACGGTTAATATTATTTTACAAAAGAAGTAATGCTTGTGGTATAGACATATTTAAGAAGCAAGCAAACAAGTCATACATGTGGTGATTTTTCTAAGGCTTGATTCAAATAGTGCGAAGAAACCGCTAATGGACTATATCGACCATCTTTCACACATGCGCGCATACTGCCGTATTACGGGCGTGCACTCTGCCATTATAGACTATTCACGGTAAAGTGAGCACTTTTGAAAGCCCTCTCATTTGGAATAATAGTCAGTAAATATATTTTATTTTAGCCTGGAAAATTTTAGCTGTGAAAAATACACACTCTTTTTATTACGTACACTGCAATATTTATTTTAAAAGGTGGCTAAATAATTAAATATGGCTGAAAAGAAAAAGTAACCAGGGCCTCAAAAGTGCTCACTTTACGGTGAACAGTCTATACATGCTTGAATTTTTACAACGCTTGCCTCGCCACGATATGCAAAAAATACCTAACTGGTGAAGTGTAAATGGCATACTAATCCCTTGTACTCATACTAGACTTACATTATCACTTACATTTTCCTACCTTGTTGAAATTCTATTATTTATTATCCTCAGCCCTGTGGCCTGCTTGAATCTTGAGGCCACTGTTCGTTCCCGCCAATCATCTTCTCCGTATTATTTTCTCGCGTTTATAGTGTGTATCTACGAGTGTTGAAGTCGATGAAACTCTACTTCGTGTTTTGCTGTAATCTGCTGTGCGGTTTGGTGGCTCTTAAGCTCGTTCATGAGCGAAGATTTTTTTTCCTTGATTTTGAGGATATTTTATAGCTTCGTGACACGGTATTGATGAAAACTTGATAAAAATTATAATCATTAACAACATTACATTTATCATGTTTTTTGTGTAACTAGAGACTTTTAACTTGAGAGTACTGATTCGTATTGGTTTCAGCTCAAGTGTATCTTGAAGTCACAGATTTGTCATGTTGGCAGTTTCTTTGAATTCCAGTAGTTGGTTTAATTGCGATAATGGTTTATGTTTAATCGTTTTCACTTTCGATTTTTATCTCAAAAATTAAAATTCAAAGACGGGTGAACAGAATACACATTTAACAAGAAAATATTTTTATGGCATTTTGATAAAATTGACAATTATCTTGAGCTTCATCCGAATGTATGAATTTCGTTAAAAAACGATATAAAAATTTAAAAAATCTTATATTCTTATGAATCCTTTCATTAGTTCAGTTAAAGTAATTTTCCGCCAATTTCTACTTTTTTTTTTTTTTAGCAGGGCCTTAAAAAGTGCCCACTTTAGCGTGAATAGCCTATACAAACAAATAAGTATTATACTGAAAAAGTAGAAAATTACATTAGTCTCTGAACATTCGTGACGTTCTGATTTGCAATGTTCGTGCCTTCACTGTGGTGTCGCCGTATTGGGAGCTGGCACACCTAGTCTCTCCCCCCCCCCCCCCTCCTTTTTTTTTCTGTCTCATCACCGTGTCAATTTTACTTGCCGTTCGTTCCGAGAGCTTTTCATAACACTGTTTCCGCGCTTCTAACTAACCTAATTACAAGCCTTGTTCTCTCTGACGCCGGTTGGAGAGAAGCAGGGTGGGTGTACGGCTTCGGCTTTTTCCGTCGCCGCTCGGTGTACTCGTTTCGTGTGAGGCGGGGCGTGCGGCGGGCTGGGCCCTACTGCTCGTTTACACGGCAGTCTGCTGTCCGCGGAGGAGACGGGAGGTAGTGTAGAGATGTCCCGTGGTGTTCACGTCCATGCCAGTCTCCCGAGTTTCGTTGCTCCGGAATATTCTGGCGTCAGTGCGGTGTACGACCAATAGACGCCGAATTTCCCGTCTTCGCGATCTGCCACGCAGTTTATTTCTTACTTCCGTCGCGAAGCGAGTGACTTGTTCCCGGTCTGGAATCATCTTTCCGAGGTTCCCAATATCTTGAAAGGGTTAAGGTGGCGCTACTGACGCGTTTCTAGACACGCTCTAACTGAAATCGGAACTCGAGTGTGGATGGTAAATATTTTCGTGTGTACACAGGAACTTTTCTCTTTGCAGTTTTTTTTTGTAATTTCGCGCGCTTCAAGTTCGTGAGCCGGTTGGTGTGTGTGTGTTTTTAAAAACACGTTTTATAAAAACAAAATCAGCGTAATAAGCGAAGTGAGCACCTACACCTCACACCTCTTAGACAGCGAACAGTGCAAACGCATTTAGAAATACGTTTTCATTGAAAAGTTATTGTGGAGAAACAAACCTTGCGATAAGTTCGGTTTAGTGTTAAAAGACCCTAGTCCTACGGAGTATAATTTTCTGTGTATGTGGCATTATTACTATTGAATTATGATGCGAGCAATTATTTGTTAGATTTATATATTGGGATAAAATAACTCAGTCATATGAAATTTAGTAAATGTGGTAAGCAGCACCATTATTGACATAACATGTGATCCAGTTTTGTCGTTGCTTCTTATTCGCTTCCTTGTTTTGTTTTTACAAAGCCCAATTACGGTTAAATAAGTTTTCATCTCTTACAATCCGCCTTGTCTAAAGTGAACTGCCGGTCCTTTAGCATAATACAAGGGGTCTAAACATCTAGCAAAAACTGTTTCAAAGAGCAGCAGTGTTTCCGTAGAGTCGTTATCGATTAGAGGGTAAATGGAGAGCCCTAGAACACACAATTACCATGCTTACATAGCCGCCAGTTCACTGACTGCAGAGCTGGTAGGTTAAAGGAGATAGGTGGTAATTGTTCGTCCCCCGTGGACGGTATTCGTGCCAAATGCTATTCACGATAAAGTGTTTTTGGGACCAACCTTTGAGAAATATTACCGCTCATAACTATAATATATGCTACAGTGAACACTGACATCCAGTCTCTTAGTTCAGTTGGCAACGAATTAATAACAGTTTTGAAGACTTGTCGTTGTTTTGCGAGCGTAATTATGATATTTCTGGCCACTGAAGTTACCGCGTTTCACGCACATTAGACCACGAGTTTGTATACAACACATTTACGTTTCTAACAGTTGAATGATTTTATTTGTATGGTACATGAATATACAGTCCATTCACGGTTATTTCCAAATTTCCTGAAGCCCTGCTAAAGTTCTACTTTCAGGATTTTCCTCCGCCTAATGAAAACAAAGCTTCATCGAGTTTAGAAAGCTTCGCCAAAGGGTCAGCGCACCGGGTTTATGCACAGTAACATCAGCTATATTTTTCATCAGGACTATATCTTACTAAGCATTACCAAAACACCTATTTTATCCCTGTTTTTATTCATATTAATTATAAATGACATAATTTATAGATAAAATAAATTAACCAAAAATAAGATAAGTTTATGCTTACATAAGTATAAAAAGACTGTCATACATGAGATATTTATAAAACCTCCAAATACATATTACATGGGATGATTTTTCAAGCGTTTGATTTAAAAAGTGTGAAGAAACCGTGAACTGACTATATACTCTGATATTGCGACTCTTCTCTACACCCCCCCCCCCTTTTCTCACTCTCTATCTACAGACGATAATGCGGGCCTATCGCAGTGCCTCTTATTGGATCAAAGTTCATGGAAGTAGCAGATTTGCTGATTTTAATTATCATGTTACTTCAAAATTCAAGGAAGTTTTAGCACTTGATAAACACAAGCCCACATGTAGGTGCATCCTATAGTGTCGTCAATTCTAGGAATTGCACGTAGTAATTTGTAGCTTATAACTTGCTAATGTTCTGTAGAAACCACAGTAAACTGTTGAACCAGATAAATCGCCCACGTCTAGCTACGTAAAGACTATTGAAACTTTAATGTGCATGTATTTTCTGTTCTTCTGGTGTGTGGTAAGGCTGTGACAGATTTTTCAACCTTAAGGTGCAGTAAGCTGTTTAAAGCCCAGTCGTTGAATCAGTGCAGATGTATAGTGTATTTTCAAGCGCTATCACAATTATATAAATTTAATGTTTAAAAATTGTTTGATATGAGGTAGGATTTTCAGATAAAAAGATTTTTACTTTTTTTATTTGCATTACAGTAAACTCTGGGGTCATTTACGCGAAGTAAATTCGCCGGTGTTATTTTATAGCGTTTCGTGCATTGCACCAATTTCAGTCGAACTTGAGCCTGCTGTAATTAATATCGATTAACGTAGACAACGCTGTTATTTCAACCAACATTCGTGAGAGCCATGATTTTATTTCTCCTTTTTTTCCTGTCCTGGCCCTACTACGTGACTATTAAAAAGTGCAAGGCCAATAAATTTTTGTAGGTAATATTCATTTTTCTACGTGGAATAACCAGTGGATTAAAAATGTAACGATAAAAAATGACACCTTAAATAAAACGTTCACCTTAAACTGTATAGCTGGAACGCTCATCAAACACTTCATAGAAAGCACGCAACTGACACGTAGCATTTTCGTCACGTGGAAAATTTCAAGAGTCTATAAGTTAGCTTAACATTCACTGATACATGAAGCAAGTTTGTGTAAGATATGCCAGTGAAATGGACTAGTGTGGCTATTTTCAAGGGCCCCTAAATCATCTCTGCAGCTCTCCAACGTCTTGGACGTATTTTTCCTGAGTGGCCTGTTCAGAATACCTTATGTAGTTGCATTATAGGACTTGTGTATAACACACTTTGCAACGCACTTTACACGCCTTAATCTAACATACTGCACTGCTTCTACTGCTGCTATTACTACTAATAGGCTCCTACTAGTACTAATACTGATACTACTAGGCCCCGGCTACTACCACCACTACTACCACTACCATAACTATTGCTACCACTGTCACCACCATCGTCACCACTGATACCACTACCAACACTACTAACAAACTGCCTCCAGCACTACTACTACCACTACTACATTGTCACCACTACCAACACTACTACTACCAAACTGCCTCCACAACAACTACTACCACGACTACATTGTCACCACTACTACCACTACCATAACTATTGCTTCCACTGTCACCACCATCGTCACCACTGATACCACTACCAACACTAATAACAAACTGCCTCCAGCACTACTACTACCACTACTACATTGTCACCACTACCAACACTTCTACTACTACTACTACTACTACCAAACTGCCTCCACAACAACTACTACCACGACTGCATTGTCACCACTACCTCTGCTACATTGTCACCACTACCAACACTACTACTACTAACAAACTGCCTCCAGCACTACTACTACCACTATTACATTGTCACCACTACCAACACTACTAACAAACTGCCTCCAGCACTACTACTACCACTACTACATTGTCACCACTACCAACACTGCTAACAAACTGCCTCCAGCACTACTACTACCACTACTGCATTGTCACCACTACCACCACTACTACCACTACCATAACTATTGCTACCACTGTCACCACCATCGTCACCACTGATACCACTACCAACACTACTAACAAACTGCCTCCAGCACTACTACTACCACTACTACATTGTCACCACTACCAACACTACTACTACTACCAAACTGCCTCCACAACAACTACTACCACGACTACATTGTCACCACTACTACCACTACCATAACTATTGCTTCCACTGTCACCACCATCGTCACCACTGATACCACTACCAACACTAATAACAAACTGCCTCCAGCACTACTACTACCACTACTACATTGTCACCACTACCAACACTGCTAACAAACTGCCTCCAGCACTACTACTACCACTACTGCATTGTCACCACTACCACCACTACTACCACTACCATAACTATTGCTACCACTGTCACCACCATCGTCACCACTGATACCACTACCAACACTACTAACAAACTGCCTCCAGCACTACTACTACCACTACTACATTGTCACCACTACCAACACTACTACTACCAAACTGCCTCCACAACAACTACTACCACGACTACATTGTCACCACTACTACTACCACTGCCACCCACACCACTACCACTGCTACCACTACCACTACCACCCATACCACCACTACCACTACCACTGCTACTACTACCACCCCTACCACTACCATCCCTACCACTACTACCTCTACCAGTACCACCCCTACCACTACCACCCCTACCACTACCACCCCTACCACTACCACCCCTACCACTACCACCCCTACCACTACATACATAAGTGTATTTTGTCCTTGTATCCATCACCGCAGCCTTCATCCCTTCAGGACTTTGTAGCATTATGTGTTTCTGTGAAAATGTCTTGAAATCGAAGCTACAAATTTGACCAGAAACCTAATATTTTAAGTAGTGCAACATATTGGAAACCCTGAACCGAAACAACACTGCCAATTAATTGAGGCGCTTATAAAATGTCATATGTATTTTATTACTGGTATAGGTAGACATGCTCTCCACAATGACAAATGCTGCATGTTTTAACATCCTTTCTGCGTAAAGGAATCGAGTATTAAGATATGTTGTTTATGGCGGATACCGTATGTTGATGCATATCACATTGCGTTGGCACTCTTACGGTTTCAAGACAGCTCCGCCCTACATTTAAAAAAGGATACGTGAAGAAAAATGGGTTCATAGAATTTCAAAACGTCCCGCGGCATTAAAATGCCGGAAAGCCTAGACACACTGTTAAAATTGTTTGTTATGCAAACTCGTGATTGCAGAGCTAAAAGTTTGTACATGTGCTAGATCAGACTAGTTTTAACTTTCAGATGTTGACCAAGGATGTACCGCTTCTCCACCTCCAAATTCTGCGGAATTTTGTTCCAAAATATGTGTTTTCTCGCACCTCGTCTCATATTTCTTTACTGTAGAGTGTTTGTATTTGACTTTGTGCTGTTTGTTGATGCATTGCAAGCTGTGGAATTATCATTGTTATGTTGAGCATATAACGCGTTGTATTATCAGTATAAGGAATGTATTTTGTCTTGGGGGTTCATTCTTTGAAATGTTACGAGCAAGGTTTCCATTACTTCTTTAACGCAGCAAAATGTAATGAGGTTATACAAAACATTCCCGACAAGTAGGAACTTGCTCCCTTTTTTTCGTATTAATATTTAGCTAAAAGTTACCGTTATTTTTTTTACAGTTGTAAATATTCTCCTCTGTTTATTCCGAGTCGTTTTGATATCAATTCAATGTTATTATAATTCGCTTCCTACAGAACTGGTTTTAAATGTAGCATCATAGACGTTTTTTCTGTTCACGGACGGAAATCCAAGAAATGCATTTACACCTTATTCCACGTAATCTAAACGCTGAACGAAATATTTTCGACTAGTGCTTGTGTTTGCTTGTTGCTTATTGCGAGGGACACAGAGGATTTTCACGTAAAAAGTTCCTGTCTAGTGGTGTTCCAAAACACTGGTTCAGGTCATCTTTTTCCCTGGATTGTTTGATTGTTATACGTCGTAGGTGTTCAGTACCGGAGAAAACTAATTCTGACTAGCCCAGTCAAATACCGCAATGTTTTTACTCAAAGACACGTGGTACATAACCAAATCAACACAGCAGATATGCATGTGCAACGTTCGACTGTAGGCTGCATGGAATTACTTTCGTGGACAACGGGCAGCATAAATTAACTTCATTTGAATAGCAGTGTGATGTTATAAGGGTGGATATTCAGGTACTATAAGTGTTCCTGTGGTTGAAAATTCTTATAAATTGTGTAAGTACGAGCGCGAACAAAGCGCGAAAGAACTGGGAAAATTGTGCCGAAACTCGTAAGAGGAACCTGGAGAAAACTACATACTTAACTACTATGCCAGACTTGTACACGCTGCTTTCCATTTTTGTAGTCTCCAAGTGTAGAATAAATAAAAATTACACGTTTCTTTAGTTGTAACGCTTGCACACGCATTAGAGTAATTATCGGACATCGTTACCCATTTCAACCACATTTCCAGTATCGATATATTTGCAGGAGCATTGGTACAAGGTTTTGGGAGTTTTAAAGACCAAGCGATAAATAAAAATAAACGTTATTTTGTGTTCGGTTTTGTAGTTTCCTTCGGCTGTTTTGCTGCGGAAGAACACACAAGCAGATAATACACTTTGGCGGGAAACTGGGGCGTGGGCAGCTGAGTAGACTTGCTCTGGCGGGAGCACGCAATTATGAAACGTTCGGTCGAACTCCACGCTGCGGAAAGACTGGCCTTTCCCTGTAAACAGCTTTAGTATGCCCCTGCCAACAGTTTCCTGAAGCTGTAAATATTTCAGTATATCTAACGGGAATAAAAGTCCTGGCATTTTTGCCCCCCCCCCCCATCCCTTCTCGTAATAGTTGAGAGGTTTTCGTCAATGCGGAATAGTGCAACAGCCGGTGAGGGTGAGATTAGGGGTGAAGATGCAAGAGCGAGGGAGGCAGGAGCACTCTGAGGAAACCGGTCGGACAACGGCTACGTCCGCCATGTTACCCACATGCGAATATCCGGGCTCAACTCCGCCAGGAATCGAACCTGGTCTGCCCTTGGTGGGAGGCGAGCACCCGTAACCACCGTGACCCCCTATTTTAATTTTTGCCTTAGAAGTATTAACAACATTGCCTTTGAGCATACGTTTTACAGGAAGTAATTGAAATTTTCTTAGAAATTTTAATTAATCTCCGCAGTGCTACGTTTTGCGTTGTTCGGTACTGTTAAGAGTGCTATGTAGCTGCGCGTCCAAGGTGAAGAAGGGAGGGAGCGATACGGGCGACACTAACACGCACGCCTAGCGCATCATCGCTCCTACGCGCAAGGCGTGCATTGTTTCCGTCCTAACGCTTTACTGTGTAAACTAGATCTGTAACAGTGGGGTTTTATTACACACGATGAAAGTACACAGATCGAACTACCTGCGTATAGTTGTACTTTTCTCTTACCGGTTAAAGAAACTTCATCGAAAAGCTTTAAAAATTGTGATATTTTACCATTTTCACGATTTTTTTTTCTCCATTAATACACTTAACATGATAATAGTAAGAACATAGCGACATACAGTAGTTTTTTTTATCCTTTCTGACAAAACTTCGTATTTCCAGAACGTTTATTTATCGAGATACGCGTTCACGCGCAAACAACGATTTCGCAGAAAACGTTCCAGTACACAGGACCCTTAACAGACAATAAGATCGTGCGAGGTGATTAAATAAAAAAAATGACATCGCACATCCGACGTTGCAGAGTTTTGCCGCCGAGGAAAACGCAAGGATGGCTTTAAATATGTACGTACACGAGAACAAGCCAGTGCCAAAGTTCTCGTTTCTGTTTTGAAAGCCATCCTTTGCTGTATCCTCGGTGGCATAGTTTTGTAATGGCTTATGTCTGTAGTCACTCATCCCCCTTCCCATGTAAGTATCATTCAGAGAACGTTACGGGGTGCGTGCGGTGCGAATTCTATGCCACATTCCCTGATTTTAGGAAGCGGTACATGAACTAAAGTTTGTTGTGAAAGGCCGTTAACTTTGCCAGAGGCGCGATTATCATTCACTTCTTCCGCCGGGAGACATGTTACGTATAGGCTGTTCACGGTAAAATGAGCACATTTGAAAGCCCTGCTTCGTTCCTCTTTATATGAACGTTGTGTATTCTTCCGCCTTACGTAAAATTAACACTGTCATGGGCATCATCACTTTATTCGTGCGTCGATCAAGCGAAACTGTGACATTATTAGAAACTACATATTTCAAAATCTGTTCAATTTTTTACTTTGATGCTTAAAAAAAAAAAAAAACCAGAAAGCGTAATAAATAATTTAACTTATCGAAAATGTTTACCTAACACATTTTATTAGATGTTCAGATATGGAACTACTTTCACTGCATCGTTACCAACTTTACTGGGCGCATGTCACTCAGTACGTCCATTAAAATAGATGCAAGCAGAGGCAGTGAGATTTTCAAAGGTTGACTCCAAAAGTGCTCACTTTATGGTGAACAGCTTTTAGTAGTCGCTATGGCACAGAGGTCGCCTCCCTGCCAGAATATCGTCAACTCCGCTATGCGCAGGGAGCGATGCTCAAGTGAGCTCTCTCGATAAGAGGGAACGTGCATGAGCGAAGAGATGAGATACGGGCGGCTCTTAATATCGAGGTCTTGAGAGTCAATGAGGGTGAAGTGAGGCGACCATGGAGCACCGCCGAAATGAAAGAGCGGGGAAAACGGGAGATCTCCGAGAAAACCCGCCGACCAGCGGCATCGCCTCACATGCGAAAACCCGGAGGGACCCCGCCGGGAATCGAACCGGGTTCGCCTTGATTTTGGGGGGGGGGGCAGCCTGACCACTTTACCCCCGCGGCCCCTAAGATAATGAGAATCGCACCTGATAGCGCGGGCTGAAGTTGTCGGAGGCGTGAAACTGGTGGTGTTGTGAATTTGTCGACGCGCTTTCTCTTTTTAGGCGGTGGCAGTTTATTCCCCTGTAAACATTTTGAATCGCCGTAAAGAGATCGTCGTCTGGCGCGAAGTGTGTTGACGTTGAAGCCGGACGCCTGTGGACGCAGCGAGCGCAGGTCAGCTGGTCGTGTCGGTGGCCGGTAACGCGAGGTCCCCGGAGAGACTGCGGCGGCCGGCGTGGCGTGCGTGAGCGTGGACGGCGGAGGCGGCGGCGGCGGCGGCGTCGTGACGGCGGGGCTGACGCGCTCCCGCTCCTGGTTCTGCTGCCCCGCCGACCGCAGCGGCGGCGCCCGCCCCCAGACCTCCGCCGCGCCGGACGACGTCGGCGCCCAGCAGGTGAGCCGCCCTCCACCCACACCCACAACACATTATCCCGCCTGCTATACTCGATACGCGGTTACTTCACACTTTTCTCAAGCCTTGCTAAAGTTCTACTTCCAGGATATTCCTCCGCCTCATGCAAACACAGCTTAACCGAGTCTAGAAAAGGAGATATTTGAGGAATGAGTAATTATTGTTTAATATGACATCATTGAAAGGCAACGCACTCTGTGTAATAATATTTTGCATAAGAACTACTTCTTACTAAACATTACCAACACAACTATTTTCTCTCTGTTTTTGTTCATATTAATAGTAAATTGAATGTTATAATTTATTAAGAAAATATAAGTAAAATTTCAGTTTAAAAATGAATAAAGTACTTTAAAGATACCATGAGTACAAAACACTTGTGATACATGGCATATTTTGGAAACAACCAAACTCGTCATACATGGGGTGGTTTTTCAAATGTTTGATTCTAAAAGTGTGAAGAAACCGCGAATAGACTATACACAGACTAATTACCGCACGCTAAGCACATTTGAAAGCACTGCTTAACATATACTTGCATGAATGTTGTGTAATCTTACACAATAACGTGAAATTAACTTTACTATGGGCCTGGTAATTTTTTTCATTCGTCGGTAATAGAAACTGTAAAATTATTTGAAAAATAAATATTTTGCAAATTTGTATTTCTTCCTTTTATATACATAAAAAAACGGAAACCAAAATAACATTTTCAGCATCACATATGTTTAAAAATCTGTCTATCTTTAATCATGGAACTACTTCACCCCAGCGTTTCCAACTTTTACTTGGTCAAATAGTGCCGTTTAAATTGGTACAGTGATATCTTCCATACGCCTATACCTGCCGCTATAGTCTGTTCATGGTTATTTGCAATTTTCCTGACAACCTGCTGAAGTTCTTCTTCCAGAATATTCCTCCGCCTCTTGCAAACAAAGTCCATACATTTACAATAAAGAGACAACGCATCGCATTCATGCGCACTAGCTTTAATAATATTTTGTATGAGAACTATTTCTCACTCGGGATTACCAACGCACCTTTGTTTCTGTATGTTTTCATTCGTATTCAATACAGATTAAATACAGTTAAGAGTGCAATTTAATCAGAAATAAGATACTTTTACATAACACAAGTATAAAACGCTTTTGATGCAAATACGTCACGTCATACTTGGGATGATTTTTCAAACGCGTGGTTCATAAAGTGTGAAGAAACCACGGATAGACTATTAAGTAGTGGGTCATAGAGCCCTCTTTTTAAAGGGTCTGGCTCAGTTTCATTCATTCCGGGCATGCAACCGCCATCTTGGTAGTCAGTACCCCGCCATCTTAGATTCCCCAATATTGGTAGCCAGTACATCACTTCACTTCATGCTATATCATCCCGTCTTATTCTTATGCCCTATCATTCAACTAGTCATCCGCCATCTTGGTAGCCAGTACGTGAATTTTTCACTTCATGCTCGATCATTCCGCCCTATATTTTCACATAAAAAACCTGTAACCACAAAAAATCTAACATAATTAGAAAAAAATATTATTAAAAAATTATTTAAAAAATAATATAAAAATTATTTTATAAACCGAAATTTCCGTAGGAGACTCCAATCACTGATGTTTCACATTAGTTAATTGGTTGGCAGACCTTCACCAATTACTCACTTCGTTCGACCACCCCCCCCCCCCCCCCCAATCTATACTCAGTCTATCGTATTAATTATTTTCGTTTGTCATTTGTTTATACATTACTAGAGGCTGTCAACACCTAGGTGAGGCTGGTGTATTAATTCATCCACCAGGCTCCTAACCATCACGAAGAATGTTGACCACTCCTTTCCTAGCGTCCAATCAAGAAAATGAAAATAAAAAATTCCAACAGAATTATAAGAAATTGTTATTATTAAAATTTATTTTAAAAGATATTTAAAATTAAAAAAAAAAAAACATATACTCATCGTCCATACCTACTGCTATATCTCAAGCATACCTCTACCATTCAGTCAACACTGACCTTACCAAAAATTTACTTACTGCTCATACTTTCTGCTCTACTGGTCGACCCTAGCCAAATATATACTAGTCACTGTTAACAACATACTATCCATTACATAACCCAAGTCATATCAGACCACCCAACACCCCATCACTTATAATCAATATAACATTTAGTCATACTAATCAACCGCACCACCCAATACACCAAGCACATTATCCATTATAACTCAAGTGTATTAAGCAAATATACAGTTGAGACCAGCCCGTATCTTAACACACCCATTCCATCTGCTCTGCCAATCTACACCATAGCCACTAAATGACCTCAAAAATGACACCACAACCATCACCACCACCCTTAAATAACCTATAACGACCCATGAATGACACATAACGACCCATAAGGTACCCATGTCCCATTACCGATTAACCATGACCCATTACCCTTGACCTTGACCATATGATCTTAAATAACCTTGAAAACAAAAAAAAACATTGAAAATGTATATTATTGTACATGTAGTACAATGGTAGGTTATACAATACTTTTGAATTAAAGTTATTTTGGGTCATTTAAATTTTAATTATACTCTGTGGCAAATTATAAAATAAGCCTGAAATAAAACGCAATTTTACTCACAGGTATTTTTTAATTCATTTAAGTTATTACAGTCCCTCACATCCTCAAAAATATTACAATATTCTTCAATACATGTGCATCTCAATACTTGCAACTTTGTTGAAGGTTATGGTCTTTTATTCATATCGCTATTCGCACTCGTTTTCCTTGTGCGAAAATATCGTGACATTTATTACTCCAACACACTGCGCAGTGCGGGTTATGTAGGTAACTGCACTTATGAGGATATGTACCAAAGTCACAAGAGACCCGTTTGCAACAAACTAGGTACCGAGGTACTGATGAGATGCACGTCACTATTTACAAGTCTCTGCGTGTCTACGTAAATGCTCGCTACGGCTGATCTGCTCACCGGTGCGGTATCACACAAAATATGACACGCAACAAGGATGTCATGTCGCCGAGTATTGCAACTTTTACTGAAGGTATTTTCACAGAAGCGACACTGATGACTCCGTAGTGGTTCGAGCAGAGACTCGGATGGACCAGTTGGAGATGTAGGTGTTGGAGCTAAAGAAGCAGATAACGCCAGCAATGCTGTTCTAGGTAGCTCAGCCGAAAAGTTCGATGCCTCCATAGAAGATTTCGTAGACGTAACAGCTGAAGAAGTCGTTGGTACTGTTGGATATGTAGAGGATCGTGCTGCACAGGTGGAAGTAGATGCTGCTAGTGATGTAACCATCACAGCTGAAGAAATCGATGGCGCTGGTAAAACAGGAGACATCTTACTCGAAGAAGAATTCTATGGTGAGAAACCATTAGCGGGCAATATCCACTTCTCTTTAACGTAACTAGCCATGGAATACCTGGTGTAGACGCTAGCCGAGATGATGTATCTTTCACGGCAGCCGTCGCCAAACTAAGTCTCTCAGCTGACCTACCTGCTGCTTATAATATACGAGTATGCAAGCCGTATAACGTCATATTGACTTTGAATCAATCGTATTCCACCATTAATACCATCGGATACCGACCAGACAATCACCGGGTTGCCACGTGATTGCAGTTGACCAATCGTGTGAAGGCATTGAGACAAAACACAGGCAGGTAGGCAGGCTTCCGATACTTGTTCCTTGATCACATAACCATGCAGTTATGTCTTCAACTCGATCACGGAATCGGCACATGCAGGTCGAGGCCAAAGGCAGGCCTTCGTATTCGCAATTAATCGTCACGTAATGGGAGCACTCTGAGAAAACCCAAGTAAACGTTTGTGGGGCTCAGCCGAGCTGTGACGTCATGGCAGCTAGGCGTGATCCGCACAGAGAACACGGCGAGTCGCTCTGCTGCAATCCCGCTAAGCCTGCATGCAGCCCGAACCTTGTGGCATCAGATGTGCGGTATCCGTATTCTGTGCCGCCATGTGCACAGCGCTGAGTTTATCTACTTTTAGGCTGTTCACGGTCAAGCGAGCACTTTTGAAAGCATTCTCATTTGGTATAATAGTCAACGATTTATTTTAGCCTTAGACGTTAACTTCCGAGTGCAGTAGAGTATACACACTGTGCTTATTACTTACACGGCAATATTGACTTAAAAATATGGTTAAATGATAAACAATGGCTGAAAGAATAAAGTAACCAAGGCCTCAGAAGTGATCACTTTACCGTGAACAGCCTATACTAGTTTTCATCGTTGGCGTCCTTCTGTCCATCGCTTCCACTAAACAACAGTGAACCAAAACTTGCCATCTCTTTCTTTAATTCGTGCTTTGGCTTTTTCAGTGAGTAGCACTTGGTCCTTGTAATGAGCTCTGTGGGAGAAAGAACAATTTATAACGATTTTTTTTGGCAGCACGTTTATGATATATAAGTTAAGCCTACAGTTATTAAGAATAGTGCTAATTCTCGTATAAAGTAAGACTTACTATAAAGTTTCACCTCCATAAATTAATTACAAGTAAATCATTGAACATTTTCACTATTCACGTGTTCTCGTGTAAATACAGCGCGTCCTCGTATGTTACAGCTTTTGAAGTGATTCCATATGAAGAGTCGGGTAGAGAAGATATCAACGACTTGTGGCCTGAAGTGATTGAGGATTATTCACTCTCGAAAATAGGGGAAAAAACAAGCGTTTGGGTAAAAATATTGGAAGCTATTTGAGAGGAGAGGAAACAAATTCGCACAAGTAACCTGCAAACAAATATCAACATCTGGAAAGGCAATGGTAAATAATATCACAAGTAGGGAACAAAATAGGGGTTGGTACTCTCACATAATAGTGTGTGTCGTATCCAGGAGCGCTGGTTAAATATACAAGACGGGTTTTTTAGTCACCATGTTAAAATGTACCGACAAGGTTCCTCTTAACAAATGCCACCAGCTCAGTTTGCGAGAACACACAATTAAGGGTGGCCGTCGTAGGTAGGCCACACACTCGCCACACAAATCAGTTTGCTTCTTGTATGGCATGGAACGGCCACCGTTAATTGTTCTCACAAACGTTGCGGGCTAATGTTTTCAAACAAGACTACATTTTTTGTACATTCGGATAAAGTGATGAATAATCTCTTATAATTTTAACAAATACTCATGGCTGAAACATTTACTAGGATGTAGGAGTAGCAATCCCTGTTTTGTTCCTGACTGGAGATGTTAGTTACGATTACCTTTTCAGAGGTTTATCATCTTCGGTTGCTGATACAGTGTGCGAATTTGTTTTCTTTCACCTCTAACAGTTTGCGATGTATTTTTTGCTCTAAATGCGTGTTATTTTGCAATTTTCGAGGGCCTATAACACCTTCGATAATTACTGTAGACCACAAGTCGTACAGGCCTTTCTGTCCAGTTTTTCGCATGTATTTACCTCCCACTCATTGTAACATACGTACGAGAACAATCTGTATACACCTTTCTAAAACAAAATTTTGTGCCACTGCAGAATGTTCGGAGTAATATTCGGTATTGTGGCTGTAGGACCTCGCGCTTGCATCGAGTGTGTGCGGCGTAGTTTTCGGAACTGACGCAGTAACAAACTTTTACGGCCGGCAATTACAGATTGACTGAAGGGAGAGTTTAACATTATTTACCGTAATCTTTTTTTTTTTCTGGCAGACAGTAAGACTGAAACAAGTTCAACGAAGGCAGGATTGGGAAAATGTATGATACGGTAACAAATTTAGTTCATTAAAAAATTAGTTTGAGAGTTTTATTCGGTATGCTTGAAGATGAGAGCGTATACCAGTTAACAAAACTTTACTACTTATTCGCCACTGAAAATCTACTGTGTTCGTCTTTGTTGCTATGGTTGTTGCGTCCAGTGTTTTTGTGCATTTGCCTGCCTGTCTTCGCTTCTGTTATGTATTTTATTCTCGTGGTGTCGTCCTGAGTTGTGTGTTTATATATATATATATATATATATATATATATATATATATAATATATAAATATGTTTCCGCATACTAAAAATTTTGATAATGTTTTTTTGCTTGAGTAGTAACAAGTAATGACCAGTGTTTTATGACTTGACATGTACTTCAATATGGTGCAAGGCAATAAACAGCCTTAAAAAACATTAACAGGCTGCTTTTTATTATCAGAAGAAAAAATTTAGAAGTGGACAAAGAAAGTGTGACTTTCTTATGTTTTATTGCATTCGCGTAGTACGTAGTGTACAATATTAACTGCAAAAAGTTTATGTTAAACCATTTTTTAAAGTGCAATAGTAAATATTCGTGATGATTTACAGAAGCAAATATTTTGTGGAGAAATAATTTTTGTCGTGTGACCAAAGTAACATGGGTGGGGGGGGGGGGGGGGGGTCCAGAAAATATGGCAGTGTCCTTGTTCGTTTGGTTTTACTCGCTCGTTCGATTACTCTCTCCCTCCCCCATTTTTCTTTTCAACCGTCCCATTTAGTTTGTAATAATTTCTGTGAATTTCTTCTACGAAATTGTCGCAAGTATTATTTACATTTCTGAAAACAGTTTCTCGTAAATCCCCGGTCTGTGTGTTTTTCTTGTAACCCCCGTGCTGTGCTGCCGATAGCAACCTAACCTAACCTAACAAATTGAGCACTAATTATTGGCATATGTGTGATTCGCGAGAAACAATTATTTACGTGAGTCGTGGCTAACTTGACGTCAAGTTGGCCACCGAAATAAAAAGTGGAATATTTGGCATATTTGACCAGCACAAATTCTGAGACTTGGGCACAAATTGAGCACAAAATGTAACATTGTTTTAAATTTGAAATTCCATAATGCTGTGGGCAACGTGACACTAGTCTCACACGCCCGTTTTGGAAGCCAGTTTATACAGACTGCCCTTGTCATCATATTAGCTTTGCGGGTCGTGACCCATTCAGACTCAGTGTACATTATTTGGGTGCGTAACTCACATGGTTGTTTTTGTCCGGTTCTGTACGCTGCGAGGATGAGCGCCCAATGATGCGCTATGAGCGAAACTGTTCCGTAAACCTGACTACTGTTTTAAGTTAAAGAATGGTTCATGTTACTATAGGCTGTTCACGGTAAAATGAGCACTTTTGAAAGCCCTGCTTAAAATCTACTTGTATACACGTTGGGTATTCCTTCGCCTTATGTAAAATTAACATTGCTATGGACGTCATCACTTTATTCATGCGTCGGTCAAATGAAAGTGTGAAATTATTAATAAAGTAAGTAGTTAAACAATCTACTCATTTTTACACTTCGATGCATTAAAAAACCACAAAGTTAAATAATTATTTTTATGTTATCACAAATAATTACCTGGCACTTTTTATTCGACTTTGAGATAATGAACTACTTTCCCTCCGTCTTGCCAACTTTGCTTTGCGAATGTCACTCAGTGCACTTATTACAATAGATATGCACGTAGGGGCAGTGTCTTTTTTCAAAGTTTATATTTTAAAGGGCTCACTTTATTGTGAACAGCCTTTATTGCCGAAAACAAAGTATATAGTATCTATGTTTCTTTATTATTCATACTCTCGGAATGTGGTACATACGGCATTGTATTTTGGTAGTCAATATGTTATAATTTTTTTATTTGAAAAAGAACTTCATGTACACTTTTGTACACACCACTTCAAAATAACATTTTTGCAAACAAAGAAATAAAAATATTTTATGCGTAATATAATTTGTATTTTATGTGTTCACATTGTTGTTCCTGATGACTACTGAAAGGTGTTTCTAATACTAAGTGAAATAGCCTTTATCTTGTACCACAGCTTTACACCTGCGCGGTGTGAATTTTACCCGTCTGGCACACACGCATCGGGGAGTATGTTGTGCCATTCTTCAATCACCACCCTTTTTACGACTTCTTTCGATTAAACACGTCTGGATTACGCCCTGGATTTCTAGAACGCCCGTACATGTTCAGTGGAGTTAGGTCAGCCGACTGGTGGTGGTTTTAATTCTTTCGAACATTCCAAATCATCCACGCTTTAGTTACATCAGCGGTGTTCATTTTGTCGTTATCTTGCCGGAACATGCTAGAAAAAGACTTCTGTCACGAGCGAAGCTGTGTACGAATATTAAAGTGACGTGCAGTTCATACAACTCATTGGTTGTTATAATGAATAAAGTTATGGATCGGCTTTAGTACAGCGCCCGTCAAAAAATATCTTATTTGCAACAATTGTAAGCATATATTAACGTCGTTCTGAAAGTAAATCATAGACACCATTCAGGAATTGCGGTGGGTGTGATTTCGTACGGCACGATTCCCACGTGCGAATATTCAGGAGTGGTTCCGCCGGGAATCGAACCCAGTTTGTCTTGTTGGTGGGCGAGCGCCCTAACCGCTATACCACCGTGGCCCCGTGTGGGAGGCAGAGTAAGAAGCAGTTGATAACTGCGATATTTTATCGGTTCACTGAGTTGTTGCCATTGCGATCGGGAGTCCCCGAGATGTAGACTACCCCTCAATGGCCGTAGCTGATTGGTCGCCACCAAGGGGGTAGAATACATGAAGGGTGGCCCCATTGGTAACATAGTCTTTTTCAGATCACCGTGGTTCAACCATAGACTAAATATGAGGTAGACCGCTTATTCGTCTTCTGCACATGTATTCCACATTGACCTATCCCAATCTTACACAACTGTCAGTCACGTGGTCAAGAGTTATGAACAAGTTTGTTTACATCTTAATTTTAAAATGACAATCTTTATTATATGAATAAAATACTTTCACCAGTTTCAATTTAATCTGACTACATTGCAAATTGATTAGACGAATTATATATACGTACATCTCATCATTTGTTTACAAATCAGTTTTCTAACCTAAAATCCACACCATACCGATTTCGCTAGACATGTTGGCAGAAAAGCAGTTCAATGTTGGGACACGGAGCAAATTGGTTGTGCGCAGCCAGAGAGATCGGTCTACCACATCTTTGGTCTATGGGTTCAACATGGTATGGCGTAGTCAGTACTTGGATGGGTGACCGTCTGAGGAACGCCCCGTAGTCGAAGGTGCACATCAACACTAGGTAGGCCCACTAGGGTCATCACAAGGTTAGGCATGGAGGTGAGGTCATGTGGACCAGGTACTCCATCCAACCTGTCCCACACCGGGGCACCAGGCATAAGCGTCCCGTTGATCTAAATGGTGCCTCCTGGAATTACTAGCTGATCTGCTGTCAAGTTGACGCTCACCCAGTGTGCGAGCTTTTGACCGCACGCTGGCGGTGGAAGGGCTCGGTCAGTCTTAACTCTGTAAGTTAGGTCAACCCATTGACTGGCTACAACCCCCCCCCCCCCCCACACACACACACACACACAAGGCAGGGCAGCTTGTCTGCTCAACACACAGTGAGCCGTTTTAGCAAGTGATTTCATCACGGCCTCGTACTGTCTGCTGGAGATACGGCCATGGTGGTCTGGGTATTCCACTCGAAGAAGAAGAAAATATAAATGACGCCTCCTTAGCAATTTACTATTGTCGTGTACGTGTAATACGCTGGAAACAGCAAAAAAGTCGTTGAAATGAACAGTTATAAAACAGTGTTTAAAATGGTGCGATTTTCCTTGTTCGCAATTAAATTTCGCCGAGATTTGAAACAATTGTCTTTATTTCAACTTTTAGAGACTTAAGTTTTTTCTGATGCTCATATGTGCTACTAATGTTACAGTGAAATATACAGGATGCTTGAAAATTCCCCTTACAAACTTGTAGGACTTGTAAAGGGGACTGAGTAGACGATCTTATGAACAGGAACCATTGTCGGGAAACGTACAGTTGCCGTGATACAACAAATTTCAAATCAGGTGTATCACTCGTCCACTTCCATTGAGGGAAAGAGCAATGTTTCGGATGCGCCTGTGTTGGTATGCAACTGGGTAGGCAGTGCATTACGTCAGACGATCACCTGATGGCACGTAACGTCTACCCTGCAACGGTATGCTGCCTCCAGCCCCATTCATTCGACTTTGCGTTTCCGACTAACAAGGCTGAGTACACGTTTGCGGAATACACATACATGATCCTTGTGTATGGCGCAGCTGAAAGTAATGGAAGAGTAGCTCGTGGGCTGTATCAATAGCGTTATCCACAACGTGCGACGCCATCGCATGCCATATTCACCACAATTACGTAACGTCTCCGAGAATGAGGTATCTTCGCCGCCGATAGGAACGACTGTGGTGCTCCAAAGTGACGCGGCACTCACGAATAGGAAGAGCTACTCGTTGAACAGAGTCCGTCAACGAGTACTCGACCAGTTGCGCGTGCATAGGGTGTTGCTTCCAGCATCGTCTGGGAGGTTCTGTATGAGCAACAACTACATTCTTACCACCTCCAAATGGTAAAGTCTTTACGTCCAGCAGATTTTGCACTACGTGTTAACTTCTGCATGTGGTTCCTGCACCACTGCACCCCTTTGATTTTAAATGGTTGTAGCACGGAAGCGGTACGTTTTCGGACATGGGTTTTTTTTACTGATGCTTGTTAACTATACGTATTTAGGATCTTGAACGGGGACGTTGGATTATACCTCTCTGTGATTTTTACGTAAGTTTGCAGATGTATCGAATGTTATTTGTAACAAAGAGAACTAAGCTTAAATGGCATGTCAAGAAATCCGTAATTAATGTGGAGTGGTTGGCCTACATGTTGTGTGGCAATATGAAGCAGGTGAGGTTATTACATTTGTTGTTAGAAGGTAAGTGTGAATGAAACCGGCAAAATCACAGGTACTGTAAAGGGCATAGGAGAGTCCTTATTAGAAAGCGTTTTGTCTGGCTACAAAGGACGGCCTAAATTTTGGGAGATAAAACTAAATCTGTGTATGTTTACTTTTTTTGCATTTAATTACAATAACCTTGGTATAATTGAGTGAAGTGATGAGTGAGATTTGGCGTGCCGCTTTCTTGTTCCTTAAAATGATCAAATATGTCGTAAGCACTATCAGATATCTTGTTTGGCCTTTAAAACCGCTTGGAATTTTCTAGAATACATTGAACACGTACGATGGTAAAATAAGGTCACTGGTCTCGTGCTCATATAGTATATTTTACTCTCCCCTTCCCCTCCCCCCGAAAACATTTAATGCGTGGCCAAGCGTTTTCAATATTTATTGGATTTTTCGCTGAAATTTTAACTTGTGTTGGCCCAAGGCCAGACGCTTCCAATTGCAGCTCTACTGATTTCATGTACTTCAGCTTCTACTCTTAGTTATTATGTATACTAGTTTCTCATACGTAATGCGAGGTATATCCCGAAAATAAGTTTCAATTTGAAATGTTTCCGTTAATGCACTGAGACCTCGAAGATGCGCACGTGCACTGGTTTTGATTCCGTGTCAAGGCACACTCTGTCTCCTGTAGCATTCTGTTTAACTCAATTAAATTTAATGCTTGAATAATTTTGAAATTTTCTTCTCCGTCGCAAGGGTTTTTTCGTCTCTCTTGACCGTTTTTCCCTTGCTCTTCATAGTTAAGACTAGCTCTAAGTACACTTAGGGAGGTAGTCATGGCTCCAAAATGCAGGCCATGGCTGCCCAATCCCTCTTTACCGCGACGCATGTCTCCTTGCATGATTTTCCTTCCTTGTAGGCGTAAGGGGTTAGCCCTGAGGGGCAATAAAATCCCGCCCTACCTTCGGGCCTTAACTTCACATAATACTTGGAATAAGGTAGTTGAAGACTGCGTTTGCAGACACACTGTTCACGTGTCGTATCGTGTTTGCAATGTTCAGGAAAAAATTGAGACGCCCGCCACATTTGAAATGCGACTGTAGACCATTTTTAACCACAGAACATAAAACCAGCTGATGATCGTCGTCAGCTTCAAGTCGGACCACGGAACTGATTGACTGGTACGGAGCAGAATACGACATTTCAATGATTGACGCTAAAATCGGTATAGTGATCCGTGTAGTGGCCGACCATTGGTCCCTGATGAAAATTTGGTGCCTAGCTACAGTGATAGAAATAACTTTTCACCATTTCGTGGCGCAGTGGTAACTCACTGGACTCGCATTCGGGAAGTCCCGGGTTCAATTCCTGGTTCGGCCATCCTGGTTTCGGTTTTCCATGGTTTCCCGAGATCACTCCAGGCGAATGCTGGGATGGGTCCCTAACAAAGGCCATGGCCGATTCCTTCCCATTCCTTCCCCAATCGCTCTTCCCTGTGCAACTTGCACAGTCTCTAATGACCTCGCTTTCGACGAGATGTTATGCCCACTTACCCATTTACCTATCATTTCGTCACTTCCCCCGCATTCTCCACAAACTTTACGGTCGCTCGTAGAAAAGTGCCTTGTATCGCAGGGGACATTATTATTCAAAACGGGGATATAAAAGCTGATGACTCGCTACAAGTATCTGAACAATTGTGGAGACCATGGCGGAAAGTAGTTTATGGTAGCAAAGTAGTATATGGTATTCACATCAGGTGGCACAATAAATGGTTATAAATAAAAAGAAGAAGAACATTTTGAACGTGTAAAATGTGCATTATTATTTGCCAACATGCTAGGCTTCGCTGCCATTTATCCACTTGAGGAGTGCAATTCGTGATTCAATTGGCTGCTGGCGTCACGAACTGGGTAACCGCTTTACTGGTGATTGGTTGCTCTACCGTTGAGCTGACTGATTGTGATATGCCACACAAGTGGTCTGTCAATGGCAGAAGTCAAACGAGCGTACATCGTCTTGAAAGTTTGGTCTGCAGCCACATTACAAGGCGAGCTTTGCAGGTAAATATACTTTCCTGATAACCTTCATTATTCACTGAATAAATACAATTTAAGTTTATTTCGTGCATTATTACTTCCATATTTTCTGAAACCCTGCTAAAGTTCTATGTCAAGCTCTTCCTCCGCCTCATGCAAAAAGAAGGGCAACGCACCGCATTCGTGCGCACTCTGTTTAGTAATATTTTACATAAGAACTATTTCTTACTAGACATTAAAGGCTGTTCACGATAAAGTGAGCACTTTTGAAATCAACCTTTGGAAAATGTCACTGCTCGTATCTGCATACATTTTATCGGGAATACTGACTGGCATGCATCCAATTAAGTTGGCAATGACAGAGGGAAAGTGGTTCCATGTTTTAACGTTGAATTAAAACGGTTAGATGAGCGTTCGTGAACACTGAAACGATTTTTTTCGTTTTTATTTTTGTAATGCGTATAAGTGCAAAAAATAACGAATTTGTAAAGCATTTACTTTTCTAATAATTTCACAGTTTCACCGACCAACACATGAATATAGTTGTGAGGCCCATGGCAATGTTAATTTTTCTTTTAGTGGAATAATACACTATGCGCATACAAGTAGATCTTAAGCAGGGCTAACAAAAGTGCTCCGTTCATCATGAAAAGCCTGTTTTATATAATGTTCTATGCATGTTTAATTTAAATGAATTAGAAATCTAAGTAAAAGTTAAATGTGACAAAAAAATAAGATACCTTTGTGGTACCAGAAGTACAATACGTTTGTGATACATGACATATTTTGAAAACCACCTAACAAGTCATACAAGGGATGATTTTCCAAAGGTATTATTCGAAACGTGTGAAGAAACTGCGAATAGACCATACAAGAAATGTTGCACTGCAAAAGCTTCCAACAAGTTTCGTTTGTTAGCGCTGCATATCTCGCTTGAAGCAAGCGAGGACACTGCGGGACACATGTAGCTTTGTCGCTTACAAGCCCAGTGTGTCTGCAGTCAGTGTCGCGAGAGGGGGGGGGGGGGGGGGGTCGCCAGCTCGCGACCTCTGTGCGGTCCCACCGCGCTCTCTCCGGCCGCTGATTGCTGGGCCAAGTGGTGCCGTGGGGTGGGGGCGGCGGCCGTCGCAGTGCGGGAAACCGAGCGTCAAGACGCCGCGCCGGGCGTCGGGCCCGCGGGCGCCGGCGCCGCGTCGCTGCCGTCGCTTGTCGCCGGCTGTCCTGTCCACGTGATGGTCGTGAGCTCATTCGAAAACAACCTTTGATTAAAAAAAAATCACTGCTCGTATACACGAGCACTTCCGAAATTAACCTTTGAAAAAAATATTGCCCGTTATTGCGTGTAGCCTACTGACCCGCAAGCTGTCTGTTAAGTTGGCTTTGTTCCTTGTGTGTTATGTAAATTTTTGGCCAGTGAATCTGTTCAATTTAGTGTCCGCTTTTTTGTGCGCCTAAGTGTAGCAATTAATATATTAGTAGCAAATTTACATTTCTGGCTATTTTACAGTTGCGCTTGACTAACGCATGAATAAAGTGAATTGGTTCATGACAATGTTCATTTTGTATGTGGTGGAAGGATGCAAATAGATGGAGTAAAGTAGATCCTCAGCAGAGCTTTCAAAGGCGCTCACTTTACAGTGAACAGCCTGTAACTGCACACACAGTATGCTACAGTGAACAGCCTGTAACTGCACACACAGTATGCTACAGTGAACAGCCTGTAACTGCACACACAGTATGCTACAGTGGCCACTGCCATGCAGGCTCCGAGTTTTAAGTTGACAGCGGATTAAAAGAAATAATTTTACCTTTCGACGTAGTATTGAGAGTGTAATGAAAGACGCTAGAGGCCGATATCGGACAGCTCGTAGTTGTCACCTCCAGACAGCAGGCCGCAGCACCTATTTTTATTAATACATTCCAATGATATCAGTGATACAATACCAACATGAGAGTTATTAAGACGGAACTTTCTTTCCTCTCTGGAAAGTTTATCTAACAATGGCCATATATTAAGTCACGAGAATTATTTCTAATATGTCAGATGTTCTAAAAGTGAGAAATATTTACTAACAAATTATAGTTATTATAAATTTTAAAATATTTCGCGTATGCCATTCGTGTAGAGCTGTCCGGTATTTTTATCTAGTATATTTGGTGTAATGTTTAAATTTATCGCTTCCGAAGTCTAGTGTTTCATGTTCTATGCGAATAAGAACAATTTGCATATTACTATAACCCGTTTACTTTCTGTGAATTCGAGGGTTTAACTTGAGTGACGCACGAACAAAGTGATACGGTCCATGGCAATGTTAACTTCACATGCCGCGGAAAGATACAAAGTGAGAATGAAAGTAGATCTTTAACAGTACTTTCAAGAGTGCTCAGTTAACTGTGGCTAGGCTGTAAGAGCAGAGCGACTTCCAGTGGAGCATTGCACTCTACTGTACAGTATTCGCAGCTCATTACAAACTAGCACGCGGAAATTTTCTCGAGTCTTTTTAATCGATTAATACGATTTTATTTTAAATATAAATATAAGGGTATGTCCATTTGGAATGCTTCAGAAAACACATTTTGTAACAAAGACCTTCGTCGAGTAGAGAAGTTATAATACTGTTTTTACTTTATTTGTGCCTACGTAGTAAAGCATTGGTACGAATGCCAAGAATAATTTCTAATTACTGGTTTTATGTACGTTAATTTTACTTATAAAATAGTATTCGTTGCTGGAATGGGTGTGAATATAATCAATTATTACAAAATTTACTATTCCAAATTTAACCGTAAAAGATGTCGCTTACCCAGCATTTGAATAACTTGTTTAAAATCTATTTTTTTTTTTGTTGTGAAGCTATTTCATACACAAGCAAAATAATATGTACTGAAACATAGAAATGTTCCGATTTCAACATGTTCTTGCTGATCTGATTACTGCCTACCAAACAATACAAATCATTAATGAAAGCTATCGAGGAAATAATTTTACTACCAAATTTCTAATTGTTTACTCTATACCTGTGTAGTATCGTCTGCTCATTGCTGGCAGTAAAATTTGTGAACTCATTCCACGGCTACATCCAATTTTTCTGAAGCCCTGCCTTAGTTATACTTCCAGGATATTCGTCTGCCTCATGCAAACAAAGACTGAGCTAGTCTAGAAAATTCCCCCAGAGGGACAACGCTCCGCATTCGTGCGCACTCCTTTTGATAATATTTTGCAGAAGATCTATTTCTTACTAGGCAGTACCAACATACCTAGTTTCTCACTGTAGACTGTAAAACGCTTGTGATAGCTGACATATTTAGGAAACAACCAAAACGTCCCACGTGGGGTGGTTTTTCAAAGGTTTGGTTCAAAAAGTGTGAAGAAACCGCAAATATACTATTCATAACATTTGATACATTCTTGGTGAAATTACAGTTGCAACCATTGTAATTACTATAGTGGTCTTGCTTGACTAATTTTTTCAAAAAGTGAGTTTTTGAAGCATCCAGAATGGAAATACGCTTACGTTGTTATGAAAAATAAACTTTTATTAATTGGATATGTAGCTGGGGCCACCTGTTCTTTCGCGAAAAAAAAATGATGCGCAGGCTTTACTTCAACTTAGTATTTCGTTTGGCCATTGACCGCATGGCTGTGCGGGAATACATTTTCTTGTCGGCAACTCCAATCATAGTTAAAGTTATCCTGACGCTGAACGTTGGTGATTGGCTGGCAGACGTCTAGGACGCGTGAGAGGTGAAATTATCCAACCACGAAATAGGTTGTGAGCTAACGTGTTTTGCAGTACACCTAGTCGTGGAATCTTTTCACAGAAAACAGGTGGCCCTCTCCTTATAGCGCCGCCACGCTTCTAGGACGCGGGCATGCGCGATACCTCCAGACGGCGCTCTAAATAGGGTAGTATCCATTCCACGTTGAAATTTATGACCAGACATAAAAATCAAAGCTAGACATGAAATAGAGGTTCCAATTTTACCTACCTAAATTTTCCCATGTGGGATTGGCATTATTAAATAATTAGGTAATATTTGACTATGGTTACATATGGGAAACTAATGATATTGGATTTAGAAATAACGGTGTAGATGTTCCGTATGGATTTACTAGCTTGGTTTTTAAAATCAAATTATTAAAAATGTTTGTACATTATTATGTTTATTACGTTACAATTAGAGTTATTATTATGATTTTTTTTTTTCGTGCAAAATGTCCTTTCTTAAGCATTCAGAATAGAAATACTCTCAATTAAATTTTTATCAAAAGTAAACTCTTATTTGATTTTTTACATTTGAATAAATAATTTATAAAAAAAAAATTCTATGTTTCAAAGCAAATGTTTCTTCTTTCATGTGCGACATAAATCGCACTTCTTTGACAGTGTCGGCAGCGCCTGCACTATTTTTTAATATAATTAACTCTGTGTGTACAGTCGAGCGCAGTGCTCCATTGGAGGCTACTATAATTCTGCCGTAATTGGTTCGAAGAACGACTGCGCCGCTGGTGCCTTGCAATGCACATAGTGACTTCACTAGGTTGTAGAAAAGAGGGCGCGTGACGTTGCAATTTAATGGAATGCTTAGAGGTGTTTGCGTGCGTGACGTGACTGTACTCGCCCTGCTTCCGCGCGTCTGTGCACCGAGCGACGCCGCCGCCGCTGGTCGGGCGAAAAGCGATACACGCGACTATCGACGTATCGATTAGTTTCCCGGGCGATAAAACTCGCGCGGCCCGATGCGCGCAACATCAATTTTCGGTGCGGCGCGGAGCAGGGTGGATATAAAAATAAATTTAAAAAAAATGGAGTCTGTGGGGTGGTTATACAGTTGGTGGCATGTCACTCGCCTGCTTGCTATTCGTGTCCGCTTGCTGATGTGTGATCGATGTTGTTTTACTTCGGGCAATCGGCGACAGCGTTGGCCAGAATGATACATTTACTGACACTTGTGGGTTGTGACCTGTTGTGATTGACTGGACATGCGCTCTCGCTTCCCAGGCAATCCGATTTTCCTTTTGAATTGTACCGTGTAGGATTCTCTTATTCAATACCCGTGCCATTTTCGGATTCCCGAATTGTGGTTAATAGTATCGATCAGGGAGTTATGAAGATATGCACTTTTCCACAAAAAAATCTGCGTAATGCATTAGGGATACCCATATAATTGTTAGTTGATACACTACATACAATTTTAATTTTTGGAAAACTTTGGCCTTCAGTGGTATAAATGTTTAATTAATATAAGAAATTATCTATAGATAAATTACTTGTATCATTTAACTTTTTATCTACTCGTATAGACATTCAAAAATGATTCTATTTAGCTTTTGACGACTGCCTAGCTGTTGGATTAGTTGTTACGAAATAAGTAAAGAAAATTGTTATTCGCGGTGTGATTTATAAAACGATGTCTTGTGAGAACTCTCTAAGGCTCAAGCCATAAACCATATTGAATGACTAATTTATAGTACATCTCTGGCAATATACATTACGCTTTTAAACAAATATAAATTCTGGAATTTTATTAAGTAAACATGGCGTAATTAGTGCAGCATCATTTCTAAGCTATCAATAGATTTTTGCTGTTTCAAAATTAACAGATAATGCATGTATAAACATTTTGCGACTACATTTGCACGCATGTGTATTTAATTGAAACGAATGCTGTGCGGTGCTTAAATGGAAAATTCAACATGGCGGATGAAACCGAGCAGGACTACAAGTTGCCCAGACCACATGAAGACATTGCACCCCACATTATCACAAGAGCTCTCTTCATGCAGTATAATTGCACAGAATCAGCTGATGTGATCGGCTTTTGCAAGCTTACTTCAGATATAAAAAGGTCCCATGGTATGAAAGAAAGTATAATCAGATTCGTTAGATCAGACGTCCTGTTCCGACTGGTGTTGTGTCTATTATCTATGCTCATAGCTCCACTGTCATCATTACAAATCATTATGTGGTATTACTGATGGTTTAGAAATAGCTGGCGTGCCATTTGCATGCAGCATACTGTTCCCGTAGGGTAATTTTTGTTCACACGAGTACCTGGAGAAATTATCTGTCTCGTAAAGTACTTGGGACACCATCATCTCGTGTCTTTGGACAAGTAGGTATCTGCTTCATACGCTTCTTTCCCTGTCGTCGAGTTTTGACTTTTGCCCACTGTTATTTATGTACTTTCTAAGAAATTATTCTCAAAGTTACCATATCAATGCACACATGTATTGGGAAAGCGCTAATCGTAAATAATTTTTTTCCCAATACATCCACTCTGACATTCCAAAATTGCTCACAGAAGAGACAAATGCATAAGGAAGTGGTCAACCTTGTATAGCAGCGACACTTAACATTGATGTGTGTGCAGTTTGGCATAGTGTAATCTGCATGCATTGTATATGTTAAAACTTCCATTATATTTAAGGAAGTATACAGAAAGTTGTTTGTAGTGTAGTTGGCACAGTGTTCGCAGTGATCATTGAGGTTCCAGTGAGGCACTCTCGATCATCTCACTTTGGAAGTCTGCTAATAGAATGTTGTCACACAATCTGTATGACTGTTCTTGATAGATTGATACCTCCGCCCACACGGCCGTTAGATTGCAGACTCGTTACCCAACCATACTTTACTTCATATTCTGTAAACCAAAGAAACATGCTGGCATTGGAAAGGAATTCGTTACCCCTGTTTCAAGTGTGTCTCGGACCGCGAGTGAACGGTAATAACGTTCGTGTGTTAGTATAGCTCGTCTTTAACTAATTGATTCCTTCAGTAGTCCTTGCTTAGTTTCTTGGTTTCTTCTTTCTACCCATATGTTGTTTTGTTGTGAGCCTAATTGCAGGTATCAATGCTTTGATAAATTACGCTGTAAAAGACTTTCATTTGTAAAAACACACTGCACACACACACACAGCACACACACACACACACATATATATATATATTCTTACAAGTTGCCAGATTTATATAGGAATAAAAGTAATCTGTATTTGATTTATTTATTTATTTACTGTACTACAAAATATACACAGCAATATCTTTCATAGTACTTGTACTATCGTTCTGTATAATAGAGTCCTCAGCACAAATAATAAGCCATTTTTCAATACCTTTTTACATCGCTCAATTAATTAATCAATATGGCGCATCAAATCTCGAAGGTTTTCGGCCCAATTCACAACTTTTCTCCAATTATATATCAGTCTTCCGCATTGTTTTTGTCACTTCCTGTTTGTTCCATGTTATTTTCTACCTGTTCCTTTCACTTGAATCTTGGGCTTTTAAAGGATTTTCTTCCTTTCGAAGTGTGTATCCACGTGATCTTTAGTAATTATTTCTCGTATAATTTTAGTATGTGTCTTCCGTTTTTGGTAGTTATTACATCACAAGGGTAAATACAGATGCTTATGTTCTGCATTCTTCCTTATGCGCCATGATTTTTTTATAGAGCCAGAAATCTTTCTTGGGATTCTGTGTTTAAAGTCTGTAAGTGTCGTCTCTCATTTTCTTTAAGTGTGTGTGTTTGTGTGTCATATGTTAACACTGGTTGGTTTGTTTTAGAGCATCGTAATTTTGTTGCTGTCATGTGACTTTGTTAACTCATAACTTCTTTCAGGGCCAAGAAAAAATTATTCACTTTTGTCTCTATTTGGTCCATCTTCTTGTTTGACCTCAAAGTTTACTGTTAAACTATCAACTTCCATTGACTCTCCCTCTGCACTGAGCTTCTTCTACGCATGGTTTTATTAGTCTGATTAATTTTTTTGGTGTTGCATGCTCTTATCAGACTTCCATGAATGGGTTTTGAGTATGCTTCATAAGCTTTTCAGAAGTTGACAAACACTAGATGTAGATATTTTTTATATTCTTAATACGTTGACAATATTCGTATGGTCGTTGATATTTAGTAGTTGTAGATCTCATCCTTACTACACTAGCATGGTGATCTGTTATGCATTCTTCAGTATAAGTTTTTGATCTGTTTAGAAGAACGTTTGAAAATATTTTGCACAGTATGTTCGGCATATCATCTGTAATTTTTGTACTTGATTTTTTTTTTTTTTGTAAATAGCTATTATGATAACTTGCTTCCAATCTTTTGGTGCATATTCATTCTGTCAAGCACGCACGTCTGAGTAATTTGTGGATTTGTCTGATACTTTATTCTTCACAACTTTATGATATCGAAAGGAAGATGCCATTTTCTTCAGGTGCCTTAAGATTTTTTAGTGACATTATTGCTAGTGCCATGTCTGCCTCAGATATTTCTAAAGACATTATTTGGATATTGAAAAAATTTCTTGTGTGTATTTCCGACTCTTTTGACTGGTTGTTAGAAGATCCTTAATTTATTGTATCTGTTTGTCGAGAAGAGATTTTGTATCTATAAGTTGAATCTAATTCTCATATCTTAGTCCTGCATAGTATATTTGAGTGTTTTTAGAAGTTCTTAACATTGCGCTCATTTCTGTCGTCTGCTTTTGTCAGAATATTGTTTTATATGCGTTATTTCCATGTACCTCAGAATCTTGTTCATAGATTCTCTAGGTTTGTTTGTTTACATAGTCTCTTTGTTCACATATTCCCGTGGTTGTATTTTCTCTGTCTTTGGACTGGTTTCGGTTCAATAGTATTTGTTTATCTCCTTTCCTTTTTGAAAAACTTGTATGTATTCTTGTGTAAACTTTTCCTCCAGTATGTTCTTTGGACTTCTGCCTTGTAACTGTAATTTCGTAACACCTGCGAGTGTGCTTGTGGTGCAATTCGATAGTAAGTTCGTGTTAGCATTAGAAGTGTCATCGATGAGCTTATTTTTCTACCGATTAAATTCCTATATGTTTCTTAGTTCCCATTTTTCCTCTGTGGCAGTTTTGATTCTTAGTTTCAACCTGGTTGGAACCAGGGTCATCTGGTACACCTTATGCACGTCTTAGGATTCTTACGTATATAATATGGTGATTGTGTCTTTCGCCTATAAGTAAACAATCGATTTGTTGTGATAACACTCATCATGTAACTTTGATTTATTTTTGTGGAAAGGCCAGGTTCATTGCCTTACAGGTCGTATGAGGGCGAAGCTTAGTAGTATTAGTCCATTTTAGTTTTAATTGTCATTAAGGCTTTTTTTTAACACTGGCTGATTTCCATGTTTCTTCTCTCTTTTTTTTTTTTTTTTTTTTTTTTTTGCATTTGCATCTCCGAGGAGAATTTTCCCATCGCTCTTTGTTCTGTTGATGCATTGAAGGATATTTATCATTCATACATTAGGAAATGTTCCCTTTAGCATTATGTAACATTGTTTGTCATTCATCGATTCAAACTTGATCACTGCACCAGGCGGTCTGTTGTGTACACTGGTGGAAAATGAAAAATGAACACCGCTAAAGCGGTGATGTAGAAACAACATATGCACATGGGTCACATGCGATGATCAACAGTTCTGTTCTGTGTACAGAGTAAAAACCACGTACTAGGTATAACACCACTGCGCCAATACAACAATAGTTGACTCGGTGAAAGAGTAGTGTGTTGTTTCAAGCATGGGCCTGTGTGTACTGAGCATTGTAGACATGCCATGACGGCATTGACGACCACATTTCGTGCAATTAACGGACTTTGAACGAGGTCGTTTGTGGTCTTTAGGGAGGCTGGACGGTCCTTCCGAAGAATTGCCCAACGTGTAAGTCTTGAAGTGTCTGCTGTGCATCATGGGTGGTGCCGATGGCACATGCTCGTCAAGCTGGTTCTGGACGGCAGCTGCTTACGGATTCCCGTTTGAACTGCCGCATCAGACGAGCAGCCATTGCTGATCGAAAGGCGAACGCCGCACAGATTAGGGCCACTGTTTCACGCAAGGTGTCAGCTAGGACCATCACCAACCGTTTGCTTGACGCTCGCCAGACTTCCTCTCACACCTCATCACCGGGCAGCCCACCTCGGATGGTGTTTCTAACGACGCAACTGCAGGAATGAATGGTGAGGAGTTATGAGAGCAGATTCTGCCGTGGCACCAGTGATGGATGTTTGCGATTGTGGCGTCGACCAGGAGAGCGGCAACAACCAGGGTGTATACGGCAGCGACATACGGGACGAACTCCTAGTATCATGATCTGGGGAGTAATAACCTACAATGACCGTACATCTCTGGTGTTTGTTGAAGGAACACTGAACAGTGAATGCTACATCCAGAACATCATCCATCCCATTTTATTGCCACTCCTACAACGCCAAAAAGATGTCCTCTTCTAGCAGGACAATACCCGTGCACACACGTCTCGTGATACCCAAAGTGCTCTCGAAAGTGTTCGTCAACTCCCTGGCCAGCACGGTTATCCCACCAGTCCCCTATTGAACATGTGTGGGACATTATGGGATGGCGCTTGGTGTAGTCTGCAATACCGGCAACAAACATTCACCAATTGTAGAAGTGGAATTAGTATGGAACACTATTCCCCAAGATGACATCCGACACCTTTATAATCGTCTATACGCACGACTGCATCGCTAAAGGAGGCTACACAAGATTCTGACATTGTTGTTCAAGACACTCTGTAGCCTCTGCCCATGGGTGTACGGCCCTATGATCATTATTGTATAAAGTTTCATTCTGTATATTTATTCAAAAAAACCGTCATTCATGTGGGACCGTTTGGTCCTGGTGTTCATTTTCCATTTTCCAAAAATGATTGCATAACCTGCTCTATTCCTATGGCCATCTTTATCCACTATAGAAGAGGGTAATAATTTTCAATTCGTTGCATTCCCGAGTCTGTAGGTCTAATTTATTGTAGTACCGTCATGTTCATTCTAAAATATTTGAGTTAATTTATAATCAAGGCAGTTCCTGTATAGTAGTGTGTTCTCACATTCTATGTACATAGTGTCATGTCCTTGTACCATTGTCAGAATATATTTCCTGTACTCACCGAGGCACCTTGTGAATGTCTCTGAGCATTTGCGTTTTTGGGGTATGTTTTGTTAGGCGTACGATCAATCCTAACCTGGTGGATTAGGTGATATTAGATCGAAGCTTTATTCGGACCACCGAGGGTTCCTTATTTCCCCAGTTGACGCTCGTTAGTGGCCGACATCATGCTCTGTCATTCCAGTCACCCGATCACCATTGGATCCAAGTGACTGTCACCTTGACCTTAACCCTGTGCCCGTGACCTTTAATGACCTTGAAACCAAAAATGTCCGAAAATGCAGAAAAAAAAGTATAGAATCTCAAAGAAATCATAAAATTAAAAAAATTAAAATAATATAAATATGTGCATGTAGTAGGTCCGGGGTTCGATAGCAGGTAGATCGACTAAGCTCCCAACACGACTGGCACTCGCCAGGTCGGTCGGTGTCCATCTCGTCAGCCATGTTAGATGTTTATGACCTTGACCTTCGACCTAGAACCTTACCTTGAAACCAAACGTTTTTGAAACACCCAAAAAATTCCAACAAATTCCCAAAAAAACCTTGACACTTGACCCAAGACTTAAGACCCAACTATCAAGGCCTTTGACTCAAGGCTTGAGACCCTTGACTCAATACCTTTGACACAAGACACATGACTTAAAACCCTTGACTCAAGACATATGGATGGGGGACAAACCGAAGGATTGATCGAAGGATTGGGATTGTTCATAAGATTGGTGTGGGTTGCTTAATGGCGGAGGACGGTTGCGAAGAATTGTTCTGGATTCCTGTGAATTGCGGAGGAGAATTGTGAAGGATTATTGTGGATTGGTGTGTGGATTGTTGTGGGCTGGTGTGTGGATTGTTGTTCGGGTTGGTGTGTGGATTGGTGTAAATTGGTGTGTGAATTAATGTGTGCATTGGAGTAGACTGGTCTCAATTCGTGTGCTGATTGGTTTATGGATTTGTGTGGTAGGTTGATAGTGGGACTGATGGTGGTGCTTATTGCGATACTGATTGCGGTGCTGATTGGTGGAAATAGTGTGAGTTTTACCGAAATATTGGTTAAAAAAACAAGTCTTTAATTAATTTTTTTCTTATAAAAATTTTTATTTTATTTTAATTTTTTGGATTTTATAAGAATTTCTTTTTGGGTTCAAGGTTATCCAAGCTCATGGGGTCAGGATAAGGTCAAGTTCAAGTTCACTTGGATTAATATTGGTGGTTGGGTGATGTCATAATGTGGCAGCCAAAATACCAGAATGTCAGCATGATGTCGGTTTTGGCTCTGGGCCCCATTATGTTCAACATTCGAAATTTTAATTTTTAAATATTTATTTTTATTTTGTGTATTTTATTTTTGAGATTTGTTGGGATTGTTTTAGAATTTTTTGGGATTTTTTTAATTTTTGGATTTGTTGTTTTTGGGTTTAAGGTTAAATGTCAAGGGTCTTGAGTCTTGGGTCAAGGGTCTTGAGTTTTCTTGGGTCTTGAATCTTCCTGGGTCTTGGGTCTTGAGTCAATTGTCAAGGTTTTTTTTTTGGGAATTTGTTTTAAAAATTTTTGGAAATTTTCTAACTTCAAGGTCGAAGGTCATGGCCAAGGTCATCAACATTTGACATGGCTGGCGAGATGAATACCGGTTGACCTGGTGAGGGTCGATTGTGTTGGGAGCGTAGTCTAGCCACCTGCCATCGAACCCCGGATCTCCTACATGCACATTTTAAAATAATATTATTTTAATAATTATATTAAGTTTTTTTTTATTTCCGATAAGTTGTTTTGTGGTTTTATAAATCTTCTGAAATTTTGTGGAATTATTTTGGTTTCAAGGCCATTTAAGGTCACAGGCACAGGGTCAAGGTCATCTGGATCCATCATGGTGGTCGGCTACGTACCCCCCCAGTCCCTTGCGCCCAATCCGCCGTATCATTTTACTTTACTCGTACAGCCTGGTACTCTAGTTCAGTCAGAATGCACCAGTACATCCGTCTCTTGTGAACTGTTGCCACCTCTGCTGCGACGCTCTACGTGAATCACAACACGGCAACACTTGTTTGGGGAACTCCCAATCACTCCCGGCCTCTGATTCGGCTGTCTAAGTAACTACCACAGCTCACCATATTCTGAGGAACATTCGCCAATCATTGTCGTCCACACATCAACTAAAAAACTCCTTCGGTGTGGTAAATTGCCATTTTCATACTTGACGCTTTTCCAGATTATTCCACCCTCCCAGAGATAACCTTATTCTGCATCGAGATATTTCTCGGAAAGGAAGGCAAACACTGACATTTTCGGAAGTTATAGTTGTCGCTAGATGCGAGCTGCCATTCAAGCACAATCCAAACACATCACCAGTCCTCTTCTCTTAACCCCTCGTTCATCCTTCATCGTGTCTTCCCATGCCTTTTTAGTAGAGATGGGGAGAATCTCCAATACCTGATATCAGTAACAGGTGGGTATTGAGAAGGAAATCGTATAGCCTGTTCCTAGCTTCTGGAAATACCTGTTACCATCCCTTCTGCCTGTTGCTGATACTTGTCTCATGAAGCAGGAAAGTAGAACTCGCTTGTTACTCGACACTCGTGCGATATCGTTTCGTACCTGTTCCAACCGTCTGATATTAGAATCCAATACTGAATACCAATAATATTTACGGGCGAGAATACTTTAAAATGTTTATTTAACTCATTTTATATCCTCCCTTCCCCCACCCCCACAAGAAAAAAACACGACCGGGGATATTTTACTTATTGTCACTGCCCTACCAGGAGAACATGAGACGCGATGAGGTATACCTGCTCATATCTAACCTCCTAGTGTGTCATGTTTCCCGGGAGTGTGTGTATATATGTGCATGTGTGTGTGTGTATATATATACTGCCGAATTAATTTTTTATTTTATTTCCAGAAAGGTAGTTGAAAGAATTAAACTACCAGGAGGGTATGCGCTACATAGAGGTAGCGGATCAGCCCAGTACCATAGACTAAGTATGTGGTAGATCGATCTCGCTGGCTGCGCACAACCAATCTCCGTGTCCCAACATTGCACTGCCTTTCTGCCTACACGTATAGCAAAAATGGCGTGGTTTGGATTTTAGGTTAGAAAATTGATTTGTAAACAAATGCTATGAGGTTAATGTATACTTCAAATAACCAATTTGCAATGTAGTTTGTTTAAATTTAAACTGGAAAAAGTATTTTATTAATATGATAGTGCTTGTCATTTAAAAAATTAAGATATAAACGAAAACGTTAAACTTTGTTGACCATGTGCCTTTGACAGTTGTGTTCCTTTGGGGTAGGTCAGTATTGGGTACATGCGCTGAAGACGAATAAGCGGTCTACCTCATCTTTAGTCTATGCCCAGCACATGGATAATAACAGGTATTCGAGAACAAGGTGAAATAGCGGAACAACGCGACCTAGCAAACAGCTTACCCATAACAGGTATTCTCAATAACAGGTATCAGCAACAAATATCGACTGGGAACAGACACAAGTACTTACAGGATGTTCCTCAGAAATACTGGTTTAGCTCATCTCTACGTACTAGTCTGCTTGCAGTCGTATGAGTCCCAGGCGCTCGCTGCAGTCGGCGTGGTACGGGGCGGGATCGTACAGCCGGGCCGCAACAGTATACACGCACACGCAAACACACACACACAGTAAGTAAGTAGGGCCTAACGTCTCGTCGATAGCGAGGTTATACGGAGCAAGTTGTCTGTAGTAAGGAGCCGTCCCAGCATTCGTCTGGAGTGATTTCGGGAAATCGTGGGAAACCGAAATCAGGATCGCCGGGCCGGGATTCGAACCCAGATCTCACCAAATTAGAGTCTTAAGGTTTACAACTACGTATTTCGCTCGGTCATACATACATGCATGGCAACTCCTGCTTATTCTGTATAAAATGTAACTTATTTCAGTGGCCGTAATTTTTAACGCTGCAGTTCTAGTAATATGTTTATACCATGAACTATTTTTGATTCGCTGCCAGATATATGGAGATATTGCACCTCTATTTATAGTTTGAAACGTAAGAATTTTTTGGCAGGGATTTTTTTTTAGTTGATTTCAAAAGTGCTCAGCTAACCTCGAAGCAGCTATAGCGTATGGAAGAAGAGACGGAAGGTAATGGAAAAGGGTTTGCGGGGGGTGGCGGGGGCGGATTGTTCGTCTCTAGCCAAGAACTGCCGCGCCAGGAGGAAGGTTCAGTGTTGTTGGACATCGTTCTACAGCCAGCTGGGTCGCTGCCAGTAGAGGTACGTCGCTTGTCCTGGTCCATTCACGCGGCTGGGGTGGCGGCACTGCCGGACTTCCAGTCGGGCCGAATGTTCGCGACGACTGCACCTACGCCAACGCGTTACCCATTTCCTCCGAACAGTTTCCTTTCACTTGCAGCCTCATCTCTTTCGAGTTGTTCTTCCTGTCAGATTGAAAGTTTAATGGAAAACGCATGGATGATGGGTATGTACTGTAGGCATGAAATATGAATGTCAATGCCACGCCTTGCTACTTATTTCTGTTCACGACAAAGTGAGCACTTTAGAAATGAACCTTAGAAAAAGTCACTGCCCTTGCTTGCGTATATTTTAATGGGCGCAATGAGTGACGTTCGCTCAGCAAAGTTGGTAACGATGGATGGAAAATAGTTCCATATCCTAACGTCGAATAAAAAGTGTTAGGTAACCATTTGTGATAACTTAAAACTATTTATTTCCCGTTCTGTTTTTTTTTATGCATCGTTATGTAAAAATGAGCAGATTTGTTAATTATTTACTTTCATAGTAATTTCACCGTTTCATTTGACCGACGCATGAATAAAGTGACGAGGCTCATGGCAATATTAATTTACACAAGGCGGAGTAATACACAACGTGTATACAAGTAGGTCTTAGCAGGGCTTTCAAAAGTGCTCATTTTACCGCGAACAGCCTATAACCGCGTTCGACCCTGTGCAACTGCGTGATGGGGATGACGCTCGTTTTACAGCAGTTCTGACTTAGTTCCCATCTCGCGCGCGGTTTCGCTAGTCTACCAACGTCGTGATAGATAATATTAAGGCCGAATCTTCACTATCTTACGTCCTCTTCCGACATGCAAGATTTTCGTTGTGTCACTCACAAGCGCGTAGCATTTCTGCACGGACATACGATGAGTCAAAATACAGGTTACTCGGAATTTTCCGAACTGACGATTGGGGACAAAAAGGTCTATGGGTTCCTGTTATAATAAGAAAACTCTGCTGCCGTTATGATGTACAGAGCACTGTTGCATAATGGTTACCTGTAAAGCTATACATTCATCATGCAGGTTCTATCTAATCATTAATTAATATTTCAACAATGTTAAATGTTGGGAACTTTTATGGACTTTTTTTTTTACTGTCTAATCAGGAATTACCGCGGCGTTCCATATAACTGTATCATAGAGTTGATCGACAGTTGATGAACATTCTTGATCCTTTCAAACCCACATTAATGTAGTAATGTGTGGTAAATAAAGAATATTTTGATGTGTGCTGTACTTAAGTCGGCATAGCACTTGTTTCGTCACAGCCAATGAGCTGTATGGATCGTGTTCGACTGTAGTCAAATGAACCATTGGCAGTCTGGGCTGACAGTCGCCCACCATTATGAGTAAAATCTATTCGCGGTGTATTCACACTTTTTGAATCAAACTTTTGAAAAGTCACCCTACATACGACGTGTTTGGTTGCTTTCTAAATATGTCGTGTATCACAAGTATTTTATACCTCTGCTAACAATAAAATTATTGTACTTTGATTGAATTGGACTTAATCTATAAATTATATTTAATTTGTAATTAATTTGAATTTGAAACAAGCAGAAAGTAGATATGTTGGCAGTGCTTTGAAATAGTTCTCGTGCGACATGTTATTGAGTGCGCACAAATACGGCGCGTTGTCCCTTTGGTGTAATTTTCTATAATTAGTTAATGTTTGTTTGTGCGAGGCGAATGAAAATTCTGAAAGTATAAATTTAGCAGGGCTCGAGTAAAGTTGGGAGTAGATTACAATGAATTGACCAGTGGCATGTGGCGAACTGCTGCAAGGTAGGCTGGTACTTGCTCGGTGGACACAGCAGGATGCAACTTAGGGAAACTGAATGCATTCCGACCAATCACGAGCGAACATCAAGGAATCCATTACGTGCGTCCTGTGGCGTCAGCTGCCGAACTAAGTTTTAGTGGTGGAAGAGTAAACTAGCAAGCAACAGTGTACAGCACAGAGCTAACGATAGCTTACCTTGCAACAGTTCGCCACACGCCACCTGTATTGACTATAGTGAGGGCCTCTGATTTGTCGCGAATAAATCGGAGCACACAGTAGACTTCGATATTATGTCTACACCTCGGCTGTTTTCATACCTCCATTGGCCGCTGGTGTCGTTTCTGCATTTGACCGAGCGACTCAGAATTCCGTAGTTCCGACTCTGCACTTCGAGATTCGTTCGCAAGACATAGAACACGCACCATAACATGCTTCAGCCAATCAAGAAAGCTGGACGACACCACAGTGCTTTGAACTGTATCTTGCTTGGAAATATTCTTGCGAAATATCACTGCCCCTAACTATAGTAAATATTTGAGAAGGGAAGACGGTCGCTGGCAGAGGGCAGGTTTCGCGGCCCGCTAGTTGTATAGCCTACGTCGGCCGTCCCCAACCAACGGCAATTACTGCGCCTACAACGGCAGACCGGCGCCCCTGAGTGAGCTCTGCCCCCCCCCCCCCCCAAATTTTGCTGCTCCTTCATCTTGCTGACGCCTGTTCTCGACACCCGCGTCGCTCAATGGCACTTGAAAACTTCGCGCTTTCGCACCTTCATTAAGGCGGCACCGCCATTAAATTGAGGAGCATTTGTTTGTGTGCATCTTGTGTACACCTTGTGTACCCACTGTGCGCGTACAAATGTTGGTTCTTTTACGTGCGGTCGACCAATTATAAGGGGCGTACGTACGTTTGCGCACACATACTCGCACGAAATGAATTCGAATTCCACGGTGACAAACTTCGACTGCAAATTCATTAAGAACATCCCACTAGTTAGGACCTCTCGTCGACAGTGATGTCTCTGGTATATACAGTATGTCACGTTTTTGTAGCCTCGGCAATTATAAAATAGTCTGTTTTCCCGTTAGGGTATTGTAATTATTGTACGTAAGTTTTGTATATTAAAGATACGAGGAAAATGTACAAGCCTAGTGTATAAAATGTTTTCTTTCTAACGCAGCCCCTGAAGAAAAAAAAGGAAATATATTTGTTACCCCAAACTAATGCCACTTAGTTATCCATACACTACTTAGCCTAGCCTAAACTAGCTATATGACGTGTGTCCGTATAGTTCGTTTTTCCCATTTCGCATACATACAACCTGCAGTGCAGGAACGAAAGTGGATAATAGTTAGGTACTTGGTTCAGAACTGAACGACGCAGTTCTGCATTTAACGCTTTGGATTCCCCAAATAGGCCAAATCGTGAATAAGAGTCACGCAACAATTCAGTATGTTGCAAATACATTTAAGTATCATGTCTTAGTTAGGAGCATATCAAACGAACCTAAACAGAAACGTCTTGAGTCCCCAGGAAGAACGACTAGAACCCAGTCCCCGTACGAGCGCTCGTAAACAACGCGCCGAATTGTAAATTGTTAGCCGTAATAAAATGGTTTTCTGAGGCAGTTCGTTGGGTGTTGCCTAAGCACAGTTATAATGGCAGGGAGGAAGGAAGAACCCATATTATACGTCACTAATAACCGTGCTATTAAGACTGCTCTTCGCCAAAGAATACTTGAATAAGAACCGAGTTTAGACAATGTAATATCAGGTAATACTAAAATCAGTCTTTTTAGCTCGTATGGCGCCCCACAAGATATGAAAAAAAAGTAATACCGCCGATGATATTAGCATAAACGCCACACAATTAAACACAAGAGAGTTCCAGTTATAGTTTGGGGATCTATATCAGAGATAGAGGTCGGTACTATTTAGTTTATTAATATGAATGCTATTTTCATACATTTTTCGACACGACAACGGCCCGGATCAAACAACTAATCTTAATAGAGATTCTTTAATTTGGAACATTCCAAAAAAACTGAAAGCTCTTCCGTATTCTCCCGTCCTCAACCCAATTTATCATCTGTGGGCGTTTCTGAAGTTTGGAGTACACAGCAGAAATGTGTCTTCCGATGAGTTTAAAATAGCAGTGACTGGGGAATGTACAGCATCAAACCGTGAAAGGTTCGAAATACTAGCCAACGCCATGCAGCGAGATACCAAGCAGTTATCAAAGCTAAAGTCTATTCCACAAGATGTTAAAACTTCTGTTTTATTGGTTTCATTCATTCATTGTGTTAACTGTGTAAATAAAAATATGACATACAAAGAGTAGCGCCGTTAGTTCTGTTTTGAATTCTGTGTTACATTTATGTAGATACGATTTACTTCTTTATAATAAATAAAATGAATAACTCAGGATTTTATTTGTTAAACGAATGACACAGAACAACTATCAGAAATATAAAGATATTTTCATAAAATTTAAGTGTATGAATAATAAAGTGACAAACTTTACCTTAGGAGCTGAACCAGTTGATCCTAATCATTTACTAGTTCTCAAGTTGGAACCTGAGGCCGATATTCCAAAATATTCAGTTTGACATTTGTTATCTACTATCTTTGACGATTGAAAACCTCTGACAACTACTTAACTCACAAAAGTTTGTATTTCTGACCATCTTTTCTCTGTGTCCTGATATAGTATCAGACAAGTTCCGGTTTCACATTTCCCGATCGGCACGAGGCTATGAATAAACGGAAGACACTGTAGTGTGTTTATTTATTACAGATATGGCAGAAAAGTTGTATGTGAGAAACATGGAATATCTGTACATACAATAATAGCAAATAGTAATTGGAATTATTTTTGTTACTGTCAGATGTGATATGTTTATTTCGCGATTCTTGTTTTAAACTGATAATTTATGTGTTAAATTTGTGCACAGTCCCAACCACTGATTAATGTATGTTACGCTCAGAAAATGTACCTACGTATGATAATTATTATATTATTATAAAATTATGTAATTACAAATATTATCCCATATATATCCGTTATTTAATTACTATATTTTTTTAAGTCCCTTCTTTCTAGCGTGGGAATTAGAGACGTTAATTATAAAAGTTGTACATGCATTTGAACAGCGAAAATGCAACTTGATTAACATCGGTCGTTGCTGTGTTGTTTTCAAATAAAACATGGCATGCAGATCAAGTTCATCACCACAGTGCGAAGGCAAGGGACAAAGATGAGCAGTTTTTTTTTAATGCATCGTGCAGCAAGAGAACAGAGTGTGTGGCCTTAACCTTTTGTGTCCTAATAGTGACGGCGTGTTACCCGTCTCTGTGATGGTAGGAACTTCCTGTGCTCTTGTACGTGTAGTTGAAAACATTCAGTAAAACAATCATCTCTACCAATTTTTACAGCGTACGTCAGTTTCATTATTTTTACAAGTCTAGATAAAACATGAATCGGTTTTGCGTCCTCTGAAATATGGTACAGTGGTAATAGTTGTGTTGCAGGTGCTTGGATTGTTGGAAAATTAATAATTGTATATTTTAGTAAGTTTTGCTTGGTTTTTTTTTTTTATAATACTTGCTTACTTTTGGCATCATACTCCCGGGCCATGATTCGTGTAAATTTATTTCTTCTTTGCCTCTGATGATGCTCGCTTTTCTTTTGTAGTAACTGGAATGAGCATTATTATTTTTCAGGCCGGCTTCTTCGTAATTTTCAGTCCCACACTGGTAAAATAGTAGTGTGTGATGATTTAGATTGTATCTTACACATATTATAATGGTATTGCTTTTCTATGAGGCGATACTTCTTGTTGAATGAGAATTCAGTTTATTCTATGAGCTGTATCGGAATCAGTCGGTGTTTTGGTGTTTCTTAAATTCGACTGATGTTCAAATTCAGGTTCCTGGGATCTCCGACAAACACCTCGGAAGAAACAACTATATATTAAAGTTTGTTTTCCACAAGATATCCCTTAATTCAAGCGATTCAACGTTCCATAACTTGTACGTTGCCAGTTGTAGTGAAAGTTTTGGCTGTCCAAGAGAGCAAGCAGTTGTTTGTAGTTATCATTACATATGCACGAGTTACACCATAGATCAAATCCTAAGCGAATGAAGACGCAAATATGTTCACTCGCCGTGTTACCTGGGATCCGAGTTCCCATCACGTTTGCAAGAAGAACGTGGAATTTTATAATCGTTATTTTCAAGTTTCATGATTCACTGCGCTTAATATATTTTTGTTTTAATCACTTGTTAAACTCAATTTTTTAATCTTGTGTAGTCCTTGGAAGATGACTTGGACACAACGATGCCGCTTTTCGGCGTGTTTTCTGGGGGATCTCCCGTTTTCCCCACCCTTGCATTCTGGCGCTGCTCCATACTCACTTCGCTTTACCCTCATCGGTGCTTCGAGTCCTCGATGTTAAGAGCCACCCAAATCTCGCCACTATACTCCCAACGTACGCAGAATGGACATGTTTGGTTCTGCTTGATATAGGCTGTTCACGGTAAAGTGAACACTTTTTAAGGCACTGCGAAATTTTTCCTTTCAATTAATTTCTACTTTTCCGCCACTGTGTAATGTAAACATTGCAATATGACTAATAAACACAGGGTATACATTTCCTCTCTCTTAAAAGTTAACGTCTGAGAATGCAATAAAATCTATTTCTTAGGGGTTAATTCCTTTTGTGAGGGCCTTAAAAAGTGCTCACTTTAACGTCAATAGCCTATATAAACATATGAATCTCACAAACGAATGAATTAAAAATAGTGATGGAAGCAATCAGTTTCCAACTGAAGTGCAAGTATATACAGGTTGTCCGAAAAGTCTTTCCGCGATTACAAACTTTATTTATATCCACTACATGTGAGCTAGAGATGTGAAACTGGTGTCAAAATGTTGGTAACTGACGAAGTTTATTTTATTGCAGTTTTCAGTAACATGGATGTAGTGTAGCAGTTGCAGTGTCCAGGAAACCGGACATGTTCACAAATCAGGAGAAAGCTCAGTGTGTCCTCTGGTACCACGGGACCAGGTCACCAATAACAGTGCAGAGGAACTTTCAGGCAACGTATAGAAAGATGACGCCCGAAGTCCAGAACATTAAACCGTGGTATGACAAGTTCAAGAACAGGATCTGTTGCTGACTTATCGAGAACTGGTCGACCATCAACCTCAGCTGACAGGGTGGAAGTAGTGAAACAATATTTTGTGCGAAGTCCCAAGAAATCAGTGCGTAGGGCATCACGTGAATTAAATGCCAGAAAAGTTATATTCATGTTATCTTACACAAACGTTTATTGTTTCGTGCATACAAAGTGTAAATTGTTCCGGTTCGTTGTCCAAGGACGCCATGCGTCGGTATGACTTTGCAGTTGAAATGTTATCACGTATTGAGGGCGATAATGGCTATCTCAAACGTGTTGATTTTTCTGACGAGGTGACCTTTTTGTCAGTGTGTATTTGGGGTTAAGCTACCCCTGCTGGGGTATCAGTATGTACCAGATGCAGCCCAATGGTGTGTGTTTGGTGCTTCCCTTTGCATGAGAAAATTATCGGACCATTCTTTTTCACCGAGGGCGCCGTCATATCTCCAGTGTATCTCTACATGTTGCAATTGTTAGCTGTTCCTCAGTTGCTTGAGTTAATATTAGCCAGGTGTCATTTTTCAACAAGACGGTGCAGCGCCACATTGGGGTTTAGACACACTGAGCTTTTCTCCTGATTTGTGAACATGTCCGGTTTCCTGGACACTCCAACTGCTACTCTACAGCCACGTTACTGAAACCTGCAACAAAAAACTTGGTTAGTTTGCCAACATTTTGGCACAAGTTTCACATCTCTATCTTACATATGGCGGATATAAATAAAGTTTGTAATCAACGAAAGACTTTTCGGACATCTCGTAGTTTGTGTCGTCTAAGAGCATTAGTTACGATGCGTGATCCGGCCTCATGGCCAGCTAATTATAATTCTAAAGGGTTTTTTAATGTCCCCCGGTTTTATGCTTCAAAGCTTAGCAGGGGACGGTTTACAGGCTAACTTAAATTAACTCCCATGCCTTGCCCGGGATTCGAACGCAGAACCTCCCTCGCCCCAGATCGGTGGCGCACCAACCAACTGTGCCACGGTAGGTCGGCATGGTCGGCTAATGTTTCGATGGAGTTGGCTCCCCAATAGTATCCGTCCCATCCCTTTAATTGAAATAACATTAAAATAAAAATATGGTACAATGAAAATATAAAAAAATCAAGTATTAAAATAAAAATTAATTTCAAGATAAATTTACATGAGTTGAAATAAATTGGATTCCATTTGTGGCCATTTAAAGCAGTCCCTGCTTTAAATAAGAATGCAATCTTTGGATCGTAAAATTTCTTCTAAATTGATACAGTTTTTCTTCCGAGAAAAATAAGTGGGGTCTATACTGTGTTTAATTTCTGGCAATCTCAATATAGTTTAGCAATTCCGGACCCCCTGAATACACGCGTCTTTTTAGGTCGCCTTGATTCTAACTTTGAGTACTTATCGTGAATGTCGCAAGTCACCACCGATAATTCTCGGCCTATTTCTTTACCGCATTGAATACAGAGAAATGTGTAGTTTTCAAAGGGTGAGACTACATCAGGAATTAGTTAAAGTAGCATCTCTGAATTTTGCACAGTTTTCTTCCTCACGTGAGTGTACATACACGTGCATATAAAGATTTTGTATAGTTTTTCTTTTTTTTCTTTTCTGATAGTCTTTTTTCTTCTTCTTCCAGCAGTGTGTTCATGTCATCCTCTTTCCCTCTTACTTCATAGTTTTCTTGTCCCTGCTTTGATTGCCCGTCATAAAATTGTCTGTCGCGATATGTGGAACTGCAAATCCCCGCCGACATAAACTGCCTTGACGGTAATTACGGCTAGTGGCGCCGCCTAGGCGAACTGTCGTATTAATCCCATGGCTGTTTTATCTTTGGCTGCAGCACATCTTCTAAGAGGGGAGATGTGTTCATTTGGCCTGACCTCAGACTCCGTCCAACACACCACATCACGTCACCAAGTTTATCGCAATATTGAATCTAAATTGTAACACGTTTGTATAAACATCGCCCACAAAACGTTCTCATCGAATGCAAAGGGTGCAGACTGCATTATTTTTACAACTCTGCGTCACAAATGTTAATGTATGGTTAACGACGTTTTGTCAACTTGACACGTTTGAATGTGTGTTTTATTTGAAAACCGATGTATTCGATGAAACAAAACCGGAAATACGGAAATAGTAAAAACAGATTTGTCAGTTGTATAATGTAATCTTAGTTACAATAAAAACATATAGTTTTTATTCGGATCCGTATTTTCTATTGCTTCTCATATCTGGAATTGTAGTATATGCTGGCAAAATTAACTTGTAACTTTGAACCAATTATCTTATTTTTTATAATGTTCATTTGAAAAACCCGTAATATTGTGAATTTTCGTAACATATACATATTTCGATTATTTCTATTGGTATTAAAGAAATGCATCTTTAACAGAAGTATAGACGGGCATGTTAAAATTGAATGGCTGAACTTTTTATCACTATATCCGTGCTCGCTTACGTCTACAAAATTCTCTTGCACCGAAATTAGGCTTTGAAATTGAAAGTAGTATACTGTGATATATGTATGAATGCACATGTGTGTTTTATATATAATTTGTTTGAAAAAATGTCGACATGCGGTATGTGATACAGGATAACGAATTGCACATTTTACGAAAGGGAACACGTTTCCGGACATGCATGGCGTGGCCTCTATGGGGCATCAATTATTACGGCGCTTCGGATATATGGCGCGCAGATAGCTACGGATTTAATAAGTAAGATACCACCAACCCAAAGAAGGACGTAAGATCGTGGATTGCGGGTTCGAATTGTCGGCCTCCAGCTTCATTACAAGGCATTCAAAGGCAGTGTAGAGATCGGCACACACTATCAAAGACACCTTGTTGTGTGCTAAGTACTTCAGCCGCGCGGCGTGGATTCATGCTGCAAGATCTGCCTCGGATCATTACAAGGCATTCAAAGGCAGTGTAGAGATCGGCACACACTATCAAAGACACCTTGTTGTGTGCTAAGTACTTCAGCCGCGCGGCGTGGATTCATGCTGCAAGATCTGCCTCGGATCATTACAAGGCATTCAAAGGCAGTGTAGAGATCGGCACACACTATCAAAGACACCTTGTTGTGTGCTAAGTACTTCAGCCGCGCGGCGTGGATTCATGCTGCAAGATCTGCCTCGGATCATTACAAGGCATTCAAAGGCAGTGTAGAGATCGGCACACACTATCAAAGACACCTTGTTGTGTGCTAAGTACTTCAGCCGCGCGGCGTGGATTCATGCTGCAAGATCTGCCTCGGATCATTACAAGGCATTCAAAGGCAGTGTAGAGATCGGCACACACTATCAAAGACACCTTGTTGTGTGCTAAGTACTTCAGCCGCGCGGCGTGGATTCATGCTGCAAGATCTGCCTCGGATCATTACAAGGCATTCAAAGGCAGTGTAGAGATCGGCACACACTATCAAAGACACCTTGTTGTGTGCTAAGTACTTCAGCCGCGCGGCGTGGATTCATGCTGCAAGATCTGCCTCGGATCATTACAAGGCATTCAAAGGCAGTGTAGAGATCGGCACACACTATCAAAGACACCTTGTTGTGTGCTAAGTACTTCAGCCGCGCGGCGTGGATTCATGCTGCAAGATCTGCCTCGGATCATTACAAGGCATTCAAAGGCAGTGTAGAGATCGGCACACACTATCAAAGACACCTTGTTGTGTGCTAAGTACTTCAGCCGCGCGGCGTGGATTCATGCTGCAAGATCTGCCTCGGATCATTACAAGGCATTCAAAGGCAGTGTAGAGATCGGCACACACTATCAAAGACACCTTGTTGTGTGCTAAGTACTTCAGCCGCGCGGCGTGGATTCATGCTGCAAGATCTGCCTCGGATCATTACAAGGCATTCAAAGGCAGTGTAGAGATCGGCACACACTATCAAAGACACCTTGTTGTGTGCTAAGTACTTCAGCCGCGCGGCGTGGATTCATGCTGCAAGATCTGCCTCGGATCATTACAAGGCATTCAAAGGCAGTGTAGAGATCGGCACACACTATCAAAGACACCTTGTTGTGTGCTAAGTACTTCAGCCGCGCGGCGTGGATTCATGCTGCAAGATCTGCCTCGGATCATTACAAGGCATTCAAAGGCAGTGTAGAGATCGGCACACACTATCAAAGACACCTTGTTGTGTGCTAAGTACTTCAGCCGCGCGGCGTGGATTCATGCTGCAAGATCTGCCTCGGATCATTACAAGGCATTCAAAGGCAGTGTAGAGATCGGCACACACTATCAAAGACACCTTGTTGTGTGCTAAGTACTTCAGCCGCGCGGCGTGGATTCATGCTGCAAGATCTGCCTCGGATCATTACAAGGCATTCAAAGGCAGTGTAGAGATCGGCACACACTATCAAAGACACCTTGTTGTGTGCTAAGTACTTCAGCCGCGCGGCGTGGATTCATGCTGCAAGATCTGCCTCGGATCATTACAAGGCATTCAAAGGCAGTGTAGAGATCGGCACACACTATCAAAGACACCTTGTTGTGTGCTAAGTACTTCAGCCGCGCGGCGTGGATTCATGCTGCAAGATCTGCCTCGGATCATTACAAGGCATTCAAAGGCAGTGTAGAGATCGGCACACACTATCAAAGACACCTTGTTGTGTGCTAAGTACTTCAGCCGCGCGGCGTGGATTCATGCTGCAAGATCTGCCTCGGATCATTACAAGGCATTCAAAGGCAGTGTAGAGATCGGCACACACTATCAAAGACACCTTGTTGTGTGCTAAGTACTTCAGCCGCGCGGCGTGGATTCATGCTGCAAGATCTGCCTCGGATCATTACAAGGCATTCAAAGGCAGTGTAGAGATCGGCACACACTATCAAAGACACCTTGTTGTGTGCTAAGTACTTCAGCCGCGCGGCGTGGATTCATGCTGCAAGATCTGCCTCGGATCATTACAAGGCATTCAAAGGCAGTGTAGAGATCGGCACACACTATCAAAGACACCTTGTTGTGTGCTAAGTACTTCAGCCGCGCGGCGTGGATTCATGCTGCAAGATCTGCCTCGGATCATTACAAGGCATTCAAAGGCAGTGTAGAGATCGGCACACACTATCAAAGACACCTTGTTGTGTGCTAAGTACTTCAGCCGCGCGGCGTGGATTCATGCTGCAAGATCTGCCTCGGATCATTTTGGAATCTAGTACACCATTTTCTTTGTGGCTTCCCAAACAAATTTGTCGAGAGGTACCCAACTTTGTCACCCCATTGCAACCAAGCCACGCATTTCCGGACATGCATCCCCTTTTGTAAAGTGTTCGGTTCGTCGTCTTGTATCACGTAGGCCACTGTGCGTTGCCTTTTTCTTTACAAAACATCTTGTATATGTATTTGTTTATAGGTGTATAAATTAAAATTGTAGAGATCAAAAATGAGAACCTTTTCACTCCTAATCCACGTTTGAAAATGAAGTTCAAGAGTGAACACGTTGAAAATGTTTTACCGAGTATCTGTACGTGGGTTACCCCAGGCATATGAGAGCAGTGTTGGTTGAGGTCGGTACCGCGGTGGTGTAGTGGCTAGACCACTCGTCTCCCATCCAGGCGAACCAAGTTCTATTCCCGGCGGGGTAGCTCCCAAATTTTCTCATGTGGGAATCGTGCTGGACGATGCTGTTGGCCGGCGGGTTTTCTCGGGGGTCGCCCGTTTCGCCCGACCTTTCATTCCGGCGCCTCTCCACACTCACCTCAATAACCCTCATCGGCTCTCAAGACCTCGCTGTTAACAGCTGCCCAAATCTCTTCAGTCTTCACAGCGAGGTCTCTAGAGACAGAGGAAGTTGCTCAGAGAAGAGGCACGGGGAAGGAGTCGGCCACGGCCTGTCAGTAGTAGGGAAGCATTCCAGCACCCGCCTGCAGAGTGATCGCGGAAACCATGGTGAACAGAGATCACGATGACCGGACAGAATTTGAACCTAGGTCGTCCCGAATGTGAGCTCAGTGTTACCACTGCGCCACCTCGCTCGATATTGTTGGCTAACTGAGATTGAGTGCATGGTTGCCTATCTAGGCAGTGGAATTATTTAAGTAGTAAATAGAATGAAACAAATTATGGTGGTAGGTAATCTGTAAGTATAGTGTTTTTAAATTTTGTAATGGATATTTTTTTTTTAACTCTGAGGATTTTTTTTATTATTGGTTTAATTTTATGCTTTTTAAAATTCTAAGTCTTATTGCTGCAAGATGACATCAAAAGTACATTTTTCATTAACCCCGTAATTGTAGGTCTAAACGTCATGTTTTGGCCTTTTGTTAACGTTTGTCGTGTTGAAGTATGCAGTTAGCAATTTTTTTTTTGTTTGAGGTTATTCAGAATGTCTCTGTGTTTAAAATATTTGCGGAGTTGCAGAAAAATTGTGGTGTTCCAGAATGGTATGAAAACATTTTTTTTTTTTGTAACTGAGCCTAGGGCCTAATTATTGTGGAAGTGGTTATCGAGTTGAAGGGTAGCTGTTATTTGACCGAGACAATGATGGAAACGCTTACAAGACGATAAGGACTGTAATTTAACGTCCGTTTATTTTCGGATAGGAAAATCATACTATTGTGCCTGATTGTGAAATATTTATGTAATCATTTCTACACTTGTGTGAAATAATAGACCTAACTGTGTAGATTTCTCTGTCTTCCGACTATAAGGTCTGCCTCCACATATGAGGGCACCCGACTCTGACAGGTGTGTACCACAAACGAGCAAGCCACGAAATTTATACGACAATATGTATTAAGGTGGTGTTGCCTGGTGTTCAAATTTTCTCATCCAGTGTAATATCATGTTTTCACAATTTGGCAAAGGCAATTTAGGTATATAGCACAGTCGCTAAAAGACAAGCATTAATGTAGAAGAGCCAAGAGATTGTAAAAAAAAAAAAACCGTGGGTTCTCAGTGTTTTGATATTTAGGCCAGTTCACGGGAAGTTTTAACTTTGCTCCTTCATTTTATGGATGACGAATCTAAATTTTGTAAGTATTTTAGAATGGCGCAGTCAACATTCCAAGTACTGTCCTTGTTACTGGAGAACCGTATGAATAAAATAAACCTTTTAGAGTGATGACATTTACCGAAACAACGCCTTAAAATTTGTTTAAGGTAAGCTATCCTGTTGACTACAACTCTTTCGTACTTGTAATGTGTTTTAATCCGAATTATTGTTAAACTGTTCAAGCCTATCGCATTGTTAAGGGCCATATTAAATATGTTATAATGACAAGGCGAATTATAGTCCATTCACGGTTACTTCAATGTTTCTAAATCCCTGCTAAATGTCTACTTCCAGGATATTCCTCCGTGTCATGAAAACAAATCTTAGACGACTCTAGAAAATTACACCAGAGGGATAACGCACCGCATTCGTGCGCTCTCAGTGTAATACTATCTTGTACAAGAACTATTCCTTACTAGGCATTACTATCACACTTATTTTATTCATACTAATTATAAATCAAATATTGTAATTTATAAGGATAATATAAGTAACATTTTAATTTCACAAAAAATTCGGTAGTTTTATTTCCACCCTAGTTTAAAACTGTCATATATAGGAAACAACTAAATTCGTCATACATGGAGTGAGTTTTCAAAGGTTAGATTAAAAAAGTGTGAAGAAACTGCGAATAGATCATACTACATACCTGGAATTTAATAGTTTATTTTGACTGGGGGAAAAAAAAAGTAATTTAGATAAATTCCTTTTCACTGCTCGTTATAAATATCTCATACAAAATGCTTTGGGCAGTGAGTTTGTGTCTTTTTTAACAATAAATAGTACTAAATAAAACGAACGCTTTTAAAACATTAACAACTTCGTTCACACATCAGTGTAAACACAAAATTGGGGAAGCATTGGGACTAGTCGCACGTGTGCATTAAAAAAAATTCTGCAAAATATGATTTACTTCTTTTCGCACGTAACATAACCAGAATGTACAGGATGCTTCCGAAATATGTTAACACTTATATGAGCGGTGGAAAGACGTATAACAAGCATATCACAATTGGGATGTGTGCTTTAAAGCTTCTCCACTTGTTCGTAGCCATTTCCACAACGTCGACAACTGTTATGCAACAAATTGAAAGACAAATATTAGTTACATTCCCGTTTGTTGGAGTATCCATTTCAGTATTCATGTTTATGAATCACTCCGTATATTATTGCCAATTGCAGGAGAAGTTAAACCTAAAACTCTGCGTGCAATTCTAGCTTTAACAATGTAGTGTCCTGCCACTTACAGTCCCTTCACGACTGGAACACACTTTCTCTGAATCTTTCCTACTCCCATTTTTAGGCAATAGATTTTTAAAAAATACGTTCAAACATTCAAACTGTATTCTCTCTCCGTGCTGCCAAACTAACTGTACCCGCGCCAATCACTGTTTGTAGTAACGATGCATACAGCTGACGACTAAGGTGTTGTTCAAAAGTCTGTTCCAGTCGCGAACCGACTATAGAGAAATTCCCTGAAGAAGCGATAATGTTCAGAGCCGGATCCGCAAAAATTTAAACAATACTTCTTTCGTCAATCCCTGATTTGGGGCCAAGGCACGATCTTGATACGAGCCGGAAACTGTCAACACCCACATTTATAGTCTACTCGCGATTTCTTCACACGTTTTCGAATCAAACCTTTGAAAACTCATTCTATACATGCTCTTTTTGGTTGTTTCATTAATAATTCATGCATTACATGCGTGTAAAGGCTGTTCACGGTAAAGTGGGCACTTTTGAAATCAAACCTTAGGAAAAACTCACTGACCCTGCATGCGTATATTTTAACGGCCGCGCTGAGTGACTTGCGCCCAGTAAAGTTGGTAACGAAGGATGGAAATTAGCTCCATATCTTAACGTTGAAAAAAACGTGCTAGACAACCATTTGTGATAACTATAAAATTATTTCTTTCAGTTTTCGTTCCTTTTAAATGCATCGTAATGTAAAAATCAGTAGATTTGTAAAATACTTACTTTTCTAATAATTCCACAGTGTCACTTGTCCGATGTATGAATAAAATGATAAGGCCCGTGGCAATGTTAATTTTACATATGGCGGAAGAATACACACCGTGCGTACAATTAGATCTTAAGCAGGGCTTTCAAAAGTGATCATTTTATCGTGAATAGTCTATAGCAGTATTTGTGTTAGTATAAAATTACTTATTTTTGGTTACATTTTACTTTTACTTATATTTTAACTACGTATTTTAATATTTCATTTATAGTTAACATGAATAAAAACAGAGAGAAAATATGCGTGTTGGAAATGCATAGTAAGAAATAGTATTTAATTTATGCAAAATATCATTACACTTAGTGTGCATGAATTCGGTGCCTTGTCCCTTTGGTGTGATTTTCTAGACTCAGTTAAGCTTTCTTTGCATGAGGCGGAGGAATATTCTGGAAGAAGGACTTCAGCAGGGTTTAAGAAGAAACGTGAAGAAACCGTGAATAGACTATGTTTGTGTTGTGTAAGTTGCTTGAGGGCGTCGTCAGTCGCCCTGACTGCACCCAGCCGGCCCGGATATGTGTGGTCAGACCTTTACCAGCTTCCTTATACCCGCGGTGTAGCAGAAACACGGTTTACAAACTTCGCACATTTGTTTTACCGCGACTGCCATTCCTGTGGCACACGCACGTTTATCACTTGAATTTGTTACATAAATCCTAACTACACTGTGCATGCGAAAGTGCGTGTGCGCGGGAATACAGGATGATTCTCAATTTGACCGACAAACTTCGGGAGATGATTCTTCATGAAAAAGTGAAAGTAAAACATATGTGAGCCTTTATAACTAAACCGAATATTAAAGGAGGTATGAGTCCTTAAAAGAACGCGATTTTATGCCGTATGTGTGCAAAATATCAGCTCTTATGTTGAAGGTCCCGATAAAATACAATACTGTTCCGAGAGTTGTCATTGTATTTTAACTCGTTACCGATATTTTGCACAAATACGGTTTAAAACCTCGTTTTTTAAGGGCTCATAGACCTCCTTTAATATTCGGTGTAGGTATAAAGTGTCGCATATGTTTTCCTTTTATTTTTTCATGAACAATCACCTCCCGAAGTTTGTCGGTCTAATTGAGAATCATCCTGTATATTTATGAAACCCTGTTGTAGGAAATGCATTCACAAAATTCAGCCTGTAAGGGCAGTGGTACGAAACGCACCAACTGACTCGCGAAACATGTAAGCATCGGTAGCCATAGTGTTGAGTTTCCAAGATGGAGGTACGCAGATCGTCATGCGGTGTAAACAGCTCTCAAAGGCGAACGTAGGGAACATTTTTAGAGCTGGAACTTAATAGTGTATTGGTTAGGGCTTTGTGTGCAATAATTTGGGTAGTAAGAAACCTGCTCGTAAATGAACGTCGATAAGTTACGAGTTATTTTTTTAATTTTTTTTAATGCTTTCCGCTTGCATTCCTTCACCGACACGGCAAGCTACGAGCGGCACGCCAATGCCGAGCTTGAGTGTTGTTTTTATTGGCGTGGGGCCACAGACAGACCCCGTACAAAATGTTGTCAAGTGAGTTTCTTGGCGGCGTGATTGTACCAAAAATCCTGCCGCCCGCAGGGAGCGGAGATCCGCTGGCATGTTTTACAAACTGGAATTATTGTTGCAGCGTGTTTCGGATTCTTCGCCTAGCCTGGATGCCGACGCCTCGCTGCAGATGGATTGACGTGTTAGCCCGCGTTTACTGAACAAGTGTTCTGTCGGAAGTGGTCCGCTGCTCCCTGCGTAGTTTTTAACAGTCGTTCGCTACGCGGTAGAATCTCAAAACGAATACACTCGATATAATTTGAAAAAAAAAAATAAAAATATATATATATATATATATATATATATATTCTGGCAGGCGATGAAATTACGATAAAAATGACCTCAAATAACAACCACTCACGTATGTTGCTTGGTTTGAAAGTAGTGGGTATTTGGTACAAGGTAATGCATGTTAAAAAATTCTGTTTTTTTTTTTTGCGTTCCTTTTAAAGAGGTGTGTGTGTATGTGTATATATATATATATATATATATATATATATATATAAATGCTATTCACTCTAAAGTGAGCACTTTTGAAAGCCCTGTCGTTTGGAATAATAGTCAATAAATATATTTTACTTCAGCCTCATACGTTAACTCCTGGGTGGGGTGGAATATACACACTGTGTTTATTACTTACATGGCATTGCATAATTAAAAATATGGTTAAAGGATGAAATATGGCTGAAAGGAAAAAGTAACTAGGGCCTCAAAAGTGCTCACTTTACCGTTGACAGCCTATACTACTGTGAACTTTTTGAGCAGAAAAAATATGTTCTTCTTGTTTATAGAAGCTTTTTGTACAATCAGTTTATAGTTATAGACTGTCCACTGTAAACTGAGCACTTTTGAAAGCCCTGTTTAATATCTACTTGCATGAATGTTGTGTAGTCTTCCGCCTTATGTAAAATTAACGTTGTCATGGGCCTGGTCACTTTATTCATGTGTCGGTCAAGTGTGAAATTACAATTAAAGTAAATATATTTTATATCTGCCAGTTCTTACAATTTGATGCATTAAAATATAAAATAGAACAGAAACGAAGAGAAATAATACCACTTTTCACAAATGATTCTCGCAACATTTTTAATTCGACGTTAAAACATGGAACTACTTGCTCCCTGTCGTTACCAACTTTATCGGGCGCATGCCACTTACCGCGCACGTTAAGACATTATCAGGAAGGGGCAGTGACATTTTTCATAGGTTAATTTATAAAATGCTCACTTTATCGTGAACAGCATTTAGCTTCCTGGAAGGATTAGAAAACTTAATAATTAGATTAAAAATTACTGAAAAACAAATTGTTATATTTGACTCTATACGAACCTTGAGAGTATAATTCCTCACACTTGGGGTTTTGTTTCCGAAGTTATATCTACAAAATTGGCCTAAAAAACCGTATTTCATTAACATGTATTTCCCTATACCCAATTCTCACTGCTTGTAAACCAGGCGACAGCCTTAATATAAACTATCAATTAAGGCTCTTGCCATACATTAAATATACGTAAGATAATGTAGGGTCAACCCAACTTTTTGGGCCGACTGTAAATTATGTTCCCACCTAAAAATTGTTCTAATAAAACTGATTGGCAAATGGAACCAGCTGAATGAGTACTGGAGGGTTATAATACAGGGATATTTTTTCTATATACATACGTTATTATTTTGTTAGTAATGAGCCATGAAAATAAATTAGAAATAAAAATGGTTGGCATTGTGGCAGTTTTCCGGGACGTGGTTTCCGCACGTGATGCGGGAAGTTGGACTGTGGAGCTGCGACGAATGGAGGGAAGGTGTCGGCGGCCATGTTGGAGGTGTTATCGGGAACCAATACCTGTGGCGCGGAGCTTCGTTACCTGCCGCGAGGGTGCGAAATGGGGGGGGGGGGGGAGTTGTCTCTTCCCACCTGCTCCGACAGAGAGTCGCGTAAGCGACGTCAAGGACATAGGATGCCGCACCCTCGCTCCATTGACTCGTACATCTGGTAAATGCATAGGCCCCCTACCTCAAACACAGTTTTACATCGCCAGGCTATCTTTGTATATAGGTTGTTCACGGTAAAGTGGGCACTTTTTAAGGTCCTGCTGAATTTTTCTTTTCATTATATTTCTATACTCCTGTCTCTTTTTAGTATAAACATTGTTATTAGACTAAAAAATACAGTGTATACAATTCACCACTAACGAAAGTTAATGTCTGGAGCTGCAATAAATATATTTATCAGTAGTTAATGCCTGTTGAAAGGGCCTTAAAAAATGCTCACTATGCCGTGAACAGCCTACAGTACTGTCACGTGCTGCACCTGGGCCGGAAGGCTGCCCGGCGTGTGGCGGTGGACCCACCTCAACCTCCCTTCTCCATGCTGACACGCTCGTTGCCTCCTGACATCCCCCCCCCCCCTACTTCCATGCGAAACCCGTGAATAATGGAGCAGCGGCTGCCTGTTTGCGTCACGGCCCCTCTCCCCCTGCAGCGTGCGAGTTACAGAGAATTCTGGGCGACGGCCTATGACGATATAGTGCCCGCAGCCCAGCGGCCGACAGTCTTTGGTGGAGGTATCTGGCAGTGTGCGAGCGAAGTTAGGTGCGAGGCGACGGCGGCGGACGAGTGTTCTTGGATTGAATGGACGAGAGGGCGTGAAACCCGGCGAGTGAAGCCTACTGTGCGTGAGGGCGCTTGGCGCACTCTATAGAACATTGCGTACTGGCGGGACATGGACTGAATTGAGGCGGGACTGAATGGACGTGTAATACAGATTTCATTGTAAATATTTGAACTATAAATATGGACGCATAATTTACAAACTAATTGAATATGTTGATACGCTGTCTATTGGGGCTGATCTTTAATGATTTAGTTTCATTGATTTCTTTGTGGTAATTATAAATTTTATCAATTGGAGTCATTAATTGTAACAGTAAGTGATATCAATTTATTGCGAGCAGTTGAGTTGAGAGAATTTTACTGTAGTTATTGTAAATAAAATTAGAAAATTATAATTCATTCTTGTATTTGATTAAGACCTCCATCCCTTAACGAACTTGGTTTAGCACACTTAATTTCTAGAGAGAGAAATTGTAACAGTACATTCACAGTTACTTACAATTTTTCTGAGGCCCTGCTAAAGTTCTTCTTCCAAGATATTCCTCCGCCTCGTGCATACAAAGTCTAGGGAACCGCTCCAAAGGGACAACGCACTGTATTTGTGGGCACTCAGTTTAAAATATTTGCACGATAACTATTAGTACTAGGCATACCAACACAACAATTTTCTCTCTGTTTATGTTCATAATAATAAATGAATTTGTATAATGTATAGATAAAATATAAGAAGTTCAGTTTAACCAAAAATTAAACACATTTTGTTAACAGAAGTACGTAAACGCCTGTGACACACGACATATTTAGTAAACGACCTTACACCTCTTTCATGGGGCGATTTTTATTCGGTTTGAATTTAAAAGAAAAAGTGTGAAGTTGCCGCGAATAAGGTCTATGTAGCCAATAGCTTAGAAACTTCTATGAAGTTTAGGAAGGTTGTTTTACGATAGGCTATTCACGGTATGGTGAGTACTTTTGAAAGCCCTCTCATTTAGAACAATAGTCAATAAATATACTTTATTTTAGCCTTAGACGTTAAATTCAGAGTGCGGGGGAATACATTCACTGTGATTATTTCTTACATAGCAATATTTATTTTAAAAAAAGGTGTTCAAAGAATTAAAAAATGGCCGTAAGGAAAATCCATTCACGATTGGAACAGAATTATGAAAATCAATCTTTGGAGGAAAAAAAAAAACCCTAGCCATTAGCTGCAAAGCATAGCTAGTATAAAATGTGGCGGGTGTGTGTATAGTACCCTCACCCGCCACTTTTTATACTAGCTATGTATGACGCTAATGGCTAGGGTGTTTGTTCAAAGATTGACATTCATAAGTCTGTTCCAGTCGTGAATGGACTAGGTCCTCTAAAGTGCTCACTTTTACTTGAACAGCTTAAAAAGTGTTTCTTCCAGTGTGCAGTAGTTGCCATCCCAAGCTTGCAGGTGGCGACAATGAACGGGCACTGCAGCAGTTCTCGCGTGGCCGGGTCGCGACCGTAGAGGTTATAGATGATGGAGTGGCAACAGCCTATCTTCTCCACGATTATCAAGTGAAGCCGATTTCTTGTCCGGCTTCTTGCAACTGCGCATGCGCAGACCGATTTTTTTTATGTCACCCGCCATATTATGAGTGTCAAAAGTTACATTGTACATCGGAATTACCAGTGAAGTAATTATTGCGTTTTGTTCTTGCGGGATATTTTCAAATGTACGTGGACTAAATAAGCCTGTGCATCAAACACTATCCGGAACTGATCAAATGAAAAATACGCCCATTCAACTACATTAAACATGCACCTTTTGCCTCTACTAACCCGGTCCTTGTCTTGCATTATCAGCTGCCGCCCGGCTTCACTCTCGTTTCTCGACTTCCACTCCATTAACTAATACCTCCATGGTCGCGACCAACCTCTGACGTCACTGCCAATTTTTCGTGTAAGTGTTAGGTGGAATGGAAACCCGACGGTAGGACGGGTTGGGCGTCTTCCCCCCCCCCTTGACGTCACTGCCACAGACGTTGCGGGAGTGTATCCCCATATTTCCTCCCCGCTACACCTCTTCCTCGTCAGGGGCTGTGATTGGAGGTGAGTTGGGGCGGTGGGCGGGCGATGAAGTGACCGAGATAACCCAGGACCCGTGCCGTGACCTCCCATGCTTCGCGCTCTTCTCAGAACTTCCTCTCGTGCCGCGGACACTCTCGAAATTCCGGCGCTCTTCAATTAATGGATCTGTTCACCCGCAACGCGGCGGCTTCCATTACAGCTCGCGTGTTAACTTTCTCTGCGGCTCGTCGGGAAATGGATATTGCTTTATAGATTTTACGAACTCGGTGTGGTCGGACCTCTGTCGCAGCTTGTCTCGCCAATATGTGTACATTTTCTTGCAGTTTTGTAAGTACAGGCTGTTCACTGTTAATTGAGTACTTTTGAAATAAACCTTTGGAAAATGTCAATGCCCTTACCTGCCTATGTTTTAACAAGCACGCTGTGACTGGTATGCGACCAGTAAACATGGTAACGATGGTGGGAAAATTAGTTCCATGTTTTAACGTTGAATCGAAAGCGTTAGGTAAATATTTGTGAATGCTGAAATTATTTCTTTCATTGCTTCTTTTTTTTATATATATATGTTTCTTAAGTATAAGAATTAACAGATTTCTGAGATATTTACTTTTTTTTAAATAATGTTATCGTTTCATTTGATTAAATCGTGAATAAAGTGACGAGGTTCGTGGCAATGTTAATTTTACATATGTTGGAATAATACGCAACGTGCATACAATTATGATTTTAAGCAGGGCTTTCAAAAGTGTTCAGTTTACCGTGAACAGCATTTAGTGTTGTGTAGCTACAGTTATTTCCACGGCAAACTATTTTTTGTCGACTTACTTTACAGTTGTTCGTGAGACAGGCTGTAAGCTTGGTGAAAAGCCCGTACGATAACTAGTGCAAAACAAGGTGTACGAGTGAAGGAAATCCATTGTAGTTCAGCCTGATTTTAGCGCCTTGGAAGGAAGACGTGTTTCTAAACCTAGGTTGCATTTCTTGAAGTTCTCATCAGAACTGCTTTACTTCTTTTTAAAATGTTCTTGTTCAGCACGTACTCGTTTCTCGTAGTAAAACAGCCCTCATTATTTCCAACTCCGCTAATGCCCACGCCAAGTATTTCTTTCTTTCGTGCGGTTACAAATCGCAAAATATTTATTCATCTGAGCATTGTTTGACGATGACAACGTACTAATATTTGGCTTGCTGTTTCTTATTGCTTAATGGAACACGAAGAAAGTTGAATAATTAATTTTAGGTGATTTTTTTTCTCAGGAATTTATTTCGGCACACAAGCGCATTTCCGTTAGACAGTAAAAGTTTTGTATTTTTTTAGGATTTCACATTGTCGAGTTTTCCAGGTCATTATGGCGGTTAGGTAAACATTTTTTTTTTTTTTAACCTCGTGAAGTTGTTTGTTTAATTGGAGTGTGTGTCTTTCCGCTGCAAAAAGTATTATTTCCTTGGACCGGAGTAATACAGTAGCCATGCGCGATTGATTCTGTAATGTTTTTGCAAATACAGAAACGTTACCATCATAATGTCTATAATACTAAATTAAACTGGCTTAGTTCCTAACCATTTTAACTTCATGTCGCAATTTTATCAAGACGTCAAGTAAGACAGATAAATAACTACTTATCATAATTTAATAACCAACATATCGGAGATTCAGTGTTTCTGCTAAAAAATAACATAGTTGATGGCAGAAGTTTTTCCCCCATGGATTTATTTAAAGAAAATGCTAGGTTACGAACTCTAATAGTTTTCACGTGAAGACTGCAATGCACATACTTAGTGTTAATTTTCAAGTGGGTGAAGACACACTTTCTTAAAACTGTGCATACTGTAGAAGTAACATGAGGTAGAGAGGGAACGAGAGCTGCGCACTAGTCACTCTCTGTTTTTCCAAGATTGGAATGATTTTTTACTAATACCACTATTAAAAAGAACGTGTATAGAATTAGAGGTTTGAACAATATTTATGCAAAAAAAAAAAAGTTTTGAGATGTTTGTGTACTCCTATAACCAAGTTTTAATTTATCTAGAGCGCGTGCCTGTTAAAAATTCAAATGTAAACAAACCCCTGCATCACTGTTAATCGTGTCACAATGACAGCTGCACTAATGGCGATAAGCGAGGTCAATAGGTGTGTTCGCGATGTGTGCTATCGTGCTAATTTAGTGCTATTTCTGTTATTTTGCCGGAATTCGTGTTGCCGAAAGCACTTCTTTTGTTTGCTGCTCCGGCGGTACAATCATGCTATACAAAGCAGCAATTTTTGCTCTTGTTCGACGACTTACATCAGAAGTAGCACGAACAAGGAAAGAAAAGACCCGCCAAATTAAAATCACAAATGTTCGAGAGTACCGAGAGTTGTGATTATGAAACCTACAATGCTTTGTACGGATAGGTGACAAGAAGACGTATGGGCATCCTGTAAGACGTGCGCGCACGGATATGCGTTAGTAATGAAGATAATTAAGTCACACTTATCCAGGAAGATAAGCAATCCTGAATATCTGAATGTGATACCGGTAAACTACACAGAAGTAGTAATCTTTACCGCCATTTTCCTAATGTTGGAGAGTACCGAGAGTTGTGATTATGAAACCTACAATGCTTTGTACGGATAGGTGACAAGAAGACGTATGGGCATCCTGTAAGACGTGCGCACGGATATGCGTTAGTAATGAAGATAATTAAGTCGCACTTATCCAGGAAGATAAGCGATCCTGAATACCTGAATGTGATACCGGTAAACCACACAGAAGTAGTAATCGTTACCGCCATTTTCCTAATGTTTTTTCCCACTCTGCTCTTCTAGCTTCTTCTCTGTTCGTGAAAAACATCACTCGTTCTTTCATTTGTGTATGTTGTATTTGCAGTGTCTGCATACTTTTTGAATCAAACAATCGAAAAATCACGCTCAATAGGCGTATTATATATGTTTGGTTGTTTCCTAAATATGTCGTGTATCGCAAGCATTCCATACTAATGTTAACATAAAAGTATCTTATTTTTGGTTAAATATAACTTTTTCTTATATTTTATATACAAATTATATTTCGTGTGTAATTTATATGAATAAAAACCGGAAGAAAATGTGTGTGTGTTAGTAATGTATAGTATAGGCTTTTCACGGTAATATGAGCACTTTTGAAAGCCCTGCTCACTATCTACTTGTATGCACGCTGTCTATTCTCCCGCATTATGTAAAATTAACATTGCTATGGGCCTCATTACTTTATTCATATGTCGGGCAGGTGAAACTGTGAAAATATTATGAAAGTAAATATTTTATAAATGTACTCAATTTTACACTTCGATGCATTAAAAAAAAACTCTGAAAGCGATAGGAATAATTTAAAGTTATCATAAATTGTTACTTACTACTTTTTATTTGTCGTTAAGATACGGAACTATTTTCCTCCATCGTAACCAACTGTACTGGGCGCATGTCACTCAGTGTGCCCGTTAAAATACATGCAGGGAAGGGTAGTGATTTTTTTTTAAGGCTGATTTTAAAAGTGATCACTTTATCATGAACAGCCTTTAATAAATAGTTATCATGCAAAATGCTATTAGACTGAGTCCGCGCGAATTCGGTTAGTTGCCCCTTTAGTGTAGCTTTCTAGGCATAGTTAAGCTTTGTTCTCAGGAGGCGGAGGAATGCCCTGAAAGTATAACTCGAGCAGGGCTTCAGAAAAGTCTGAAGTAGCTATGAATAAACATAAGCAGAACTAGCGTATCACGCGGACAAACCTAGTGCAGCCTGATTAGGTGGAGAGTTTGGTTAGGTTACAATATTCTGATGTAAGAATAATGTGGCAGAAGACACCACGGGACAGTAGAATATCTCAACATGAAATGCAACGAAGTCCATTCACGGCTACTTTCAACTATTCGGAAGCCCTGCTAAAGTTCTGCTTCCAAGATATTCCTCCGTCTCATGCAAACAAACACTTGACGGAGTCTAGAAAATTAAACCAAAGGTGCTGTGCATCTCATTCGTGCGTTCTCGGTGTAATGTAATTCTGCATAAGAACTAAAGGCTGTTAACGATAAAGTGAGCACTTTATAAATGAACTTTAGGAAAAAAGTCACTGCCCTTGCATGCAAATATTTTAATGGGCGCACTGAGTGACATTCGAATAAAAAGTGTTTGGTAACCATTTGTGATGACTTAAAATTAATTCTTTAACTTTCTGTTTTTTTTTTTTTTACGTACAAAAGTGCAAAAATTAGCATATTTGTAAAGTATTTCCTTTCCTAATAATTTCACAGTTTCATTTGACCGACGCATGAATAAAGTGATGAGGCCCATAGCAATGTTAATTTTACATGAGGCGGAGGAATACCCAACGTGTATAAAAGTAGAGCTTATGCAGGTAATTCAAAAGTGCTCATTTTTGCTGTGAATAGACTATACTAGGTATTACCAACACACCTATTTTCTCCCCTTTGCTATTCGTACTAATTATAAGTGAAATGTTATATTTATAAATAACTATAAGTAAAAGTGCAATTCAACCAAAAAGAATGTACTTTTATGTTAAGAGGAGTATACAGCGCGTGTGGCACGTGTCATATTTAGGAAATAACTAAACACGTCATGCTTGGGGTGATTTTTCAAAGGTTTAATTCAAGAAGCGCGAAGGAACCGCGAATAAACTAGGTGTAGGCTGTTCACGATAAAATAATCACTTTTGAAAGCACTGCTTAAGATCTACTTGTATACACGTTGTGTATTCCACCGCCTTATCTGAAATTAATATTGCTCTGGGCCTCCCCACTTTTTTCATGTCAGTCAAATGAAAATGTGAAATTATTAAGTAAGTAAATATTTTACAAATTTGCTCATTTTTAAGCTTCGATGCATTAAAAAAAAAAGCGAAAGCGAAAGAATTAATTTTAAGTTATCACAAATGGTTACCTAACATTTTTTATTGGACGTTAAGTTATGTAACTACTTTCCATTCATCGTCACGAACTTTACTTGGCGAATGTCACTCAGTGCACCCATTAAAATATGTGCATCTAGGGGCAGTGACTTTTTTATAAGGTTCATTTCTAAAGTGCTCACTTTATCGTGAACAGCCTTTATAAATAATGGGCGTGCCTCATCTTTAGTGTACGGTGGCAGGCTTGGGCGTCAGGGCGCCTCAAGCAGGGCAGGCGGCTACTGCAGTCCCGCCCCGAAGGGGGGGGGGGGTGGGCGGTGCGGGTGATCGATAACGGAGCGGCTCCTGGGTTCGCGCCCTGAAGGAGGCCCTGCCGCACCGCCCCGGGGCACTGGCCCCCACAGCACGGACACACCTCTCTGACGTATCCCCTGCACAAGGCCCGTGTCATTAGTGGGTGGGCTGGGTAAGGGCCTGTCCACATTTGGGCTACCCCAACCTGTGTCTTAGGACAAGGATGCGCTGATTGGTGCACGTGACCCTCTGACGTCATAGCGCTGTCCCAAGTCAACCTGTGTCCCAAGTTGAAGCAATCGGAAAACTGAACTTTTTTCCGAAGTTGTGCCCTAAGCTGATGGAAAAAGAAGAATACTTCAAATACTTTCGCGTGCATTCATGAAATGTTTACCTTATTAACGCAAACAGTGGATGTGCAAGGTGGGCTTTCTCAAAACAAATATGAGAAATTGTAATAAATAATAATAAATAATTAGTGATGTCTTCGTTCGGTGTCAACAATTTTATTTGAACGCTAAAACTTTTGAAAACTAAAACGTAAGTTTAAAAATTAAATTTGAATGTCAATTGGCGAACTTATTTAAAATAAAACTGTTAAGGCGTTTACTATAAATAAATATTCAAATCAACCATTTTTTAAACTATAATAAACAATAATGCAGCAAATTTAAACATCACTACGCAACAACAAATATTATGCCGAATTTAGTGCGATCTAACGTCAGATTCTGAAAGCTCACTTCAGAAAACGCATTTGTAGCCCATATTTGGACTGCGTCAATGTGACGTCACTTGACGCCGAGTTTCAGATGCTTCCACGTCAACGTCCACAGGAACGGCAAAATGTAGACACGGCCTAAATGTCCAGAGTGGCAGGTAGGAAAGGCCGTATCGTAAAAAAGAAAAAAGTTTAGAAAATTGTTTTTGAATAATGGAAATAAAAATGAAGGTTTGAAATGACGAAATTTAAATTTGATTTATTTACTGCACATGCTATCGTCCCCGTCTCTGCATTTTCTATTTGCAAATGTGAAAACTAACGACAAAAGCGGCGATTATTTTGTCCGCCTTATTGCGCGCAGGTAGCTGAGTTATAAAGGGGTCAGCGTTTTATTTTCTTTGTCACGAGTACGTTCAAATGTTTGTGTTTAGCCAACCCCTCGTTGATGTTGCTTTGGTGGGTGACTTGTGTGCAAGGACAGGCTTGTTTTGCATGTTAAATTGTTTTGAGATATTAAGTGGTGCCCATTTCGGGAAGCGTGCTGAACAGAAAAATGAATGTGAAGTGTTAATAAATAAAAAAATTAAAGTAATGCGTGTCCGAGACGTCGGTTGCCTAAACCGGGCGCCTGCCCCTGCATTGTTCACAGTCGAGGTTGGGTACGACATATAGACACAGTGTTCATCTCGGAGTTAAGTTATTTTGCCGCACAAAAGTAACTTTCCCTTACACGCACCGGATGCAAATTACGCTTACAGCAAAGGAAAATTACAGTAACATTTCACATGAATTTCTCACCTTCTAGTGTAGCGATTTTGCAATAACTGTTATGAATAAGTGCTGTACAAAAGGAAGGGAAAAATCCTTAAAAGGTAATTTAATTTTCTTGTTTTTGCAAGGGATAAATGCCAGCCACAAGTAACGGAAAATTACTACCTAAATTATGCAGTATTACCGATATTGCAAGGCAAATTCCCTTGACAAATGTAAGGAAAAATACCGTCAGATGTAATCAAATGTTATGTACTTTGCAAAGCAAATTTCCGTGGCAAAAGTATGGGGACATACCTTCAGATGTAATAAAATATTCTGTATTTTGCAAGGTAGTTTCCTTGATAAAAATTAAGGAAAAATACCGTGACAGGTATAGTCTGTAATGAAAATTTGCTTGAAAAGAGTAAAGGGAAGATCCTTGACATTTTGACCACTATTACTGTAATATAAATATACTTGACTAAAGAATGTTTGGCCTAGTAATCACTCAGCAAGTAGTTCTATCCGCTAGACAGAAAGAAATTTACTATATCTCCCCTGTAATTCTATGATGAAAATTACAAGGGAGTTTGGATTTTAAACTCCCAGGTACGTGCTTGCTTTGGAGCCATTGGATTCCCTGAGTACAGTTATGTGACATACTTACCCGTTGAACTTCATAAAGTTATTGCCTTTATTTAAACGTCACCGTACTATTGAAGTAAATTTTCTGCGCAAGAAACTTAACACAACAAGTACGTCAATCCAAATGACTGACTGAAGAACGTACAGATTTCAATTATGTGATTACCAGTTTTTCGTGGGCACTACCGGCATTTCTTTACGTGAATACGTCTTTAAATTTGCAACCATAGTGGGAGGCAAATCCAGAATATCCGATGATTACAAAATCGGAGGATAGAGTTTGGTATTGCAGCTCCGAATCTATCGTCTACATTCGAAATTCAGTTACACCACTCGATTGCCAAAGGATCAAAGAATACGTTACGTTGAGTGAGGACTGCGAAGCATCGCTCGCGCAGTGGAAATGGGAAGGGGGGGGGGGGGGCAATTTTGAGTTAGTTTCGCCGCGTCTTATAACTTCCTCGTAGTATAACTTTTGACTAGGAGAAGCTACGACGCTCGTTTAAGTTTCAGTCGACAGCTCTCGTCAAGATCAATCGATTGCATGTATAAAAACATTTGTGTGGCGTGGTTATGGTGAAATTGTATGAGTTTAATGTAAAAAATTAAGAAAACGTAACACAATGTCGGCCTATACTCTACAAAAAGCCAAATCGAAGTACAGAAATCGTATACGGTTGGAAAGAGCATATCAAAAGCAATCCAGTGATCTCCATAAAACTCCATATGATCAAGTGAAGCGGTGCCGCGAACGTAAAATAAACATCAAGGCGTCCGAGGGCGTCAACGTAAACGTATTCACGCAAAACAAACGGCCGTGTCCCAAACACAGCCACACCCCATTTTTTTTTATAACAGTGCACATTGCAAAATTGTGATTGAGAATTTATTTGATTGCTACCCATAACTGTATGACATACAGCATATTAAAAATGTATTGGTTTAACCTCACCAGTTAAATGACCAATATATTTGCATGCGGTCCAAGAATGTTAGCAATCAAAATCATCAAGCTCCTTCCCACTGTTCGTTTTCTGGAGATCGTAGAGCAGTTTTCCTGTGGGCGCTACGCTACGTTTGCCCAATAACGAAAGGCATCATTGGAATATGATGACAGTAACCTTCAAGAGTAGATCTTTCGTAACTGAGTTGCTGCCAAAGCGTAACCACATATTAGGTGACTGCATTATGATTCATCAATGCAAAGACTTACTGCCACGGCGAAGGAGTGATTTTTTTAGGTTATTCCTTTTTAAACCTTCCTGAACGGGAGAGGGTTGAATGTCAAAATTACCGGGTTTTTTTTTCGACTGAATAGAACGCCTAGTTAAGTTCACGGTTACAGCACAACATTGTAGATTTATCTGTGAACCTCTTTTTCTGGAAGCTTAACCAGATGTCAACTATGAATCACGATGTTGTACCTACGAGTGTTGTAAGCAATTTTGCCTGGGATAAATAATGTTTAATATGTTTCAGAAAATATTTACTGCCATTTTCAAATGCCAGAGTTATATGAATTTTTGAGACAGTGTTAAATTTTTTAATGAAATATATTTTGATAAGCTTCCAGTCATTTTTTGGTGTCAAATCTGGCCGCCTCCACTTTGTTTCCGCAGGGCAGTCACTAAGTTAAAACTAGGTAATTTTTGGGTATCTTTATTTTCTTACAGACACTGTCGTACTAAGGGGACAAGACACCACAAGACAGTAAAATACATCACCATGTAATGCGATATTTCTATTCTGTAATTATAATATACTTAAACATTCTAGTGAAGTACTTTATAAATTGTAAATAAAAATGCTTTATAAGAGGAAACGGAAGAGAAAATTGCTTGGTTAACCTATTAACCTTCGTATTAAAGACCAAAAACTGATCTCGAGTGTCCCTTAAGTCATCTGCATTATCACTCTGAACCTTTGTGAAAATGAGCCTCACCTTCATGCCTTATGGTTCAACTAACAATTTGTGGCATCATATTATGCTAACTTAAAATGTTCAGCTCATTTGAAGAATAATACAACATAATGCCTTAATGAAATAGCTTTATTTCTGATCAAAATAAAACCTTCAAACCTTCAGCTGAACGTTTTCCACAAAATCATTAGAAGTTACATTGTTATTGCAAGAGAATACATTTCGACTGGAATTTACGACCAGTAAAATATGTAATCTGTGCACAAAAAACTTCTCGCCCAACTAGTAAATGGTGCCATCCTTCTCAGGCAGATCTGGCTCTTTCTTAGTATCTCCCATTTAAGAGAAAGATCGCCTTTCATTAAGTTTGCGTGTTAAAGCCGGGCTACAATTGCTATAAGTACATCACTAACACAGCACAGTGATATACATAAGAGTTAAACTGCTTGTTTTCAGTTAAGAGTGGCGACAATCGCGCATAGCGATATGCGCTTACCTAAGCACAGTTATAGTAACACGGCGAGTTCAACTTGGTTTAACTTTCCTTGTTACTATCGCTGTGCGTCAATATTCAGTTAATCGGAGGCACCTACACTTATACTAAGTTATCAAATGAAAAACTTATTTACGAATCAAGAAAGTGTGTATTTTGACTTCATTCTTCGGCGAATATTTTTTTTTATTTCTAGATAATCGCAACCACGGAAGTTTTGTAACGTTTTCAGGTAACGTTATTAGTGAAAATTGAAATGAAAATAATTTCTAATTTTAAAAACGTCTCAGATAACTCGAAAATATTTATTTTTTCCAAAAAAAAAAAAAAACCACCACCAACTGTACAGAACTTTTTTTCTTCGCTACAAATGTAACAACATAAACTAACTAATACTGTTTACGTTATATCCATTGTAGATAGGCCACTGTGCTTGTGTTCTGTAAAATTAACGCACTGGGGCGAAATTTCCTTAACATGGGATTTCCTATTTAAATTTTGTAGCTGCCAGCCGGTAGGCAGTGCTCTTGAGAGACGTGATACGTGTATATAGCTTATACTGAAGTTATATTCAATTTTAAATGATGAACCTATCGAAAACCAATATACGACATTCACCCATCCCCGTTCCTCATCGTCCCTTTTTTTATGCTTTTCCCTTTTCCACCTCCTTTTACCCAGATCAGACTAGCCCTGCAGTCTTGTGAATGCAGGGCTGTGCCCCCTTTACGATTCCTTTCAGATTCAAGGACATAACAATTTCCACCGGTTCTCTATTTACTTACGAGAGTCACGTCCGCCTGGCTTGTGTGCGGAGATGGAAGGGCGGCACACGGCATGGGGAAACAATGTGACGTTTATTCCTAAGAAACGCAATACATAAGAAATAAAGAAAGCTATATAATACGGACTCGTAATAAAACTGGTATAGAACAGTGCGGTCGCTGCGAGCTGTTTAATAATTTAAATTTATTTTCAATTTTTGTGAAATTCGACTTGGCGATTTTATATGCATGCACATTATATGCATAGTATAGAAACGCTGTTGCATTTGCTGGAAAACACAGTTGTTCTAATACTAATTAATTTTCAAGTCACTCGTATTTCACGGTCACATTTCATACAACTTTGTCATTCTCTTATATATGAAGCTAAGCCCACCAAAAAGAGTTTGGTGGCCATATTGGTTCCAACTTAGCTTCGATTCATGCCTGAGACAAAGTTTTCCATATCGTACTTTGAGATGGGGTTCTTTGTAGTTGTTTTTTTTTTTTTTAACTTATAACTTAACTACATCTGAAATTTATGCGAAAACATTGTAGTAGAGTTTATTACGGCAGTTCGACCACATCTTACAAGTTCTACAAATTGTGTAACTACTATAATTATTTTTCTCTTTTTAGTACATTTAAAAATAAAAGCTTGGTTTTTAAAAGTTTTTTTTACAGTTTTTTTATTTCTAACTTTTTAGTTTCAGCAATTTTTTTGTTATTATATTATGTAGCAATGCACATCTCGTGACAAACTTTATGTCTGTTAATGTGCATTGCTACAGACCCTGGTCACCATCTACAACCGAATTAGTCATCAAGACAGGTCCAATGAGGCCAAACTCGATATATTTACTATGTGAGGAGAGAAATTAATTTAAATCAGCATTTCCAAGATATCGAAGTTTCTCATAAAATTTCCCCAACCTACTAAAACATTTATGCAATATGCAATGGTTACGTAATGTGAAAAAACAGCATTAATACACTAGACAATGACGCAACTCGACTCTGTGTATGAACGTTTAACATATGTGCACACTCGTGAAGTTACATAAAAGTTTATGACTTCCGGCTCCATAATCAGATCAATTCAGTGGTACCTTCACATGCATTGTCATGGGAACTACACATGTATGCGAAATTTCAGCTCAATTAGATAACGGGAAGTGGTTTGAAATTGACTTGCAATATTTGACCTAAACACACCCACATACATACAAGTGAAATTATAATAAACGGTCGATTTGCCTAGTCAAATGAGTCCAAACTGGAATATTCCACGTTTAGCTTTGATGAAGTTCCTGTGACCACCTTCCGAATCCATCATCACGCCTTACTGACCGTCTACATCCAAAAGTCTCATCAAGAGCAATCAAACGAGCTCAAACTCGAGTCACATCCTGGCTGCAGTACCAGGTCGCTGTCACCGTAGTATTGCATTGTCATCGGGTTTTTATAATAATACCAAGTTTCAGCTCGGTTGAAACCAGAAGTGGGTCAAAAGTCACTTGCAAGATGTCACCCGAACGTACAAATAAACTAACAAGGCAATTTGTTAAATAAAAGCTTGTAAAAGAAAGTTCCGTCATTTCTCCTTTCATTTTGGCTATGGGCTGTCCTCCTTTTCTTCTCAAGAGCGATCAAGATCCTAGATGTCGTGCGTACGAAGTAGCACAGTAAAGCTACTTGAATAATATTTTGCATTAACATTTATTCTTACTAGGCATTACCAGCACAACTCTGTTACTCATATTAATTACAAATAAGATATAATACACTGATAATATATAAGCAAAAGTTTAGTTTGTTCAAAAATAAGATTATTTTATTTTAACAGAAGTATAAAACGCTTCTGACACATGTAATAAATGGAAAACTACCAAACACGTCATACATGGGGTGATTTTTTTAAAATGTTTGATTCGAAAAGTATGAAGAAACCGCGAATAACCTATATGTCTCGCATCACGTGAGATTCTTCTCTTGTTGGACCTTGTGCAGTGTAGATCGTTAACTCTGCTTCTTGTGCAACATTCCATGTACGAAGTCTGTATGTCACGATGGAAGGTTCCTTGAAGATTCTATGGAAGCCAGCGTGGTCGCTTGTATGGATGGTTCCATTGAAGATTTGGCCATCCGCTGGCCGATTTCATCGTTTTCGTAATTGCCCGAGTGCAATTTTCGATGAAATGTTTCCTACAAGGTTGAAATTTTAGCTAGTCAGAGAGAGGGTGGTAGTCATTTTGTTTATTTATTTTAATTTAAGAAAGAACGGTCAGACTATAAAATACGAATCAATAGTAAATAAAAAACACGGAAAGTTTAACAGCATCAGACGTTTATAAAACCTTACGGCAAAAACGTCCATAACAATAGGGCGGCCACCCTTTTATTTTTCATTACGGTGAGAGATATTAATGAGAGTTTGTTCTTAGGTTGAAGACTTCGATAATATAAAACAATTTCGCATAAATGTAATTAAATTTTACTTCGATTGCGGTTATTTTGCGAAGCTGTAGTTTATATGTCCATTAATTTTCAGTTTGGGTAGAAAGCGTCCCATGCATTTCCCTCTTAATTTTGTGCAAGTAATCGCCTCACTAAGTTTGTCGGTCAAATTCCGCTCAACCATATACTAATAAATACGTAAAAGAAACATTTTCAACGCAGATCACATCGATTATCAAAATATAATCAGTATTGCTGTATATATAGATATAGAGTTGAAAAATTTAATCAAAATAAAAACAATGAAGGAAGTTATATACAAGAAACGAAATGTTATTTGTGAGTTAAAACTTGCGTATATAGCAATATTAACGCATTTGCCTATTATTATACATTTATGAATTATTTAAATAGTAAACGTAATTCGAAATATTAATGTAAATGATATAAAATACTATAGTAATAAATATTAACTTAAATGGTTCCCATACATGTAATTATATTTCAAATCATAATTTGCCTTCGCTTAATTGCTTTAAAAAGGCGTAATTTGTAACGCGAAATTCTCCACGAAGAGGTTGGATTTTCAACTTCAAAAACATGAAACTATGCTCTTATTTGTTTATAAAAATTTATATATATCTAAGTAAGGCGCAAGCGCCTGCAAATAAGATATATTAAAAATTGCAGTCAAAAAGTGCACAACTTGTAGATTTAAAAATGAACATTACCATTTTAATTAGTTTTCTTAAAAATACCTTCAATGTTTAAGAATCTAATTAAATTGGTAAATTATAATACCAAATTTATTGTGCCCTTGCTGCCATAATATTAGCATTAAATCGTCACATGTGATATATTCCAAATTCGGCTTACCTTTTTTATTCATAATATAAAGCATCTGTGCATAATGTATACGTATGAGGCTTGTAATACTGGTTTACCAGACGCCCTGCTGTTGGCAGGAAAGTCCTCTTTTTTAAGCGTTGCCCTGCAGGATCCGAGAGGCCAAATGAAGTAATGGAAAGTACTTCTTTAGCAAAATGTCTTGCGAAATGTCCTGCTTTCAATACACAGCCAACCACTGAGATTTTATGTTATTTTGTGTGTCCGTAGTGCTGTGATTGACACAATTTTAAGTACAAATAATAACAGTATTATAACATTAGAATTTAGTAACATTTTTTAATAGCCAATTGCGGAAAATTACAACTATTCCTAGCCGACTTCTCGTGGCGCCACCGATCTGGGGTGCTGGAGACTCTGTGTTCGAATCCCGGGTAAGGCATGGGTTTTAATTAAATTAGGTTATAAGTTAGTTTGTAAGCCGTCCCATGCTAAGCTTACAAGCATAAAACCGGGGGACGTTAAAAAGCCCTTTACAATTACAATTACAATAACTATCCCGACTTGCGCAAACTGTGAAGCGTAATTGGGCGGCAATGCTACGGAAAGCACTTTAATGACATCTTATTGCTGAAGTAAGACATTAGGTTCAAACGGAGCCTGCCTTACGCCCTTTTCCTCCATTAAACTGCCATTCTAACATTGACATTCTTAATTTAAATATCTAAATACTTCCTGGTCCTTAGGAGTAATCCCTGGTGCGATATAATAACAAAACGTGTCTTAAAAAGACCATTTTCAGATATGTATTTCTAGATGACTAATACTGCTGTGGTTCCTATATATATATATATATATATATATATATATATATATATATATATATATATATATATATATGAAGAGAGAGAGAGAGCACATATTTCTTTATCACGTACGCGTGCTGTAGAAGCACGAATTGATATTTTTTTTTCATACTTTTTCACCGTTTTAGTTGTCGAATTTCGAGAAATCCTCTCTTAGTGGGTACTTACACCCAAAAGAGAGAGATATATATATATATATATATATATATATATATATATATATATATATGTATGTATGTATATATATATATATACATACATTATACATATACATATACACACACGCAAACACTGTATGGAAATACAATACTATCAAAATAGTGTCTGAAGCCATTCGGTAACGTTTATTTGATTTTCAAAAATAGTTAGGTTATTCATAATTTGGCTTATTCTTTTTACGTCGATGTGGGTAAGTGTTGCGCAGTGCGTCTTTTACCTTGTGTGATGTTCTGAATGCGCGTGATTTAAGGCGTTAGCTCTCAGCTCTTTTACCTTCTTCTTGGCGCAAGTCTCGCTGCCAACATTTTCCTCGAAGTAATGTTTTGGAGCGTGTAATATTTCATGGCGATTTGCATAGCTCCCGTCGCAGCTTTCGCTGTAATGGATTTTGGCCATTTTCTGCGAGATTTATCCTTTGCCCAGATGTGGTAATTTAAAGGGAAATATCCACTTGTACTTGATGTTTCACACTTTAAAAGTAAATGAAAGTAATTTTCAAAAGGTAGGAGAGTGAGTATCCTGTCTTCGCAGTAGTTTTTGAGGTAATGTTGGCGAAATCAAAATATTGCGCAAAATTTAAGGGAATTTTTTAGTTGTAGGCCTACTAGAGTATAGTGTGCGCACATGACGTGTACAACGAAAGTCGTGAGGTATTTATTCATACAATATTGTTCATAATCTTTGTATGCGTGTCGTGTATAAAACGGTAGTGTAATATTTGCCTATATTTTATTTCGCGTCGTGTGTATAAGGGCTACGACAATTCAAATTGCAAGATAAAAAAAAGCGTTTCATTTGATTTAAACATTTTCAGCGAAGAAATAAGTTACATTTTAGTTTCCGTTAACACATGTGAAAAAGTAGATTCACGTGGTCTGTATTTGTTAATTAAAAATAGTCATTTCTAATCTGTGCGGTTGGTTAACCGAAGATGAAAACACTTTCTCTCCCATATCTTTCCGTTTACGCACAGACGCGAAATTGGTCACGAATCAAGCTTAAGTACTTTGAACTCGCATGGCTATCGTAGATATGATGGTGGTCAGAGTTTTATACTGTGTGAACAGGGTAAAGTGGAGCTCGATTAAGTATCCATTCTTAGAAATAGTTGTGTGCAAATTGCTTCTTTATTGTACATTTAAACTTTATAACGGCAGATAAAAATGTATGTTCTAGCTCGGTGACCTTGACCTCAAGCCGATATAACTTTCACCTTCTACCATATTGTAACAATTCAATTTCACGTAAAATTGTACATTTTAAAACACGTTCAGATATTTATAGTTTTTATAATCAAAAGTTTTCTCGTGCGTCTTAACTTAATCCTGGAATTTCAGTCATTACATTGTCAACTTTCTTTCCATTCATATTATGTATTATTTTTCATTGACTTCGCGGTATACAGCATGAACATTTGTATCAGATTCATTATTCATGTTTTCCATTCGTTCGCAGTTGTAATTAATTTCATATAACTGATCGAACTGTATTGATAACAGGAATCTGTATTTTACTTGCATTTTTGCTTTATTGTATTATACATAGTTGTACTCCATGGCTTCGCCTGCCTTGATTTTTTTTTTTTTTTTTTTTGTGCAGAATGAAGTAAGGAGGGTGAGGTTGTAGCTTTACCCGTCAGGAATTTTTTGTACAAATTAAAAAGTTTTATGTCCAGGTTTACCCCTCCACCCTCCGTGCTGGGATTTCTAATTTTTATCTGCCGTATTAGATTTGTTTGTAGGTATTTGCACGTAGTCTTCTGAAGCAAAAACAGCCTCAGTTTTGCGTCGTGTTTATGAGGCAGTGAGGAATCCACGAAAAATTTTTTCCTTTCTTTCGCTCCGTGGAAGTTCACATATTAAAAAATATGTATGCATTTATATTTGTGGCATTGTTATGCAAGAAGCGCCGCTATATCGCATCGGGTTTCTAACATGCCAAGTGAAATCCACCCATAAAATTTCACTTATCTAGGACCATCGTTTAGGACTGTACCTCGGATGAGTCGATCAGTGAGGGCATTCATTTGATGTATAACGATAAACGTTGTATGTTAAATCTTTTGCTATTTCTTGTATTGGCACGCCTACATACATGGGCTTCATAAATGTTAATTATTTCAGTTTTTTTATCCTACCATTGAACTGTCATATACTGCAGTATCATTTGCTAGAAATCCGCGGTCACCTTCTCCCTCCCCTTATTTTTCAAAGTAATTTTTGAACTAGTTGTTATCTGTTATTTGAACTCGGGCCTAACTAAGTATATGTTAATATTATTATAGGCTATTCACGGTAAAATGAGCACTTTTGAAAGCCTTGCTTAAGATCTACTTGTATGCACGTTTGTATTCTTCCGCCTTATGTAAGATTAACATTGTCATGGGCCTCATCACTTTATTCATGCGTCGGTCAAGTGAAACTGTGAAATTATTAGAAAAGTACGTATTTTACAAATCCGCATGTTTTTACGCTTCGATGCATTAACAAAAGCAGAAAGCGAAATAAATAATTTAAATGATCAGAAATGTTTACCTTACACTTTTTATTCAACGTTAAGATACGGAACTACTTCCCATCCATCGTTACCAACTTTACTGGGCGCATGTCACTCATGGCGCCCGTTAAAATATATGCAAGCAGGGCCAGTGACTTTTTTCTAAGGTTGATTTCAAAAGTTCTCACTTTATTCTGAACAGCCTTCATCAGTGAGTGAGTGAAGAGATTTGGGCGGCTCGTAACGGCGATGTCTTGAGAGCCGATGAGGGTGATTGAGGCAAGTTTGGAGCAACGCCAGAATGAAAGGGTGGGGGAAACGGGAGATTCCCGAGGAAACCCGCTGACCAGCGGCATCGTCCGGCACATTCCCACATGCGAAAATTCAGGAGTGATTCGGCCGGGGGATTGAACCCGGTTCGCGATGGTGGGAGGCGAGCAGGCTAACCGCTCAGCCACTGCGACCCCGCTATCAGTGAATATTTATCGCTTTCCGAAAGGGTTGCTTGGTATTTAGCTCGGGAAAAATTGTTTGCAAAGTTGACGTGGAAAGACGTGTTGTAGATGTCCTAGCGACCTCCTTGCTTCTGTGTCCTTGTTTCGCTGGTCTGCGGTTACCTTCATGGGGAAGTGCATAGCTGCCGTTGCCGTTAGCAACCGGAATCGTGTTACGTCGAGAGAGACGTCGCTGGATGCGAACGAGCGAGGCAGCCCGGGAATTCCCGAACGGCTTTTCCAGCTCTTTTTTTGTTCCAGGAATAGAATCGCAAATAAAGCCCCACAATAGTGTTAATGGAAAATAGAACTCTCTACACCAAATAAATACAAAATCTTTTATTTTAGACACTGTCCTACTGTGCTGACACTCATACAATCTTGAGTTCACTACACGTGGGTTGTATGGGCCATTTCGTTTTTGGTGTGACGTAACCTCTTCCAAATCCGAATATTACAACTCGCGTAGTGACGCTAGTCTTAAAGAAAGTGTGCATGTTTGTCTTGTACAGTCGTGATTACGATTGCTGAAAATATTCCACGAATGAACACTTGTCATTTTTTCAAGCTGGAAAATTTTTAAATATCCATGCAGTGCCGTAATCAAAGCGTAGGGGCTCCAGGGGACTTATTCTAAGTTATTCGTTAGTTTTTCGTTTTCGTTAAGTGCCGAAAGCTCTCTTAACGAATAAAATCTTCGAGGAAGGCAATTTGGTATTCTAAGTCATAATTCGTTACAATCCACCCGATGCCACCGAGACTTCGGCAATGTTCGGGTTTTCGTTAGCGAATGTAAGGTGGCAACACTGTGCACATGAACTTTAAATGATTTACGACACTTTGTTTGTAAATTATGAATAATTAAGATCGAAAACATCAATAAACCAAAGCAGTAAAGCACTTGAAATATTTTGTTTGCTTTTGGATTGTTTTAAATATTAGTATTAAATACATAATGTGTTATAGGAAAAAGATATATTTCGTTCGTCAAGTGTAGCAAATTTGCTGACGACATTGTACAATTTTGTATCTCGGCTGGACATACACTTTAATTTCGTACGATCTGAGTTGAAATAGACTCGCATGTACGCCTATAAGAAAGAGCAGACAGGACTTTGGTGGTTACATGCCTAAAGATTTTTCTCAATGACCATTTTGCTGTTTGGCTGCAAGCTATTTACGAACAAGTATTTTCCTCTGTTATTTATAATACCAAGATTATCAAATAAGCGACGGACAACAAACTAGACGCTGTCATGTTTCTTGTGGATTGTATTAATATGAATATATGAATTTTCACTCAATTATTTTGAAGAGAAAGTATTTTGTTTGTAAACCACCAAGAATTATTTACAGTTTAGCGATACCTATCATGCAATTAATGAATTACGTTATTTAAAGCAAAAATTTGGAATACATCAGTGTTTATGATCTCTTATTTCATTATAAACAACTGTAATAATCAAATAAATTCCTCACAATAGCCAGCCTACACTGTTGCTTAGATAGTGTACAAATTAAAAAAGTGAGTTTATTTGGTGCTTTAAAAATATTTATTCAGCAACATATTTTTATGTTCCTGTAATGTATGAAGGCACATTACATCTCGACCCTCTTCTTTCACAGTCCCAGCAAACAATCAGTCTCAGACACCAGCCACAGTATTTATAGTAAAACTCGGTAACATATGCTCAAAAGGCTTCGGTTTCGTTTCGAGTTTCGTAACAAGCATAGTGACGTCAAACGAGCACTAGAATGCGCTTAGAACAGCTCCTTTCGTTAGAAAACGAAAATTCGTGTAATAACGAATACTTTTGTCGAAAGGAAACGAAACGATTAACTTGGAATGAGCCCCCAGGTGTGAGTAATGATTTTGTATCCCCTCCTTTTTCCATGCCATTATCCCATAACTAGTATATTTTTGGGATAATGAGGATTTATTACAATTAGGCATTCGATACCAAATGTCGCATATAACGTGTTTTGAGTTCGTGTTCTGGTTTAGAAAAAAATGTTCTAAAGGTGGAATCCTTCACTTTTTGTGGCTAATATTTACTAAACAAAATAAGTATTGCACAACAAAACAACTGAAAAATCCACATTTACCAAATTATATATATGGGTGGAACTAAAAAAATAACAAATTCAAGAAATAAGTAACGACATTAAATTCAACAAAAAGATACTTGCTAAAGTCTAAAAATGTCGCCTGTGAACCTTGGCATAAGCAAACTGCTTCACATCACATGTGATCAAAGTTTAGTCATCCATTTGTCTGCGCACAGTGTTCAGAATGCATATGTTTGACAACGTGTTCAGAAATACTATCCCGGAAATAATATTTTATTCAATTAAGTTTCGAAAAGCCGCCTTCTGTAGAGGGAACAATAGCGGGCAAATATGGGAATATCAAACAAGCAGTAAATCCTTTCCCCTGAATAAAAGCGAATGTTTCTCGTGAATGTTTCTCCAGTTTTGTGATAGCTTCCTTTTTACAATGTCTGAATGTCAGTACCTGGAGTTCGCTTTATTTCACTGCGATGTTTCTGGCACACTTTTGAAGTTATTTTTATAAAAAATGAAGATCAGACGAATGATAAACTGTCGAAAGGTGTTCGCGTTTTTAAAAACGGCCATTTATAATTGCGATAGAATGCATTTAAGAACCGGAAGGAAGAAAGACATCCGGTCTGCCGTCGTACAGGCTAGTTCGGCATTTGTAACGATCTCTATTTAGTTATTTCTCGTTTACTGCGTCAGATGGGGGCCTTTTCTTTTGCGCTTGTCGAAGGTCGATATTGGCTCGTTAGAGTTGTAGCTGGTGATTTCAGGACGACTTAATAACGCATCTTAATGGCAACAGCAGCAATGTGTTAAGCTTGGTTCACAACCAACCGTATCATCCGTCAGTCGCCCGCCCGTCCGTCGGACACGTGATCTTCAACCAATCGCAGGGCAACTTTTTTTTTCTATCCGCCAATCCTTCAACTATATCTCGGACTTTAACTTTCTACGGACGGACGGATGGGCCACCGCCTAGTAATATCGTTTCTTGAACATGGCTGTCGGAAAACAATTTGTTTGTCTGAATAGTTTTCATTTTAAATACACAAGGCAGTGAATTTTTTTTACTTATTTACGTTTCACCTTTGAATTGAACTGAAGATGACTTGTAGATCTTCGAAGAAAATGCTGATAAATTACTTTAGGAAGGAACATGGATTTATTACACTCATTACAAACATTTGTCTGTGCGCGAGAAAGTTAGCGTGGGTAGGTGGTACAACTGAAAATTTTCCGGCTCGACGGACTGTTGTGAGTCGCTTTCAATTGACGGACGAAAAAATCACGGATGGCTGACTGACGGACGGGCGACGGATGGTTGTGAGCCAAGTTTTAGTTCTCTTATAAGCGATATATCTCAGTTTTCTTTAATTTCGTCCTTGAACTCCATTAAAAAATAAGGGTCGTTTTCAGGAGCCCAGAGCTTCGGGACCCTGATAGATCACAATGCTTGCGCCAGTGGTTTTCACGGCACTCCGACTTCGAGTAATGCATTTATTATATAGATATTTTGTGAGTAATCTTCTGGATTAGTATTGGAAAAACCGAGAGCTAATTTAACCATATATCTACTTGGTCGTTACATGTTTGATAGCGCATGAACACAATACTGGGGCGAGTCAAATGAAAATCTTTAATTTATTTTTATCGTGCAATTTATTGAATAGAGAAGCTATGCAGTTACATGACTTTCTCATATAGGTTAGTCTGCATGTCGTGGAACAAGCACGGGTGTTTCAGTTCTTGGGCGGTGCGTGAATGTCTTGAGAAAAAAAATAATACTTCTGTCATTGGCGTGTAGCCACTCGTACACCGACTGCTGCGTATCCTCGTCGGACTATGAAAACTTGCCTTCTATAGGCCTCTTTCAGTAATATAATGGTGATTATGGTGGATTGTGAAGACGCTTAGAATACAAATATTTCATGGTGGACGCAATAGTACTGGTCTTATGAGGACGAGCATCGTCTTGCAGTTTCAAAACACCTGGGCGTTGGTTTGACTCTTGCAGAACAGAGGTGTTCTGGGATATGGTCGACACACGTAGCTCTGTCGAATGTTTCTCCCTGGACGTATAGTACATGACCCAAACTGGTTGCAAGGATAAACGTGCATCATAGTATTGTATTTTTACTCTGCGATGGATTTAGTTGGGTTCGTTCGCTTCTCTACTATACAGGCTTGTACATAACCGCTGTTCCAATTTAGTGCATTTTGACAGTGGAGCCGCCGTCTTGGTTCTACCGCTGCGTCCTAGCGTAGCGCGTCAGCTTCGTGTTGCCATCTGTCTGTTACGGGTCACACTTTGCCCGTTTTCTGCCAACTTACAGGACGGTCGAATAGTATTTTAGATTTCTTGCCGCACTTCAGTTCAAAGGTGTTCATTTTCTCTCGCAATCAGGCGTAGCATCTCATTTATTTGTAATTATAAAACTAAATGTGCTGGTGGGGATTCGTGTCAAAAGGGCCCTTTATTTTAAACTGTATGGTAGTTGAGCCTTGTAAAAATTAATTCGTAATTTGTCACATTAATATATAGCTATGTATATATATTTTTTAAATTACTGTTGACTGCAAATACGAATATACGCGTTATCAACTTGAAAGGTTCTACAGACGTCGCTTCTTCCGCGTTCCCAGAGACAACGATAATGGATGGTAGTGATTACAAAGGCGTCTTACGTGTAACAATGAGGCTAAACTGGCAACATTGTCACTGCCACTCCCTGGCGGACTGATTATTAACACCCAGTCTGTAGACAAGCAGTTTGGCACATGCTGTAATCATGGTTTCCCGTCGCCTCTAATCAGTTTGTACTTAACATGCGGAGCGAAACCATACCTCCGCTCTTCTACATCGCAGCTAAAATTCTTCTTCAAGTAATATTTCGCAGAATGACAATTTGGTTTCCTGTCGGGCGTATTTTTCTGTAGTCTTCGATCTACCTATTGTTTGCAAGAAACACCTGCAGTCCCATCAGTTTTCATATAATTCCACTACATTTATAGATGGTTGGTAACTCTATAATTATTCCTACGTGTGAATAGTCTGTGCGGTCACCATTTTTATCGAAGGCATCACGCCAATAAGTTTATTACCTCGACTAAGTAATGAACGAAAATCGATAGAATGAAGATGTAAGTGGAAAATATTAAAACTGTCTTTTGGTAATGAGTTTCTTGTCACTATCACAGAACTACTAATTAACAAAGCAAAAAGGTTTACTGTAATATCAAGTGTGTGTCCCCCCCCCCCCTCAACGTCTCGTTATTTCATACTCAAAATATCTCTGTACCGTAGTTAAGTTTCTTAAACACTTCTAAGTTAGTGGCGATTTTTACAGGTTATGTTCACTATTAATTCAATACGGCTATCCATTTCTTCTTATTAATTTTTAATTCAGCTTTTTTTGTGATTTACGTTAAATTTTTTGTTCCAATGTGTTTTAGAGTTCATCGTATAGAGCCACCCAGCGAGAGAGAATGATATTTCATCAAAATGATAGCTTTGTTTATTTAGAAGTCTACCTGCTTGTGTAGTGAAATTGCAGCCTAAGTGGAACTGAAATTGAAACTAGGGGGATGCTTTTTAATCAGCGTGATACTGAAAAATAAATACGTATGAAATAAGGAGAGCTACCTCATGAAATGGAAATAAAGCTTTCAAAATTATCAGCCACAGCACTATACACGGAGGCAAAGAACATACACGAAAGATGAAATTTCATCTTCAAAGCGGAATGGAATGACGAGTGTTTTAGTCGTGAGCTGGACAAAAAAAAAACCCCCTTCATTACTCTAACAACTCCAGCCAAATAAAAAGTAAGTCGGACTTGAAAATCCGCGGGGAAATCTCAGTAGAAGTGATGGAAACAAGGGCTGTTTTTAAACTTATATCGTTATGTAGATTTGGTATAGATTTATCCGTTTATATATATATGTATTCCCGTGATTAATTGAGGTGATTGATCAACGTTATTTTAGGCAGTAAGTTTGTGTTTCGACGTAATAACGAGCTTACCCGCAGGAATTTCCATAGCGTGAAGGATTGCCTTAATTAATAGTTAGTGGCGGTGTGATTTTGTTATTTTTGTAACGTTTCTTGCTTATAACATTACTATATTTATAAAAGCTTGTCGTTGGTATCGTGCAAGCTATGTTTTTTTTTTACTCATACTTCATTGTTAGGGTAAACAAATCCACGTGGGTTAGTTTTCTGCAGTTAGTTAACCTTCGCATTGTATCTGAACCCACGTAAAACTTTTTCGCATTTTAAGTTAGTTACTGTGAAAACTATGCTACATAATAAATAAAATAAATGGTCTTTATGTTGCTTGTTATATATATATTTTTTTACGTTTTAATATGTGCATTTCTGTACTGATAATTGCTTACGCTTCCGTTGAAAACATTTTACAGCTATTAGCGGGGCCGGGTTTCTTTACCAGGGGGGAGGGGGTCGCATTATGCATGACGATGCCGCTGGTCGGTGTATTTCCCCGGCCTTTGCGTTCCGGCACTACTCCATCCTCACGTCGCTTCACCCTCATCGGCTCTCAAGACGTCGATGCTAAGAGCCGCCCAATATCTCTTCACAGATATTAGCTGTGAAGTGCCCGTGCGCCATGTGTTGGCAGTCTTGTTCACATTCTTCTGGTGTGTCTGCTACTCGAGGATTGAGCCCAGCACGGCGTCTCTCCGTTACATTGCATGAAACGAACTTTTGTCGGAGCGTTTCTAATTAGAGAAGCAATGTAGGAATGTACGTATAGGCTGTTCACGTTAAAATGAACACTTTGGAAGCCCTGTTTAAGATCTACTTGTATACATGCTGTGTGTTCTTCCGCCTGATGTAAAATTAACATTGCCATGGGCCTCATCATTTTATTCATGCGTCGGTCAAGTGAAACTGTGAAATTATGAGAAAAGTAAGTATTGTACAGTTCTACTCATGTTTAACTTCGATGCATAAAAATACAGACAGCGAGAGAAATTATTTATGTTATGGCAAATGGTTACCTAACAATTTTTATTCGACGTTAATACATGGAACTATTTTCCCCTCCAGCGTTACCAACTTTACTGGGCACGTTAAAATATATGCATTCAGGAGCAGTGACTTTTTTCTAAGGTTGATTTCTGAAGTGCTCACTTTATCGCGAACAGCCTCTAACATCTCGTTGAAAGCGAGGTCATTAGAAACGGAGCAGTTGCTCAGGGAAGCACGGACAATGGACCGTGCGTGTCTTGTAGTAGAGAACCATCCCAGTATTTGCGTGGAGTGATTTCAGGGAAAAACGGAAAACCGAAAGCAGGAAGTCTGGACTAGAGTTCGAACCCAGGTATTCCCGAATGGAAGTTCGAAGTTTTACTTCTGCGCCACTTCGCTCCGTCAGCTGCGGCGTATTGAAGTTCTTAGAATATCGATAGTGTTACAGTTACTTACGTACCCAAAGTTTAGGAACCATCAAGCAAAACAGCTTATTAATATCTTAAAATTAAATAGATTTACTCGGTAATATTCTATAAATTATTACGAACCGTTACAACAATTTTCAGGGTCCGTCAATCACATTTATATTAATTATAAATAAATTTATTTAAAACAAAACGAAGTTGATGAGACGAAAAATTTTACACAATCGCCAATTACCCGGTACGTCTTCACTCCGACTACTTGGCGTACATTATAAATATTACATAAAAACTAGCAATAATTAGTGCGTACTGCATAACTCCCTAATAATCACTATTTAAATAAAATATCACGCGAAAACTCGTTTCCCACTACATTAATAGATATAGTCAATAATTACTTCCATATTTTCTTAACTTCTGCAAGTTCTACATTCACGATATTTCTCTGCCTAATGCAAACAAAGCTTAACAAAGTCTATAAGATTACGCCATGGGGACAACGCACCGCATTCGTGCGCACTCAGTGTAATAATAATATTTTGCATGAGAACTATTTCTCGCTAGGTATTACGAACATATCTGGTTTCTCCCTGTTTATATTCGCATTAACTATAAATGGAATTATAATTTGTAACTGAATAAAAGGAATATCATTTTAATTTAAAATAAGGTACTTTTATGTTAAGAGAAGTAGGTATAAAACGCTTGTGATACACAGTGTAAAAAAAATGGGAAAATTATCTGACAAGTGTAAGGTAATATTCGCAAACCTGTGGGGAACAAAGTTTTCCTTACAGGTAAGGTAAAGTTACAACACTCTGGAGTAAAATTCACGTAAGAAAAAAGGGGGGGGGGGGGGACTTTGCTACGCGTGCATCTCTTCCGCATTCTCAATAGCTAAGTGTGAGGGGGGCGGGGGCGGAAGAATCAAACCTTTAACACGCTTATATTCACTTATGTTGTCACGCTGTTGTCGTAGTATAATGGATAGAGCATCGGCCTATCGTGATAGAGGACCCTGGTTCGCCCACCCACCAGCAAATGTGTCGACGATTTTAGTGTTGATGTGTCGGTTACTATTCGTCACATGATATAGGTAATAATATATTTAACAATACTTATACTCCAGGATAATTTTAAGTATAATTTGATTATACATTAATTTTACCTTACTTTTATGGGATTCCCCCTCCCCCCTTTTTTTCCTTCTCTACCCATTTTTGTGAGGTATTTTTCCCGTAAAAATAGGAAATAGTCCCTTACTTGCTATGTAAATCTACTCTACATTTATGAGGGAAGTTAGCTTCCGTTACATGTAGGAGAATTTTATCTCAAAATTTTTTTCGAGTGCATGGCAAATTTAGGACATAACGAAACACGTTATACATGGAGTGATTGTTCAAAGTTTTGTTTAAAAAAAAAAGTGTGAAGAAACCGCGAATGGACTGTAGTATGGTGAGATAGAGGATCGTCACAACTAGGTTCGTGGGGAGGAAGAGGAGGAGAGGCGAAGGGGGAGTGAGAGGGTGTGTAGGCGTTTGTGCTCCATCGTGTACACGTCGATAAGCAGTAAGAAGGCGGCGGCCGCATGTTTTCTCTTGCTTCGGAAAATGTCACTGCCTTATACCTACATGTCAGACGGAGTAACTCTTGAGTAAAGACTGTTCACGATAAAGTGAGCACTTTAGAAATGAACCTTAGAAAAAAGTCACTACCCCTGCATGCATATATTTTAATGGGCGCACTGAGTGACATGCGCCCAGTAAAGTTGGTAACGACAGATGGGAAGTACAGTAGTTCCATATCTTAACGTCGAATAAAAAGTGTTAGGTAACCATTTGTGATAACTTGAAATCCTTTCTTTGGCTTTTTATTTATTTTTAATGCATCGAGGTGAAAAATTACCAGATTTGTTAAGTGTTTACTTTCTTAATCATTTCACAGTTTAATTTGACCGACGCATGAATAAACTGATGAGGCCCATGACAATGTTAATTTTATATACGGCGGAAGAATACACAACGTGTATACATGTAGATCTTAAACAGGGCTTTCAAAAGTGCTAATTTTACCGCGAGCAGCCTATACATTTTTATAGTGGTTATTATTTAGAAACAAAATAAATGCACGGTGAGATATTTTAGAGTGGGCCCGCGGTTGGTTCGGCTGGGTAATCGCTGGCCTCCTGAGTTTACCTATTCAATCCCTAGTCGCCGGCGGGCGGGAAATGTTTGAACGGGGAGCTCTCGTGTGGTGTGGGGGTTTTCTCGAGGCTTTCCCGTTTTCTCTGCCTCGTCTCACCTCATCCATTCTTCGGGTTGACCAGAGCGATAGTGTGTACATTTTTGGATTTTCTGTTGAAAGTGCATTTAAGGCTGCTCAAGAGAGAGAAGAATTTTTAAAATATTTTAATAGTCTCGCGACATGATATTGATCATAAGTCGAAAAAAATGATCAGTTATTTTAAAAATAACTTTAATATGAAAATTTTACTGTAAACCTTAATTAGTACAAATGTCAAGAAGTTATTCGAACGCAAAAAAAAATGGTTTCATTTAAAATGATTATTGAAGTCACAGGAATTGGATGTAGCAATTTATTTGATATCCGACACTTGGTGCCCCTGCACTAAAATAGTTTAATTTTTTTGATGACGTTATATTTGAACTGAAAGAGTTAAAATTGAAATACGGTCGAACAACATAACGAATATCCAAGAAATATTCTCCGTGGCATTTTAATAATGTGGACAAATATTTTGAACTGTAATCTGACGTATTACTTTTGTATCATTTTGAGAACTGTACGGAAAAAGATACTACATTTAAGATTGATGCAACTCGTATCATTCTTTTTGTAAAGTAATTTTCTTCAATTGTCATATTAGACTATATTTCAGATCACAGTGCAAAAGGCTGTAATGTGCAAAATTTGCAGAAAATAATTTTTACGTCTTGTACGCCCTTAAGGCTCGGATTAACAGCAACTACTGACAATGTTCTGGTACGTCTATAGAAAATTTACATTTTATGAGTTGTTTATAATCTTTGTGCGTGATTTTAATTGTGTGTTATCTGCTTGTTGTAAAAAGTTGAGAACGTATTGAAATTTTATAGTTCTTGACTTTTTGCAAGCAGGAAGTCACACACAGCGAAAATAAGATACAAAAGTATTAAAGAATTTGTAAATTGTAAGTTTTCTATGATCACACATTTCGAATAATACTCTGTAATTGAAACGATGACACGAAAACGACGAATTTCTGAATAATAGGTTAAGGCGAGCCGTGATCCAGAGTGCTGTATTGTTCCGGCGTTTATCAGTGGACTCGTCGGCATTTTAAATATTACCTGTTGGCATCGGCGAAGCAGAAAATGTAACGCAGATGAGGGCCGCTTTTCTTCGCTGTGATTAAGATCTCCCCCAGAGAGCTCGGCGACGTTACGTTATTTATGGAGCGAATTTAAATGTCCGCAGGTACCTCCTTCCCATCCCCTCCCTTCAACGACCGGGATGTTGGCCGTGCCGTAATGGCATTCCATTAATCATGCAGGTGTCGCCTGTGTGCTTGTCCCTGAGGGTGGCGGCCGGGGGTGCCTCTCGTCGACTAGAGAAGAGGCTCAATGATTTTCGCTTTCCGCGCATGTGTCAAGTAGGGCTGTTCGAAATATCGATATATCTATAATTATCGATGTGAAAAATATTTAATCGAACGATATGTAACTTTGAAAAATGTCGGTAAATCAATGTTTTGATACTATCGAAGTTTTCTGTAGTATTGAAATTATAGGTACTATCGCAATGTTCGGTACTATCGTAATGTTCGTTGCTATCGATAATTTTGGTACTGTCGATAATTTCGGTATTATCGAGAAACTCGGTATTACCGAGAATTTCCGTATTATCGATATATCGAAAATACCGAGTAACTGTTCGGGAAAATATCGATATTAAAGTTTTATGATATCGAACAGCCTTAGTGTCCTGTACTGTTGTATAGGCTAGTGTGCCAGTAGTACTGTCAAAATTGCGTGATCAAACAGTGACGTGGCGTTTTTTTACATGTAGTTTTACAACAGATCCTTACAGTGTTTTAAATATTCATCATCATCGTTATCGTCATCATCATCGTTATTCATCAGTCATCCGTCACTATCATCGTGGTCTGTTTGCAGCATAGGCCGCTCCCTTTTTCTTCTGTTTTTCCACCATTTCTCCATCCTCATTCTCCTTCACTCTTCACCTTTCCTCGCACACTTCTCCGCTCCCTTCAGCCATCCATCCGTCTGTCCTCCCCGGGACTATTGTCACGAATACGCATTGAAAGTATGCTCCGCGTACTTTCTCTACGCATGTACGTTTACCAAAGCCCAACCCCACGCGCAAGTCGCGGGAGGCCGGAAGAGGCTGAAAGTAGCAGAATGCCTGCAGGGATGAAGTGCAAGTGGGACTTCATGCACATACACTAGAGGCCAATACCGGACAGCTTCAAGATTCTTGCGAGAACAATCCAGCGGTATTGTCACCTCCAGCCAGCAGAGAGCAGCACCTCAGTTTAATAGTACATTCCAATGATAGTAAAGTTACATGTACCCAACATTGACCTACACCAATTCTACACAAATGCTGTCAAAGTCACGTGGTCAACAGCGATGAACGTGTTTGTTTATATCTTAATTTTTAAATGGCAAACACTGCTATATTAATAAATCACTTTTACCAGTTTTAATTTTATTACATTTCCTTACAAATTGGCTAGAGGAAGTATACATTTATCTCAAAGTATTTGTTTACAAATCAGTTTTCTAACCTAAAATTCAATGCATGCCATTTTCCCTAAACGTTTTGGCGGAAAAGCTGTTTAAAGTTAGGACACGGAGGTTGGTTGTGCGCAGCCAGCGAGATCGGTCTACCTCATCTTTAGTATATGGAGAATATGAGGAAGAAACGTTATTTTCTGTATGGAAAGTTTATTTAACAATGGCCAAAAAGTAGACAACGAAATATTTCATAATATGTCAGATGTTGAAAAAGTGGAAAATATTTTTTAACAAATAATAGTTATGAATTTAGAAATATTTATGTTAATGTATTGATAGTAACACCTCTTACCACTAGGTATTTTTTGGCACACTCGTCCGTGCTATTTACATAGAGCTGTCCGGAATTGATCTCTAGTGTATTTGCTTCATGGGCTCCGGGACCGCTACGGTATATGTAAAGACTCCGCAGGAACACTGAAAAGTGGCGAAGCTGCGACAGGCCTAGCAAGCCATTAGTCGATTAACTTAAATGTTTTCAATAATATTATTTTGAATAAAGTTGCCTAGTTCAATACAGATTCGCTGCATTAAGGCTCGTTCAGAGGAAATGTAATAAACTTACAAATCACGTATTTATGTGCACAGTTGTGCTAATGAGTCCAAGCCTTGTGGTTGTGACAGATATATGTGGGCACAATAAGCCTTTCTTGCTCATTCAGGGGCGTAATCAGAATCTTTTTTCTAGGCGGGAGGGGGGGGGGGTGACGTGATTAGTATTAGTATTGGTACATCGTACACAAGTCACAGTTGAAGGATAGAAAAGGAAAGGAGGATGGAAACTATTTATGCAAACCTGCTCACATATACACACCAATTTTTACAACGAAATTTTGATGTATAAGATGTAATCATATGTGTGGTTAATAAAAAATTAATAAATATAATGATTGCCATTTTAATATAGGTTGTAAAAAATGTGTGTCATGTGGGTAATAACAAATATATAAATATATATTGATTAAAATTTTGATAATAGGGTTTTAAAAATGTGTGTCATTTCGGGGGGGGGGGGGTGGCTGCAGCCCCCTCAAACCCCTCTGAACTAGCCCCTGACTCATTCTCTACTTACCTGAAAAGTGCTCAACTGCCGTGCAGTCTTTGCGTCTGCGATTCGCCTGTCAATACTCTGGCGCGTTGTGTTGGTAATGCCTACTGAAAAATAGTTCTTGTGCAAAATATTTACAAACTGAGATGTACGAATGCGGTGATGTAATTTTCTGGACTTGGAATAGCCTAGAAGTGGAACTTTAACGGGACTTGGGAAAAAGTTTGAAGTAATCGTGAATGCCTATTATAAGCGGTGACGCTGTATTTTTGTGGCACACTAATAAAGATAAACTTACGATGCGTGTCTAAATACAAATTGAAGATTTGTGTAGAAAATTTAACAGCTATAAGTGATTTGAAAACATCCGTTTTAGCTTTTTTTTTTTTTTTTAAGCGTGTTTTGTACTAGATCTCTGCAGCGCATTCCAAGCGCCATCATGCGCACTCGTTCCCTGTGTTCTCGCTCCTCTTTAACTCCCCCCCCCCCCCCCTTAGTCCCCGTCGTGATATCGACCGAGATACATCGACGTGCACCTCCTACCCCTCCCCCTGCTCAATGTCCTTCCCGGTGTTATCCTTTCTTGTCGACTCTCGCGAGAGCTGATGCTCCGCATTGTCTGCGCGTGAGGTGTTTTCGCCCGCGGCGCACGCTATGAAGAGGGGTGGTGGGGGAATGCGTCTTTCTCGCGCCAGCGGAGCGCGTCACTCTTGCGCCGGCTATAATTAGCACGGGACGTCTCAGCGTCTTGCACGACCTCCCGCCATACCCGGTGGCGGCGGTGGTGGTTTGACGCGATCCGTCGGGCGATGTCCCGCCTGTGTGGTATCATCCTTGATATAGGCTGTTCGCGGTCAAACCAGCACTTTTGAAAGCCCTGCTTAGGGTCTACTTGTGTGTACGTTGTGTATTATTCCGCCTTATGTAAAATTAACATTGTCATGGGCCTCGTCACTTTATTCATACGTCGGACAAGCGAAACTGTGAATTTATTATAAAAGTAAATATTTTCATTTTCATACGCCGATGCGTAAAGAAAAAAAAAACAGAAAACGAAAGAAATAATTTACGTTATCACAAATGGTGACCTAACTCTTATTATTCTACGTTAAGATATGGAGCTATTTTCCACTCATCGTTACCAACTTTACTGGGCGTATGTCACGCAGTGTTCCCGTTAAATATACGCAGGCACGGGGCTGTGACTTTTTTCTATGGTTGATTTCAAAAGTGCTTACTTTATCGTGAATAACCTTTAGTACTGGAGAACATATTTTCTGCAAACAAATGCCCGAGGTAAGATGAGTTGATAAATGTGAAGGACGAACGTACGATTGAACTGAGACGGTGAATATACCATGTAAGGGGGAAGGGGGGAGTAGCCTACGCTGAGCAAACACTGCCAGACAGCGTCACAGTCCCTAACGATTCCGCCAGGAATCGAACCCGGATCGCCTTCGTAGTAGGCAGGTGCGCTGGCCCGCATTAGTTGCAACTCTTTCATTGTAGCAGGCCGCGGTGATGTAGTATTCAGATTACTCGTTTCCCACCGAGGTGTATCAGGTTCGATTCCAAGCGGGGCGACCCGGATATTCGCATGTGAGGAATGTGGCAGGCGCTGCCGTTGGCCGCGGTTTTCTCGAGGCAATCCCGTTTCCCCTACCTTGCATTCTACCGCTGCCCTTCGCTTCAGTTCACCTTTAGCGGCTTTCAAGGGCTCGCGCCGACTTACCCCCCCCCCCTCTCTCTCTCTCTCTCTCTCTCTCTCTCTCTCTCTCTCTCTCTCTCTCTCTCTCTCTCTCTCTCTCTCTCTCTCTCTCTCTCTCTCTCCATCACATTCTCTCTCTCTCCCCATCACATTCTCTCTCTCCCCATCACATTCTCTCTCTCCCCATCACATTCATCCATTACACACGCGTGTTATATACACTCGCATTACGGCAGCTATTGACGTGCTGCTAACGAAATAAAATGAGGCGTAGAAGTTTATGCACTGGCCCAACAGAATTATTGCTTAAAAACGTACCAAGACAATACTCAATTATTTTACTTCCAAGGAGATTTTCAGGTAAAGTTAAAATAATAATTTAGCCGTGATGAACATTTTTATCTAGTGAAGTTTCCACATTCTCATAGGAGGGCAGATGCTGACTCTCGCCTGTGATTATATCATCGAAAATTGATCACCTTGTGTGAATTTGTTTACAAAACAGCAGCATGCCACGTGTGTAAATGTGTCTGTTTTATAAAACTTAAACGCCTTTTGTTACGTCTTCTGAAATATCAGTGAGTTGCTTCTATAAATTGAAATAACTAACTGGCTATAACGCGTTATAAAATTAATAGGTGATCATGCCTTTTGGCTTAATTTTTTTTTTTTTTTTTAATAGTTTGTTTGAAGAGTTTTTCGGCAAAAATAATTTACGTGCACATTTTTATATTAGCACTAAAATTACAGTTTTTATTTTATTATTCATACTAAGCAAAAGGAGTAAAATTGTATGACAATTCTAAGCAAATGCAAGATTTTTATTATAGCTTGTTTTGAAAGTCGCCTAGCTAAACTTGTGGCGTTACAATCATTTACTGAACTAAATTGGTTATTGGAGGGGCCAGGTCTTTACACTAATCCATATATATATATATATATATATATATATATATATATATATATATATATATATATATATATATAATAGTGTAATGATTTACCATTTAATTGGGCATTGTGGTAGGACACTATGCAGTTTGTTTCATTTGTGACTTAATGTGACGTTAAGAGTGGTGGTGTTTGTGGTGGGAAGCATACACGATGTGAATGTTGCCTTTCGTTCATTCTTGTGTGCATAAACAAGCTGCAGTCGCTGTGAAAACATGTAAAAGAGTGCATCACATGTACCGAACTCGGTGATGCAGTCTGCCGGAATTAGAAAGATACGTGGTTGTTATCGTATATGCATCATGACTCGTGAAAAATTAAAGGATCCTTTGACCGAGTGAGACAAATAAAAGCTATTAATGACCTGTCTTCAAGAAACGGGGTGTTTCACAACATCTTGTAGGGATCGTCAAAAAAAATGTAGGCCTTTGAGACAAACAAATATTTATGACAAAGAATCCCAGGAACGTTCGCTATGCTGTAGGAAATCAAGGGGTTAGGCAAGGCTGGACTATGTCGCCAGTGTTGTTAACGCACACAACTATATGTATGTGTGTAATTGTGTATACATATACATACAAATATATCGTATATATGAAAGTATGTTGCGAAATTCGAGACGTGATTCAGTATAGAAAATTTAGTGGGACATATGTGGAACACTTTTTACCTAAACTAAATATGAAAAGAGATAGCCCTTAAAAATCGGGTTTTTAAACTGGTTTTTTTTTAACTATCAGAAATGAAATGAAATAACAACTATTCGAGCATTGTTTTATGTTATCGGGATATTCGACATGCGAACATATTGTCGTTAATCCCTCCTACCGTAATGAAAATAACAAGTGTAGCCACTTTGGTACTGTAGACAACATGTTTACCTTCATGATTTATGAACTTTTGATGCTTGTATATTCAACCGTATGACCTAATTAACGAGACTGGCCCTCTTTTTTGCCATTTTCGTTTAAAACTCGCACATAAAACTTCGGTTGCAGCTCGACTGCAGCTTTGAAATATAAATTCCGCACAAAGTTTTACTTTAAGGACGGTAGACGTAGACAGTTGACACACGCGCGCACACACACACACACATAATATGTGTGTGTGTGTGATTAATAATGAGAAAATTACTTAGTAACTACTTCGCTTTGTCTTTGCGTCTAGCACGCAAGATCATATATTGAAATTTGGTGGTGATTCGAAGCAGTGCTGAAGCTGGAACTTTTGCTCAAGGAGCGTCATAGTTTTAATGGTACAGAGTATGTCCCCAGGAGGAAGTCATAGCTGCTATGGTGAACAAGTTCGCTCAGCGTAATGTTTTTTGCTAGAAAGGCATAGTTGTAGTTTCAAAATAAGTGTGTCTAAACGACTGAAATGAGCTGTAGGCTGTTCACAATAAAGTGAGCACTTTTTAGGCCCTCCCAGCGGGCATTAACCACTAATAAATATGTTTTATTGCTGCCTCAGACATTACATTTTGAGATTGGTGAAAGTATACGCCGTATTTATTAGTCACGTGATAATGCTGGTATTAAAAAATGGCTTAAATATAAAGCTGGCGTAAAATAAACATTTGGAAGAGCCTTAAAAAGTGCTCACTTTACCGTGAACGACCTATAGTAACAAGTAATACAACATGGCGTGTAAAGGCTGTTCACGCTAAAATGAGTACTTTTGAAAGCCCTGCTTAAGATCTACTTGTATGCACGTTGTGTACTCTTCCGACTTATGTAAAATTAACACTGCCGTGGGCCTCATCATTTTATTCATGCGTCGATCAAGTGAAACTATGAATTCATTAAAAAAGTAAATATTTCACAAATCTGCTCTTTTTTTACATTTCCGTACATTAAAAAAAGTACAATGCGAAAGAAATAATTCAAGTTGTTAAAATGGTTACCTAACGCTCTTAATTTGACGTTAAGATATGGAACTATTTCCTACCCATTGTTACCAACTTTACTGGGCGTATGTCACCAAGTGCGCCCCATTATAATATACGCAGGCAGGGGCAGTGACTTTTTTCTATGGTTGATTTGTAAAGTGCTCACTTTACCATGAAGAGCCTTTAAGGCAGTGGCGTCTCGTTAGGGCAAGTAAAGCAAGCAGTGCTTGCCCAGACAGTTTCCTGACAATATTATATTTAAAATAAATCTTAAATTCTAACTTATATTTACTGTAAGGTAACTTTTCACTCATGCGGTACGCATTCTACTCGGAAACAATACTATACATTATAAGAAAACAACTCGTTGGCTAGCAAACCGAAGATGTTTGGAAGCGCTGTAAGTAATACTTTCAGCAGGTAGGCAGTCGCAATGGTTTCCCGGCCAATGGAGGGGTGGCAGGGGAGGAAGACCACCCGAGGAGGGGCGGGGTCTTATGGCTGCGTCAACCTGTGTTAGAAGCTACGGTGGTAGTGCTTTCTTCGCCGAACTGAAGTGTACATAGCCGAAGCTGGCCTAGCCGCAGGCAGTTAGCGTCGTGTAGTTTACAGTAACTAGATCGATACGTGGGCAAGTTCTTTCGCACAACACGAATCGTATTGTTTTTATTTAATTTAGTTTTGGTGCTGAGGATATTATACATATTCGTGCGCGATGTATAACCTACATAAAAATTATAAATTTACAGTGTGAGACTGAGAACCGAGTAGATAGAACGAGTGCAACAGAAACGCGTGGATGTAAGCGTGGTGAGTGTGGATTACGAGTGAAGCAGTTTTCCAGAAGTGCTTTCACTTTTCAGGAAATTTTGAAGCGTTTAATAGGTGTTTGTTTCTTGGGTGTACAGGAACTGCCTTTCCGTGGTCATGATGAGACAAAAGAATCAAAAAACCGCGGCAATTATGTTGAGTTACTTGCATTTATTGCTTTAGTTGGACAAGGTTCCAGGTTTGATGAAGGCGTCTTTGTAATATTTTTCACTTAGGTAAATGTTATGTTAAAAAATATTAATATTTTTACAAGCAGTTTATTATATATTTAGGTACGAAAAATGTTTAAATGGCATAATTTTGCACCTTGAAGTCCAAATTTTCCCGGAGGAGGACCCCAGACCCCCTCCCCCCTTTATTATGGAGATCAATGCTACTACTGTCCCCTGCACACAGTAGCTTGCCCATGAAATTATATCACGCATCGCCACTACTTTAAGGCCATTGGTACATGAAATCAATATATTTATATAATTTGTGTCATAAATTGTTTCACAGCGGATTTTTCAAAATTTTTGGCTCGTCAAGACGTAAATAACAACTTTTAGCACATGCTTACGTTGTTAGATATTCACAGCCATCATTATTCTCGGAGCACTGATTGCAGATAAGAAAACATAATGTCCCGAGAATAATGACGGCAGTGAATATATAACAACGTAAGCATGTGCTAAAAGTTATTTACGTCTTGACGAGCAAAAAATTATGAAAATCCGCTGTGAGACAAGTTGTGACACAAATTACATAAATATACTGATATCATGCACCAATTGGTTGATAAGCGGCAGGAACTGGGCTCCAGGCGTCCTGCAGGGGGAGACGCTCCAGCCAGGTGAAGTAAAGGGTGGGGTAGCGGAAGGACCGCTAGCCTAAGAGGCCCGCGGCGATAAGAAACCGCCTGCTGCTAGGAAAGTGGAAAAATGTTATCTTCGCCGTGATGTGTTCATCTCGCACTGCAACTCCCACTACCGCCGCCACCAAGATGGCGCACCCCCTCCCCATTTATCATTCCTCTATCGCGGTTCCCGGAGAGTTAATTACTTTCTCCAGCAGCTCCCTTCTGGGCGGCGTCCGCTGCTCACCGTACGGTAATTAAACGTGCGATGCGGTTCCCTTGCGTAATAACCTCTGTGCCGAAGGCAGCCAGCGAGCTAGCCAGCCAGCCTGCCGGGCGGGATTGGCGAGATAACGCCTCTGGCTTTGCGGTCAAATTCCTCATTCTCCCAGTGCGGTGCGTCCTGAGGCACTCCGCGTGTCGTGTCTCGCCTCTGCCGTGCAGGCTGAAGACAAGGGCGAGACCGCGACGTTCTTATGTTTACTCTTCCGGATTCAGTCCACCTTGATGTAGTGTGTTCACGGTTAATTGAACACTTTCGAAATAAACCTCTGAAAAATGTCACTTACCGTATCTGCACTCCCATGTATGACATGTTTAGTTGTTTTCTAAATGTATAATCTATCACAAGTGTTTTATACTTGTGTTAACTTATAAGTGCCTTATTGTTGGTTGAATTGGAGTTTAGTTATATTTTATCTATAATTTGTAACTAATATGAATAGTAACAGAGAGAAAATGCGCGTGTTGGTAATGTCTAGTAAGAAATAGTTCTTATGCAAAATATTATTGCACTGAGAACGCACGAATACGGTCCCCTGGTGCAATTTTCTTAGATTTATTTGCAGGAGGCGATGGAATATCCTGGAAGTATAACTTCAGCAGGGCTTCAGAAAAACGGGAACTAACCGAGAATGGAGTATAGCATGCACCCAGAAAAGTTGGTGACAACGGAGACGAAGTAGTTCCGCGTCTTAACGTTGAGTTGAAAATGTTAGGTAAACATTTCTGAACACTGGAGTTGTTTATTCCCCTTTCTTTATTTTTATCGCACTAAAGTGTACGGATTAGCAAATTTGTAAGATACTTAATTTTTCTAATAATTCTACAGTTTCACTTAACGGGCGCATAAATAAAGCGATCATGCTCGTGGCATTGTTAAGGCGTGTCTACGATTGCTCTATCCCAGCCAGTGTCTTAGGACATGGATGCGCTGATTTGTGTACGTGACCCTCTAACATCATGGCGGTGTCCCAAGTCAAACTGTGTCCCCAGTTGCAGCATTCGGAAAATTTAACTTTTGTCCGAAGTTGCTGATAGAAAAAAAAGACTTCAAATACTTTTTGCGCGCATTCGACGAATGTTTACGTTATTAATGTAAATAATGGATGTGCAAGGTGCGCTTTCTCAAAACAAATGTAATGAAATGCTAATGAATAATTAGTGGTGTCTTCGTTCGGTTTTAACTATTTAATACGAAGGCTAAAACCTTTAAAACGTAAGTTTAAAAAATAAAATTTGTATGTCAGTTGGCGAACTTATTAAAAATAAAACCGTTAAGGTGTTTGTTATAAATAAACATCCGAATCACCCATTTCGAAAACATTAAATGATCAATCATTCAGCAAATTTATAGCATCACTACGTAACAACAAATAGTGAGCCGAATTTACTGCGACCTAGTGTCAGATTCTGAAAGCTCACTTCGGACAACACTTTTGCAGACCATGTTCGGACAGCGTCAATGTGACGTCACGTGACGCCGAGTTTCGGACAGTTCCACGTCCACGGGAACGGCCGATTGTAGACAGGCCTTATATCTTACAACTGGTGGAAGAATATACAGAATGCATTCTAGTAGTTCTTATCGGGGCTTTTTTTTAGTGCTCAGTTTAATGTGAACGGCCTACAGAACATACTGTATTTGCAATGGTTAAGTGCCTCGTCTGGCTGGTGATGTTTGGCATGCGAGGCCCAGAAGCGTGGCAGCGCCAAGGGAAACTTATGTACGCGCCTCGAATGTCTGGTCGCATTTACGCACAAGTCGCTTAACTATTGCGCATTCCTTATTTCGCTACCTCGCCTCTGTAGAACTCGCATAACCCACTTTTTTTTTTTACTTTGAAAAAATACACATAAAGACTGAAATAGAAAACGAAAATCTCTATTCCGACGTGAATCATTCCTTAAATGATAATCGTAAGCAGACGACGCTCAAAAATATTGAAAAGTGTTTAAATTACGTTCGTGAAAAATATTGAAAAGAGATACACTTTTTTAAACTTTAAAACCTTAAAGCAGATTACCGCCAGCCATCTTGGATTTATGGAATTTTCGCCATACTCTGTGGAAATTAGTTTTGTATCACGTTTTTTTTTTTTTTTTTTTGGAACGACAGAGCATGGAGCATTGCCTAGAACATTGTCTGAGGCTAGTATTTCTCGGTTACCTGTTGATATCGTCGCCTTTGTAACCGTTTACAAGAAATAATCTCGCGTTTTGCTCCGACAGTTACCAGCTAAATATTAATAAATAGAGCGGAGCTGTGGCAGTTCGATAAAGTTTGAGAAGCTGTTGTTAAGGATATGTTCAATACACCTTCTGATATAGAAGCTGTGGCAAAAAAAATCTATACATCCAAGATGGCGGATGGGAATCCGCCTTAATGAAATATTATAAATCTGTCAAGGTCTCTTCAAGAACGCAGTTAACCCACCTAGAGTCAGTGTTGTACACGATTGTGTCCAGATCGCACGTCAAGGTTGTTTTTGGTAGTTACTGTACACAGCGATGCTCAATGGCCGATGATATTAGCACGAGGGAATCGTGCCGGACAATGCCGCTGGCCGGGAATCGAACCCGGTTCGCCTGGGTGGGAGACGCGTAGTCTGATCACTACATCCAAACATACAGTAGTCTAACATATCCAAGCAAAACTCGTGTGTATTAGACAGTTATTGAGTTCGATGCACGAGAAACATCTTGTCCATCGGAAGGAGTACATTTCCCCCGTTAGTAAAGGCTGTTCACGATAAAGTCAGCACTTTCGAAATCAACCTTAGAAAAATGTCGCACTCCTCTGCCTGCACATATTTTAACGGGCGCACTGAGTGACATGCGCCCGGGAAAGTTGTTAACGGCGGATGGAAAGTAATTCCATACATTAACATCTAATAGAAAGTGTAAGGTAACAATTTGTAATAATTTGAACTATTTCTTACGCTTTCTATCTTTCTATTAAAAATTAGCAGATCATCAATATATGATTTTATCAACCACCATTTTGGAACCTTTGAAGGTTTAATCACTCATCAGAGGTATATAGATAGGGCTATTGGATTTTTCGTACGAATCTAATTTACTTTGTCCTTAGTCTAAATTCGTTGTAAGTAGAGAGTTCGCTATATCTCACGTATAATAAATATAAATGCGTATGGGGGTGGACCCAGGGCGGGGCAACACCCTCCGAGTGACGGGCTTTCCAGCGGGGACCCGTAGGTGCCCGTCATCCTTGAACATGGCATGAAATGTGGCCCTAGAATGGAGCGGCGCTGGAATGCAAGGGTGGGGGAAGCGGGAGTTCCCCGACAAAACCCGCCGGCAAGCGGCATCGTCCAGCACGATTCCCACATGCGATAATCTCCGGGAGCGAACCCGCCGGGGATAGAGCCCGGATCGCCGTGGCGGGAGGTTAGTGCGCTAGCCACTGCGCCACCGTTGTCCCACGTGAGATAATGCAATAACTTATTTTCTACAGAAGACTAAAAAAAGAAAGGTTAGGTGTTATGCCGTCTTAAAATCACTTAAAACATACCATGATTTAGTGCAGAAATTGTGGATTATAGTCTATTAGCAGTTTCTTCACACTTTTGTAATAAAATCTTCGAAAAATCACCCTTTGAATGGCGTGTTTGGTTGTATCGTTATATCAAAAGCGTTTTACTTCTGTTAACATAAAAGTACATATTTTTTGGATAAATTTATCTTTTACTTATAATTTATTTATGAATTATATTGTTTCATTTCTAAACAACACAAATAAAAACAGTGAGAAAATAGGTGCATTGGCAATGCGTAGAAAAAATATTTCTCATGCAACATGTTATTAAAGTAAGTGCGTACGAATGTGGTGCCATCGTGCCTGTATGTCACGATGGCAAATTCCGTGGACGATTCCATAGCCACTCGTGTGGATTATTTTATGGAAGCTCTGGCCGTTTGCAGGCCCTTTCCATGGACGTTTTAGTCATTTTGTTTATTTTGTTTTTGAGAAAGAGAGTAAGACAATTAAACACGAATAAATAGTAAATAAAAAACGAAGAAATGCTTGCTGTAAGACAGCGTTGTGTGCAAATCATGGAAAACATCTGAATTTATTTAACAAAGAAGTTACAGTTATAAGAACAAAACTATTAGGCTCTGTGTATAAACATATAATGCTGAAGTCATGAGTAAAGATTGTTCCTGGGCCACAATTCCAGAGGTAAAAACCCTAAAAAAAATTCTCTGGTCTGTACTAGTGCGGCAATAAGTATCGTTCGATAGGTTATTCCGAAGATCCCTCCATAACTGCTTGCATGCAGGCAGGGGTAGCAGGTCTCGTGGAAGCTTCCACTCGAGCTTGCACGAGAAATTTTGTCGTGGCATACAGGCTTTTTAGTTGAGCTTAGTTTGCGTGAGGCGGAGGACTATCTGGGAAGTGTAACTATGCTAGAGCTTCAGAGAAGTTGGAAGTGACAGTGAACGGACTGTGTAGGCTGGTCATGGTAAAGTGAGCACTTTTGAAAGCCCTACTGAAGATCTGTTTGTATGCACGTTGTGTATTCTTCCATCTGATGTAAAATTAGCATTGCTAAATGACTCACCACATTGTTCATGCCCCGAGAAAGTGAAAATTTAAAATTTTTAGAAAAGTGAATATTTTATAAATATGCTCATTTTTACACACTGATGCATTACAAGAAAAAAAGAACAGAAACCGAAGTAAATAATTTAACTAAACACAAATGATTGCCTACTACATTTTATTCCACGTTAATTTATGGGATTATTTTTCATCCATCATTATCAACCTAACTGGGCGCAAGTCATCCAGTGCGCCCGTTAAAAATATATGCATGCAGGGACAGTGACTTTTTTCTAAGGTTGATTTCAAAAGTGCTCACTTTATCGTGAACAGCTTTATACATTTGCGAGAAAAGTTTATAGACATGTGCAGGAGTGGCCAGAGTTGGCAATTTTTGTGGTGACGAGTTGCCTCTAAAGGAAATAACGCTTTAATTTACCTTGCTTATTATGGCCGAAGCCAGCATTAGTATAGCCGCGATGTTTCTTTCGGTATATTGTAGCACATTTTCCTCTTAATACAATGAAACCAATAAATTGTACAAAAATATCGTGTCCCTCATTCCTATTTATTATGTGTCTAGGGTTTGTTAAGCCGCAAGCAGTGTGCTGCTACCCAATAAACTTGTCTAAAGACCTCGCGGTTAGGATCTGCAATAGCCTTCAGTGTGACAAGTATTGAGTTGCTGGGCCGGTTGCGAGGGCGTGGTGGGGGAAACATGGTAGTCTGTCCCACAACACACGCGTATTCCTACCACCGACAAACAAAAAACGATAGTGGTAGGGCAAAGTCGGTTCATGCGCATGATTCAGTGACCAATCTGAAACATTGGTATTGGGGGTGACTTCCGGAAAATTGAAGTTTTTTTTAGATAGATTTTTAATAGTTTTTTTTTTTTTTTTTTTTTTTTTTTGCAATTTTCTAACATTTTTTTCGCTCTTAAATCCAAAATTGTGGTCCTGGCATTGGGTTACATAATCGATATGACATCACGATCGCATGTGCCTCGAAAAGACGAGCCCGGTGATATATAACACTCGATACTTACGCCTTTAATTTTTTTTATAAAAAATATATTTAAATTTAAAAAAATTAGGATCTTTTTTTGGATTTTTGAAGTCAAAGGTCAAAGGTCAATGGCCCTGAGTCCTGACCGATCCGCTTGCCCTGGCCCAAGGTCGCCTGGGTCGCTGATTCCTCTCACCAGCTCTGGAAAAAATAGGAAATTTCCGAGTCCTTTTTTGCAGCTGGGAAAAAGGAGAATTTTTTTAGGGAAAAGTGAATTTTGGGTAACGTAAAAAAATTGATTTATGTACTTTTTTTTTTTTGTTAAAACAAGCAATTTTTGGGTAAAAACAAGTGTTTTTAAGGCAATAGCGGTGGGTTTTTTTTTTTTTTTTTTTTTTTTTTTTTAAGAGAAAGACTGAAAAAGTTCCAAAATGGCGGTCGGTCAGCTCTAGCACTACCACAAATTTGGAATCCTGAATCCTGCGCGTAAACTATTTTCTGCGTACTACTAACGATGTAACGTATTTTCTCTTATTTCACATTTCCTTATTCCGCTGGTATGTCTTTTGCCACGCGTGTTTTCACTTACTGTCAACAGGTAGTTTGGAAAGCCTTCAGTTTGCATGTGATCCTCTCGAACACATTTCATATAAACTCTCTACGCAATTTTGAAGCTGCTGTGGCGATAAGAAAGAGATAGGTATTTGGGAAGGAAAAAAAGCTTGTGTTACTTATTTCCCGGGATGTCGCCTCAGTTTTTCGACCAGTAGTGCAGGCATGTATTCAAGTTAAGGATCCAAGGGATCCGAACACCTCCCAAAGGTAATAAAGAAACTCTTCAGTATACTGTAAGGAAAGTAACAATTGGAAAAAAAATTTCTGAGATAAAAACTCTCGGGTTAACAACGTTTTATTACTAATGAGTAGTAGCTGATATAATCGCCCTTATTTCACGTTCCTGGACTCGTTTTACGTCCGTTTGAAACTCTGTTTTTACTATTGCAATTTGAGATTTTTAAATGTAATATTCTGATGTGTATACTATCTCTTTAGACAGTGGCCACGGAGATAGATGAGATTATATCATAGGAATAAAACTTGACATCCACGGGCGTAGCTACAACTTCTTTCATACAGGGGCTAGCATTAGATTTTAAGGAATATTTTTAACACTTACGTATATATTGTTTTATTAGTTAAATTCATTTTCACACAAGAAACTCACCGAAATTTTTGTAATGGATTCGATTAATAATTTGCGTAGTTCCACTATTACATCTGTGTTGTGGAGCAGGGAAAAATTGCCCGCAAGCATTGGTGCAACCCGGCTAGTTCTTGCTGACCATCCCCGAACAAGATTCCTGTATACATACGTGCCTGCAGTAGTGTGTTTTATAAAAGGGGCTGGTTATTTACATAGGCGAGTCTTATTCTACTCAGGTCGGGAAGCTGAGTTCTAATACTTAGTTTGGCAACTAGCAGTGTTCGCCGACATGCAGTACTGGTGTCGTTAGTTATTTCCGTTTTATATGTAATCACATAAGATCATTGCAACTTTCTTAAAATAAGTATAATATTGTGAAATTTCCCTAGTTATATTGTGTTACTTATTGTTCGTTGCAATAAAAGTGGAAATATAATGAAATACAGGTTGTCCATAAATTATCACTACAACTTCAAACTTTAATGAAAAATTACCTGAATGTGATGGAGGTATGAAATGTTTTGCACGTGAAAGAATATTTCCCAGAGTTTTTAAACAAAATTTAGTGGACCTCTAAATGTTGCCCAAAGCACATCAAAACGATACTCCAACTCCTGCCAAGTCTGCACTAGCATTCTCTCGTTGACAGTCTTGATGGTTGCTACAATCCTTTGCTTCAGTTCATCCTAAATGTTAGCAGGTTAGTTGTACACGATGTCCTTTACATAGCCCTATAAGAAGAAGTCTAGAGGCGTAATATCCAGCGAGCGAGGTGGTCAAGGAATTGAACCATCTCTGCCAATCCATCGTCCAGAAAACCACTGATGCAATGATTTATGTACAGGCAAACCCCAGTGTGGGGTGCTCCATTGTGTTCAAAGATGACATTAGGTTTGCATGCCTTCCAGTTGCAGGATCACGAATTCGGTTAACATGTCCAGGTACATATTGACTATGATAGTCCTTTCAATGAAGAAGAATGGGTCATTGATGCAATCACACATAACACCACACCACACGTTCGCCTTCTGGCTGTGATTCGTGAGGGTGTTCCGATCCCCAGATCCTAACATTACACCTGAAACATGAAATGTTATTTCGTCACTGAAGGCAACGCGCTTGAGGAAGTTGTCAACTTCGTCAATGCGTTGCAACATATCGGCAGCAGATTTGGTGCATAGTCAGGTTGCAGAGCTTTAATCGGCTGCACTTTGTATGCATATAGTAGTTATTGCTTGTGTAGAACTTTGTGTACCGTTGATCGGGGTAACTGCAGTTGCCTTGCAGCAGTGCGAACCGACTTACCAGGGCTGTTCACGTATACAGCATGCACGCTGTCATTGTCTTCAGCCCTTGTGCGTGGTTGGCCGGCACCCTTCTCATGCAGTACGCTGCCAGTTTCCATAAACTTACTCCCATATTGTGGATCGTGCAGGTGGGTCCTTACCATGCCTGGTCCTGTAATTACATGTGTCTGATTTTATCTCAATAAACCAAGACACACATTGAGCCTTCTCTTGTGGAGTGGTCATTTGGTTGAATTAGTAGCCACACCTAAATCAAGAACAAAAATTAATTACAATTCTTTGGGACATGCTCTTTCACATGCAAAAAAAAAAACAGCATATCTCTCACCTTTAGGTAATTTTTTTCTTAACGCTTGAAATTGTAGCAATAATTTAGGGACTGTTCGTTAAACTGGATTTAGAAAAAACATTGTATTACATAATTACTTTATTTAATTGTGACAATTTAATCGAAAAATTACTTTTAATGACTGCTCTGTTTATTTAGTTCTTGAATTCGTACTTTTTTTTTTCTCCTAAAATAAGCGTGTTTACGAAAGCAGAATGCCAAACATGATCGTATTTTTACTGTTTACTCTTGTAACAATAAATTATATAGCGGAAATAATAGTTACAGAATAAAGCTAAAACCTAATATTAAAAAAAAAAAAATTGAACATTTTTGTTAATATTTGAGCATTTTTAAACACACGTGCCTATACAAAAATACTTTTTAGCATGATTGTATATATTGTAAAAATATTATTAACTGGGATAACTGTAATTGGCAATTATTTATATTGGTTTCTCTTGTAAGGACCCCACAACTATGCGAATATTTCAGTATACAATTATATCATACTCATATACATAACAAATACATATAATTTACGGTTGCCTAAGAAGTTAACTTTTGAGAACACTGGAATGTTAACATCGTGTTTATTAGACAGTTAGTCACACCTCGAACAACACTTTTTGTATTAAAAAGTTGCAGAAGGGCACAAATTGGGTGAAAGTAAAATCTGAGCAGGGTCTCAAAATGTGCTCACTTTACCGAGAGTAGTGTAGGCCAGAAACAAAACTTATGTACGTACACAGAAAAGGGAATCATTAATTTCGCTTACCTACTGCATTAGATAACAAGTAATGAAATCCCATTCTTGGGTAAGATTAACAATCACAAATACTGTCTGAGGTCACAATATCCATCTGTAAATACGGTTAATCACCAGCCGTTCTCAGAATGCAGATAAACACTTAAAACAAAGCACACTCGATGAAAATGTTGCCCATATCCAAACGATAACTACATCACGTATTTTGAACTACAGGGCACTAAGCACACTACGTGTTAAGCCTCATTTCTCCAGTAGCTCACCCAATTAGTTCATTTCATCAGCAGAGTGCAGCACATTATATACAACTACATCACATACGCAAAGTCTTCTAGATTTTGTGCTATTTTTATACCAATCTTGGACTGCCAACATTATCAGCAGTACATGTGTTTAAATACCTTTGTGCGTAGCAAATTTCCACTATGATTGCAGGACCAAAAAAAATTTCTCCGACAGAACTCCGCACACCGGACGCGATGTTTACTCCGCCGCTGCTCGACCACGACTCTGTCCACAAAACCAACTTGGCTTACGATATTAACGCTTATTTTAATGCAAATATAGTTACAAGTACCAAGTACATACAAAATAATATTTCAGTTATACGGTTAAGAAGAATAGGTACGCGCGCGTGTGTGTGTATGTGTGTATATATATATATATATATATATATATATATATATATATATAAAGATTTCAGTTGTTGAGTTAAGAGATTTGGACGCCTCTTAACAACGGGGTATTAAGAGTCGATTTAAGAGTTATGTTTGGCTAGGAAACAATACTAAATAATTAATAATACGGTCACATTTTATTGAACTTGTCGTTTTATTATGATTATGTGAGTTGTTTTAAGTGTTTTACGTAATTCCAACTTGCAATACATTTCTTTTTGCATAAACAGCTTTTTACTATTTTACGTTGTTGAGTGTCCGCCATTTTGCTGAAACCCGTGGAAACAGGTCAGTATAGTACAAACATTTCCTACGGTCTATTACAAATACGGACCGTGAATTTTTACAAACGAGTAGTTGTACAAGAAAAATCTTTGTATTGTTACAAGTATTTGTAAAATTACAAAGAATTTTTCAGTAAAAATTACAAAAAAAAAATTTGAGTGTAGGCTATCCTGGCGACCCCGTGGCCGCGCCTGTGCATGGTTTCCTTCTCGAATCGAACGTTTTCAAAAAGAGCGTGCCGAGGGATGTCTTAGGCCGTTTTCCAATTCGCCGAGAGAGTAACTCTCTCGCTCACTCTTGACGTCACAGAAGAGTCCTCTCTGCTGCCCCAACTCCGTGTGAACGACCATGTACACTCGGTGCTCACTCTCGTATCCTTTCTGGTGGTCATGTTGTTTTCAAGTCTAACCTCATAAATCCAGATCTATTTTGTTGTTTCTAAAGCAATGTTAGAAATATTTTATGGACTTAACTTAATCATTTGCGATTGTGAAATGTGTAATAACAGCAATAATCCGTTTAATATGGAACATAAATTATGATGTTATTATATTCAATTTTCATTTAGATTGTGTGCTTGTTATTAAATACTGTGATTTGCACATAATTGTATTAATCATGCAGAAATGTAACAAATAATGTAAGTTACTATTTCATAAAATACTGACTGTACATTTATTCGAGGAAAGTGAAAGGCCAGCAATATTTTATTTTTCACTATTTATTACTTTTTCTGTCAGAGAAATAATGCCGAAGGCTTAGGCCGGTGTCATATTATGCGTTTTTGCCGCTGCGGTTGGAACGCTCCGGTTTGACGGGAGGGACACTACACATTGATGTGAATGAGAGGTGTCACATTTGTGCGGCGTTGCAACACCGACCGGATGTAACCGCGTCGTGCTGCGGCAAGACGGGATAGCCGGACAGCAGGGAAAGAAGCACTTTTTTTTTCTAAACTACCTTATGCTAAATGTTTGATGTGAAGTTACGGCCCGAAGGTAGGGCGGGATTTTATTGCATCTCAGGGCCAACGCCTCACGCCTGCTAGGAAGAGAAATCATGCAAAGTGGCATGCATCGTAGCAGAGAGGGATTGGGCAGCCATGGCCTGCACTTTGGGGTCATGACTACCTCCCTAAGTGTACTTAGAGCTAGTCTTAACTATGAAGAGCAAGGGAAAAACCGTCAAGAGAGACGTAAAAACCCTCGCGACAGGGAAGTAAAAATCTCAAAAATTATTCATGCATTAAGTTAAATAAAATAAATTAGAATGCTACAGGACAGAGAGTGTTTGGAAAACATGCTCTTAGTTAATAGAGTTGGAAAGACTGGTAGAAATGGGGCGGGAGCTTTGTCGGGTGAGAAGCAAAACATCTTCAGTTAAATGAGAACTGTCATACTGTCCGGTAGTACCGGAGCATTCTCTAGCATTCCAATACGTATTTATAATTTGTAGTGATATTGATAAATTTATTAAATACATACATGGGAAGCCAGCATTGTGGGGCAAGAGTGTGAAGGAGCTAGTGTTCGTCAATATCGACGACATTACTATACGACACCGCCGACTGGTCAACTCGCCACACTGCCACGTTCTTGTCTCGCTGTGATTTTTGACGGGAACAGCGTGACACCACGAGGTCATCCCGTCAAACCGCATCCCGTTTAGCCGCAGCGGCACAATCGCATAGTGTGACAGCGGCCTTGCAGAGGGCACAAGTCTCAATTCGCTAACGTGAGAGTGAGCACACGTTCGAGTTGAGACAAGGCCTTGGTGAACGTCAGCAGCGCGGGGAACTGTGGCACTGTGTTTTGTCTGCTGCTCCGAAGCATAATCCGGCCGCTGTAATCGAATTGCCGAGCGGTCATCAGGCGCGCACAGTTTACACAGCTCCCTTTTTGTCGCGCGCCGAGGGCTGGGGAAATAAAAACATCGCACGTGGGGCCGGGGAAGGGCGAGGAATAATTTATCTGGCCCCGGGGAAGTGGACTGGCCACTGCCGACCCGTACCGGAAGAAGGGTGGAGGGGGGAATGGAGGTGGACAAAGGGGTTGGGTGGCTTGCATGCGTCCCCCCCCCCCCCCAACTCAGGGTATCATCCGGCGCTCGTTATTTTCGCGCGCACCGCCGCGCCACCGGCCTGCCTGCATGCCTTCCTGCCTGGCTGCCTTCTTGCCTTCTCAGTTACGACGTTCTGTGTGTGTGTACGGGGCTTGTCGCAGTGGCGAAACACAGCGTCTACTCTTGGATGAAGGGGCACATCTTTAGGCGGCCCTATTGCGAAGGGGGGGGGGGGGGCTTTCGGCGGCCCTCTTGACATTTTTGCTTTTTATAAATTTCATTTTGTGCGATCAAAACCATGATTACAAGCTGCATACAAATATCAGAAATACTTTATAACAAGTTATTATAGTTCATTCATGGTTACTTCCAAGTCTTCTTAAGCACTGCTGAAGTTCTACTTTCAGGATATTCATCCGCCTGGTGCAAAAAAAGCTTAAGCTAGTCTAGTAAATTAAACCAAAGGGATAGTGTACTCTATTTAAGCGCACTCAGTTCAATAAGATTTAACGCACCTATTTTCTATCTGTTTTAATTCATACTCAATATAAATAAAATATTATAGTTTGTAGATGAAATATAAGTAAACGATAAAATGTAACCAAAAATAAGATGTTTTTGTGTTGACGGAAATATAAAGCCTTGTGACACATGGCAGCTTAAAAAAAAAAAAAAAAAAAAACAGATGACGTCATGCGTGGGGTGATTTTTGAAAGGTTTGATTCAAAAAGTATGAAGGTGCCACTAATAGACTATACAGTTTATACACACAATATATGAACGCATCTCGGTGAACAAAAACGGTTTGTGTACTCATTTATTGTCATTCTGGCGGCCTTTACCAAATTTAGGTATGGGTCACCCCCCCCCCCCCCCCCCTGCTGACTGCTGTTATTTGTTTCGCCACTGGGGTCGAGGTGTGTTGCAGAACCCCTTTTGACTGGGCCAGTGCATGGTCGTGTGTCAACCTTGGACATAGTCGTTTGTTTCAACACAGCCTCTCTAACCTTGAATGAGTAAGGGAGAGAACTACGGAGAACAGGAAAACTTTTTAGTGCTTTCTGAGGTTATCTCGTACCTAGCCCACCAAAAGATAAGCAAAATCTCACTAAATATAAATTTATTCACGTCCGAAGACCAGTTTTTATTTCCTATCAAGTGAAAATTACTAAAAACAGGCGTTTTCACAGTCATTTTTTATGTCTTGAACCCCTGATACAAGATATTTAAATAAATACAGAAATGTGAAGGAAAAAAATGCTAGGGTCGCCGGTGAATGTTTCATAAAGGGGAGTAATGAAAGAAACAATGCACGTTATTTCAGTACCTTGTACATAGAGGCGATGAGTTACCTGGAGCGCGTGTCTATGTCGGCCTTAACGCTCCCGTGCTTCTAGACCCAGAGGATATGCATTCTCGTGGTTTGCTCGACTCTGGGGGATGCTCGACTTGTCCGATTTCCATTTCAGGTTAATTTTTGTAAGATATGACTTCATCAGTGCATAGGTCTGTTGTCTAGTGTATGGCTAACTGAACACTTTTCTAAGGTTTGCCTAGTTTCATTTTTGAGCCTGTTGTGTATCATTCCTCAACGTGTGACAGTTAATGTTTTCGGACGTAACGAATTAATATCTAAGCGTCGATAAGTGCCACTATTAAATCTATAGAACCATACATAATTTAGTCATTCGTAAATTCCGAACATTATTTATGCCAGAAGCACCCGTGTAAACGTTGTACTTTTAATAAGACTTAAGACAAAACTTTTCACAACTAGTGTCAGTATTACTGTAAATGCCTGTCACTTTTTAGGTCGAATTAAAAAATTTACAGTTTTTTTGAACCAGTTAAAAATGTTTCACTACTAGTGCTATCATAATTATAATCGTACTTTAAAAAATAACTATTTATATATATTCTTCTTGGCTCTTGGTTTGACTGCACTTATAAAACCAACTAATAAATTCCGTTCACTACACTTATCTTCATGGAAAAATTTAAGTTTCGTGTTAAATCATGGAAAGTTTAAATTTTTAATGCTAATTAACATAGTTTATTTCTCGAAAATGATAAAACCATCAGGCTTACATCTCTCCACCGCTAGGAAGGTGATTTTTTATTACAAATATTGAATAATTTTGTGTAATGTCAAGTAATGCTGGTAAAATGCAAAATAGTAATAATAATAATAATAATGATGATGAAGAAGTAATTTGGGGGGGGGGGGGGGGGTCGCAGCAAAATTTTTCACAGTATTTGACTGCAGCTAAAAGTACTTTTCTTATGTCATCATAATTTTTGTTTTAAAATTATAACCAAAATAACCAGGTCAGGAAACAACCTAACTGCACAAGGTATTACTTATGTATTTCAAATAAATTTCGTTATTAAATATTGATGTCTCAAAAAATAATTTAACTAAGAGTATGGTGTTTGAATATTTGGTCAGTTGTTTTGAGGGAAGATATTCATTTATAAAACTCGTAATTTTGCTAAAATTTATTTAAATATGTTTTGTATGTTACAGTTTTAAGTTTACACATATACGTAATTTATTCACAGTATAAAGAAAGAATTTTGACAACTGGGATATCTTTAGGGTTCTTATGTATGTAGGAATGGGGCTCTAATTTTACCAGTATTAATTAATATTATTTTGAAGAAAACAGAATATTTGACAACAGTAAGATTCAAGTATGACTCTTGCGTAAGAACTGTACGCGCCGTATGATTTTCATGCGTATCAGTGATTGGCTGAATAATTCGTCCATTAGCCTTCAACTTTCAATGTCTCGGAGTTGATCCGAGGTTCTCTAGAGCGCCCGCTGCTACGGCGTTTGTCAGGGTTCTCCTCCCCCTTTAGCCATTAATTCCGCTCTTCTTTCTCTTCCACATTCTCTTGAGTTATTTGTCCTCAAGGTTTTCTGCAGACGACAGGTCAGCTCTGTCCCAGGGTAAAGCAGCTGTCTTCGTTTTCGTTTTTCGCCCTTCCCCCCCCCCCCACACCATTACGCGCCTTTTCGTGACCCCGCTTCAGCCGGGAACAATTAACCATGATGTACAGTCGCCTTAAGATGTTTTGGCACGCCCACACACTGGTAGCTAGTTGCGAAGAAAGCCGCGTAAGTCAGTAAACAAAACCTGTAGTTGGTGACGTGTACAACATAAAAATACATTGCTTTACAAGTATCCTGTCTATAGCAAATAAATTCCTTATAACAATCCAAAGCCTCATTTCTGAAAAACAAAATAAGATCGGCACAAAGAAAGTTTTGGTTTTCATATAAGTTACGGTGTGTTGCACGCAACACAATTTAACGCAGTATCCACGGCATTGGCCAAAATTGATCCAAAACGAAACGAATATTCTATGTATTTACGTGATAGAGCAGTGTTGATCCATTCACAAGGGAAAAGATATCGAAAGATTGGAGGAAAAACTTTCCGCGCTGGTTTAGTGGTTAGACACACACACACACGCACTGGAGAACCCCGAGGCGAACCGGGTTCAATTCCCGACCGTGTCACCCCCGGATGTTCGTATGTGGGCATCGTGCCGGACGATGCCGCTGGTCGGCGGATTTTCTCGGGGTTCTCCAATTTGCCCCGCCCTTTCGTTCCGGCGCAGCTCCATATTAACCTCAATCACCCTCATCGACTATCAAGACCTCGCTGTTACGTGCCGCCACACTCTTCACGTATTCGGCGGGGACTCCCCGCTGAATTACTCCGGGTGCCCTCATTATTTGAGATGGACCATAGGTGTCCTGTATCAATCTTCCTCTTTTCCGGTCACGAATCACGTGCCCGAATTCGTACACATGTTTCCTATACACGTTGTACGTATGTATAGATACATACACCTAATATTTACCATGTAAACTGTATTGTGTTTTTGGAAAGTGAGAAGAAAGTCCTCGATGAGTTTAAACTAAAAATATTTTCAGAGATGAACTGGGCTGAAGGGATGAGAGAAAGAGTGAAAAGGGAGGGGTGTGTGGGTTGATGAAAACAGAATAGCCGCATTTGTTACGGGAGAACAGTATCGTATGCATAATTTAGGCTATTATTTAGTGCTGTTCGTATTTGGCAACGACATGTCTATCATTAGCAACTTCTGTGCTTGTGTGTTGGCATGCAAATATCTTGATGGTGCATGCAAGCTGTCTCCTCGAATCTCCGAGGCGAGGCGAAGAAAGATCACTCGGAAAGGGAAGGATTTGCAATGCCGCACCGCGCAGGGAGATTACGAAGCGAGGCCTGTCCAGGGGCAGAATAATGGTCTTCCTCCTGCATTTACCGCCAACAAATTTACTTGGGCGGTAAAAAGTTTTTGCGAGCGCTTTTAAACGTGCCGGTGCCTTGGGGGCACTGGGGAAGTATTTCTGGCAGATTCCGCTCGGAACTGGAGAAGTCTCGGTCTTGTATTTTCATATCTATTTTAGTCCACATTGAAAATTTGGGCTAAGGTGCCCTGTTGAAATTACCTTTTATATTTGTATCTTGCTAAGTGGTAGTGCGAATTCAGCATGACATGCTGTAATTTTTCGATAAATAGTTCAGCATTAAAAGTTAGTAGTTTTGAAAGTCGTATAAAGCTATGTATGTTTAAGGGAGATAAACAGAAATCATTGTTGTGTAAGATTTTGAGATTTTGAGCAGTAAAGTGTATTCGACATTCATTATTGAAATTTCTTCTTTGACAGAGCATAGTATATCACTCAGATGTGATTGAATAAATGCAATGAAGGTTGTTTACGGTTTACTGAGCACTTTTGAAATTAATCTTTGAAAAATGTCACTGCCTCTCCCTGTGTATATTTTGACGATCACACTGGCTGGCATCTCTAGTAAAGTTGGTAATAACTGAGTCAAAGTAGTCCAACGTCTTGACGTTGAATTAAACATTTTAGATAAGCATATATTAATACTGAAACTATTTCTTTCTTTTCTGTTTTTTAATGTGTATAAGTGTAAAAATGAGCAAATTTGTAAAATATTTACTTTTATAATATTTTCGCAGTTTCATTTTACCGACGCATGAATGAAGTTATCAGGCCCATGGGAGTATTAATTTTATGCAAATTGTAGGAGGAAACTCAATATGCATACAAATAGACTTTTGGCAGGACTTTCAAAAGAGCATGTATCACCGGTAGCGCACGCGTTCATAAATATGGATTTTCCAAAGGAATGGATAGAAAATTTTTGTTCCATATCTAAAACCAACTTTACTAAATATTGTTATTGTTTATTACATTAGAATAATAAAAGTATTATGAAATATAACGTATCATTATGCTCGTAAATTAAAAGACAAATAGTTATTTTGCCTGGACAGTTTTCAAAATATGTTCACCATTAATTTTGTAGATCCTAGCTTCCCTTAACACCGCTATCAGCCTGAATTTTTTTCAGATTGAAATCAACATTATTTAATAATCTTATGATTTATAATATTACAATAAAATATATTGTGAAATTAATTTTGGGTATGCTCGTTAAAACATAAGAGAGACATTGCTGGTTCGCCAAAGTAATTTTCGCAATTCTGCTTTGTTGCTAGGAACAGTGCTAATCATCAAAACGGGACGCTTATCTCAACACTTGACCACCCTTACCCCATTTTGATTCTGTTCTCCATAAATTTCTACTTTCCTGAGATGTTTCTTGCAGACATTTGGTGGATTTCCTTTCCTTTTGTACTTCAAAGTGCCACATGCATAAGTTTTCAAACCGAGGAGATCTTTACATAATGGTACACTTGTGAAATAATTGTCTATATACAATGTTCTTCCTTCATTCAACAGATCTTTCAACAAATCCACGCAGATATTGTGTGTCCATTGTCCTGAGAAGAATCTTGAGTATTTCCCTCAAATATACACGTAGATCATAAGTATAACCTTCTGCAAATTTTGTATATCTTTACTCCGTATTTGTGTGCTTTCCCTGGTAGGTATTGACGGAATATCAAGCGGCCTCTCCAAGACACTATAGTTTCGTCAATGACAATGCTGTTTCTTTGAATTGCTAGCAAATAATTTGTATGACATGATTCACTCTGAATAACCTGATCTCATTTGCTGCAGGATCTTCATTATTGGCAAATGAACAAATTTCAGCTAATTGTCAAATCTGTCACGCGTCATTACGTCTTGCACAAGCTTATTACAGTACATTTCGTTATTTGACCAGTACAAATGCATTTGAAGTCATTGGTCTATTCCCATGTTCATGGTGATTCCTAAAAACTGTCTGATCTCATCACTGTTTGTTTCTGTGCATTTACGAAATATGGACCAAGGGCGAAGTTGATGCGATGCAAGATATTGACTTGCGTAACGATTTGTTCATACAAGAACGGGGTAAAACATTTCATCAGTAAGAAATTGTCTGTGTATAGCATATGGATCTGTTAGATCCAATGTGTCTATTTTTAGCCCATCCTGCCCAGAAACCTCAAAAGTAACAGACATATCACTACGCGATTCCCAACAATCGACAGATTATATATTGTCTTGTGCAGGTTCTCTCACATTACACTAAGACATTATCGAGTCGTCTTGCTCTATTTCATAAGCAGTTGGTACATTTATCACTGTTATCAGTATCTGAGTTATGGTCAGAGGATATATAAGGTTCATCTGAGTCCTCACATGAATCGGATTCTTCTGATGATGACATGTATGATGGAATAACAGATGGTTTTGATGCTGGAACTGTAGCTTCCTCTTGTGTTATAGTTGTAGACGAGTTTGGTGATATTTCGGTTGTATGTACAATGTTTGTTGCTGATAAAGACGAAGCCAATTCCGGGCAGGGATCTCGCACGATGTTTGTACACGATATTGCCTGTGGCAATGTTGATGTTTCTGCATTATTCTGGGAAACAGGTTGAGGTATTACAACCAATGAAATAATACTTCTTACTGTAGAGAACTCATTTTTAGTTTTCCAGTCATCTACCTAAAACAAAAAAAAAAAAAAATTAATGTTAGAACCCTGGCATGTAACAAAGGTTGGAAGTACTACGTTGTAGTAAATATTAAAATCTCCAACACGTTGCTCGCTGCTTTTTATGTTTTAACTTCATTTCATCGTGTAAATAATACATTAGGTTATTACTATTATCACCATTCAAATGCATAATTTAATGTGAATAAATTTTGACATGGCATCATTTTGCTGATTAGGATTAAAATACATAAGATATATACAATTTCTGGAGCAATGTTGAGCTGATGGGGGAGGCTATTTCCTTCTGTGTATCCGCCCCTTGTTTGTCGTACTATTGTAATGTGATATAAGCTGTTCACAGTAAAATGAGCACTTTTGAAAGCCCTACTTAAGATCTACTTGTATGCACGTTGTGTATACTTGCGCTTATATAAGATTAACATTGTCATTGGCCTCATCACTTTATTAATGCGTTGGTCAAGTGAAACTGTAGAATTATATAAAAGTAAATATTTAACAAATTTGCTCATTTTTACACTTCGATGCATTAAGAAAAAGACAGAAAGTGAAACAAATAATTTAAGTTACGACAAATAGTTACCTTACAATTTTCATTTGACGTTAAGATACGAAACTACTTCCCATCCATCGTTATCAACTTTACCGGGCGAATGTCACTCATTGCGCCCGTTAAGACATATGCAGGCAGGGGCAGTGCATTTTTTCTAAGGTTGATTTCAAAAGTGCTCACTTTATCGTGAACAGCTTTTACCAACATAAGAGGGCGGGGCGTGTCTTGCTGCGGTATAGCGGCGTGGTCCGGCGCCGCCGAGGCAGGCAGTGTGTTGGCCGGCGGAATACCTACAACTGTTTCCTTTTAAGTTCGTGATAGGAGTGCGGAGGAAGGGACGAGGGGCTGACATTGCGAGCGACATGGTTTTCCTCTTGACGTCCCGGGACTGTTGCTGCTGCTGCTTCGTGGCCGACAGAACTACCTCGCGCTTCGGCTGCGTTGCATGGTTTCAATTTTTTTTTTATTTATTTTTTTTTATTTTTTATTTTTTTACGAAACTATTGACGTGAGCCAGTGTGCTGATCTACGAGAAGTACACACATTTCAGATGAAACCTGTTGAGTTTCTTCAAGAGATCACACATAATAGAAACACCGTTTCGGAGCACTCCAGTGTAGGGTCTCCCAGAGGGGACTTAGTGAGGCCCCGGATTTTGGAGTAGGTGCTCAAAATGTTTGTTCAAAATGTTGCTGATAAACAGCCATGTGCTGTGTGCAGCGATGTAGCGTATTGTCAGTCACTTTCGTAGTAAGTATTGATGGTGTCGGCTAACTACACGTGTCCGAGTAATTCGCAGCATTGCATCCTGGCTGTTGTGTGACTTATACGTCGCTCTCCGACCACGGCGATCCGTATTAGATTCCCGCCGGGGTCACATTCTTATTTTCGCATGTGGGAGACGCATTGCTGATAACCGATGGGTTTTCTTGGGGTGCTCCCATGCCCCCGTCCTCGCATTGCGTCCCCGCTTTATCTTCGTAACTGATTTCACGCGCCATTTCATGTATGACAGACACCAACGAGTCGCATTCGAAAACCCGTGCTACTCCGACCCTAGCGTAAACCTCTTTTCCTACGCAGTGTGTAATCATCAGGATTATAATCAAAATCAATAAGTTAGTGACCGTTTCATAATAACGGACTGGATTTTGGTCCCATTACTTACCTACTCTTGCTTATCTCCATGTCTGCCGAATTTCAAATGCACCATGGCCTGTGTACGTTATGCGTCAACTGCTATTTCCGCAAAACACGACTGCAGCTTTGCAGCCAGCTTCTTCCAGTAATTTCTCAATGTCCATCACCTTAATAATACAGATACAATGTACTTTAACCGTGATGAAGATGTAAATAATTTAGAATTTATCTCAAGACGGTACACTCAGTTGGTCTTCCTGCGTCCAAACCGAAATTCTGCAACGTCGCCATTAAGAGTATTTTTTTCATTGATACAGTATGTTCCCTTATTATGTCTTCTGTCATAACCTACTTCACCAGACACAGACAAATAACAAAATAATTCTGTAACATTCTCTTACCGTCTCTGATTATTTTTATACGACGTATTACAAAACAAAAGTAGATTCATGTTACCAATGCGGTCCAAAACCATTTCCCATTGAAACGTTAGCAGAACTAATCGTTCAAAATAAGTAATTGTTCAACAAAAGATTAACTTCCTAACGTTAGAAGGAATCTTCTTCAAATCCACCCACATAATCTGAACCGTAGAGGGAGAGTGGGGCTGTGCGCATACGAGCTGCACAGTACGTTCCACACGGTTGAATGGGACACGCCCATTTGGCGCACTATGGAACGTGTACCATTGTCGTTGATGTGCTGACGTATCACTTCCTCAAGCCAAACAGTGCGCATAACCCGAGGAAGGCCAGCATTACTCATGTGTCTGCATCATGGGAAGCATAAAGCCAGGCTCACAGTCGTCCGTCGCACCAGTCCGTCGTTCGTCAATCCTTCTGTACGGCGACATTTCAGTGTGAGAACATAACATCGTGATATTTCCTTAGTCGGAGCGTTGGAGGTACATTTTGGTTGGAAATACATAGAAAAAAGGGGGGCAAATATTATTTTTACGCGATAAGAATGTATACTGAATTATCGATTACATCATAAATGCTTCGAATTTACCACCAAGGAAAATATACCCAAACCCACCACCTTTCATTTGATTTCAAAGTGCGTATTCGCATCTACGGAATGTCGTCACAAGGCGGTGGCCCATCCGTCGGCCCGTTGAAAGTAAGTTTGAGAAATATTTGACGGATTGACGGAACGAAAAATAAGTTGCCTTGCGATTGGTTGAAGATCACGTGACCGCCTGAGGGACGGGCAACTGACGGATGCGACGGATGGTTGTGAGTCCAGCTTAAGTCACCTGTTTTCTGCGGACTTTGTAGGCGTTGCACAAGGCATTAGGCAAAATACGTTTTCAAAATCCAATTTTCATAGACTCATATCTCCTTTAATATTCACTCTAGGTATACGGTGTTCTGTATATTTTCGACTTTATTTTTCATAAGGAACCACCTCCCGTGGTTTGGACTTTTAACTTCCGAACATCTTGTATAAGTTTTTTGAGATGTTTGTACATTTCCTCTAACCTGCTTTTAATGCAGTTAGATGATACTCGTGTTGGTCCGAGTGTTTAATTAATGCGAAGTGGCGAGTCTGTTGGAAATGCAGATGTTCAACACGCTCGTCACTGGTGACCACGTGACCTTGGGTCTTTGTACTCGCGATGAGCGAGTCAATGATGCGGAAATGTGCAGAAGACGAAAATCGCTCTACGGCATCTTTAGTCGATGATTATCAACCATAAAGTTAGAAACATGCAGGAGATGGCTTGCTATGACGCAGTTCGTCATTTCTAACGATCGCCGTGTTGTGACGCCTGAAACATTGATAGTATATGGTTACTTATGTATCAGATATGTGTTATTCACTGTTACTTCACACTTTTTGAGTCAAACCTTTTAAAAAATTACCCCATGTACAACGTGCTTGGCTGTTTCATGAATATGTGGTTTACCACAAGAATTTTATACATACATGTGTTAACATAAAGGTAGGTAAATTTCTTTTTGCTAAACTGAACACTTTTTTTATTGTTATCTATAAATTGTAATATTTAATTATTTCATTTTAAATTAATAGATGATTAAAAACAGGGGGAAAAAAGTGGTATTGGGAATGCCTAGTAATAAATAATTCGCATGCAAAATATTACTACACTGCGTTCGTAAGAATTCGGTGCATCATCCCTTGGTGTAATTTTCTAAACTTTGTTAAGTTATGTTTGTATGAGGTGGAGTAATATCCTGGAAGTAGAACTTCAGCATGGCTATAGAAAAGTTGGAAGTAACCTTGCATGGACTATAATTTCGGCGGTTAATATATGAATAATGATTTGCCACGGCAAAGAAATTAAGCCAAAGATCAATAGTCTCTAAAAATAATAGTTATATCGAAATGTTAGGACTTAAGAGCTCCGCCAGGCTGGCGCATGAAGTGCGTTGCAGAGGTTTGGTAGAAAAATGCGTTATTTAAAAACGGTTGAATATTTCGTTGTGATGTCTGAAAATGAAAAGCATTAAAAAAATGTTTCGTGCCCAAAGACAAGTTTTCACGTCTTCATTTCAGTTCTAAGAATTAATTTTTTGGGCATGCAAATGGTGAAAACGGGTGTTTTCAGAATCAGTTTTAACTAATTGATTTCCTTTACAAAAACTTGATAATTTTGCTTTACACGTATCATTCTCTTTATCTGTATTCGAGTGCCAGTTCAATACAGCGCACTTCTTGAAGTTACGTTCAGGCAAGTCGCTGGCATAGAGACAGTACGCCAGTTGAGCATAGACTAAATATGAGGTAGGCCGACTCGCTGGCTGCGCACAACCAATCTCCGTGTCCCAACATTGAACTGCTTTTATGCCAATACGGTTAACAAAAATGGCGTGGATTGTATTTGAGGCTAGAACACTGTTTAGTAAACAAATGCATTGGGATGATTTTATAATTCGTCTGACCAATTTGTAATGCAGTTTGATTTAATTCAAACTAGTAAAAGAATGTTATTAATGTAGTAATTCTTGTCATTTTAAATTTAAGATTATAAACAAATACGTTCATCACACTCCTTTGGGGTAGATGACGAATGAGCGGTCTACCTCATCTTTAGTCTATGCAGTTGAGCGCGTAGCGCGTAGAGCCGATGAGGCTAGTAGTGGTGTAGAGAGGAGCGGGAAGATTTGTGCGGCTCTTAAAATCGAGGTCTTGAGAGCCGGTGAGGGTGAAACGAGGTGAATATGGAGCAGCGCCGGAATGCAAAGGCGGGGAAACCGGAGATCCCAGAAGAAAATCCGGTGACCAACAGCAGTACGCGGCGATGGCGACGAAACTGGATTTGCCATTTCCGCCTATATAACAAGAAACCCGGTCCCATCACTACGAGTCGTTCATAAGGGGGAAAGGGGGCTTTTATCCATTATGCAAGTGCAAGAATAGACTTTTTATTCGTGCCATGAGAGGGGAACAATAATAATTAGGAAACAATATTATTCATATAAAATCTGTATTGCAAACAACTCTGACATCACTTCAGTTCAATTTCAAAACATTCACAGCACTGTATCGTGTCTAGGCGAGTTTTCTAAATTTCCCGCCTCTACGTGCGCAGTGTTCCAAAGAGGTGACTTTTAGTTAACATTTTAAGCCACATGAACAAGAAAAAATAAAGATTTTACTTAGTTACGAAGTTATTTTATACTTGATGTATGATTATGGCAATTATTGTGTTTTTTAACGAATAATAAAGAGAATATCCTGTACACATGCGACACTAGCGCTTACCTAGTTCCGATAAATTTTATTTGTCAAACTAAAAGCTCTAATCTTCCCAACCTGAATTAGTAGGAGCGTAGGGGTTCTGCCCCATCTGGGATTAATTGATGGATTGTCGATTTGATTGATTTGATTAATCCTTAATCTGATATTAATCCGATCATTATTAAGCAAAAAGGGTTAAATTTAATGGAACGGTTAGATTGATTGAAAGGGTTAAATGGATTGAAAGAGTTAATTTTTAATCAGATAATTTTTTATGTTAGTTTGTTTCGTGTATTTCTTTCTTTCTTTTTAAGTGGGGGAGGGGGTAGCAGGAGCTCTGTACGATGTTGACGGTTGTGTGTCCTGGAGGCGATGACCAAAGTGGTGGGTTGCAATGTATTATATAGGTGTAGAGTTTAGTGCAAGAGTCGGCTAGGACTAATTTTTTCCCAATTTCTTTAACTTTGAGGTGTTTGGAAGGACATTGGTAGTAGATGGGCGATTTTTACGAATATATTTAACACACAAGAGAAATTCAGAGCGTGTAAACGATTTCTAAGAGTGATCTAAGTGTAAAATTTATGGATTTTTTTTTTTTTTGCGGGGGATATTGCTCGTAGACAGTAGATATACGACTTTGAAAGATGCGATTTACTTGTCAAACGATCTGTTTTCGGAATGCAATTAAACGCTAGAGAGAATTTCAGAGTGGTCTATGTATGAATAATTTAGACACATCGAATCGGAAATTTTCAACTGAATGAGTGAATAATAAGTGGAATTACTTGAATCTTAAACATAATTTGAGTCTCGAGCTTAGAAATATAATTTACACGAGAGAGACTTTTAACTATATGAATAACATGTGACGTCGACAAGTGCAAACTCACTAAACGAAATCCAGCTAGTCAGTGTGAGTAAATAACACATTAACAAGTTTACACATACAAATTACACATGCCTTACACGATACAGCCTGATGAATGTTATCTTAAGGCAAAAAACCTGAGAATACAATTTAAACCAGACACAATAGTGTACGTCTATTCTGATACGTAAAATATATAACGATAAAAAAAATCTTACCCCAAATGATATTAAAATAAGTCGTTCGATGTATGAATGAGTAGCACTTACCTCGAGCTGTGAGTAGATACATCTAGCGTGGCAGATAGACAACTGTGCTTAAATTATGGTGAATGTTTATGAAATTCACTGCAATTGTCAACACGAGCGGTATTTTCGTAGACCAAACACAGAAATCAATTACTTATCACAATATTGACTAAACACACGAAAATTTATATTTCCCGATAAAATACTTTTATTTTAAATCGTGGCTATCTCTAGAGATGAAGGAAAGTGAAACTCTTGCAATTGTAAGGGGAAATATACTTCTATTTTTACATAACTTTAGTTGAATTTTATTTTATTTAAAAACTAGTTTAAATAAATTAGTTTATCTTCTTCTCCAGATATCATCGTATTGTATCTTGAACAGGAGATCTTGTAATTTTGTGTGCTTGCATGAAAAAATAAAATATTTAAAATGTTTGCTGGACTATATTCACTGGTTTCTGTTGGGTGCAGTCGTAGATTGTAGACAAGGAGGGACAGAGGTCTTCGCTACCTGCCTCTGTAAAAAGGTATTCGGTCTTCACTTTCAATATATTCCACTGAGGTGTCACAAAAGTTGGCCAGCAGATGTCCTACTCCAACTTTCAACTTGAATAGCTGGAGGGGATGAAGGTTCTCTCAAGATACTAACCTGCTGCCTCATTTCTTTGCAAAACTTTATTCATTCATTTATTCATTCATTCAGCTATTTTCTCCATAATTTTTTGTAATTCTGCTGCAGCCTTGTATTTTCATGATGTGTTCCTTATTATTACATGTTTCAGTCTCTAATCAATTTATATTTGATTTAATGAAAACATGGGTCCCAAGAATAACAGGGCAGTTCGCTGTAAGGCCTCATATTAAAAACAGGGCTGTCTTCTTCTTCATCATACAGCACTCGTTCTGTGTACAGGCTTTCTCCGAAACTTTTTGCGAAATTACAATGTTCATTTCCGTTATACTTTCAAACACAAATTTGTATAATGCCTAGAGACTGGAACCATACTTTTATGTGCCCTCGAAAAATAGTACAGTACATCTTCTCTGGGTCGAATTTCTCCATTTTTTCGAAGTCTTATGCTACTTGGAACAAACTAATTTTTGGAAAAATTAAAACTCTATACGTAGGTAGGGTGTTGGTACAAATATTTTCTTAAAGCTTCGCTTTTACATTGGGAGCAGAATGTTATTTCCTCACAGTGATTTGTATTATAACTTTTGACAATTGAATTAATACTCGAACAATCATGGTATAGTTGATTCACGATATCTTCGGCCTTTTCTAAAGCCCTGCTAAAGTTCTACCTCCAGTGTATTCCTCCGCCTCGTGCAAACTAAACTTAAATAAGTCTGGAAGATTACACCATAGGGACAACGCACCGGATTCGTGTGCATTGAGTTGTAACAGTATTTTGTATAAGAACTATTTCTTACTAGGCGCTACCAACACACATGTTATCTCACCGTTTTTGTTCAAATTATTTATAACTGAAGCTTTATAATTTATAGATAAAATATGAATAACATTTCAATTTAACAGAAAAAAAAGTAACGTTTATGAAGACAAGTATAAAACTCTTGTAATATATGGCGTATGTTGGAAACAACCAACCACGTCATACATGGGGAGATTTTTCAAAGGTTTGGTTCAAAAAAGCCAAAGAAACCATTAATGGAATATATATTCTTATATTTATTACTTCTGCATTTGTTAAAAGTTCTTAAAATTTCCTTTTGTCGTGATCCAAGCGCGTATATGGGATAGTCTTCGAGTAACACATCATTTACATATTGAAAATGTTTTTCGTAAGATATGTCTCCAGAGTCCCATTTCAGGTTATGTATCTCATAAGTCTGTTCCCGAAGCCTCATTTCAACATCAGGCTTTAAACTATACCAAGGTCTGGGAGATTTAAAGCATACTGCTTTATAGTCATTAGCATTGGTTACATAATAAATAGCAAGCCACTTAATTAGTATTTTAAAAAAAGTCTCTCTTACTCTCATATAAAATTTTATAAGATGACAGTGCTCGCCTCGGAACTTACTTCATCCACTCCTGAACTGTCCGTTACTATATCTGGAATAATTCTAGCTTCAAGTAGTTATTCCAGCCTACGCGACATACAATACCTGGAGCTGTAGTAAACGTAATGGATATACAAACATGCTAGTAGTCAGCTCTTTCATAAACACAGCACCTCTAGACACTTGGTGGCCGACAAGGCCACTCTCGGGGGGTTACCCCACTGGCGACCATCGCACCTACCTTCATCTATAGTGCTACCCGCGATTTAATATAAAGTATTTTATCAGGAAAATATAAACTTTTTTTGTGTGTTAACTTTTTTTTTCTTTTCGGATCGATATACCGTGTTTGTGATAAGTAATTGATTTCTGTGTTTGGTCTACGAAAATACCGCTTGTGTTGACAATTGCAGTGAATTTCATAAACATTCACCATAATTTAAGCACAGTTGTCTATCTGCCACGCTAGATGTATCTACTCACAGCTCGAGGTAAGTGCTACTCATTGATACATCGAACGACTTATTTTAATATCATTTGGGGTAAGATTGTTTTATCGTTATATATTTTACGTATCAGAATAGACGTACACTATTGTGTCTGGTTTAAATTGTATTCTCAGGTTTTTTGCCTTAAGATAACATTCATCAGGCTGGATCGTGTAAGGCATGTGTAATTTGTATGTGTAAACTTGTTAATGTGTTATTTACTCACACTAACTAGCTGGATTTCGTTTAGTGAGTTTGCACTTGTCGACGTCACATGTTATTCATATAGTTAAAATTCTCTCTCGTGTAAATTATATTTCTAAGCTCGAGACTCAAATTATGTTTAAGATTCAAGTAATTCCACTTATTATTCACTCATTCAGTTGAAAATTTCCGATTCGATGTGTCTAAATTATTCATACATAGACCACTCTGAAATTCTCTCTAGCGTTTAATTGCATTCCGAAAACAGATCGTTTGACAAGTAAATCGCATCTTTCAAAGTCGTATATCTACTGTCTACGAGCAATATCCCCCGCAAAAAAAAAAAATCCATAAATTTTACACTTAGATCACTCTTAGAAATCGTTTACACGCTCTGAATTTCTCTTGTGTGTTAAATATATTCGTAAAAATCGCCCATCTACTACCAATGTCCTTCCAAACACCTCAAAGTTAAAGAAATTGGGAAAAAATTAGTCTTAGCCGACTCTTGCACTAAACTCTACACCTATATAATACATTGCAACCCACCACTTTGGTCAGTCGCCTCCAGGACACACAACCGTCAACATCGTACAGAGCTCCTGCTACCCCCTCCCCCTACTTAAAAAGAAAGAAATAAATACACGAAACAAACTAAAATAAAAAATTTATCTGATTAAAAATTAACCCTTTTTTGATTAGAAAAAAATAATCGGATTAAGATCGGATTACGGAATGATCCAATCAATCAAATCGATAATCCATCAATTAATCCCAATTAATTCCAGGCGGGCTAGAACCCCACTACATGAGTAGAATAAACTTTATTCCTGACGACAGCAATACCATCGTGGTAACCTGGAGATCTTCTCATCGCCCTGGTTTAACATGGTATGGCTGGGTCAGTACTTAGATGGGCTACCGTCCAAGGGAAGCCGAAGGTGCACATCTAACACTAGGGTTATCATGGGTAGGCATGGAGTTGAGATTGCTTTTTCCGAGTACTTCATTCAGCCTGTCCGAGACTGGGGCACCAGGCATTTTTTCTACCGCTAAGGCCAGCAGCACGCGCTAGCAGAGTGCCGTCACTGGCCTGGAACAGTTGGGAATGCCGTTCGCCAATCAGCTCCTGGTAATCTACTCGCCAGTACGCAAGGCCTCGCGCAGCCAATCAGAGATTGAGTTCGCTCACATCTAGTTTGCATCTGTGTACGTATCTGCTCTGCGACTGGGTTGTGGGCGACGACGACTGACGAAGCGAGGCGAGGCGAGGCGAGGCGGCTATTGTTCGCGTGCAATCACGGGCGATCGAGCGCGGTGTCGCGTCGTCGTCAGCGGATGTCGAAGGACGGGTCCCCGACAGCGCTCCTTCCGGCTGCCAACACACCGCCGAGTACGTCAGCGTCACGGCGCGGTGTCTGTCTTCACGCGACACGTTGTTATAGACTCTTCACGGTAAAATGAGCACTTTTGAAAGCCCTGCTTAAGATCTACTTGTATGCACGTTGTGTGTTCTTCCGCCTAATGAAAAATTAACATTGCCATGGGCTTCATCACTTTATTCATGCGTCGGTCAAGTAAAACTGTGAAATTATTACTGAAGTGAATATTTTACAAATCTGCTCGTTTGTACACTTGGATGCACAAAAAAAAACTTAAAACAAAAGAAATAATTTAAGTTGTCAATAATTGTTACCGAACATTTTTTATTCGACGTAAAGGTATGGAACTACCTCTCATCCATCGTTACCAACTTTACTGCGCGCATGTCACTCTGTGCGCTCGTCAAAGTATATTCAGGTGCACACCTTATCGTGAACAACCTTTACGTCGCCGCATCTGATCATAAGCTATTATTGAGACTTTTTTTTTACTCCGGACCAGTACACGACTTGCAAACTGCTAAAGTATGTTCCCAACGATATGTTTTTGTTCCATTCTCTTCACGATATTGTGGCCGCGGTAGTGTAGTGGTTAAACAACTCGCCTCCCACCTAGGCGAAACTGGTTCGATTCCCAGCCGGGGGTAATACCCGTATTTCCGCATGTGGGAGTCGTGCCGGACGATGCAGACCAGCGGCCAGGGTTTTCTCGGGGATTTTCCGTTCTCCCCCGCCCTTGCATTCCGGCGTGGCTCCAGGCTCGCCTCACTTCGGTTCTCGAGACGTAGATGTTAAGAGCCGTCTACATCTCTACACTCTACTCTCTTCACGTTGCTAATGAGAGAGATTCTAAGCGGAGAAGCGACGTTTCCATGTATTGCGTCGATCTCTGTCGTGCTTTCATTGCCAACATTCACCAGATCACATAAGTATATAATGGAAATCTAAGATGGTAGGCAGGTAATTGGGCTCAACGTCTCGTCAACAGCGAGGTCATTAGAGACGTTGCAAGTTGCACAAGGAAGAGGGAGTGGGGAAGGGTTGGGGAAGAAGTCGGCCATGGCCTTTGTTAGGGACTCATCTCAGCATCCGCCTTGAGTGATTTCGGAAAAACATCGAAAACCGAAATCAGGATGGCCGGACCGGGAATCGAACCCGGCTCCTCCTGAAGGCGAGTCCAGTGAGTTACCACTGCGCCACCTCGCTCGGAATCTAAGAGTTGATTTGAGAGATTTGGGCGGCTCTTAACAACGAGGTATTGAGAGCTGACGAGGGTCGAATGAGGTGAGAATGGAGCAGCGCCGGAATGCAAGGGCGGGAGAAAAAGGAGGTCCCCGAGAAAAACCGCCGACCAGCGGCATCATCCGACACGATTCCCGCTTGCGAAAATCCGAGAATGACCCGGCCGGTGATTGAACCCCGATATTCTTGGTGAGAGGCGAGCAGTCTAACTGGTCAGCCATCTCGGTCCCGAAAAGCTAAGGATTCAGACATTGTCTACCATGTAAACCGATCATACACGAAATAACACAAACATTAACGAACCTAGGCAACCCATCTTCACCAAGGTTTACGTTGTATAGATTACTTTGGTTTTATTATGTTTTTTTCATACTTTTCATCCAGTGGTAAATATACTCTTTTGTGGTTGACATCTAAAACGTTTTGACATTGAAGACTTTTTGTACAGTTAGTCATTGAAGACTGGCGATGTCTCATTTTCTCACACTCTTTTTGTATTTTTCACGTAGCCTAGATCTTATAAACCAATTCGGGAAAAAAAACATATTGGTAACATGACGGTTTGCAAAAGAAGTAATTGTAACAGGGTAGCAACTGTGCAACAATCGCATAAAATCAAAAAATTGTATAATTTGCTGTATACAAGTGAAATTATTTTTCTAGCCAATCAATGGTATTAAAGAGCGAAGGTATTTTAATTGTTCCTAAGTTTAGAATTTTGAAGTACGAATATATTTTCATTTACTTTTTGGTGTTGGCAATGCGATTGTGGCCAAACAAAATAGTGACTCGGCAGGGCCTGTAGTGTGCCTCCCGTCTGGTTAAAGACGTCGGGTGTTTTGCACACTACAGGGAGGTTCAGGGTAAACAAATGCAATGCATACGATTGTTCTCAGTTTCAGTTAGGTATTGGAAATAAGGTCGCGATTTGTGTAATTTTTTTTTAGAGTACGTGATTTTTAAGCAACATTATATCATGACTACATTCGCGAGTACGTATTTCTGTGACCTATCTCGAGTGTCAATGTGGTGCATTTTGACAAGAAGCGATGAAATGTTACAAAGCGGAAGAATTACGCTGGAAAAGTATAGATGTGACTTACGATTACGTATGATATTTCGCTCTGAAATACATAAGTAATATACACACAATCAAAAGTAAAGATCGTTTGCAGTGTGCAGTAAATTACACCTTGTTTGTCCCGTTCAGGTGTGTAGCCAAAATGAATGAGTTGAGCGGTTTACGTCAGCTACGCACATTTCTTAGTTCTCGAACTAGAGAGTTGTGAACATGTTCAAGTGTCTCTTGTACACAATACGACTGCTATTGCTACCGCCCAGCGTTCTGATGTCCGCTCCACGAGCATTGTGGATGCTAAGAGCGTTATAAAGAACACAGATTATATTTGTAGAAGTGTTGTGGTAGTAGTTTTCGATTGTTGAAAACGGGAAACGTGTGGACTAAGAGTTCACTGAAGCTTCGTAGCCATTTTTAAATTTCTTTCGGCCGCAATGTTGTGCACACAAAATGTAGCTTCGAGCTCGTCGAAAGGGCGAACCCTCGCCCTTCCCCTTTTGAGATTAAAAGCGATAGGCCATTTCTTGTTACTATGCAAGTATGCAAACCAGCAGCTTTTTATAGGCGAGGGGTGAGGGGTGCATTTTAATAACTAATTCATCAGATAGGCCTATAACAGTGTATAAACAGTACGTTTGCGTAAGTCACTAAGTTGTTCATTTAGAACATTGTTCCTGCTTCTTGGCGTGCTTTAGTAATTTCTTTCTTATTGGGTTACCTACTACATACTGGGTATCAATGAATACAATCTGGTGCTTTGATTACATTTTGAAAGCATAATTGTAAAATAATATTCCCTCGGACAATACTTTTGTATAGAATAAAATCATCAATATTTATATTTTAAAAGTGCGTTGAAATATTACTGTTAATTGTGACTCCACCTTTGAATAGCATTCTGATTTATTCATGATTGTTGTCTCTTGTAAGCACAGTTATGATAGTATAATGCCTCGGTCTAAGTTTAAATCTTTTCTTTGTAATCACAGCCACAAACTTTTGGCGGTTTTTTAATTGTCGTATTTAAGGAATATTTTTCCACATTTGAAATATGTTGCATATTTTAAATACGTCTTTGAAATGAACGAAGACAGGGTCTTTTGGCTTTTTTTTTTTTTTTTTTTCAAGCGTTTTGGTCAATTTGTGTTTGTTTCAAAACAGTAAAATTGTATTTGACACGTGGTTATACAAAAATCATAAAATATTATATTTAATTCGAGGCAGGTGCCATCACTTGAAATGGTCCCAATTTGAATGGTGTTTTTGCCTTCCAACCCTCAAGTAAAACATGTTTTTTGAAACTTATTGTGGGTCTGGAACTATGAAGTGTGCATTAATAATAATAATAAATGCAAGTGGACTCAGTGGCGTGTGGTGAACTGTTGGAGATAAGCTGGTGCTTGCTCACTGCTGTACATTCTCGGTGCACGCAACAGGAGCCAGTAACCAGCCGTGCAGCCTAGGGAAACTGAATACATTCCGACCACTCACAAGCGAGCAGGAAGGGACCCATTACACACTTCCTGTTGGGTGAACTGCCGAGCTACGTTTTACTGGTGGAACTGTAGACTAGTAAGCAACAGGGTACAGCACGGAGCTAACGCTTACTTATCTTGTAACTATTCACCACACGTCACTGAGTGCAATGATAGGAGAAAAATAATGCTTTGCAGTTCGAGTGGTTATCCATTGTTTCTTCGTGCTAAATAGGCATATGCTGTAAGTATGTTCGAAAAGAAAAGAGGCCAAATGCTACACTGAGAAAAAGGAAATGTTTAAACAACCAGAAAAATAATGTGGACCATTTATTTTGCTGTTTCAAACCAACTATTGTTAAATCGAACACTGGGTTGTTGAAGTAAATGTAGTGTTTTTTTTTTTTTAACAAATAATTTTGTTGGTGTATTTTTTCAAATCAAACGAATGTTTTGCTGACTATACCATATATATATATGTATATATACATGTGTGTGTGTTTTTGTAATGCCTACATATGCTTGCTTTTACAAAACGATTTATTTAAATCAACTATATGTTTGCCAAACTATTTTTACATGGTAAATTGAACCATTTGGATACGTCCGTCTGAACAACGAGCTTGGTTGGTGAGCAAGTGCAAGATGGCAGACCAAGAAACAAGAATGATCGTAATTTATTGAGGATTTGAAAAATTTACACCTGTTTTTGAATGCATATGGAATTTCTGTTTCTATTTTTTGCGTTCCTATTGTCAATATCGATTAATTCCATTGACTTTTCATAGTGTTTCAAAACGTTCGTACTGCACTGCCCTTGTTATAAACATAAACTAGATTTAAAGTAATAAAATTACTTTTATTACATATCCAAGATATGTTTCGAAATAACAGCGCCCAGAAACAAGTAATAGTAACAGCTAAGTGGCACTAATATACCCTTCAATATAATGTAGTCGCCGTGGTGTAATGGATAGCGCATCGACCTACCGTGATAGGGGTCCGTGGTTCGCGCCGATCCTTCGGCAAGTATCGCGGATTTTAGAGTTAAGAATTCGGTTACTATTCGTCAGAGGATGTAGGTAATAAAAAAATAATAACAGTACTAATACCCCATGTATTTTTTAATGTAATTCTATTATACAATATTGCTAATATTGTTTTTTACAGTATGATTAAGAGAAGTAACACTAATAATTCAGTTTAATAAATTCATGCCTGGTTTAACTAAATGATTCGGTAAAAAAAAAAATCTTAGTAGCCAAGCCAAATAAATGCACGTTTGTTTTAACACAGGCATATTTGGTTCGACAAAATGATTTGGTTAAAAGTAACGGTCTTATTAGTTAAGCTAAACAACTGCTTGTTTGTTTCAACACAGACATGTTGAAGTTCAAGAGAACTAGTTGGTTAAACGAAACTATTGTTGTGGTTCTGCCAAACCTGTGAACCGACTTGATTCAGCAGTGCATATCGGTTATTATTACAGCACTATGACATTATTGAAACAACTAAATAATATCAAACAAATAATTTTGTTGCGCCAATCAATGATCTTGATTGCTACTAGGCAAAAATGCAATTTAGTTGTTTCAAACAAATTTCATTAGATTTTACCAAATATTTTTCTGAGTTTAGTGGCACGTACGTGAACAAAGGCCACGCAAATATTTGTTAGTTTGTGTTACAGTCCTCGAGTGCGTTAAGATTTTACAAACTAATTTACGTTAACAAACGCGGTTATAACCTAGTTGAGGTTTTTACTTAATTATAATTTCAGAAATTAATTTTTTTTGCTGTATTAATTAGGTTTTTAAATAGTTCAAAATGAAATAACTAACGTAACCGCCTTCATTAAACTGGAAGTAGTTCTTATACCTTCGGTGGAAAACTCTGTGGGACGTCTCGGTTCTTGTTGGAAGGGGGGAGGAAGTCAGAAACAGCCAGAGCCAGCATTTTAACCAAAGCCGATGTTACAAGCGGTGTGTGTGTGTGGTAAGGGAAGCGTCGACTTGGCACACACTGGCGGCTTGGATTGGAAACATGTGCGGGAGTGAACACGCAGTTACAAAACTGAACTATATATAAACTATACAGTTTGGCGTGTCGAAACATCGGGAGGATATTGAGCTTCAGACATTCGTTTAAATTCAGTGGACCCGTTGTGTTGGCAATGCCATGTTTCAAAACCTTTTGGCATTGGAAATTGCACAATAGTTTCTTCACGGACTAGCATCAGCACACATGATCTAGATGTGTACCCTGTGAAGCCAGAAGCACATTGGGACTTAATTGTGTAGATCGATGTAGTGCACTGTAGTGCAGGAAAACTCAAATAATAGGTCTAGGTTGCAAGTCCTGCTTGGGCCTGTCTGGTGTTTGAAGACTCTCTCTCCCCCCTCTATCTGTTCCAACTTCCCCCCCTCAACTCCCGCTTACCCCTCCCCCCCCCACCCCGCTTACCCCTCTACTCGCTTAACCCCCCCTCTTTCCCTCTCTCTCTCTCTCCCTCCCTATCCCCCTATCCCCCCTCCCCCTTTTCTCCCTCCCCCTCTCTCCCTCCCCCTCTCTCTCCCTCCCCCTCTCTCTCCCTCCCCATCTCTCTCCTCCCCATCTCTCTCTCTCTCTCTCTCTCACTTCAAGTTGTTTCGAGATGTAATTTACATCTGCCCTTATATAGGCTGTTCACTGTAAACTGCGCACTTTTGAAAGCCCTGCTAAAGATATACTTGTATGAATAGTCGTGCGCAGGGTTATGTAATGGAGGGTGCAAACCGCAAAATGAAGATCCACCTTTGAGACATTAAGAATACAAAGTAATAATATATTTTAACATAGTCATCACAAATAGTCTGCATTATATGAAACCTATTTTTGATTTAATGTTCGTTCCAAACATGCAAACTTTCTAGTAAAAGTTCGAAGTTGGAATGATTCGTCTTTATGTTCCTATTGACATGATGCGATGGGGGTGCAGCTGCACCCCCCTTGCGCACACCTATGCTTGTATGCACATAGTGTATTCTTCCACCATGTGTAAAATTAGCATTGCTATGGGACTGATCCCATTATTCGTGCGTCGGTCAAGTGAAACTGTGAAATTATTAGAAAATTAAATGTTTCCCGAATTCGCTAATGCTTTCACTTAGAACCATTAAAAATAGAAATTTACAAAAGGTGTCAGACTGTTCACATATGTTTGCCCAACGCTTTTAATTCAGCATTTATTCATATAATTCAAATCCCTCCGTCGTTACCTACTTTGTTGAGCGCAGGCAAGACATTACGGCCGTTCAAATACATGCAGCTACAGGAAGTGACTCTTTTCAAAGATTGATTTCAAAAGTACTCGGTTGACAGTAAAACGCCTGTAGTACAGCGTATTACACAATACGAACACCGGACCGTCCCAACACGTAAAAATTACAGAAGACTTCGAATCTTTTGGTTACAGACTCTGCTATAAAAGGAATCTGAATCGTGTTGTGTGGGTCTAGAAGTCTAGATCTATAGTCGGTTCGGCGTCCTTGTACGAGAGTTACGCCTTCGTGACCACAACCGTTGAGAACTTTGGAGCCGGATATACATGGACCGTAAAACTCGTACGGGATATGACGCTGTACCGAAAATACTCTCATCGAAGGCTCCAGCTAGCGTAGGGGAAACTTGTGTCCGCGTAGTAAACGCTGTTCACAATAAAGTGACCACTTTAGAAATAAACCTTAGAAAAAATTCACTGCCCCTGCATGCATATATTTTAATGGGAGCACTGAGTGACATTCGCCCAGTAAACTTGGTACCGATGGTTGTAAAGTAGTTCTGTATCTTAACGTTGAATAAAAAGTGTTATGTAACCATTTACGATAGCTTAAAATTACTTATTTCGCCTTCTGTTTTTTTTTTAATCCACAGAAGTGTAAAATAGCTTATTGGTAAAGTATTCCCTTTTTAATTAACTTTACAGTTTCACTTGACCGGCCCACGAATTAAGTTATAAGGCCCATGGCAATGTTAATTTTACATAAGGCGGAGGAATACACATCGTGCATACAAGTAGATCTTAAACAGGTCTTTCAAAAGTGCTCATTTTACCGTGAACAGCCTATAAAAGTAAATGCGCGTGTTTGTGTACGGCTTGAGAAAGTATCGACGTGATGTAACGCGACTGGCGCCTGGCGGAACTAGTTGTCATACACGCCGCGAGTGCAAGATCTAGCGTTCCCGGCCAACTTGGAGAATGGGCGGCGCCAAGAGAGGTGCAGGTGGAACGTGGTCTGAGTAAACATGAGAGCAGTAGCTGCAATACTCCGAGAGAAACTTCCAGACAATGGCGCTCTCGCCGTGAAATTTTTACCCGAATACGTCTTTAAATTTGCAACCATAGTGGTAGTGGGAGGCGATCCATAAAATCAGATGATAACAAAATCGGGGGATACAGTTTGGCATTGTAGCTCCGAATCTATCGTCTACTATTCAAAATTCAATTACGCCACCCGGTTGCCAAAGGATCAAAGAATATTCTACGTTGAGTGAGGACTGCGAAGCATCGCGCGCGGCGGGTTATAACGTTTGACTAGGAAAAGCTACGACGCTCGTTTGAGTTTCAATCGACAGCTCTCGTCAATATCAATCGATTGCGTGTATAAAAACATTTTTGTAGCGTGGTTATGGTGAAATTGTATGCGTTTAATGTAAAAAATTAAGAAAACTTAACAAAATTTCGGCCTATACTCGTCAAAAGGCCAAGTCGAAATACAGAATTCGTATACGGTTGGAAAGAGCATCTCAAAAGCAATCCAGTGATTACCATAAAACCCTTAATGATCGAGTGAAGCGGCGCCGGGAACGTAAAATAAACATAAAGGCGTACGAGCGCGTCAACGTAGACATCTTCACGCAAATCAAACGGCCGTGTCTCCAACACAGCCAAACCCCATTTATCCTTCCAGAGTGGCTCATGAAGCGATTAGCGAAACATAGTTTTTGTCTGCGCTAAGCAGTAAGGTCCTTGAGCGCTGGTGAGGGTGGGATGAGATGTAGATGGAGCAGCGCAGAATGCAAGAGCGGGGAAACGGGACTTGGTCGTCCGCCATGTTTCCCACATGAGATAATCCTGATGACCCCTCGGGGACTCGAACTTGTTCGTCGAGGTGGGAGGGGCGAGTAGTCTGACCACCACACTGCCGCGGCCCAGCTAACTAGTGGCGAGGGGAGGGAGCGTGTTTTGATGACAAACCATTGATTAAGCCATAGTTCGGCAAGTATTCGTTAAAATTATTGCTACATCAGGTTCAGTTAGGAGAAATGTATAATTTAAACCTTCTCCAGTTACATTGTGAAATAGTAGTAAAAAAAATGTATGCTTCATTTTCAATATACCGTAAAGTGTATATAAGTAAAATGAAACGAAATTCATGTGTTACTAGTTTAAACATTAGTTTCTAAAGACATGAAAAAAATACTCACAATAATTGTGAATTATTTTCTATCTGCATTGCAGTAGGTACTCTACTGTATGTTAAAATACACATGCATTTATTAGCATCGAATTTTTTCGAAGTGCGATTAAAAATTTTTTCGGGGTTTATTCACTATATTGCAGCTTTTCGATTTTTACTTACGAACATTTTAATTAATCTTACGCGAGGGCTATTGGAGGAGCCAATAATCAGTTTTCGGTTGCGTAACATACGCATTAGTTTGACAGTTTTATTTCAGGCGTAATGTATAAATAAGAGAAACACCACAAAACTGGAACACTGTACAGAGTCGTCCGAATGTCTCCGTACTCCCTACTGACTTCGGTTTATGTTCAGTTGCTAAAGATTATTGGGCCTTTTAAAATTTCGTTAGGCTTAAGTTGATGCTATGTTAGAAATTATTTTCAAGGACTTTGTAAAACGCCTCTGTCATTACTCATTTAGCCTGTACCAAACCAGGTCTGCGTAACTCCCATCATTTTTGCATGACAAAAAAATTATCCTCTATATTCTGTATTAACTTTACAGATACAAACCATGTAAGTATAAATACGAAATGAACTGAGTTTTGCAACTGTTAGGTTGTCCGATTAACCCTGTTTAAGCTCTCCTTGTATGCACATTGTGTATTCTTTCACCGCATATAAAATTAATATTGCCATGGGTCAGGTCACTATATTCATGCATCAGTCAAGTTAAACTGTGAAATCGTTGGAATATTTTACAAATTTGCTAATTTTTGCAATTATACGCATTAAAAATACAAAAAGCAAAAGTAATAGTTTTAGTATTTAGGAATGTTTCTGTAACACTTATTCAACTTTATAACATGGAGCTACTTTCCTTTGTTCGTTACCAACTTTACAGAATGGGCCGTTAAATATATATACCTTTAGGGACAGTGACGTTTTTCAAAGGCTGATTTCAAAAGTGCTCACTTTATCGTGACTAGCCTTTACCTTGCCTTGACACCGTCGTTTATATTATTCCATTAGTAACTGTCACAAAAGGATTGTTGATCCAGTTTTGAAAGGCTGTGTATCCATCTTAGTTATGTCTGCTTCGTGAAGTTGCTTGTTAAGTATTAGAGTAACGTTGAACTGATCTTACTGTGTGAACGTGTTATGTACTTACAGCTGTTGTTGCACTCTTTAGTTGCTGGTATCAGTCATCTGAAAGGCTGTGTATCCATCTTAGTTATGCTTGCTTCGTGAAGTTGCTTGTTAAGTATTCGAGTAACGTTGAACTGATCTTACTGTGTGAACGTGTTATGTACTTACAGCTGTTGTTGCACTCTTTAGTTGCTGGTATCAGTCATCTGAAAGGCTGTGTATCCATCTTAGTTATGTCTGCTTCGTGAAGTTGCTTGTTAAGTACTAGAGTAACGTTGAACTGATCTTACTGTGTGAACGTGTTATGTACTTACAGCTGTTGTTGCACTCTTTAGTTGCTGGTATCAGTCATCTGAAAGCAGATAATTAATTTAATTACGCGCTCTGTAAATACCAAATTTTGTAACAAGACGTTCAGACAATACCTACTTAGGTTAAATTTCAGTGTCATTGATTACTTAAAATAATGCATGCCATGTCACCAAGATTAATTAATTTAACTTTTATAGGGTGCGGATGTTCTTGAAAACTGAACATGATTTTCGTTCATGAGCGAATGTGCTTGGTATTTTTTTATATTCTAGTATTATGTTAAAGTTACAGGGAAATGGGGGATTTCTCATTATTGATCAACTTAGAAGGGGGTGTACTTTCTTTTATTGGTTAATGTGCAGAAGAAATAATACTAAAATATTTGAGTGATTAAAATAATATTGATTACAGCGTGTGCAACAGCATGGAATAGAAAAGGAAAACTATGTACTAGGGAAAGTTCAACCCCCCAAGCCAACCGTTTGGGATTGAGCTCACGACAAACTATAGGATGTTCACAGTAAAGTGAGCACTTTTTAAGGGCCCCCCCCCCGCCAGCCGTTAACCACTAATAAGTATGCTTCGTTGTAGACTCAGACATTACCTTTTGATAGTGGTGAAAGTATACACCGTATTTATGTCACATGGCAATGTTGATATTAAAGAGTAGCGGGGGCACAAGAATTGGCAACAAGGAAAAATTTGAAATGGCCTAAAAAAGTACTCAATTTACCGTGAATAGATTATAGTTTTACTTTGCTACTGCATAGCAAAAACACGACGAACTCCACGGGTCTGAGTTTCCTTGGTCCGTTGGGGGGGGGGGGGGGAGCGTGTACTTGGTGTCCCAGTGTGGGACAGGCTAGATGGAGTACGTGGTCGATGCGACCTTACCTCCATGCCTGACCTTGTGATGACCCTAATGAGCCTCCTCCCTCCAAGGCGATCCGGGTTCAATCCTCGGACGGGTAACTCCGGATTTTCGCATGTGGGAATCGTGCCGGACGATGCCGTTGATCGGCGGGTTTTCTCGGGGATCTCCCGTCTCCCCCGCACTTTAATTCCGGCTCTGCTCCATACTCACGTCAATCACCCTTATCGGCTCTCAAGACCTCGAGGTTAAGCGCCGTCCAAATCTCTTCACTCACTTTTCCTGTTTCAGTTAATATAAAATATCTTTATCTTGCCTTTATTTTCCAGTGTAGGCTTTCGTCTCTTCTGATTGGTCCATTTCCGTGCGGCCATTGCAGGACTTCAAATCCGCAGCGTATACTTTGCAAATAGTGCAGTTTGCCAAAAATATGTTTGGAGGACAAACTTTCGCTCCTTTTTATGTACTCTGAGTGCAACAAAAGAGGCTGTTGCTGTTTCGAACACACGTTAGAGCCTATACTGTATAAATTTATTTTCTCTTGCACACGTTTAAAGCGAAGGGAAACTTTTACAGCGCATTGCCGTTTGTAGACGATTGGTTTGGCAGAGTACTCATAGTTGTGTACATTTATCACCAAGCAACACTTCAGTAGTAACATAACAGCGCGCTGCCATAGCCTACGTAAAGTGTGTAAATTATAGGCTGTTCGCTGAGAATTTTTGAAAGCCGTGCTTAAGATATACTTGTGCGTACACTGGGTATTCTTATACTATATATAAAATTAACACTGGCATATGCCTGATCAGATCACTTTAGGCGCCGGGCAAGTGAAACTCTGAAATGATTAGAAACGTGAATATTTTACATACATACTAATTCTTACGCTTGCGTGCATTAAAAATATACAGCGAAAGTAATAATTTTAATATTCAATAGCTTTTACCTAACAATTTAAATTCAACGTTAAGCCATAAAACTACTTTCTTTCCATCGATAGAAACTTTTCCGGGCTTATCAACGTCACCGTGGCCATTAAAATTATATATACAAAAGTTTCAAGTACCTAACTGTGGACATCCTATAGTTGTTTTCATCTGAAGGAAAAGAGAGGTGTATGAAAGCACCTTCCTCTGTTTGCGTTTTGCCGTTTTCAGGCTTTAAGAGGACTATGTACGGAAACATTTTCTGTGAAATCGTCTTTTGCGCGCAATAGCATTTCTCGGTAAATAAAAGTTATGAAAATTCGACTTTTTGCCAGAAAGGGTTTTTAAAATCTATTGTCTATGTCCCTTTCGGTTTACTTTTGTCATATTTGGTGTATGCGTGGAGAAAAAAAAATTCTTGAAAATGGTAAAATATCGCATTTTTAAAGCTTGCGAATGCAGTTTCTTTAAGCGGCAAGAGAAAAGTACAAAGATATGGGCGTAGTTTAACCGGTGGTTTTTCATCGCATGTAATAAAACTCCACTGTTACAGATCTAATTCGCACAGTACAGCGTTACGACGGAAACACTGCACGTCTTGCGCGTAGGAGCGATGAGGCGTTAGGCGTGCGTGTTAATGTAGTCCGTATTGCTCACTCGCTTCTTGACCTTGGGCGCGCAGCTACCTAATACCCTTAAGACAAAACGTTTATTGTTACTCTAAAATTTGCATTGAATTTTTTTTTTGCATTACATGTTGTAGTAGGACATGCTTAAATGTATTTCTGCAGAGGTTGGATGGACAGGGTTGCCCCCTTTTTCCATTGGAAAATTTCCTGACATTTCACTTATTTCCAGACAAAAAGAACCTTTGTTTTTCCCTGACCTTTTCCTAACATAGATTGCAAAGCAAAATGCCTAAGCATTTAATCCACAATAATTTTAAAAAGTTATATGATTCTAGCAGCGGTCCACGATTGATGACAAAACTGCCAAATATATCATGCATATCACAGAATTCCCTGACGTTTCCCTGATTTTCCTGACATTTCCCCGTTTTCCAGGTTTTTCCAGAGCTGTAGCAACCCTGGATGGAGTCTTGTTGTTTTTAATCCTCGTGAGTGTTGGAATATTCAATCGGCTATCGAAAATAAATACTTGTTGCAGGCGTTTCACGGTAAAATGAGCATTTTTAAAGACCTGCTTAAGATCTACGTGTATGTACGTTGCGTATTCATCCGTCTTGTGTAAGATTACTATTGCCATGGGTCTCATCACTTTGTTCATGCGTCGGTCAGGTGAAAATATTGATTTGTTAGAAAAGTAAATATGTTACAAATCTGGTAATTTTTACACTTAGATGCATAAAAAAAAAACAGAAAGCGAAAGAAATAATTTAAATTATCACAAATGGTTAAATAACTTTTGATTCGGCGTTAAGATATGTAACTACTTTCCCTCCATAGTTACTAACCTTACTCGGCGCATATCACTCGGTGCGCCCGTAAAAATATATAAGCAGGTAGGAGCAGTGACTTTTTTCTAAGGTTGATTTGAAAGTGCTCACTGTATCGTGAACACCCTATATTACAGATGACCTAGCGAGTCATGACGTTATCGTTTATACGATCAACAGCCTCGTTGTTGCGGCCCTGAACTCTGCCTGTGTTCGCCTGGGTAGAAGCGCCACGAGCGATCTGTGTTGGCAGTCGAGCTGCTGTGTTTACAAGCTGTCAGTCACTCCCGCTGAGACGCTGGCCATGCGTGTTTGTTTACACACGCATCGCCAGCGTCTGCGAGCGAACCTCCCGCGCTCTGACATCGACACCGCCACTACACGCTACCGAGCGACGCTTGTTCACGCACTGTATTTCAGCCGTGGTTAGGCTTGTAGGTTGTTCACAGTCAAATAAGCACTTTTGAAAACCCTGCTTAAGATCTACTTGTATACACGTTGTGTATTCCTCCGCCGTGTGTAAAATTAACATTGCTATGTGCTTCATCAATTTATTCATGCGTCGGTCAAATAAAACTGTGGCATTATTAAGAAAGTAAATACTTTACAAATCGGCTCATTTTTACACTTCGATTCATACAAAAAAAGTAAATGAAAGCATTAATTTTAAGTTATTACAAATGGTTTATTCGACTTTAAGATATGGAACTACCTTCCATACATTGTTACCAACTTTACTGGGTGAATGTCATTCAGTGCGTCCATTAAAATATATGCATGCAGTGGCAGTGACTTTTTTATGCGGTTCATTTCAAAAGTCCTTTAGGGACAAAACGACATTGATCATGGGAGATTTTGGCGTTGGGAAAATTTTCCCCGCTAGGTTTGCAGTGTCCTAAAGGTAACATTTAATTAAATTTAACAAATATTTTAAGCTGCGTGAATAATAAAAGAGAAAGATATTACTTAGGTACGAAGTAATTTAATATTCTATTTATGATTAGTGCACTTATCCTGTTTTTTTTACGCAGAACATAGAGAAAATTGCCGACACTAGCGCTTACCTGTGGCGAAAACTTTCCCGTTGCTAAACTTTTAACATTGATCTTCCCAACCTGTAGTAGAAGTAACTTAGCTATGGTGTTACACCAGTGGAGATTTCTATTCCGCCATTTGTAAATATAGTCCATTGAAGGTTACTTCTAACTTTTCTGAAGCCCTGCTAAAGTTCTACTTCCAGCATATTCCTACGCCTCATGCTACTTTAGTACAAAAAATTACACCAGAAGGACAACGCACCGCATTCGTGCGCACTCAGTGTAACAGTAGTTTGCATGATAACTATTTCTTATTAGGTATTACCAATAAACCTATTTTCTACCTGTTACTATCTGTTTTAATTATAAATGAAATTGTATTTTATGGATAAAATATAACTTAAAGTTCATATTAACAAATAATAAAAACTAATTATACTAACAGAAGTATAGCCTGTGGTATATATCATATTTACGAAATAACCAAACCCATAACTTATGAGGTGATTTCAAAGGTTTACTTCTAGAAGTGTGAAGAAACCGCTAATTTACTATATAAATTATGACAAAACTATTGAATCTCCTACAAATTTCATTATATTTATTTAAGAACTTGTGTGCTGGATACATAAGTGGCGACCGAAAGTATATGTAACATGACAATAATTTAAAACTTTAATTTCCCAGAGCTATGCCCCAGTAGTTATCCGAGTAAAGAGTATGATTACAGAGAATGTTAGTGAAAGTAAATATCATATTACAACACGCAACTCACGAAATAAATTGTTAGTTAAATTTAACTTTTTGATGTTGGTTACGTATCACAGCTCTACCTCTTGCCAAATATTTTAGCTTCCTCCCCCCCCCCCCCCCCCAATTCTCTTCATCGTCCCATCAACCCATCTTCTTCTCCTTTTCCTGTATATCATATGCGTATTTCCCTCAGTGCCTTCAATATGGCGACCGACTTTTCGTCGGTAATTTCAATTAAGCTCCAGTGAGGCCTTTGCAATAATGTGTGGTTGTATAGGAGCCTCAGTGAGCGGTTAGCACGTCATCTCCCCTCTTCTGCACTGGGAAATGCGCCAGATGTCTGTGGCCTACGGGTTTTCTCGGGAACTCCCATGTGTTCTTCACTTGCATTCCGCTGCTGCTCCACCGGAGCTCCCACTCCAGAAACTCGTCACTTCGGTCAGTATTATTTTAAAATCTACTATTTGCTTCCCTATGGCATTGGATAGCAAGCAGTTCGTTGTATATGTGTACTCAACACTATTCGATATTTGCATTTTATATCGTATCAAACCAATACAAAATAAAAGTCACTGGGCCACTTAGTTTCTCCATGAAGACGTGTTGAAATCACGAATTTGCCATCTTTACATAATCCAAAAAGTCATTGTTTCACTTTGTGTAATGTCATTTTCACCAAATCAATCGTGTAGTCCCACTGACAAAAGTTATTCAATTTTTTAAATTATTCATTACGAATTTTATATGTTTTTATTTAGTATATTATTAAGCACTCGTAAGGTAACTTTTGCTATGTATAGCTTTAAAATGAATTAAGAAAAAAACCTTTCAGCTCAACTTTATGTAATTTCCAAAAATTGCTTAATTAATACTATTTGCAAAATCTAGAAACATTATCTTTTTTATGCCGTTATGCAAAAAACTGAGGAATTAATTTTTTATTTGCTAGTAATGACACCATGTTATATAATATATATTGTTTAGTTAGATTTATAAATAAATACAATGATCTTTCCACTAACATTTGAAAGCAGTCCTTCCTCCCGCGACCTTCTTGTGTATTTCGATTTATAATCTGGCAGTTTACATGTTTCTCTTAACGATGAAATATTATCAAAAACAACATGCAGTAGGGATGCTATTCCATAACCGCATATCTTGTGGAAAAATGTCCTATATGTGAGGCACCATTCAACGAAGTGTTCTGGCCGCGTGAGATAGATAGATACTGGGGTTCATAGTCGAAGTGAAAGCCCTATACTAAAGATAAGGTGGACCGATTTTCAGCTACTGCTCATGTCCGCAACTTTGACTGCTTATCGCCAGTACAACTGCCAAATTCACGTGGTCAGCGGTGATTGTCATGTTTGTTTACATTTGAATTTCATAACACATCCTCCCTATTATAAGGGGCCCGCGGTGATTGAGCGGTTAGTCTGCTCGCCTTCCACTAAGACGAACCGGGTTCAATCCCCGGCCGGGTCTCAACCGGATTTTTGTATGTAGGAATCGTGCCGGACGATGCCGCTGGTCGGCGTGTTTTCTCGGGGATCTCCCGTTTCCCCCGCTCTTTCATTCCGGTGCTGCTCCATACCTCAATCACCCGCATCGGCTCTCAAGATCTCGTTGTTAAGAGCCGCCCTGATCAATTCACTCACTCACTTTACTTTCATATGAATGCAACAATTTTTGACTGCTTGGATACATCCTAGTTGCAGTAAAACCAGGTTAGAGGAAATGTATAAACATCTCAAAGCACTGTACATAAACAGCGTTCGAACCTCGAATTGTGTCGACGCTGTTTTAGAAAGAGTTATTGAGAAGTCCGCTATTTTAGTACGGTGAGTGTCTACTGCGAAACTCGCACGCGCACTCAACCGCCCCCCCCCCCCCCCAAATTCCTTCATCTTATCTCCTCTGCAGTCATTTGCGCATGCGCCAGCAAGTGTAATTGTGGACTGGGATGGGCATGTGCGTCGCTAATTGTGCGTCGCGTTTCCTGCAGCGGCTCGTATCTCCCTCTCCCTCTTCCACACTCTTCCATCTGTCCTCCCCCTGTATTTCCCTCATCCTCTCTCTCACCAGGGCCACTGCCCTCTGCCCCGCGAGCCCGCTATAAATAGTCGTGTCCGAGTTCAGACTCCATCGTCTGTGCCCACTGGGCTAGCCGTGTGTGCGTTTATTTATTCCGCCACCCGAAATACCTGCCTAGCTGTCATATGGCTCTCATTATAAGCACTTATGTCTATTCTAATAAAATAAAAACCATGGAATATTTCAATATTAATATTTTTTTAGGGCAGAAATGAAAATCGATATTTTTTGCAATTCATAAATTTGATTAATGAAACACAAATGTGGTCGTTGAAAAGTGTCAAGTTAGCAAAATTGCTGTAAGTGGCCCTCCAGCCTCTGTTTACGACAAATCATACGTTTATGACAATTTTGGTAGTGTGTGTACTACTTTGAATGAGCTTTGCGTGTTTTACTGAAGGTTGCAGTTCTCGATTGGAAGCAACTCTCATTCAACCTTAAACACAGTTTGCGAGCCTGAGTATATTTATATAATTATTTAATACTCAGTTCATTGTTAACTGAAGTCGCCAAAAGCTCTTATAATTTCTCAACTTCTTCTGTCTGTTATGTATTTCTTATTGATTTCTTGAAGCTAAAGGTACCATATTTTTATGACCATTAACCCTGTAATAATAAAAATATTTTGATGAATTATTTGAAGGATGTGTTAGTACCTATTATATATGCTATTTTTCCTATTTACATACGAAAACAAATTGTCGGTGGATAGCAGTTTGGCCTCTTGCACACGAGCCGCTGGCGCGACCAAGTCGCATGTAAATACATGCCACTAGTGATAGTACTCTGATGGTTGTGAGTGAGTGAAGAGATTTGTGCGGGGAGCTCTTGAGAACAACTGAGGGTGATTGAGGTGAGTATGGAGCAGCGCCGGAATGAAAGCGTAATGTTAGCGAAACCCGCCGACCAGCGGTATCGTCTGGCACAATTCCCACTTGGGAAAATCCGGAGTGAACCTGCCGGGGATTGAACCCGGTTCGCCTTGGTAGGAGGCAAGCAGTCTAACCGCTCAGAAACCGCGGCGCGGCCCCCCGTCGTCGCAAGTGATCCGTGTGCAAGGACAAGCTTTGCAGAGACATAAACATGTCGTCAGTACTTTCTTGAACGCCGACGGGAAGCACTTCTGTTTGATCTGCTTCCTCGTCGTCGTCAACGATCACTGTGGATACATCCAAGTCCAATAACATCTGTACTGCTAACAGGCGGGCAGTTCTATGACTCAACGGGGCGAGCTAAAACAGAACAGTTTGAAATTCGTGTGCTATTTTAGGATGTCAAATGGCAACTACTTTCAAACCGTTTTTTTTATCTTTCCTGGAAATCCACATTGCAAAGGCAACTACAAATATTAGTCAAGAATTTGTCGAAGTAACTAATGAGCCTACTTTCCTCCACACGAGAGCAAATAATATCGGTGACGTTTTTAAAAAGTTAGATAGGGGGGTCGTGACCAGTGATGTTTATTACATAGACGCAAGGTTAGCAATTTGGAAATGTTTGACTCTTTATAATTTTCGCCCTAACTTTAAACAGATTTAATTCTGAATTTCCCGTTTCCTATTCGAGAAACAGAGTTTTCGTAACTCCCGTACTGTACACGCATAGTGCTGCTATCTAGTATTTATTTCCACAAACGGAAGCGACTATCGATTAATCGAACTCGTAAGCAACAATACGCCACATACTTGACCGTGTTCCTTCGGCAGGGTAAGCAGTTGTTCTGTTTGCGTCCTCCAGTTCTACAGTTTTCCTTGGAAAGTGGATGAAAGTGTTCGATGCTCCCTAAATAATAGTCAGTGTAATTATTATTACATTCATTTTGTTTCCGTTTTTATCACTAATGTTAGATATTATAAAACGGTAAATACATGTGGATGGTAAGGAAAGTTGGAAGTTGCGTTTGGTAGTAGAAATTGCTTACCGTGTAAAAAACTCTCTACACGCCACTGGTCGTGACGTCTTGTTGATAGCGAAACCAGAAGCAAAATGTAGTACTAGTGAGACAATTACAAATACACACGTGCCTTGCCCGGGACCCGAAAGCTGAATACTTCGTCCCGTAAGTGGCGTGCAGCCTACTACATTACAGAGGTAGGATTCTGAGTATCAACTTCGGTAGTAATCAATCTAAAGTAGTGGTAGACTGGGTTTAGCAACTTCGAATATCTACAGGGACATCATTTTGAAAACAAGTCTGTGAATCACTTGAATCATGTTAGTTTAAATGCCCCTTATAGTTCCGGCTTATGCAACACGCACAGCATAATGCGCAGCATTGTCACGTCCTCTACCTCCTGTGAGCTGGATGCTTGGGAAAGACTCCCGAAGAAACCCCATGAGCATTAGGCAGAAAGGTGATCGTTTTATCTTGGTCTGCATCATGTCTCATAAAGTTGCCGTGACATTTTTTCTCAAACCTTTCAAACTTTATTATTTGTGTGGTTGTGACTTGAAATATTTTATGGGAAATTAAAAATATTCATAATTACAAAACTTTAAATATTTTTCTTCTATATTTCTATAGAACTTATTTTATGCCAAATGTTTTAACATAATGTTTCATAATCTTTAACGAAAAGATACGTTTAAATATACATGTAAAATATTTAGCTAAAAAGCTATCAAAATTGATAAAAAAATATATTATAATGATTTCTAAGATGTCTCAGCATTACATTACTATGATATTTTTTCCAATTTATCGTTCCCAAAATTTACAGGCTTTACATTACCTTCCCTTTTTACAAAATTTCAAATTAGACATTTGACATTTAAAAATGTTCCACTTTTCTTCTAAATGTACAACAATTTTTAAAAGACACCAAATATTAAAATACTTTTCTCCTTTGTGAACACCTCTAGAGTCTGAGACCAAGCATACCAGCTCCAAGAATGAATATTTATTTACTTCACATTTAATAGAGCTCACAACGGGGTATTCAGCATATAATTAGGTACATTTAATTTTAACAAATGGGAAAAATATATTTAGAAATAGAGAGCTCTCAGCACTACAGTCTTATTTTCTGTATTTTAACCTGCAACTCTCGGCAACACCGCTGACGTTACAGAGGTGTAGCCAATAGTAGTGAGGCACGTCAGTCTTTCGTCTGGCCGGACTGGAAGCACGGGCGCTTCTGATAATTGAGTTCTGATTTTGAGGCGGCCACTACTATGGTGGTCGACTCGCTGCTGCTTCAAAGGCCCACTTGACGTCAGGTGCCGAATCTGCTACGTATTTTTCACCGTAGACGAGACAGAATATATCGTGGTCTTCCAGAGCTGGTCCAAAATATACACCAAAGTTAGGAAAAACGTCTACAACTGAATTTAATAATGGGCAGGTAAATACATAACAAGATATACTTTTTATAAGGAATTAGAGCTATTGAAAATGAGATGAAAACAATTCGCGTCAATATTTTATTTTTTATTAAATTTAACTTACATTTTATTTATAAATTAATTTTCATTTATAATGAATATAAATAAAATCAGAAAGAAAATATATATGTTGGTAATGCGTAGTAAGAAATGGTTCTCATGCAAAGTATTATTAAAGTGAGTGTGCACGGATATAGTGTATTGCACCTTTGGTGTAATTCTCTATACTTGGATAATCTTTGTTTGCATGAGTAGGGGCAACAGCTTATCGACACTTTGGCTTAGCCGCTTCCTAGTCGTCATGTTTTGGGAAGACTCGCCAAACGGCTGTACCCGACCTCCGAAGGAGTATAACAGTAACATGCCGACGAGTCCCCCCATGCACAAGGATTGAGATACACTTAATCAACGCGAAGGTGCAGGAAACTAACATGGCAGCTTACCAGCTCCAGGCTCCGAACTGATACTGTGATACGCCGTCCGCTCCCCTCCCACAAACCATCTGGGATCCTCGCACCCAGAGGAAGCCGTGGTCCAACCGAGGTACTACCCAACCTCTACTGACTCTCCAGGACAGTGCTGGAGCTGAGTCGCCGCTCTCTGCGTCGACACTTCTCAAGGGAGAGTAGGCTACCCTCCAGGCCTCCTTCAGCTTGCGAGGTTTCAACCACTACCACTACGAACCCAACGTCAACGGATTGGACACCCGAGAGAACTACAGGTTGGGCCGTTCCGACTTGCCCGTTGTACTAACTTAAGTTTCCATTTCACTTTTGGGTTGACTCCACGGTTCTATAACCATTACCTTAAATTTCTTCACAGTGAAACTCAGGTTTTCAGGTCCTGTGGGCCAACGGCATGGGTGCTAATAATTAGTCCAATACCCCAGCTAGGGAACAAGTCTAGGTGCCGACTGTCGACTCATCCATCAGGCCAGATACCCAATTACCCGTATGCGAGATACTGGATGGACAGGGGCGTCCATGCTGGAGCCCAATTTGCTGAAAACCAGGAGTGCCTGGTGTCAAGGCTTGGGTCGCCTTGGTGAGAGAGGTTATGAAGAACTCGAGGTCCATCCAACTCAACACCCATCTAGAGTTATGTGCGGTTTCCGGGCTCTGATACTAGAACACGGCATTGTCCCGACACCTCGATTGCCTAGAAACCTTCCTCCTAAGTTGCACAATGAGTCTGTGGCGCTGTAATCCCTCGAGGCGCAGGAGCATGTGCGTCTCCCCGCACCACCACCACCACCACCACTCATGTACCGATCACGAAGGTTTGAACACAGGAGACAACTTTAAGAGCCATAACTTTGCCATAGTCATTGTTCCGGTATCACCACCAAGGGTGATTTAGGATAACATGTGTCTTCACCTGATTGCCCAACTACACTCAAGCTTTTCAGGCCGGAGTGCATTTCGGCTCTAAGTGGAAATACGGTTATCCATTCGGGAGATTCCAGTGTCTGTGGGTCTTTTACCTCAAAGAGGAAGACGCCAATGGTCTTCAGGAACTTAGGACCCGACGAGAGGACTAGTCCCTTCTTAGGGGTGGATTTGAAAACCGAAATGAGGGTCGGTGCCTGATGTATGCACTCAACGCGAGTGCACTTTCGCGTGTGGTGCATGCCTTATCGCAAGGAGGGACAGAGTAACAGGGCACCCATCCAAGCTGAGCTGAAAGTAAAACTTTAGCAGGGCTTGAGGAAAGTCGCACGTAACCATGCATGGACTATAGAACGCTGTAAGTAGTGTCAGGGCCCAGGCCATGGGAGGGGTGGTCGTAGGGGAGGGGGTTGGTCGCGTGTCTGCAAGCACGACAGTCGCCTCCCCGCGGCGGAGTGGCTTCCTCTGGTAGGGTGGTGATGTCCCTTGCCGGCGACCACGCAATCCCTGCAGAGAGAGACGCCACGCTATGTCTGCGTGCCGCGGGAGCGTTTATCACCGCCGTTTCCGTCGCCACCACGTCATCACGCACACGCGCCACCTCTCGAGCCGCTACCGCCGATCACCCTTCCCCTCGTCTACTCGGCCTCAGCCAGACCATACCTGGAAAATTACATCATTACACTTGGTTTCTTCATTCGATATGAATCTATGTAAAGGCGTTCGCGATAAAATGAGTGTGTTTTTAAATAAACCTTAGAAAAGCGTCACTGTCCAGTGACTTGCACCCAGTGAAGTTGGTAACGATGGAGGGAAAGTAGTTCCATGTCTAAGCGTCGAATTAAAAGTTCTAGGTAACCATTTCTGATTACTAATTTTTACACTTAGATGCAATAAAAAAAAGTTGAGTTGTAAAATATTTGCTTTTCTAACAATTTCACACTTTCACTTGACCGACGCATGAATAAAGTGATGAGGCCAATCACATTGATAATTTTACATAACGCGGAAGCATAATCAACGTGCATACAAGTAGATCTTACGCAGGACTTTCAAAAGTGTTCAGTTTATCATGAACAGCCTATACTAGCGCTAAGGTTTATTACATTCAGTGTAAAGAAGATGGTGAAGAGGTCTGGGCGGCTCTCAACAGCTGAGGTCTTGAGAGCCGATGAGGGCGAAGTGAGGTGAGAATGGAGTAGCGCTGGATTGCAAGGGTGGGAGAAACGGGAGATCCTCGAGTAAACCCGCCACCAGCGGTGTTGTCCGGCGATAATCCGGGAGCGATCCCGCCGGGGAATCGAACCGGGTTCGCATTGGTGGCCTGCGAGTAGTCTGACCACCGCGGCCCTAAGATATTATATTCAGGTTGTGAGCTGTAACGAGATTCCGTGTATGGGGAGAGTTTGACGTAGGGAAAATTCCCGCCGCTAGGTGCGCTGATGTTCCAAAGAGTCGGACATTAAACTGTCGGATATTAGAGACATTCTATTCATTTGTGCGTAGAAGTCTGTGTCTGCCTTGAATTGTGATATGTACACGTGTCCCAATAAGATCTAAGTATTAACATTTCTTAGTAACTATTATTCGCACCCTACAGTGGTCTTTGACAAGAGCAAACAGTAAAAATGCGACTATTTTTTTGGCAGAGAGCGTTCATAAGTAAGCTTATTTCAATAGAAACCATTACTAATTTAAGAGCAAAATAAATATAGTGGTCATCACAAGGAGCTTTGCACTTTTATCCTTTTCCCTGTAGTAAACTGCGAAGGAAATCACGAACCCATTTACAGTTTTTTTCCGAGTCATTTGTTATATTTAAATAAAGTAATTGTGGAAGCTATCGTTTTGTTTAGACAGAGTAGTAAACAACTGGTGAACATATTTCGTTATATTATTTCCACTCCAGTGCGAAGAACAGTGTTTATTCTTTAAGTAGTTTCTGTCATAATACAAACAGGAAGATTTTACACAATTGCAATTATCTCATTTATTTACATACGAAACGGGGAAAAAAAAAAAAAAAAAAAAAAAAAAACCCTGTACACACGCGGCAGCAGTGTACCCTAGCGGCGAAAATGTTTATATACTGTTCGCGGTAATATGAGCACTTTCGAAACCCCTGCTTAAGATCTACATGTATACACGTTACGTATTCTTACGCCCTATGTAAAATTTGCATTGCCATGGACCTCATCACTTTATTCATGCGTTGGTCAAGTAAAACTGTGAAATTTTTAAGAAAGTAAATATTATACAAATATGCTCATTTTCACACTTCGATGCACTAGAACAACAGAAAGCGAAAGAAATAATTTAAGTTATCACAAATGGTTACCTAACACCTTTTATTTGACGTCAAGGTATGGAACTATTTTCCATCCATCGCTGCCAACTTTAATGGGGAAATGTCACTCAGTGCGCCGATTAAAATTTATGCGTTCAGGGGTAGTGTCTTTCTTCTAAGGTTCATTTCAAAAGTGCTCGCTTTATCTTGAACAGACTTTAGTTGCCAAGCTAAAAACATTCAGCTTCCGAACCCGAGTATAATAAAGCTTATATACTGTAGTAGGACTTAAACGTCTTGTCGACCACGAGGTCATTAGAGACGGAGCATGTCGCTCATTATAAGTACCAATATTTTATTACATATAACCAAAGTAATTATTATGATGGCCTTAATTGACTAGGTTTCTCTTGAAGATGTGCTTTCTTAAATTTTGATTTAAAATATACTTTTACTAACTAAGATTTAGAAATAATTAAATAAATAAATTCCAGTGCAAAATATTGTTACTATTTCTAAAAGTCAGTGGGCTTAACCAGATTCCTTGCGGTATTGGAGGTCTGAATAAAAATAAAATGGTTAATAATAATTCCCTAATTTATTTTGAAACACTTCTTGATATAATATCTTACAATAAATTACTATTTCTTACTATTTACATTTTTCTTTACATAATCGTTTATTACCTCTCAGAAATTAATGCAATAAAATAACTAGAATCAGTCCAAATAAACCTATATTGTTGTATAAATTCTATATATCTATTCTACAGTTCTGTATGACATTTTCATACAGTCCCACCTTAATTCAACCCAGATTCCGCCAGTCCGGAGCGCTCCGAGCGCCTCCGTGCACAGCAGCACACTACTCGTCGGATATCACGCCCTCTTGTCCTCCCACACCATGCAAACTCGTTCGCCGTCGGTTCGCATACTCCGCCGTCGTCCATCTTCCCCGCTGATGTTCCTCACTGCATCTGACTTCGCCGCATTACCGTACTTCAGCCAGGTTTGCTGCCACTAAAACTGCTGACCCTCCATCTGTGGTGGTATTTATAATATCGTCGCCCCTAGCCCAGAAACGTTTTTACATTTCGGGTTGTGCCAATGAAGGAGATTACTAGAAAGTTCATTCAGTATTCCGCCGCCACCGACTTCTCCAGAAGGGGATTTGATGCCGGGAGCGGGTGGGGGGGGGGGGATGACGCCAGTTCAGGTAGTTGTCAATCAGCCCGCCCACCAGGCGAAGTAAGGGCGGTCAGGTAGTGGTGACTCACCCCCCTCCCCACCCCTGGGAACTGCCGCACGCGCACCCAGCCGGGTAAGACCGGTGTCATACTATGTGTTTGTCCCGCTGCGGCTTAACGGGTTGCGGTTTGACGGGACGGGCAGGACACATTATTGTTAATGCGAGGTATCACGCTAGTGAACGCCGCACAGTGTGACACCTCGCATTTACAACGAATTGTTGTGCCCGTCCCGTCAAACCGCGCCGTTTATAGCCGCAGCGGCACAAACGCATAGTGCTGCATGACACCGGCCTGAGGCGGCCCGCGCCTAACAGTATTTTGCAGAGTTACAGAATATAATAGGCACTCTTCTTTTATATGCAACATACGTCATACTTATCTGACAATTTTGGTAGTGTGTGTACTACTATCGAAGGCTGTTCACTATAAACGAAGCCCTTTCGAAAGCCTGATTAAGATCTACTTGTAAGCACATTACGTATTCTTCCACCAAGATCACTTGTATCCATGTCTCAGTCGAATAAAACTGTGGAATTATTTCAAAAGTAAATACTTAACAAATTTGCTAGTCACTTCATTAAATGCATTATAGAATATAATGCAAAATTAATAATTTTATTATTCGCATATGTTTACCTAGCCAGCGTTAAGGTATGGAACTACTTTCTCTCCATCATTACCAGTTTGACTGGGGGCCACGGTGGCTGAGTGATTATCACGCTTGCCTCCCACCAAGGCGATCCGGGTTCTATCCTCGGCCGGGCCACCGGATTTTCGCAAGTGGGAATCGTGCCGGACGATGCCGTTGGTCGGCCTTCTCGGTGATCTCCCCCCCCCCCCCCCACCACCACCCTCACCCTCCTCATTCCGGTGCTGCTCCATATTCACTTCAGTCACCCTTATCGGCTGTCAAGACCTCGCTGTTAAGAGCCGCCTAAATCTCTTCACTCACTCACCAACTGGACTGTGCTCATGTCAGTCAGTGTACCTGTTAAATTATATGCAGTTAGAGGCAGTGACATTTTTCAAAGGTTGATTTCAGAAGTGCTCGATTAACCGTGAACAACGTATAATGAGTTGTGAATGTTGTACAGTCTGGCGCACTACGGCCGGTCCCAGTGTAACCTCGAGCTTGTACAACTGGACGGGACAGACTCGTTTAATTTGCTGTTCGCGCTTGTCGTCCTTTCAAATCAATATTTGAAACACATAAAAACACTTTTTTATAACTGCGTATATACAGTGTTCCCGTGTGTTACAACGGTTGAGAGGCAATTCCATACAAAAAAAATCAGGTAGAAAACAAAATGTGATCTAAAATGATGAGCATATTATTATACGTGTTAACTTACTCTCGAAAATGGGAAAAAATAACAGGCATTCAGTTGAAAATATCAGAAGCTACTAAATATTAATGAAAATATATTCGCACAGTTCATCAGCAAGATAAAATTATCTGCCTTCTAAAAGGTATCATAAACGACAGCGCCAGTCAAAAAAGAAATAGTGGTTACTTCACTCGCCTGGTAGTAAATGTTGTAGCCCTGGATATTTGCTACAGTTACAAAACGTATTATTAACCACCATGTCCAAGAGTACAGCGAGGTCACCTCATTGTAACTCACTAACCCACGCCGTTTGAGAGCACAGCCGTGCTACTCGGTTTGCCTTGCTTGTTGGGGCTGTTTTCTCGAAAATGGAGTGAGTTTGTGTTCGACAAAAGCACGAATTTTTTTTTTACGCTTGGGTAAGGTGATCAACGATCTGGCGTGTAATTTTGGCAAATGCGCAGTGCAGACTTATTCGTCTGTGATACATTGTATGAATATTTATTTCGTCTATTACAGTTTCTGATTATGCATGTATGTATTATATATATACACATTTTAAAAATAATTGCTTGTTATTATCTCTTTTTCGAGAGCGAATAAAACACATAATAAATACCTTATGTCATAAGTTATTCAAATTTTTCTACCCGATTCTTCGTTAGAAATCACTCTTTACCGATGTAACACACAAGAAGACGCTGTATAATCCAGACGTCAGTGTTGTCAGTAAAGTTGGCAGCAAATTAGGGGGGGGGAGTACTATTAGTACTATGTATCGGCGAGGTATTAGAGTGTAAATTTCAAAATTGGTGGCAGTGTATGTTGGTGTGCGTGTATGTATGTATGTGTAATATATATATATATATATATATATATATATTTAAACACACATACATATACATACATACACGAGGGCCGATTCAGAAGTCATGGCAACTATTGTTTATCGCCCTAAAATGATCCAACACAGGAAATGTACTATGTACAGGTGAAAGTGTATGGCAAGTACATTTTAAAGTGAACACCACATGGGGTACGGATGCAGGAATGTCCAGCAAGGAACAAAGACAAACATGGCTGCTTGAAATTACCTTTTAATAGATTTATTCTCATTCATCCTGTATATAATCCATTCGCGGTTACTTCAGTCATTTCTGAAGCCCTGTTAGAGTTCTACTTCCAGGATATTCCTCCGCCTCATGCAAACTAATCCTAACTAAGTCTGGAAAATTACACCAGAGGACAACGCACCGAATTCGTGCTCATTCAGTGTAACAGTATTTTGTGTAAGAACTATTTCTTACGCGGCGCTGCCAACACACACATTTTCTCACTGTTTTTTTGATTCAAATTAGTTATAAATGAAGCATTATAAATTATACATAGAACGTGAATAACATTTCAATTTAACAGAAAAAAAAGTAACTTTTTATGAACCCAAGTATAAAACGCTTGTGATACATGGCATATGTTGGAAATAACTAAACACGTCATACATGGGGAGGTTTTTCAAACGTTTGATTCAAAAAGGGTGAAGAACCCGCGAATAGACTATACACACTCTTTAACGGATACTTATCGTACGTGTACAGGCTGTTTAACATTCTTCAAAGTAGTCTTCGAGGTTGTCCACGGTTCTTCAACGTGTGCTACTCCACGTCGATCTGATGTTGCCGTCAGATGGGATATGAGTGCATCCGTCCGACCGTGACCACGTTCCCTATGTTAGTTGTCGGACGACAGCGGTGCGAAATGGACGTAACCAAAGTCTAACAGCGCGCGTACATCAAGATAGCGGTAAGCCGCAGCTGCAAAGCATGCGAATTTCATGCAGAGCTACTGAAATCATTGTGTAATCACGCTATACCATATTGTAGTGTGGCAAGGTGGGTAGAGGCCTTCAAACAGGGAAGAGAGTCAACAGCCGACCTACCTCGCAGTGGACGTGCTGTGTCAGCTGACCATGACGTAAGAGTGTCTGTGGTCGATCAGTGCCTTATGGACTACACTCGCTGGACTGTTGCGGAATTAGCCCAGCATGCAGGTATTCCTGCGTCGTCAGTGCGCCGAATTCTATAGCGGGACTTGAATGTCCGGAAGATTTGTCCCACGTGGGTACCACATCATTTAATTGAGGTAGCGAAGTGGACCCGAAATGAGATATGTCGTATCAATCTGGAACACTTTCACCGTGAAGGTAATGGCATGCTGAACCGCATCATTGCAATTGATGAGACTTGGGCACGAGCATACTGTTCCGGTGGCGATTGGGCTGTACTGAAGACATTAATTCCAGAGTTATGTCAGGTTAAACTGGACTCTATAATTATTATGATTCTGCAATTACTGTGACTGGTGACTCCACCAAGCCTTGCTGACCTAAGGCCACCAAACCTGTCCTTAGTTCAACTCCAATATGCAACACTTTACTTTTTAATCTCGCTCCAACTCGGCACTTCTACTATTGCTAAAATACCACAAAGACCAGCTGCGGGTGACGTGCTAGATAGTAGAAATTAGGAACACAAATTATTACAAAAAATATGCTTTTTATATACTTCTATATCATTCACAATCTGTTTATATTACAACTCTAGTACTTTACTAATTCTGTTTATAATTCCAGTACTTCAGTTATTTACTCAGGCTGTATATTTGTCCTAACCGCGTAACTTCCCTAACGACTCAATCTTGCACCCTAACTGAATGGACGCCTACCACTGATTTCGATTCGGGTCGAACAGAGCTCCTCCGTCCCGATGACGAGTAGTGGAGATGTGGTGCTGATTGAGTACGTCTCTTGACGTGGGAAATCTGCTGCCTGGTTAGAGTGGTGGTGAGCGCGCTTCCATCGGCTCTATATATTGCATACCCCCTCCGTCCAGCTTTCTGACGTCGGTCGGTTTGTTGCTACCCCACTGTCCCCTCAGCTCCCCTCACCTGGAGTGTGGCTTGCACACGGCCAGCGTGGTGTGTGGGCATATTTCACCTATATGCTGGTCCCAACAATACGAACCCGAATTGAAGCGACAGTCCAATGAATGGCGTCATCCTGGACCACCACGGAGACACAAGGTACGACAAAACCGGTCAACCACAAAGTTGATGGTTATTTTGGCATATGACAGTCGAGGTGTTTTACTGTCATCCAGTTCGTGAAGGCTGCACTGTAAATACACAGTACTGGCTGTCATGTCTGCGGTACCATCTTTGACGTGCAGTTCGAAAGAAACGTCCTGAGCTCAGCCCTCGTATATGATAGAATTTTTGAATCAACGATTACATCTCTTTTTTTATGATGAACTGTGTATGAGGATGCCAGTTGGCAGATTGCAATGTTCGTTATGAAATGCACCCTTTTAATCTCTACATGTATTTTTATATTTTGGCTTGACAATTAATTAAAAAATATCCTGATGTGGTTGAGCGTACCCAAGACATGATACGTTATTATGATCGTATAGAAGAGCCCTAACTGGGAATCCACACTTTCATTTTCACAAAATACACGTACGGGTATCAGTCACTTTATCCTTGCGCATGCCAGTGTTAAATTTTACATGTGACGAATGAATACACTGTCGATAATATATGCATAGAAATGTTCCTTGTCCAGTTTGTCGTGATTAAAATTACACATGGCGGTTTTCTCCCCAAGGGTGTAAACAAAGGGGGGAGGGGGAGGTCCGGGTTCAACATTCCCCCCCCCCCCAATCCAATAGAAAATATGGACGTATTAGAAAGCATAGAGTACAGTTAGATATTAGTAAAAGAAGAAATTTGTTAGATAAAGTGTTATAACAACACCGTAAAAATAATAAAAATAAAATCTACAGTTGTGTAGGTTTACTGTCCTTCAGCTGAAAAAAAATTTTTATAGGCTTTGTTTTGTCATGGAAGAAAGCCCATCCCCCACGCCATCGCACAAAATAAATTTCTACCTACGCCACTGCAAGTTCTCGTAATGATTGGCGGACGTAGTGAGAGGCCACACTGCTCCAGTGCTGATCCGGCCAGCAAGAAGAGGACGTGATAGCCCCCCCCCCCCTTCTCCCCACCACCTACTCACGACGGATGGGGGCTATTTCTGAGGCCTGCCTCTACGATACGGGATGTGTTTTCTTAGATCATCTAGCAATACGAGCTAAGGGTTTTGTCGTCTCTTCAACTGCCGTGCTCGCTGGAGATTCACTGCGCTGATTTGAGTATGATTGTCTTTAGACCGCTGTGGCCCATGCCTAGATCCTGTATTGAGGTGACTACAGAAAATGGACTTAGCACGAGTTGGCTCATATTTTCTACGCTTAAATTTACTACGTTATTTGTTAGTTGTAAAAAGGCAGGAACATATTAATATTTTAAAGTTTATAATGTTGTTACGATTTTCTCAGTGAACTGAACCAGGTTCGTTAAGGGATGGAGGTCTTAGTTAAATAAAAGTTAATTATAGGTTCCTAATTTTTTTAATGACTACGACCAAAAATTATCTAAGACGCAATACCTCACAATTAATTGTTTTCACCTGCTATTTACAATCAATGAACCAAATCAACACGATTTACAATTACCTCAAAGAAACTAATGTAATTAAATAACTAAAATCAATTCCAATAAACAGTGTATCAAAATCCATTGAATAACTTTATAAATTGTGTGTCCATAATTGACTGTTCCAATATTTACAATAAAGTCCGTATCACATTTTGATACAGTCCCACCTCAGTTCAGGCCAGATCCCATCAGTGTGCAGTATTCTACAGTTCTCAGAGTGCCCTCATGCACAGCAGCCTTCTCTCGTCGCGTTTCGCGCCCTCTCGTCCGTTCACACCACAAACACCTCGTCCGCCGTCGTCTCAATATCCCGTCGTCGCCTGTCCTCTTCACCGATGTCCCTCGCCGCACTCGACTTCGTCCGGTTACTGCACTCAGCCAGAAGGCTTCCACCAAGACTGCCTACCCTAGAGCCGCTGCAATAATTATAGAGTCGTAGGCCATCGCCCAGAAGTGTCTCTAAATGCGTCGAGGTCCTAGTTCTCAGATTATTGTTGCGCATCATGTAAACTCGCCGGCTTATCCAGTAGGTGCGCGAGGAGGAGGGGCTGTGACGCCAGCCAGGTCGCCGCTGTCAGTCATTCCCCCTGCGAGCGGGTCTGCCTGGAGAGGGGAGGATCTAGGTGGTCCCCCACCTCCCCCCCCCCCCACACACACACACATAGAACCGGGCCGTGCACAGAGCTCGCGCATCGTGCGTCAGTCGACGCGTAACAATATGCTAGTTGTGGTGAAATGTTACCGGCGGCATAATTAGGATTTCACGTCTGTACTGCAAAGTAAGGCAAATAACTTAACTTCTATAGTAGCGTATTCATTTTTAGATTTTACTTTATAAGAATTTAAATTAGCAGGAAATGAAAGAAGAATCCGATGTAGTGGGTGACGCCGAGCCGTAAGGGAAACCCTTTCCTGCCTAATTGAGTTATTGGTTTTTCTAGATTATTTATATTTTAAAAAAATCCGAAACTATCCCACTATGTATATCCGATTAGCTTTCGACCGTACACACTTACACAACAGTTCAAACAAGACAAAGGAACTACGAACTCATAACTACGTCACAATTTGGCATAATCAATATTGTGACATAAATACGAGTTCGTATCTTCATTTTCCGTTACTTCCAACTTTCTGGAGCCTTGTTTACTTTCTACTTCCTGGATATTACTCCGCCTCATGCAAACAAAGCTTAAACGAGTAGAGAAAACTAAGCCAAAAGGACAGCACACAGTATTCGTACGCTCTTGGTCTAATTATATTTTGCGTAAAAACAATTTCTGACTAGGTACTGCCAACACACCTACTTTCTCCCTGTTTTCATTCATGTCAATTATAAATGAAATTTTATAGTATATATGTTTAATATGTGTAAAAGTTCAATTTAATAAAAAATCAGGTGTATTTATGTTTACACAAGTATTAAAACGATTGTGATACATGACAAATGTTGGAAACAACCAAGCACGTCATATTGAGGTGATTTTTGAAATGTTTTATCCAAAAAGTGTGAAGAACCCGCAAATAGACTATAGCGCTGAAACTCGGTGCTCGCTGGTATAGGCTGTTCACGATAAAGTGAGCACTTTGGCCCTCCCACCAAGCATTAGCCAGTAGTAAATATGTTTTTTTTTTTTGCAGACTCAGATATTAACTTTTGAGCGCGGTGAAAGTATACACTGTATGTATTAATCACATTGCAATGTGTAGATATGAAAAAGTCGAGGAAAGATAAAAATTTGCTAAAAGGAAAAATTTGAAAGGGCCTTAAGAAGAGCTCGCCATATCGTGAACAGCCTATAAACAGGTGGTTAGAATGTAATGCAGAGTGGCGCACTCGTCAGCTAGGCCCCTCAGTGCGTCTTTAGATCCGCCACTGTGTGCAGTCCGACCCTACCTCGCGGTACGACCCCACGCGCCCTCCGCACCTCGCGGTACGACCCCACGCGCCCTCCGCACGCCGCGGTCCGCCATAATCACAGGGCGCGAGAAACCGAAACGGAAGGGGCCGAGGCGTTGCCGGTTGGTTAGAGGGTCCGCGCGAGGGGGGGGGGGATGCGGAGATTGTTCTGCAGCAGGGTCCTCGCATTAATATTTCAGCACCAAGTTCACGTCTCTCAACCCCAACCCCTTCTCCACCGTCTCACCCTTCATCACGCCTCCGTCCTCTGACCTCGTGCCCGATGAGGTCAGGTCGATCTGACCTTTTCGCGCCAGCGCGCATGCAGCCGTCCTCCGGGCGTTGCCCATTGTACGCCATTCAATATAAAGTGAGCACTTTTTAAGGTCCTCCCAACAGGCATTAACCACTAATAAATATGTTTTATTGCAGCTTTGAGCGTTAACTTTTGAGAGTAGTGAAATATATCTGTTGGGTTTATTAGTCACGTAGGAACGCTTACATTAAACAGTGGCGGTAAGATAAAAATTGTTTCAGAGGACAAATTTTGCAGGGCCTTAAAAAGTGCTCATTTTATCGTGAATAGCCTATACTTGGAAGGGCGGAAGGTAAAGCAGATTGTGTTTGTTCGGTCCGAGTGCGCCTTCCCCCGCGCGAGAATGATGCAATAATAACCGAGTCGCTGTACTGCTTTCAACTTTGTGTGGTCACCGGTCCGTAACTTCATGTATAAGGTATGCTAAACGTAGTTCAACGCCGCCCAACTTACGTACACAAATGTTGTCTATAGACTGTTCACAGTAAAACGGGTACTTTGAAAACCCTGCTTAAGATCTACGTATATGCACGTTGTGTCTTCTTCCGCCTAACGTAAAATTATCATTGACATGGGCCTCAGCACTTCATTTAGGCGTTGGTCAAGTGAAACTGTAAATTTATTAGAAAAGTAAATATTTAAAAAACCTGCTCATTTTTATGCTTTTGTGCATTAAAAAAACATAAAGGGAAATAAATAATTGTAGTTATCACAAATGGTTACCTAAAACATTATATTCGACGTTAAGATATGGAACTACTTTTCATTCTTCGTTACCAACTTTACTGGACGCATGTCACTCAGTGCGCCAGTTAAAATATACGCAGGCAGACAGTGAAATTTTTCAAAGGTTTATTTCAAAAGTGCTCACTTTATCATGAACAGCCTTTATAAATGTATGTGAATAGTCCATTCACGGTTACTTCTAACTTCTCTGAAGCCCTGCTGGAGTTCTATTTCCATGATATTCCTCCGCCTTGTACATATGAAGTCTAGAAAATGACACCAAAGGGACAACGTACCGCATTCGAGCGCACTCCGTGTACTAATACTGTGCATAAGAACAGTTTAGTACTGGGTATTACCAACTCACCTATTTTCTCTCATAAATGTAATGTTACAACGTATAGATAGAATATCAGTAAAAGTTCAATTAGATCGAAAATTAGATACTTGCTCTGGCCGCCACAAGTATAAAACGCTTGTGGTCCATTGCATAGTTAGGAAACAATCAAACACGTCATGTATGGGATTATTTTTCTGAGGTTTGATTTGAAACGTGTGGAGAAACCTTGAATATGCTATATAGTTTCTGGACGATACAAATTGAAGCACTCCTAAAAACTAAATTATATATTTTCCCTAAGAGTATATTATGCAGAATCACGTACGAAAGGTTTTAATTAATTTTTCATTTGTTGTTCTCCGTGAAGTTTTACAAAATAAAATTTGGCTAACCTTTATCCAAAGGAATTTAAGTTAGTATAAGCTGTGTTCTTTCTTGTTTAAATTTATATGTAATTTTGAAAACAGTTATTCACCCAAAATGTTTAAAAAAAAAAAATAATAATCATGGTATATACAGCGACTAAAAATTTAACAGTATTTCAACATGAAATATAAGTATAAGAATTTTTGGGTCTACAACACGTCTTCTTCTATGGGTGTAGCGACCGATATAAGTCATTACTACGGATAATAAAATCTCGCGAAATCATTTCAGGACAAGATAGACGTCCAACACGTGTACACTGAAGTCACCTTTTCAATTTGATCATATTTCAATAGACTCGCCCTGGACTACTCTGAGCCAATAGCGCACTTTCAAGGAAAGTGGCGAGTGCCATACTGCCAGGCGTGGAGTAACACTGTCTAATTTGTGGGGCAACAGCCAATGAACAAACATCTGAGGCTCGAGTGTACATAGTACTGTGGAATCTACTCTATAGGTCATTGAACTCGCAAAATTTTCCTATCCCTAACCCCCGCCAAACTGACGATAATTTTACGTAATGGCGAGGGGATACTGACAAACTGCATACTCACGATGATACAGTCTAGAGTTCCGTTCGAGGTACCTCTCTGGGTTTTTCAAACAGCCGACAATTTCACTCTAGCTAAACAGTGTATATGTTATCGCCCCTGTGAGTTTCAGCATTAGGCCGAGCATTGCAGGTACAAACACTTGAATCCTGCAAGACACTAGCAGTTAGAATGTTTGCAGATATTTTTGTTCATGGGTAAAATTTTTTCCACTCATTGTAGACGTCATGCTGTGAACTTACTGTAAAACAAATTACACGCGAATGTGTTTTGAGGCGGGCTTGAAGGAAGTCAGAGGGATTAAACATATTGACTGTAGCGTCAGTTTAATGTAATAAAAATAAAAAATTAACAGTTAACAAGTAAATTTTAATTATTGCGTGTCTTGTGTTATAAAAAATTATCGTACGTACTTTTTGTGAACAAGAAGTAGATAATTCGGAGCTGCGTGAATTATTTCAGAGTATTACTGCGTTTAGTATACAGAACTAGCGTTATATCGTAATTGAATTTAGGGACTGCTGTAATGTTATAAATATTTCGTATAAAATATGATGTAAAACTAGTTAATCCTTCGTGTACACCTAATAAATTTAATTTTGCTGGTTTCTTATAATTAATTTATATTTGAATTCAGTTGTAGTCAACATACCCTATACATACACTCAAACAGCATGCGTATGTGTATTTCACGTATTGAATGTGGGTGTGTTCACAATCGATATTGGATAGCCAAATATTAGTATTTACCGTTAACCGTAAGTGAGGCACATTACGCAAGACCTAATTTTTGACATCAATTATTATGGCGTAACATTTCCCATATTTCTGTGTTAACGTTTATCATGCGTTGGTGCTACGTCTTGCAAATATCTTTTACTTCATTAATATATCTAGCCATCTAAATTGTTTCTTATAAAATGTGATACGCAGCTGCTTTATATTCAGTTTTATGGACAATCTTTTTTGGCGATTTGGGGGACAAAATAATCCTCTCGTGCTTGAATTCAGTCTTTTAGCAGATAGAACAGCATAGCCTATTGCGGTTTCTTCCCACTTTTTGAATCCCACTTTTGAAAAATCATCCTATGTACGATGTGTTTGGTTGTTACCTAAATACCTCACGTTTTACAAGCATTTTATGCATGAGTTAACATTAAAGTATCTTATTTTTAATTAAATTGAACTATTACTTATATTCTCTCTACAAACTATCATATTTTATTTATTAACTAGCAGCGCGCCATCGCTTCGCTCAGGTTTTATGGAGTTATTAAAACACATGCCTATATATGGTTCGTAATATTGTTACTTTATTATTGTAAATAGTTTTATCGTCGCGATAGTGTTGGTTTTTTGCCAAGATGTATTTTTTCTATGTTTTTCCAAAGACTACTGTACCGTTTTCTATGATGAATAAAAAATCAATGATTATCGGGAAAACTATTGTCGTTTTGACAATTTACGACTATCCGTGACTACTTGCTACTACCTGCGATAACTTTGCGAATTTTCTTATGTTAAGCTACGCAATTTCTCATAACATTATTTCAGAATATATTTAGTAATGGTTTCTTTAGCACATGCTTATAAAGCAGACGAGTAACTCATTTTTCTCTGACATTGTTTACAAATTTTGAAATTTTTCAAAAATTATTTTTTTGAATTAAACATAGCTTATGTAGCTTCTTAACAGTTAAAGAGTTATAAGAATCGTCCCTGTAGTTTCCGAGATTAGCCGTTACATATAAACGAACTCACATTAACTCTTTATAATATTAGTGTAGATAATTTAAATACAAACAGGTAGAAAATAAATGTGTTGGCTACGCCTAGTAATAAATAGTTCTTATGCAAAATAATATTATTTAAGAGTGTGCACGAATGCGGCGCGTTGTACGTTTGTTGTGATATTGTATACTTGGTTCAGCCTTGTTTGTGTGAGGAGGAGCAATATCCTTGAAGCAGAACGTAAGCAGGGCTTCAGAAACGTTGCAAGTAACCGTGAACGGACTATAAAATCTCCGTGACTATGTATTTATAGCGATGAGGTGCTTGTATCGCGTGACACTGAGCGCACTAGGCGGGTGACTCTTCGCCCTGCTACGTCGACAATTCGGGTCAACTCACTGACCCCCCGTGACTTCGGCGTGCATTACGTCGCAATTGGCGGTCATTTTTATATAGTGTTCCTGGTAATGGCGCCGACCGTAGCCAACGTCACTGTCATTTTTTTTTTCCAGTGAAATTCCTGAACGGTAAAATAATCGTACATCAGGATAAGTTTGTTCAGGATAAGTGAGCACTTTTGAAATCAGCCTGTGGAAAATGTCACTACTCCAACCTGCATATATTTCAGCGGGCACACTGAGTACCACGCGGCCTGTCAGGTGTTAAGTAAACAGTTGTGAATACTGAAGTTATTTATTATGTTTCCGGTTTCTTTAATGCATGTAAATGTAATGGTGAACTAATTCGTAAAATATTTACTTTTCTAATTATTTCACAGTTGCACTCGACCGACGCATGAATAAAATGATGAGGCCCATGGTAATGTTAATTTTACATACATAAGGTGGAAGAACACGCAACGTGCCTACAAGTAGATCTTAAGCAGGGATTTCAAGAGTGATCAGTTTATCTTGAGCAATGACCTGTGAGAATATAGAAATGCCACATTCAAGTTGAAAACTGCAGAACGCATTCGACTTTTCATAAACATATGTTGGAAAGCTACCATGAAAGTATTAAGAACACCTTGTTAGTCGTGCTTTTCGAATACGTGCATACGTCAGTGGAGTAGATTTGCGAATAATTTGTTGGAGAGTGGAGGCAATGCGCCTTATAACCTCCTCCCCCCCCCCCTCTTCCTTCTTTTTTCGCCTTATATTCCTAGCTTTTGTTGTTAGTTAGTTTATCCTTATAATGGTCTTATTACTAAATATTTAATGCCACTACTTAAAGAAATCTGAGCAAAAAATTTGAAATACATAAATTCGGTTGGCTAAATGGTGGGAAGTTGATGCTGTTTACTTATGCATGCATTACGATACAGTTGCATTTAAAATGTGCACGACCATCCAGAATCACCGTGGATTCGATTTCAGAATATCGCGTGCAAAGGTAACGTTGCAATAGATTTTGGCTGCGAAAATCGCGTTGATTTGCTTCCTTTTTGTATATAATATCTTGATTAGTGGTAACTATTGTGTTTCCCTGTGTATGACTCGTTGCGTATGTTCACGTTAAGATTACTCACGGAATAATTTTAAACAGTCCTATAATTTACTCCATCGCATTACATCTATTTCCTGTTTCATGGCGTTGTTGGTTAAAGATCGCAGACTCCTAACGAGGTTGCTGCCTTCTCTCTACTACAATTTCTCTTCCTACTAATAAAGAACATGGTTCATACACATATGTTTCCTGTAGCATTTTCTAATAATGCATGTAATAATTTCAAATTATTTTCAGTCGATTGAGTTTTACGATGCCTGTGCGGTTTTACTCAGCCTCTTCTAAGTTATAGTGTTAACTATAGGTACACTAAGAGAGGTGGGCATGGCTGCCCAATCCCTCTGTGCCGCGATGCATGCCTCCTTGCATGGATTCCCTCCCCTGTAGGCGTAAGGGGCTCAGCCCTGAGACGCAATAGTTCCCGTCCCTACCTCTTAGAATTAGGATAGGTTAGAAAAAAATGAGGTGGCTGTCGACGTGAGACAAAGCTTCCAGCAATCAGAACATGCGTGCTTTCATTGGCGCAGTGTTGAAGCCAGTAAGCCGTCGCTGTTATCGACGCCCCAGGATTCGCAAGTTAATCAACAGGCGGTTTATGGCTCCAAGCAGAAGTTGGTTCAAGAACGTATTGATTGCAAAAGCAGCACGCGAATTATATTCCAGAACAATTACAGCGCGACAAACTTTAGTGAAGCCCCGGGAAATATAAACTAACGTTCTCCTTCTCTCTGACACTCTCTCACACTCCCCCCCCCCCTCCCTTCTCTTCCCTGCGTACACTGTACGTATAGTTACGCCAGTTGTAAAGTGTTGTTAACTGTTGTGGCAACTTGTGTTTGTTTTCCGTCCATTTTCGTGCCACGCGCATTTACCCGCAAGTAATAAATATTACCACCATTGTATGTCGTAGTAAATATTACCACCATTGTATGTCGTAGTGTAAATGTTTGTTGTCTTTGCTAGATCAGCAACTGTTTGCCAGTAACTTGTATACGTGTGCACCGGGTCGTTTTATTGACCTATTGTAATATCCGGAAGACATAAACGTAATAGACCTGTGCAAAGCGAAGCTAGAGAAATGGTTAGAAATGTAATCAATTGTTGCGATAAAGAAAAGGAGGATGGTAATGTAATGATTCCTATTCAGCGAGCAACAAAACGTGCTTCGCCTGCAACCGGGAAATCAGAAGCTTTTATTACAAAGGTTCGTAAAGAAGGCAGTAGAGCGTCTAGCAGCGGGACAAGATTGTCAACTCCTGGCAAGAAGAGGATAACTGCGGACAGAAGAATTCAGTTCGATTAATTTGATGTAGTGGTGCGAAGAAAAGTGCAAGAGTTTTACGTTATGAAAAAAAGAAAACCCGAACTAAAATAACTCGCGGGCGGGCAGTGTTGGCAAAGGAATTGATTTCAGAGGTAGTAGGAAAACTGCGAAAATTAATCAAAGTAATGGGGTTCAAGTTTAAAAAAATGTAAAAATAAGCAATTATTCTTAATGAAAAGAAACGAAATCGTCGCTTGACGAGCGAAATACCTGCGAGCTATAAGGGAAAATGTCAGACAAGGCTCAAGTAAATACGTGTAATATACCTCGATGAGACATGGATTCATCCGAATTACACTGTGAACAAGTGTTCGTAGTACGATGAGATAGCAAGAGTGTACAAAAGGAACCATCCTGGCCAACGATGGATTATAGTTAATGCGGGTAGTGAAAACAGCTTTATTTAGGGAGCCAAATTAATGTTTAATGCCAGAACCAGAAGCGGACACTACAGTGACGAAATGAACAGCAATAATTTCATGAAATGGTGTGAAACACAACTACTACTCAATATGACATCTCCAAGCATTATTGTTCTTGATAATGCTCCATACCATAGTGTGCGTGAGAACAAACCTCCAACTATGTATTCTTCTATTACCAACATGAGGAATTGGCTTATAAATAACATTGTTTTTTCTGCCGACAAGAGAAAATCCGAGCTGCTTGTAAAAGTTCGGTTACGTCAGCAACCTCCCATTTATACCGCCGATAAACTGTTTACGTCCCATGGACACACAGTCATCCGATTACCGCCATACCATTGTGACTTAAACCCAATAGAGTACAACTGGAGCATGGTGAAATCCCGCATTGCTGACGAAAATGTTAACGTTGCTAACGCCTACATTCTGCAATTAACTCATTCAGCGATAGACAGTATTTCACCAGCAGACTGGAAAAAAACAATTTGCTAGTGTGAAAAAAACGTGAAATCGATTATTGGGTAAACGACGGACTAATGGAGGAGGAGATTCCTCAAGTTTTGGTGAACTTACAAAGTAGTAGCAGCGGCAGTGACAGCAACATTCTGGAGTGATAGAACTGATCTAAGGTACGTTTCTAGCTTTGTTGAACCCAACAGTTATTAATCAAGAAATAAAATAGTTCCGGTAAGTAATATTCGACAATAATGTACATACTGTGCTTTTGTCGTAAAGTAAACCACGGATCACGACTTTGACAGTCTCTCTGTATTTTGAACGAAGTATACGGGAGGGCCTGCCCGCCTGTCTAGCCTTCATGAGGCGACCTAGCACCTCCTCCCGGGGCTACACTTGATTTTGTCGCTCAGTATACCTCTCGTCTAGAGTTGAGCTAAACCAGTATTTAATACCTGTTGTTCAGAATACCAGTTATGGGTAAGCAGTGTGCTAGGCCGCGTTGTTCCACTATTTCATCTTGTTATTGTTCTCGAATACCTGTTATTAGCCATATACTGGTCTGATCTTTTTCGCTACCTCTATTAGAGATGAGCTAAACCAGTATTTCTCAGGATCACCTCGTACCTGTTCCCAGTCGATATCTGTTGCTAATACCTGTTATTGAGAATAAGCTGCAAGTACAGTCGAGCATTATGATTGTCCTACCAGGGAAACATGACACACGAGGAGGTTGGGTACTAGGAAGTATACCTCATTGCGTCGCGTCTCATGTTCTCCTGGTAGGACAGTGACAATAGTAGTTTCCCGATCGCGTTTGGGGAGGGGGAGAGATAAAATTAAGTTAAACATTTTACAGTATTCTCGTCCGTAAATATTATTGGTATTCAGTATTGGATTCTAATATCAGAATGTAGGAACAGGTACGAAATTATATCGTACGAGTGTCGAGTAACAAGCGAGTACGTGTGATTGTTCCTGCTTCAGTAACAGTCAGGGATGGTAACAGGTATCTCCAGCAACCAGGAACAGGTATTAACTGTTCTCGCCCAATACCTGTTACTGATAACATTTATTGAAAACACTCCCCATCTCTAAGTCCTTCACTTGGCTCGGGGTCGTGCCATGCATAGTAGCCGTTGGGGATGAGCTCAGACACAAGCCACGCATATTAATTATTGTGTGAGGCTTTGGTTGGCGTAGTCTTAAGCGTTCGCCTCTCACCAAGACTAACCGGGTTCGATTCCCAGCGGGCTTACTCCCTGATTATTCACATATGAGAATCGTGCCGGACGATGCCACTGGTCGGCAAGATTTCTCGAGGATCTCCCGTTTACCACGCCCTTGAATTCCGACACTGCTCCATATCCACCTTGTTTCGCCCTCATCGGCTCTCAAGACCTCGTTGTTAAAAGCCGCCCATAATCTCGTAACTCAACATTTTAGATTTTGAAAATGTTATATGGTTTCGTGGCATGATATCGATGATAACTCGATAAAAATACTTCATTTAAAAAATAACACTTTTTTTTTTTTTTTTTTTTAAAGCGCAGATATGAGAATTTTAACTTAAAATCTTTATCGGTGCAAATCTCGAGAAGTTATTTTATCACAGAGTTCTGTTTCAGCCAAAGTGTTTATCGCAGTTAGAGGTGGCATGTTGCAATTTCTTTGAAATCCGTAAAATCGTTCACCTGCACGATGGGTTTAACTTCTAGCTATTTTGACTTTAATTTGACTCAAAATTTTGGACGGATTGTGCAACTAATTTAATGTCGTTTTAATAACGTTAACTATTTAGCTGCAGCGTGACGTATTAATTTCATCTTATTTTCAGATTTGCACGAAAAACATACAAATTTAATATTCCTTTTCAAAAGTCAATTTCTTCCATTTTCGTGCTTTTTTTTTTTCCATATTATTATTTTATATCGTAACGTAAAAGCAAATATGCTAAAAATTAAAAAATCTATATATATATTTTGAGTTCTCACATGTCCTTAAGAGTGAGTTAGAGCTGCGCGTCCAAGGTCAAGAAGCGAGGGAGCAATACGGGAGACACTAACACGCACGCCTAGTGCCTCATCGCTCCTACGCGCAAGGCGTGCAGTGTTTCAGTCGTAACGCTGTACTGTGCAGTTCAGATCTGTAACAGTGGGGTTTTATTACACGCGATGAAAGACCACAGATTAAACTACGTCCGTATCTTTGTACTTTTCTCTTGCCGCTTACGGGAACTGCACAGGCAAGCTTTAAAAATGCGATATTTGACCATCTTCACGAGTTTTTTTCTCAAAGAATATACTAAATATGACATAAGTAAAATAATAGAGACATTGATAATTTTTTTTCTGGCAAAAAGTCGTATTTGCAGGACATTTATTTACCGAGATACGCTTATTCGCGCAAACAACTATTTCACAAAAAAGTGCAGGTTCATATAACTCTTAAGGGGGCCGCCTACCTAACGTGACATGGCACAAGAACAAGCGAACGCTAAGGGCTACACTGGCACACGCATCAAGTGCCCCGTCGCCACTATGTGCGAAGCGCTAAACTAGCGCGCAAGCTTTTCGTCGAACCGTTTTTTCTATGGAACTTTAAGCCGTGACTATATTATTTTACTGATGGAAAGTCTCATGCAAAGTTCAATGCATGCTTGTATCTGAGCTTCACGTAGATCCAGTCTGCAAATTTTACGGCAGTCTGAAAATGCTGTTTTTAGCTATGTTGGAGGGCGTGGAAATAGTGGTTCTGACATGCGTAGTGTCATGAAAGCGACATTCCGTCATCGCCTGAAGTTTGTTTTCTTTTCGTAAATTAGCGCATTGGGCGCACGTGGAATAGTTTGGTAAAAAGAAAACCGGATTTGTGGCACTGGGCCACTCCCTCCACGTTATCGGCGAGATACTTGCGTGGTGCGCAGTGACGGGCGAGAGTAAGTAGAGCTAGCACAAGTGCGGGTGTTCTGGCGCGGGCGGGCATTGTCTGTGCGTGAACGCTTCCCTCGCTTATCGATCTGGCTCGTGGAGAGGCGGCACTGAGAGACACTTGGCGGTGGCCCGCGCCATCTGTGCTCGCGCCTCGCAACACCTACACTGCTCGTTAGCACTTTTGAAAACAACGTTATTGTCACTGACAGTCACTACCTCAATATGCTTCAACCATACATAGACTTACGATGAGGTAGACCGATCCTGCTGGCTGCGCAACACCATTCTCTATTAGGGCTGTTCGATATCATAAAAAATTGTCATCGATATTTTTCCGAACAGTTTCTCGGTATTTTCGATATATCGATGAACAGAAATGATCGATAATACCAAAATTATCGATAATACCGGAATTATTGATTATACCGAAAATGTCGATATTGCCGAACATTTCGATAGTACCGATGATTTCGATAATACCGAAAACTTTGATGTTATAGAAACATCAATATACCGATATGTTTCAAAGTTACATACAGTTCGATCAATTATTTTTCATATCGATAATTATCGATATTTCTAACAACCCTAATCTCCATGTCCCATTATTGAACTGCTTTTCTGCCAATACGACCAGCAAAAACGATATGGATTGGATTTCACATTAGGACACTGTTTAGTAAACAAGTGCTTTGAGATGTTTTTATACATAATCTAACCATTTATAATGCTGTTTGATTAAGTTAAAATTGGTAAGGGCATGTTATTATTATATTAGTGCTTGTCATTTAAAGATTAAGATATAAACAAACACATTAATCATTGTTAACCATGTTGCTTAGACAGTTGTGTTCCTTTGTGGTAGGTCAATGTTGGGTACATGCGCAGAAGACGAATAAGCGGTCTACCTTATCTTTAGTCTATGGTTTTAACTAGCACATTATAGCCAATTAATGGATACTTCCTACTTTTTTAGCCCCTGTTAGGGATATACTTCTAGGATATCCCTCCGCTTCATGCAAACAAAGCTTAGCAAAGTGTAGAAAAGTGCACAAAGTGGACAGTTCACCGCATTCGTGCGCACTCGGTGTAATAATATTTTGCATAAGATTTATTTCTTACTAGCCATTACCAACTCACCTATCTTCTCCCTGTTTTTATTCATATCAATTATGAGTGCATTATTACAATTTATAGATAACATATATGTAAAAGTTTAATTTAACTGAAATCAATGTGTTTTTATGTTGACTCAATTATAAAACGCTCGCGATACATGGCATATTTACCACCAATCCCGTCATAAATGGGGTGATTTTTTTTAAGTTCTATAATGAAAATAACGCAAACACATAATTATAAAACATAAGTTTACCACCGAAAATTGCTTATGCATAATGCCAGTGCCCATGAAACAAAATAATTTTCTCAATAACAATTGAATCAAATTTCTCCATTTATATGCTACGCCTAGGAATATGCAATTACGTGTAAATAACAAACGAGAATTCGGGTACTCGTTAACATAAATTCAGCATACACCTATACCCGCTTACAATGTTCATTGACTTCAGCACAACTTTGTAAAGTTGTTCGATTTATTTTCGATTTGTGGCAAGTTTTTATTTTGATCGTTACAAATTTAATTGTAAAAAAAAAAAAAAAAAAAGAACCCGGAGCTGAAATTTACCTGGTGTAGTATAATGGTAAGGAAAGTGTAATTGTGAGCCATAGTACGCTCTAAAAACACTTCATTTGCTGCAACACATGTTTTATTGTTCAAAAAATGTCGTCGTTAAATATTAACCACTGCAAAGTAGGTTTGCCATAAACAAAATGTTTGTCCATCTTTATGTAAATGGCGAGTTATGACCTTGAATTTTCGGTATAATAGTCCAGCAGCATCCTTTGTGAGCATTTTAGCTCCTGTTTTTTAAAGGTTAAATCGATGTTCTAAGGAATTTTTTATTTGATAACATAACATTTAGGGTGTTTCATTAGATAATAAAAAAATCTAATGAACGAAGAAAAATGATAATATAATTTAACCTTTCCTTTGGTATCACAGTCATACACACACACACACACAGGCACGCAGGTTAGAAAGTTATCTTATAAGTGTTTCTTTCCTTCGGAAACCGTTTCTAATGACCTCGCTGTCGACAAGACGTCAATTCCAACTACCTACCTACCTTTGTTACTTGATTTGCTAGCAGTATTGTAAAAATCGTGTGGTCAAACAGCAAACTTCGCGTTTGTTTGTCTTCCTTTATTTAACATATATTTGCCTTAAAAAAAAAATTATATATATATATATATATATATATATATATATATATATATATATATATATATAGTATACTTGAATACTTTTATCTTTGTGACGCTATAACTCGTTCACAGAAAGTGTAATAAGATTTCATGGCGTATTTATGTATGCAGAGTTCAAGAGCTCAAGTTGTTACTTTTTCTACAGATATAGCGATAAAATGGCGGTGTATTGTTTCAACTCAGAAACTGTTTAGTGTGCGTTTGGCGTGCGCACTCTACCCTACCAGATAAACTCCAATCCAGTAGTTTCCAGAAGGCAGAGAGAGGAGAGAGAGAGAGAGAGAGAGAGAGAGAGAGAGAGAGAGAGAGAGAGAGGAGGAGAGAGAGAGAGAGAGAGAGAGAGAGAGAGAGAGAGAGACAAAGAGAGAGATAGAAAGAGAGGAAAGAAAAATAGAGAGAGAAAAGAAAGAGATAAATAAAAAGAGAGAAAGAAAAGAGAAAGAGAAAAAGAGAAGGAAAAAGAGGGTAAGAGAAAGAGAGAGATACACAGGCGACCGCCCCCTCCCCTGCGGGAGTCAACAGCGTCATCTGATAAGAACTGTGTGGCGGCACGTGCAGGCAGAAGAGGCAACTACTGTGTTCGGAGCGTGCATTAGCTGACCTCTGTAGCACATTGGAGGCTGCAGTTTCTCCGTACCTAACTATTCCCGTCACGGAGCTAGCATCGCTCTTCATTAGCACCGGCCTGGGCTCGTGTGGGATCCCAGAGTCCTCCAGAATTGCGAGTCCCCTTCGCCGAGATGAAACACACTGCCGGTAATTAGCCCGTCCGAGAGGAAGATACTTCCCATTCCTCGCCCTCACAGCAACTTTCCCGGTGAGTTGCCTCACTGTTCTGGGTCTCGCGTTTTCCGTGCGACAACGTTGTGTATAGTTGATTTTGGGAAAGTTAAAAAAGTGTTTTTTTTTTTCCCCGCCCCTTCTAGTGTAGTGGTTTTGTCTCCCGTGATTACTGAACGCTTTCTCGTTCCATTTGGTTTCGTATTGTGATTTTCGCATTCGCCGGTTGTTTCTGACTTCTTGCCATTTAATTTGTCTACGGGATACAGGTCACGTATCTGCTGCTAGGGAGTTCACATTACACTTCTAAAATAAAATATCTTCGCTGCTGGGCACTGGGAAGGCCCCACCGCGGTCGAGATGTATAGGTCTATGCCAAGTTTTCAGGGCCATAGTTACGTCTTAACCTACATCCTGTACCACCGCCAGGGTACGCTGCTGACGGTATTTCTTTTCACTCTTCTGTCTTCATTCTTTCCTTTTCCTTTGACATTCATTTTCCTGCCGGTTCTTTAAATATACGTTGCTCTATGCTCTATTTTTATTCATATTTCGAGGGTTCTGTGTACCAGGATACGTATTGCGAGTAGGAGGCCTAGAACCACCAATACAGGCGCACATCTAATCTATCTCACCATCTTTACGCGCATTGTACTGAATTGACGTGCAGATTTTCCGTCGGCATTTCGCCTCTACGAAACTTTTTCTGTGAGCCTGTCATGTTAATTATAAAGATTACTATAAAGACAAATATTACTCGTTCCTCTATTACTTTATATATCTTGTGCTGGAGTTTTCTTATAATGATTACGAAAACACCCGCTTAAGCCATTTTTACTTAAAAAAAAAAAAAAAATACGCATGAGAGACGGAAAAGGGAAACAGTAACTAGTCTTCGGACATAAAATGTTTCTTTGACATCTTTAAAAAATATCAAGGTTTTTTTTTTTTTTTTTGTTCAGTAAATAGTTTATTGCTGAAGTTCTGTTCACCTCTTAATACTATTCTTAAGTCGCTGTGATTGTTCCTGTAAGTATTCCAGGAAGTGCGTACGAAGAGTCTGAACACAACTAATAAACAAACATACCTGGTGAAAGTGTGCATCCCAGGTGAGCAACTTCCACGAATGAAGCGACATGCAGAATCTTCTCATCGCGACGTCGTGGGAAATGCAAAGCAAAGTGGCCGACATATAGTCGTGGATTCTCGTACGTGCGGGATTGTTGCAGAACACTTGGCCTTATTTCGCAGGAAATATTTCCCGGCGAAGCAACAACAACAGACGATACTGCTGCTCAATTCCCTGGTATAACATTACCCTTCATGATGTTGCTGTTATCACACAATCCCTTAAATCTCCAAAATGTGCACTGTCGGGTGGCAGAAATGTTAGCATGAGATCACGAACATTGCCTTTTTTACAAGCGCAATTTTAAATACGTGCGAATTATAATAAATTGCGTGTTGTAAAGAGTTAATACATTCAGTTATTTTATTTTGCAAATTTAGTTTTGCTATGATGACTCGTTAACACGTTCACAGCACGGGCTGCATATATAATTGGAGCACCGAACACAAGCCGTAATAGATTTTGTGGCCATTTTGTCGTATAATTATGTGTTTCAGCAATGAAGTCTGTCCAATTCAATGCTTGCATTATGCCGACAGCGTATGTGCTAACTTGAATCCATTTACCGGTCCTGATTACCAAGCCGGCAGCCGCGAACTTCAGATGGGGAATCAGTGTTAAACGAAATTCCTACTCTTTGCGCCAATTTGGAAGATAACTATTTCAAACGAAAAGTATTATACGTGAAATTTCTTAAGGGATGACGCTACGTTAAAATATTTTGCCATTTTTTTTTGTTTAATATATTTTATAAAATGTAAATATTGAAATTTACATAAGTATAACAAAAAAACAAAAGACGTATAAAGAATAATAGCAATATTCTCTGAGAAAATCGCGTCAACGTATTTTATGTTTGAAATTGCTATCTTTAAAATTGACGCAATGAGAAGGAATTTCGTTTAAAATTAATTCCCCATTTAAAGTTCGCGACTGCCGGCTTGGTAGGCAGGCCCACTAAGTCAGTGAAAACTAAATCAAACCCAATGCTTCCTTTCCGAAGTACACGGAAAATTGTTTTTAATCACCATTCCGGCTGCATTGTAACCGCGACAGTGCTGCTCCTAGCGTTACTTTGTATTTCCCGTAAGCTTGTAGAAGGCGCCTGAATCTCTACATGTAGACCACCCACTGTGAACTTCAGTGCATAGCGGGTGACATCTCCGTTGGGGGTGCATATCGGCCGCTTTCCTTTACTGCTGGCGGCCACTGAAATCACTGATTTGTCAGTGATCGTCAGCAGTAACGGAACAGTTTACAGTAAACATTACATACTTTGGTTCGTAAATTAGCTGTTAGTTCCGGGACGATAGGCAGTGATATCCATTTTGACTAAAGAAAATGGTAAAACTAATAATTTCAGCCTTAAATTTGACTTCGCGGCCGATTAAAAAGACTGTTAACACATAAAACTCCATACCAATGCTTACTGTATTAGAAAAAATATATATATTTTTAAACAAGATGATCTGTTTTGGGGTTGATTTTTTGCGGTATTTATTTAGTAAAACATCGCCAGAGAACAGGTGACTTGATCAGCTCGCCAATATCTCGTTTTACCGGCACTTTTTTACCCTGCGGACTCCAGTGACATTCAGCGTTGTCAGTGCTCGTAGCCTTGCACGAGGATCATCCGAAATTGCGGAACCCATTCATAGTGAACGGCAGTGATCCTCAGTAAGTATTCGAACCATATACTAAAGATGAGGTAGACATATCCTTCTTCTGCGCATGTACCTAACATTAATCTACCCCAACCATCACAACTGTCTAAATCACACGGTCAACGATGATGAACGAGTTTGTTCACATCTTAATTTTCAAAATACAAGCCATTATACATGGAGCAAACACTTTTATAGGCTGTCCACGGTAAAATGAGCACGTTGGAAAGCCCTGCTTATGTTTTACTTGTATGCATGTTGTGTATTCCTCCGCCTTATGTAAAATTAACATTGTCATGGGCGTCTTCACTTTATTCATGCGTCGATCAAGGGAAACTGTGAAATTATTAAGTTAGCAAATACTTAAATCTTTTTATTCTTACACTTTGATGCATTAAAAAACAGAACGCGAAAGGAATCATTTTAAGTTATCACAAATGTTTACCGAACACTTTTTATTCGACGTTAAAATATGGAACGACTATCCAGCCATCGTTACCAACTTTACTGGGCGAACGTCACTCAGTGCGTCCGTTAAAATATACTCAGGCAGGGGCAGTGACTTTTTTCTAAGGTTAGTTTCTAAAGTGCTCACTTTATCGTGAACAGCCTTTACCAGTTTGATCGCTCTAGATCGGAACACAGCACATGTCAACTGCAGATGCAACCCTCACAGCATCTTGTTCAAAATGAGTGGCCTACATACAGGCGCGTATGTACAGCTCTGTTATGCTCACCAAACTAAGCTAAGAACCTCACGATTGGGCGGTATATTTGCCTTCAGTGCGACACTTTTCCTGAGTCGCCTAGCCGAAGGCACGTTAGGAGGTATGGAGAGCTGAACAGGATAGTCTGTTTCACAACTACACGCATACCTACCACCGACAACAGTTTTAACATATTTTCTCTTACCTCACATCATTTCCTCCATCCCGCTGGCCATTACCCATTGTCATGTGCGGTTTATCTACTCGGGTTAGCTCTCATTACTGGCGACAAGTAGTTAGAAAAGTCTTCAGTTTCATGCGACCTGCTTGTGCATGTTTCGCCCAAACAGTCGGCGCGACCTTGAAGTCGCTGCGTCAATAATGCCCGTGTTTCACATATTTCCCGGGTTCAAGCAGTTTTGTCGCACTGAGCCTCTCTCAACATTTACGGTATAGCTGAAAGATGCTGCTTTGAGCATAATCTATTACACTGTAGAAAATGTTTCAGTAAAATTCGTAAACTCTAATGGAAGGCATTACACAGTACACACTAAAGGAAATTTACCTCATAACAAGCTGCGGATATAGGACTGCTAATATGCAAAGTTGGGAATTTCCCGCGCATTTGGGGAGATAGCGGCGCAGTGGTTAGAGCGCTCGCCACCCAGTTGGGCGGGCCGGGTTTGATTCTGATTTCCGTACGTGGGAATAGTAGCGGACGTTTCCGCTGGTCGGCAAGTTTCTGGGATCTCCCGTTTCCCCCGCCCTTGCATTCCGGCGCTACTCCATACTTACCTCGCTCCACCCTCATCGGCTCTCAAGACCTCCTCGTCAAGAGTCACCCAACCCTCTCCACCACGCATTTGGTTTTTTTTCTCAACAGATGTAAGAAAGCTGTCATGGATGAACGGAAAATTGCTTTCCTTTTCGTGCTTTCGCAACACGTGATGTATATTTGCAAATAATATGTCTTAGAGTGCAGCCATGTATAGGCTATTCACAGTAAAATGAGCACTTTTGAAAGCCCTGCTTAAGATCTACTTGTATGCACGTTCTGTATTCTTCCGCCTGATGTAATATTAACATTGTCATGAGTTTCACCACTTTATTCATGCGTCGGTCAAGTGAAACTGTGAAATTATTAGAAAAGTTAATATTTTACAAATCTGCTCATTTTTATACATTATTTACCAAACAGTGATTGGGCACCCGTGAAGATATGTAATTCAGTACGTCAGTGACTTATGTGTTACGGCCTTCGGCGTAGGACCGCTGATGTTTGTCCGTGGTAGCATGAACACATAGGCATATTGTAACATTCTGGATAATGAAATTCTCCCAACATTGTGGGTTTTTACGGAATGGACCCGTGTTACTCCGGGATGACGATGCCAGGTTTCATGTTTCAAGGGCTACTATGCAGTGGTACGCCGACAACAATGTTCGCCGATTGGACTGTCCCGTCCAGAGCCCCGACCTCAACCCTATAAAACATATTTGGGACGAATTGGATCGCCGGGTGAGGGCCCGTCAGGCGCGGCCAAAATCCATTGCTCAACTCATGGAATGGTTGCCAGAGGAATGGCGACGAATCCCCGTGGATGTCCTGCAAACACTCGTAGAGAGCATGCCAGACAGGATGGCTGCTGTTATAGCCACAAGAGGTAGCCCTACGAGATTATAACGGGGTGAAAACCACCGAGCAAACATTGTGGACAGGTGCCCAATTACTTTTTGGTAGATAGTGTACTTCGATGCATTTAAAAAAAAAAAAAAAAAAAAAAAAAACAGAAAGCGAAATAAATAATTTAAATGATCAGAAATAGGTACCTAACACTTTTTATTCGACGTTAAGATATGGAACCACTTTCCATCTCTCGTTACCAGCTTTACTGTGCACATGTCACTCAACGCGCCATTAAAAATATATGCAGGTAGAGACGGTGACTTTTTTCAAAGGTTGATTTCAAAAGTGATCAATTTATCGTAAACAGCTGTTAACTTTGTTAGTGTGCTATTCAGACCCATGCTGTGCCTGCAGCTCGGGGAATGGAGTCTCGTACTGTTGTGATCAAAATCGTGTAATCAAAGGTGAACCAGTCACTACGCGCTGACTAAACGTAATTGGTACGTAAAAGCGGCGCTTGCAGTTGTGTTGGAATTGGAGCCTGAATCCTGGGCCATCCAAATGAAACGCGAGCGATCTGACCCCCACACCACTGGGCGTCATTCATGTACGACGATTTCGATTGGGCGTGAAAATTCGTGATCTGCATGCAGGTTCTGTTCTCTGAAAAATGTGTACTAGGTGGATAAAACTTAAAAGAGTCGCCGAAGAATTTGTGATGCGCGAACTTAAGAGGTGCTGATGCGTTCGCGGTTATTTAATCTTTTTTTTTTTTTTTCGAAGTTTTTTTTCCCCTATACAAGATGATCCTCAGATAGACGACAAACTTCGGGAGGTGATTCTTCGTGAAAAAGTAAAAGAAAAAACACGTGATACACTTTATACCTAAACCGAATATTAACGGATGTATGAGCCCTTAAAAAACCAAATGTGTCTATGGTGTCGCGTTGCTGTGTCTCTTTGTTTTAACGTCTCGTGTTTTTCCGTGTTAGCAGCCCAGGTATTATGAGTATCCTTTTTTTGCTATTTCCATAACTATATCGTTGGGGTGTGAATATTTTAATATGTTGTTTGTTTGTAATTTTTAATGGCCGAAGCCGTAGTGGATGTTATGCGACTGCCTCCCGCCGTAATTATTTTGCAAACTTTTAAATATAGTTTTAAAAGTATTTCATGGAATGGAGACTTTAGTGTACAAGTCGAATGCTGCTAGCCTTTCTACGAGTTTTTAGAGTCAAATGGGTGCTGTGTTGTGATCAAAGAAAATGGGAACGTTTTTAATCAGTTGTTAAATAAATTAAATATTGGATTTGTATTTTTTAATTGTTTGTTGTTCTGGAGCTAAGATTATATTTTTAATGTATTATTTCCCTTTTTGGTGCTCCAAGGCAAATACTACGTTTCATAGAACTGTAATCAGTGAAACAAATTATTATCAACTGTGATAATTATTGCCGTGATATATATTTTATTAGTTGTTCTGAAGGTTGTTTTGCCAATTCAAATTGTATTTATGTATAATAAAAGGTATTGAAACATATTCTCTACTGTACATTATTTGTGAATTGCCACACAGTTAGTTCGAAAAATACAATAAAATCCCGTCGTCATTGGCCTTTCTTTGTAAAACCTTGAGATGTAAAATACAGCGCTAACTCGTCTCAGGAAGCACAAGAGCTACAAATAATGAGCTAAACTAAGTAAAGCGCCTGCGCGTTCCCTAGATCTCTCGACCCGCCCTCAAAGGCGACCCACGTCTGGTTCCCTGTTAAGTCACATCTCACTCTCGCATGTGGGAAATGTGGCAATCGTTGCTGTTGTCGGCGGGTGTTATCGTGTTGCTAATGTTTACTCTTGTATTCTATCGCTGCTTCATCTCCCTTCATTCGTTAAGCCACTTCGAAATATCTCGCCTACCTGGAAAATATTACCATGAACGGAGTTTTTATTTGGAATGTTCGTTATCGGGGAAGGAGGTATCTGCCTTGATGGCTTGGGCCTTTAGATATGTGGCACTACGGTCCGACCACAGGCGGAGAGTTGGCCTACTGAGTGTTTAAGTTACTTAAAGCCACAAAGCCGGAATTTTACTGTTACCAAATTCATTGGGCATGGTAAAGGACACCCCGATGTAAGACCCACAAGTGCTATTTCAGTGAAAAAAATTGAAATTCTTCATTATTCTGCACCAATTCAAAATAATAAGGGTAACATACGTATAAGCATCACTAAAATATTCATTCAAGCTGAAAGATTGGGCGAGCCGGCATTTAGTCGTATGACAGTGGCACACACACTGATGACAAATGTAATTCAGACATGACAGTGGGATGTAATATATCCAAACAACTTGAACCTTTCACTGACATAACTTCAACAGCATCAAAACAACATTCGGACTTCGGGAAATGAACTGTGACGAGAGATGACAAAAAAATATTTTTTCCAGTGGTTCATGCTGCACCCTCTATTTCCAAGGAAGGGATTATTGTCAGCAGGATTGTCCGCAGTGTGACTGCCACAAGGCTTACAAAAAAGTGTTGGAAAGGATAAAGACAATAATTGGGAAAAAAATTTGGAACAGTGACAAGATATCGGTCCGACATTTAGCTCACTTGCTAACGTAAAATCCAGCTTGATGTGCATGGCACAACTGTAAAGGCTGTTCACGATAAAGTGAGCACTTTTGAAATCAACCTTAGAAAAAAGTCACTATCCCTACCAGCATGTATTTCAACGGGCGAACTGAGTGACATGCGCCCAGTAAAGTTGGTAACGTTGAATGGAAAGTAGTTCCATATCTTTACGTCGAATAAAAAGTGTCAGGTAACCATTTGTTATAACTTAAGTGAATTCTTTAGCTTTCTGTTTTTTATGCATGGCAGTGTTAAAATGAGCAGATATGCAAAACCTTTTCTTTTGTAATAATTTCACAGTTGCACTTTACCGACGCATGAATAAAGTGACGAGGCCTATGGCAATATTGATTTGGCATTAGGCGGAAGAATACACAACGTGCATACAAGTAGATCTTAAGCAGGGTTTTCAAAAGTGCTCATTTTACCGTGAATAGCCCATATTAGTAAACACGTGTACTTTTCCAACGAATAATGAGTGTAGTGAAAAGTGAAGGAGATCTATCGCGATATTTCAGACATGACCAAACGCCAGTTCTTGCCTCTTTATTTGATGAGCGAGGCTTGCGTAAAACAACAAAACCTTCATTTGTATTCACTATTTAAGTGAATGCTGTCTGAACACTTCTCGAAACAAAGTTCCGTTTTCATTAGGATGGTGGGTTTCTTGTACAACGTGTCGTGTGGCCTACCAACAGCAGTTTTCGGATAATTTTTTAACGCCGCACTCCACCATTGTCTTACATAGTTACAGCGAGCTTTCTACAAACACGGAACACCTCCGAACGAAAAAGACGATGTGTGCAAGAACAAAGTGGCAATAACAATGATATAATTGTTACAATTTTACCTCAGAAATACAGTAAATGTAAAATGAAACGTGTGCATTTTCTGGCTAAACTAAATAACTTACAGAGTCTTATTACAGTTTTCAATAAAGTTTATGCTAATCTACAAGAGATGTTCGACGCAGGAGTACGCTTTGCATGTGTATGTATAGAGCATCAAAAGAAGAAAAACATCCTTTGTCGCTCGCTTCAGTAAAGACATTAGGGTATAGTTACTGTCAAAACGATCACCCACCTCTGCTGTGGCATGCCAACACTATTTGAGTATGTATCACGGAGTACATAAGTGGATATTTAACTATTGAGACACTCTTATCCCTTACGACGGGCTCAGGTCCATCAGCACTACCTCATTCGTAGTTAGCCCTGCCAAACTTTTACTGTAATTCAAGGAACAAGAAGTGCTCCTCTTCAAAGACCCCTTGTTGCTATTACATCCTATTAATGCATTCTGACAAGGTATATCAAATTTAATGCACTTGCATTCGTGTGAAAATTCATTAATTTCTCTCTCAGTTAATTTAAAATTGAAAGTAAAAAGGGTTAGCGACACTACTAACAGGCACTCAGCAGAAATAACTTTACTGTTCATTTATTGCAAATCACTTGAAATATAATTTGTACAGTACTCAGACTTCACTTGCGTAAATGGTGGGTATTGGCCTTAATAACGTAACAATGAATGTCACCATAAAAATTATACAAGTCGCACACTGGTGCCAGAGACCAAAGCTTGATATTAAAGCACTTCTTTTAAAATACATGACTCGCACACCACACATTACAAGCAGTCGCCGGTCGTAGGCAGCGCGAGTGGAGAATCTAAGTCAAAATCGGAAAACGTTTCTCTGATGAAACGCCCGCGATGTACTCGGGCAATACATTCGCAGAAGCAGTACCTTATTTGAGCAGGTCGAAGATAACGGTGTACGCGAACCTCCTGGCATAAACGTGAAACGAAGAACGTGGTTGGCAGTGGCGATCCCTCAGGCCTTCCAGTCCGCTGTGTAACTCCAGCCAACGAAGGCACGCCTCTCGGCGCGACGAAACAACTTCTTCAAAAACTTGACACGCTTAGGCACACGCAAATTACGTGCTTCGTTCCCGTAACTTTAACTCACTCAATCGCACGTAGCAGTTACAAAAATTACGTGGTGATTCAAGCATCAGCTTTAAACGAGTCCTGCAGTAGTGCACGCAAGAAATATTGCAAAGTCCGAGGAGGCTACACTTTGGTACACGGTGCGATAACGTAACTAGCATATGTTTAAAAGAACACCAACGTCTTTTGCACCGCACATTAAACCCGCAACCGCCGATCCACTATTACGCCGTGGGGGCATTGTACCACCGCCTTCCGCTTCTACGCGTACAGTAGAACAGCTGTTTTCACGAGTACTCGTCCTGCACCTTGGCAAGCCAGCCAGCGACTTCGACCCGCGACCCACCACAACGCCAAGGCCACAACTCGCGCGCTGCAAGCGGTGACTATGTGAAACACACACACTCTAAAACCCAGAGTGTATCGTCGGTCACGGACAGCTAGACGCTGGATAATAATAAATACATACGTAATTATAAAAGGTATCTAAAATATAAAACAAATAAAAATTAAGTGACCGCGAGCATAAAATCGTACACCACAATAAAATATTAAACCATAATAAAACCATATGTAAAAATATGAATTAAAATTACAAAGAGTTTGGCAAAAATCAACATTTGCCCACTTACTGCCACCAATCTTTGAGATGTATAACCAAAACAAAACTCGTGTTTATACAATCGTCACACAATATCTCGCCACAAAACTCCGTTGACCCTGTTTTGATAGAACCTTTGAGGAAGTACATCTCGGAATGAATAGAGTGGACATCACGATAGAGATTTGCATCGACCTGGTTGTTCACGTTTCACTTGTGCGTCAACGAAAACCAGAATAGAATAACATCATTACCAGCACAGAGGATTGAACTTATCAGGCAAATCACTATAAAAATAAAACGCAGGAATTTCTCTTACCACATGTGTGGTGTGGATATCAGCATGTCTTCCAGTAGCCTTAATTCTGAATTATTTTAAGAAGGGCATTTAGTATCAAACCAGCATCATTTTAGTAGCCAGGTCTACTAATGGCCAACAAAACATACGATCCAATATGAAACTTGCAGCAGTTAAGTAATTGTAAAACATTTCATAATTGATTATCAAAACTAATAAACAATATATAGTTCCACTGTGGGTTAAGTTGGATACAGCTTCCAGCTATAAAAGCGGAAGAAGAGAAATAAATGTACAGTGTGTATAATTGTGACTAGTGTGGCGTGAGCCTGGACAGCAAAGTTGGTAGAGCTTTGGCATATAGAGTCAAAGGTCCTGGGTTCCAACTCTGGTCCAGAGTCGGATATTTCGCAATGTATAAAAATATCTCAATTTATTAAGATATATCTTTGTGATATTAAAGGAAGTTTAACACATGTAAATGAGCTGAAATTTTCATGTTTTATTAACTTAATTTTTAAATACTTTAAATTTCAAATATAAATAGAAAAATATAATTCACAGAATGTAGCTTTTTTTAATTTTTTTACTGTTATACATATTAGTTTCCAGCATCAAAAACAGTTTGAAAACACGCGCCACATGTCACATTATATATAAACTCGAAAATTGTCCCCTTTACCAACTTGTCCCCTCTCCGGAGTTTGGCTCCATACGGATTCGCGGAAACTTTTAGTATGTCATTTTGGATACCTCGGAGAGCACTTTCCGGCAAAAAAATATACTCCACAGTAAATAATTTTTATCTCAGCTACTCCATTGACTGGTTTATGGAGCTGCGGCTACCAGCACGTGAGGCAGGTTGATGAATTGTGTAATTTGTTTGGCGTATCCATACAAACCATTAATGTCCATAGCAAATTAAAATTGTTTACCCGATGAGGAAATACAACTGGTTAACGAAGTTTTCACGAAAGAAATTCGGGAAAGGGGGAGGGTGTATCCATATGAGCGCGTCGCTCCTGAACCCACATGGACTCTTTTTTACACGACCAGCCATAATTTGAACCACACGTGATTTCTCTTCCCCCCCCCTTTTTTTTCTCCTTAACTGTGTCTTTTATGAGCAATATGAGGGAGGTATAAAGTGGCCATTACTTTTATTGATGTTGATGCTTTTATTTTGGCCTAGGGATTTCTGTCGAACCGCGTCCCCTCCCCTTCGTTTATTGATTTTCACCACCTAAGTGGATAGTCTCTGATATCTCTTTTTACCGTAGACTGGAGTAATGCGGGAAACAGGAGCAACCTGAGGTAACCTACAGTCCGACGGAGAAGTCCGCCTGGTTTGACACTACTGGTAATGGAATCAGGATTGATTTGGTGAAAGGTCGGTGTGCGAGAACCTAGCCACATAACTTGTTAGGTGTAGGAAAAAAGTTAAGTAAGTGTTGGGTGCCAGTCGGTAGGTAGGGCTTGAGGCGGTGGGTCGGCGGTGGTGTAGTGGTTAGAGTGCTCGCTTTCCACCTCGGCGAATCGGTTTCTATCCCTGGCGGGGTTGCTCCCTGGTTTTTTCACGTGAGAATCATACCCGGGTTTTCTCGGGAATCTCTCGATTCTCCTGCCGTTTCATTCTGGCGCTGCTCAATACTCACCTCAATCACCCTCACCGGCTCTCAAGGCCTCGATGTTAAGAGCCGTCCAAATCTCTTCACTCGCTAACTCCTTTCACTTCAGGGAACTGTGCGGGATAGCCCTTAAATAGCTTTTTTTCCCCGATTTTTTCTTCTTGAATGTATTAAATATGACGAAAGTAATAAGTGGCAGCTATAGTTATTGTTATTACATTGGGGGAAAGTCTTTTTATTTACTGCGATACCCGCAAACACTTATTTTCCAGACAGTAACGTAGTGAGTCCCATTAACGTCTCGCCGACATGGAGGTCGTTGGAGACGGAGCAAGTTACCCAGAGAATCAGGCACGGGGAAGAAGTCGGCCACGGACTCAGTAGTAGGAAACCATGCCAGCATTCTCCTTCAGAGTGGTTCGAGGTAACATCGGAAAACAGAGATAAGGAAGATATTAGCCGGACCGGGAATCAAAGCCAGGTCCTCCCGAAAGCAAGTCCGGAGATGTATAGGCTGTTCACGGTAAAATGAGCACTTCTGAAAGCCCTGCTTAAGATCTACTTGTATGCACCTTGTGTATTCTTCCGACTTATGTGAGATTAACATTGCCACGGACCTCATCATTTAATTCATGCGTCAATCAAGTGGAACTGTAAAAATATTATGGAAGTAAATATTTTTTTCAAATCTGTTCATTTTTACACTTCCGTGGAATAAAAAAAGCGAAAGAAATAATTTAAGTTATCACAAATGGCTACCTAAGACTTTTTATTCGACGTTAAGATGTGGAACTACTTTCCCTCCACCGTTACCAACTTTACTGGACGTATGCCACTCAGTGCGTCCGTCACAATATAGGCCTATGCAAGTAGGAGCAGTGACATTTTTCTAGGGTTGATTTCAAAAGTTGTCACTTTATCGTGAACATACTTTACCACTGCATCACCGCTCTGGGTGGGTCTCAACCTGGCAGGCAGTGTTCACGGTGGCTTCCAATTTTTCTGAATCCCTGCTATTCCTCCGCCTCGTGCAAAGAAAGCTTAACTAAGTGTAGAAAATTACACCAACGTCAGGGGGGACAACGCACCGGATTCGTGCACACTCAGTGTCATATTATTTTCCATAAGAACTATTGTTTACTAGGCATTACCAACAGCCGACGGCTATACCTCCTTAGAAACCAGGTGGTCTTCAAATCACTGTGGTATAGAGAGATCAGTACTTGGATGTGTGACCGTCCCAGGAACGCCCATGTCAAACACTAGGGTCACCACATGGTCAGGCATGGAGGTGAGGTCATGTCGACCAGGTACTCCATCCAACCTGTCCCACACCGGGACTCCAATCACAAGCGGCCCGATATATATATTTTTGGGGCATTACCAACACACACATTTTCTCCCTGTTTGTATTAGTGTATTTTTATAAATTATTATTTATAAATATAATATACTGGAAGTAAAAGTTCAGTTTAACGAAAATAAGGTAAGTTTATATTAACAGAAGAATAAAACGCTTGTGGTACATGACGTATTTAGGAAACAAACGTTTCATACATGGGTTGATTTTTTAAAAGTTTGATTAGAAAAATGTGAAGAAACCACGAATATACTATAACTACAATTGTGTGCCGTCATATCACCAACATTATTATATCTTCTTTGTCTGTGCCACTGATTGTGTTGAAATTCGAAACCTTTGCTACAAAGATTAATTAAATTGTCATCTTAACGTCAAGTGTAGTTTGGATGTGTACCTGTGTTGCACGCGAACACTATGCCGATAGCCTGGCACACTCTGCTATCTGCAGGAACCTTAAAGGCAACCGCCGCCTTGTCGGGCAGGGGCAGTCCTTTTTTTTTTGTTAGTTTTATTACGTCGTTCTTTGGCGATTTGATTGGGAAGACGACCTTGGAGGGGTTTGGGGACGTATTTATGACGTGCACTTAACCCTCGTGGCTAGATAAACAGGGAGGTTGTGCCAGTCTGGGGAGAAGACGAGCACGCTGCCACCACCACCACCACCACCACTAGCTCCGTGACAACCACATCCATTTCCGTGTCCCCGGTTTAAGAATATCTATGCCGTCGCGTCGTCTGTAATTCAGAATCTTAGGAAGCAACATGTGTGGGGGTTTGAAAATTTCAAATGTTGTAGGAGTTTTCGGACGTATTTTTAAAATGGCAGTATGTATGTACTGTATAAATATTCATTTATACATCCAAATACATTCATGCATACGTACACATATTCATTCAAAACATACGTTCAATCATGATATACATTCATTCAATACATAAGTTTATTAATTCGCACATACATTTTTCAATGATTTATAGATACACGAATATGTACATAAATGCAGCGTGAGTCGAAACAAACACCGACAAACTCCGCTTTCATATTCCTTACCAAAAAATAATTAGAAAAACACACACACACACACACACACATGTATATATATATATATATATATATATATATATATATATATATATATATATATATATATCCCACCTATGGCCAGAAATACTTCTCTAAAGGTTGTATGCTCTCTTGTAAGTGGAGTTAAAAAACCACTATTTTTAAATATTAGATATATTATTTGAAATATAACAATTTCATTCATGACCATCTGTAGCTGAACGAATATATGCAACCCCTGCAAAACCATCGCTGTCATCAAATTGCGTTGCCGCCATTAAATTGCGCCATAGAAAAAGTAAACGTAATAAGGGTTTGTATATATGTATGTATATGTATATATGAATGTATATGAATATATATGTATGCATATGTATATATTTATGCATGTGTATATATGTATGCATATGTATATATTTATGCATGTGTATATATGTATGCATATGTATATATTTATGCATGTGTATATATGTATGCATATGTATATGTGTATATTTGTATATGTATGTATATGTACGTACATGTGTATATGTACGTACATGTGTATATGAGTAGATGTATAGTGGGTATCCTGGACCACCCCTTGTTTTTCATCCAAAATCAAGCAATGTTCTCAACTGCACGAAGCAGCAATTCGAGATCGTCAAAAAGCAAGTAAATTAAGCCAAAAGCATGCAAAAACGAGCAAAATTTTTTAATTGTCCCCAAAGTGAGCGTGCAGGATTTGGCACAAGGTAAAATAAAGCAAAATTATGCAAAAATCAAGTAAATTTTTCGTTTTTGACATTTTCTAGAAACACAAATAAAACTTTTCCTCTCTACAAAATAAGTTTCTTAACAAATAAAATGGAAATGCTCGAAATGGGAAATAATAACACATGCAAGCATTGTAAAAAGTGTGGCAAACTATTAAACATGGAAAGTTTTGCACCACGTAAACTCACGGAAGATGAACATTTTATAATCTGTAAAAAATGTTAGAGTGAATATGCTTTTAGTCGTTATGAATAAAAAAAGAGATAGTAATGTGCGAATGTGGAAAATATGTTTATATAATACATCTCTCAAAAAGCATAAAAATAGTAAATTACACAATACAGCATTAGCTAGTCTAAACAAAAATCAACATGATAATTACCTGAAAAAAAAATGTAAAGAGTGTAATGAGAATAAATCTATAAAATTATTTTCTCTTATATTGTATCTGCTTATGGTGATCATAAGCCACCAGTTGTGTATATAGGTCCAAATGCACACAAAATTTTTATACAATAAATTAAAAGAGAAGTATAAGAAATTGGCGAAATATATTCGCAAATTGAACTAATGCACCAGCTAAGTAAAGAAGAAAAAATATTTTATAGAAAATCAAAAATATGTACTGTATGTGAATATATGGAGCAAAATAAAAAAAGTACATCATCATGATCATTTAACTGGAAAATATATTAATCCTGTATGCAATAATTGTAATCTACAATTTAAATTGCCCAACTTTGTACCAATTTGTTTTCATACTTTAGCTGGTTATGATGCTTATTTATTAATTAAAGAGTTAGGCTATGATGAAAAAAATATAGATTTAGTAGCAAATAATGAAGACTAGTTTGTTACTTTTGGTAAAGAAACAGAAAATTTAAAAATGAAATTTGTAGACACATTTAAATTTATGGCTAGTAGTTTAGCTAAATTATCATCAAATTTAAGTAAAGATAGAATGAAACACACACAAAATCATTTTTCAAAAGATAAAGTAGATTTAGTTATAAGAAAGGGTGCTTATCCATACGATTATATGGACAGTTGAGAAAAATTTAACGAAACTGGTATTCCACAAAAAAGCGAATTTTATAATAAACTAAACGAATCTGATTTAAGTGACGATAATTATGGACATGCAAAACTTGTATGAAGCCAGTTTAATATGAAAAACCCTGGTGAATATTTAAATAGTGACATGCTATTATTAGCAGGTGTGTTTGAAAGTTTTAGAAATACATGTATAAATGCAAATGATTTAGATCCGTCGTGGTATTTAACAGCACCGGGATTATCTTGGCATACAATGTTAAAAATGACCTAACAGCCACTATATTTATTACACAATTATATGATTTTAATGATAGAAAATGGAATAATAGGTGGAATATCGCAATGTTACAAAAGATATGTTATAATGAATATTTAAATGACTTTGACTCTAATCAACTATTTAACATATCTCGATGCCAATAATTTATATGGCTGGGCAATGTCTCAATATTTACCATATGGTGGTTTCGAATGAGGGAATTACACAGAACTTCATTTTTGCAATGAACGTATGTTAAATTTGGATGACGATTCTGATCTTGGATACATACAAGAAGTTGATTTGGAATATCCTAAGAAACTACATCTACCGTTTTGCCCCGAAAATAACATAGTTCGAGGAACAAAGCAATCCAAATTGCTAACACCTTTGTGTAGAAATAAAAGTATGTAATTTACAATTGTAATTTGAAACAATGCCTAAAGAATGGATTAAAACTTGCTACTAAAATACATAGAATATTAAAGGTTATTCAATTTGATTGGTTGAAGAGATATATTATATATATATATATATATATATATATATATATATATATATATATATATATATATACACAGATATGAGAACTAGTGCTTAAAACGTCGAAAAAGATTTTTATAAGCTCATGAATAATTTTGTGTTTGGTAAAACAATGGAAAATGTAAGAAACAGAGTGGATATAAAACTAATAGCAAAAGAAGAAAAACATGAAAAATTTATATCAAACCTTTTAAGAAAAGTATTATATGTAATGAAAACCTTGCTGCTATACATATGAATAAAACATGCGTGAACTTTAATAAGCCATTTTATGTTGGCATGTTAATATTGGACATATCGAAAGAATTTATGTACGATTATCATTATAGAGTTATGAAACCAAAATATGACAATAAAATTGAATTATGCTATCAAGACACTGATTCGTACATTTATAACATAAAACTGACTATTTTTATGATTATATGAAAATAATGTTAGACAAATTTGAAACAAGTGATTACCCATATGACAATATATATAACATGCCTCAGAAAAATAAAGTTTTACGCAAAATGACACATGAATGTAATGGCAAAATAATGAAATAATTTATTGGTTTACGAGCAAAAGTGTATGCATATAGAGTTGGCGATAAAGAAAACAATAAAATCTAAAGGAGTAAAGAAATGTGTAATTAAAAAGCAATTCTTATAATCGTCAAATGATATTCACTTGTTAATGAAAAAATACAATATAGAACAATGGATTTAATAAGGAGTGAAAAGCATGAAATATATACAATCGAAGTTAATAAAATAGTATTTAAGTCCTAATGATGACAAGCGAATTATACTAAAAAATTAAATAGATACAGTGCCATATGATTATCGAAACAGATAATCTTAAACATATTTAGTTTCTAAAAGAATATCGATATCAGAATCATCGAAATCAGTCAGTTTGCCATTTTTGTCTCTAATGTCTAAAACAATGTGATTAAATCGCTGATTGTTAATTTTATAGAAAATTGGATATGCAGGTTCATAGATTATATAATCTCCAAAACCAAACATAGTTTTTGGTGGAAAACTATAAATTATATCAGTTTCTAAATGGTTAGACTCATCATACTTTATAAATCTTCCATATTCTAAATCAAAGTGGACAGTTATTGTTTTGAATGGATTAAAATTAGGTAATTTAGTGATTACAGCAATTTTTTTTTCAATAGTTAATTTTCTTTCAAAACTAAGAATATCAGATAGTCTGTCATCAAGTTTAATATCAAATGTAGATTTGATAGATATTCTATTTTTCTCACTCTCTGTTGTTAATTCAATGTTATTTGTTGAAAATAGCTCAATCGAATTTATAGTTTATTTCAATCAGTTGAAATTCCATTGGCCTCTGAGAATAGTTATAACTTCATTTTTATCAACAATGGGGCTTAATTTTTCAATTGTTATAGTATCATTGTTTATATTAGGTGCTAAAAATCTTGTGTGAAAACTGACCAAAGCAATCGATTTTTCACTTTGGACGATATTATATTGAAGCTTCTTCCTTAGAACAGAGCAGTTAGCAGTTAACTTGAATAATTTATTATCCATATATATATATATATTTATCTTATTTAAATTGCAAAGCAACAGCTAAAGCAGCATAAAGGTGATTGGGGTGTTGGCATCTTAGTTTCTGAAGAACTATACGAAATTAAAAAGAATGGAGAACTAATTACCTGATAACATTAGAGCAATAATAGTCGGACCGAGTAATTGTGAAAAAACTAATTTGATGTTTAATTTTATTCTTAAAATAGGATGGATAAATTTTTGTAAACTGTATGTTAGCTCAAAAAGTTTAAATCAGCCCAAATATATTCAGTTACAAAGTGATATCTGTGGGGCATCCAAAATACTAAAAATTAAAGAGAAAGTGGCATACTTTTTTAATAATACTATGGAAATGCCCTCTTTAGATGAATATGAAGAAGGTTCTCTGGTTATATTTAACAGTGTTACTTTAGAAAATCAGGACATTATTCGCAATTATATTACTAGAGGCAGACCAAAAATATAGATATATTTTATTTAGCTCAAACTTATTCAAAAATACCAAAACAATTGGTAAGAGATAATACTAATTTCCTGTTTATTTTTAGACAGGATGAGACAAACTTAAAGCATATTTACGACGATTTTGTTGGTGGGAACATACCCTACCAGAAATCTAATGATACATGCTCAAAATGCTGGGACAAAGATTATGGCTTTATTACTTTAGATTTGAATAGAAAAATTAACGATGGAAAGTACAGAAATAAAATCAGAAACTTTATTAAATTAAAAAAATTTTGAAAACATGTTTATGTTAAAACAAATGCATAATGTATGTTATGGACATTAAAGTAACAGTTAAAATGAACATTAAAACAAATTTTAAAATGAAAAAATCACAAAACAGCTGTTTTATTAATCCATGAGTTATGTATCTTATCAAAACCTATCCATTTTACATAAATTTGTGCAGCCAAGTCTGCTTTAGCTGATGCTTTATCACCTTTAATTTTTAAGACTTTTTATACCAAATATTCATTGGGATAGTCTATTTTAAAAATTTCTTGTCATAAAAAGTACCCATTATTTCTTCTCCTTTAGTATCTTTTAATTTGTAAGTAGGCATGCCATAATTTAAAACTTTACAAATAGTCAACAATTCTGTTGACCAATTAACAGTATAACCCTTCTCGAAAATTTTCTTTAGTTTGCTTACACGAACATCACCAACTTTGTATTTAGCTGAGAGTTTTGGTTTAGTAAACACGTATGGTGATATTTAAGTTTTTCATTGTTTTATTGACTTAAATTGGCTTCATGCCAATAGTGCATTGTTTTGAATTTTTTTGTTATTTCACTAATTCAGCTAATATATTGACCCACTTAATTTCCATTCAAAGCAAATCTCTTCCACATGTTATTTTTATTGTGCGATTGAATCTTTCAACAACTCTTGCTTTCAATTCGCTAAAGGAATAATGTTTGATATTATATTTTTGTATAAGTTCATAAAATATTTTATTATAAAATTCGGACCCATTATCACTTTTAATTAATGTAGATTCTAAAGCAATTGCTACATCTTTAGCTGTTTTATCTCTAATGGGTACAGCAAATGCAAATTTAAAAAAACATCAATGATTGTCATAATATATTTGTATCCATTGTTTATATGTGATATTCCTTTCAAATTACCAGTATTCGTCTCTACAAGATCAGTTTGCCATAAATCATCAATACCATACGAAATTACTTTTATTCTTGGAAAATTTCTTATTGCAGGCTTATATAATTAATTGATTATTCCTTCCCTCACATTCTGACAAATTTCTTTTAAATTTTCTATTTATTAGAATTACATATTGAACATATCCTTTTCTGAACTAGTTGCTCATTATTAGTATTTTCAGTTTTTATATTATTATTTTTGTGACATTACACTTAAAGCACAGATTGTTCTCGAGTTAATAGTAAAAATAATAATAAATCTTTATATTTTACGATAGTCCTATTGTGGTTTTGGAATCATCATTATATTCAGATATTCTTTTTTTTATTATTATTTTATAAGTTAAAATATCACTTTTGCTAATAACAAAAACATTGCTGTGATCTATTTTTGTAGCCCCTTTAATAACGACTAGATCATTATGTGAAATAAACTTAGTAGTAACTATTTTATAAACAGTACAATCCATCGAAAAAATAAATAAAATGGGATTATTATCTAAGTGAAAAATATTATTAGTTTTATTCTACTTTGCAGATAAAGAAAATATGGGATTGGTTTAAATTTTGTAATTTAACATCAAATTCTTTATCGGAAACCTCTTTACATTTTTCAACTTTCAAATCAACAAGTTTCTCGAAATAAGTCGAAACTGTTTGGCTTACATTTTGTAATTTATCAGCTATTTCTTAATCAACAGCTTCTTTGCTTTTTTTTTTTTACTTTCGAGTTGGCAAGTGTATCACAGTAATTCAAAACTGATTGGTTTCAATTTTGCAATTTATCAGTTATTTTTTTATCGAAATATCTTTTATTGACAGCATCTTTACCATCCGCAAGATCAGCCATATTATTAATTCTACGATTTTGAATAGAAACTTAGTCTGTTGTATGAACAAAAACTTAACTAAGTTGATCTTGTAAAGCAGAAACAATGATATTGTATTGTAGTTCGATTCTACATATGTTTTTAAATCAGAAACAATGTAATTTTTTTTTAATCTACATCGTTTTTGATGCATAGTCAGAAACAATAGTTTTATATTTTGAGTCAACTTCATTTTTAGTGCCTGCTTTGTATATTTATTCGTTTTATGCAATCATAAATAGTGTTACTGAATTGTAAATTTATATCTTCTTTTAAAGCATAATCAGAAACATTAGTTTTATATTTTGGATCGCCCTTCTTTTTTAAATGAATAATCTGCTATATGTATATCGAAATATAGTTTATTGACCGCATCTTTATTATCTACCTGGTTCATTTATATTTATATTAACAAGTCTACATCCTAGAAAAAAAAGATTTTGTAAGATCAAAACAAGTGCTTAGTTTACTTTGTAAAGTATAAACACTCGAATTGCATTTTAAATTACATATGTTTTTAAATCTTCAGTGATATTGTCAATGTCTTCATTTAAAGATTTGATCTTTTTTTTCCCAAATATATCTGTCATTTAATAATAAAGATATTATATTGCGAAACTGAAAACCTTTAGAAAAAATATGTAATACAATTAAACATAGATGTCCACAGATAACTGACTTAAAATTCTGAATTTGATCATCATTGTAATAAACATTTATATCTTTGAAATAATTAACTAAATTACTAAAAATATTAACTCCAAATGAATCAAAATAGTAAACATTGTTTTCTTTAAAATAGCAAACCCAATGAGTTCCTGGATTAGATGATATGTCAAAATTAACCACAGTACATTCATTTTTGTGTGTACTTTTTGGTAATTCATCAAACACATAAACATTTCTGAAATATTTAATATTTAATAATTTTACATATTTTTCAATATCGGTATTAGATAGTTGGTATATATTTAAAAAAATTTTTGGTCATCCTCATTTTAATCCACTTCCAGATTTATTTTCCATTGCTAAATTGTGTGTCTGTTGTTCTTCTGATAATAATAATAATTATTATTATTTTCGTTTGTTCAACAGAATTATAAATTGTAGTAGCTCCTCCAGCTAAACCACCAAGTGCATCTAAAGTAGCTAATATAAGTGGTATAATTCCTCCACGATGTAAACCACTGCCAGTTTTTTTTCTTTGGCCATATTGTTAACTGTTGGCAATGATAAAGCTAATGTGAAACTTTTGCCTTCTTTCAATTTTTTATTTTTATCTCTCGATTTGTTCATTTGTTAAAATTGATCTATACCCAAATATTTTAATTCCTTAAAGGGAATTTCGCAAGTTAAATTGTTATCTTAATTTATTAGTAAAAAATATATATATAATTAATAAACCATTTTAATTTCCCAACCTACTTTTCTTTTTGTAAACATAGTTGAAGCAACAGCTGCAGAAACAATTTTTTTTCTCCAATTAGAGTATCTTTATTTAACATAATTTCTTTAGCTTCTTTTTGTAAAATTTTATCAGCATCATGTCTAGATTCTAAATCTTTATGATCTCTATATGCAGTATCGTGACATTTGCACGCTTCGTCTAATTTATTTATTCCTTTGTCATCTCTTTCTAGTCTTTCATCTAACTCTGTATATGATCCACAATAATTATAACCAAGCAAATGCATTTCCGGTAAATTTAAATTGTTTAATGCCCAGTTTATAATGCCTTTACTACCATGATGTTCAGAATTCCAAAATGAACGTGAAATTACATTAAAAACTCTTATAAGATAAGGACTTCCTTTTGGATTCTTTATAACAAAATCAAAAAACTTATTGTTCAGCATATTCATTATGCTTACTTTTTCATTGTAATAATTGTTATTTCCAGCATTTTCTTCAGCGTGAATAATTAATAATCTATTCATTTTCTAGCATCGTCCATCCAAATATGTTTATTTTGGGAAACTATTGTATTTTTTATGTCGTCGCCAGTTCTAGGAGTTCTTGGCAAAATCTTTTTTCTGGTATGTTTGGTACTGTTCTTGAAAGTGGCTCTTTTATATAGTTATCATAAATTGGTTCAATTATTTTCTTTGTATTTGCAACCTACGCTCGAAGCTACCTTTTTATTAGGATTATATTGTTGGAATGCAACATTGGTTGTTTTAACAATATCTGCATAATTTTCATAATCCTCATCATCAAATTTATTTTCAAGGGTTTCTTGTGAATTTTCTGTTAGCAAATTACTAAGTCCTGGTGTTAAAAAATATTCTTTATCCTTAGCAAATAATGTATCATTATTTATCGTTACTTGTGTATCACCGATGAAAGATTTTCCCCAATTCCGCGTAAACCAAATTTTTCATTAATAACATTTGTTCTTTTTGCAATTTCTATTCAGACATTTATAGTAGAAACACCTGCTATAGGTGGCATATCTCGTAATGGAATAATACCCATTTGCTCTTCCAAATTAGGAGATTCTTGTTCTGCAGATAATTCTCTTTCGAACGCTATTTCTTCTGGAGTTGGCAGATAATCAAAATTTTTTTACCGTAACAGGAACTAATGCTGTTATTAATTTTTTGTTATTTACTTTTCCTACTTTTTTAAACCAATATTTCGTAATTCGTCGATTAATGGTAGTCCTTTCTTCATTTTTTCATATTCTTTTTCGTGCCGTTTTTTAAATTTTTTTATATCGTTCAATGAGTAATTTAACTCGGGAAACTCCCTTTATTCTGCCATTTATAATATAAATTTTCTACTTATAAATGAGTTATAAAAGTATTAAGATCTTCGAGAGACAAATTTTTTCCTCCGACTGATCAAACTAGGAGGAATTCAAATGTTTACAATAACAGAATCGAATTTTTTATTCCTATAGGAGATGGCTTTCTTCTTTTCCAAATGATGCTTATGGTTATGAGCAATTTGATCTACTAACGAGAGATAAAGTTGGAGACGAAGCAAAATATGATGAAGAAGACAATATTGCTGTTTGTTGTAACTTTTTTCCTTTCCAGTTTTCTAGAGTAGAAATTTCAAAACACGGAAATATTATTGAAGCTGTTGATAATCCGGGTATAACATCAACAATAATAAATGCTTTATTAATATCGCCAAGTGAACAAAATTATTTAGAATTTACTGGTGTTGATAATCTATATTGATATAAATCTGTTTCTGATAATACAACAAAAGAGGTTAAAACTGTTTCTAGCGTTGAAAAAAATTAAATATATTATCCATTGAAATATCTGTTTGGTTTTATTCGTGTTAAAAATGATATTTACAGGAAAGGTTGCTATAAAATTACTTTTTTTTCGTAATTCATCTGATAAAAACTGTTTATTTCTTCATGAAACATTAGATAAAGATAATAAAATTACGAAACATCGTCCTGATCCTGGTAAAATTGTTATTAAAAAATTAGAAATGATGTGGCATATCGTAGAATATTAATCTAACACAGCCATTGCAATTAAGGAAAAAATATACAAAGAACCTAAAATACCTATGAGTTTTGATTATTGGCAATTATTAGAAAAATAAGTTCCTACTGGTACAACTTTTAACTGTGATATAAAATATAAGTTTAATAATTTAAAATTCGATATGACTGATTTTGTAATTATAGGTTTTCAATTTAATAGAAAAAATCGTGCTGAACAGCATAAACATGCTGCTATGTTTGATCATTATAATGTGAAAAACATTTATGTTAAAAACGGTAGAAATGAAATTTTTCCTGAAGAAAACTGAAATATAGACACTGAGAAAGGTGCTTGTCTTCAAACAATTTCTCGCTTATAATGATTTTAGAAATTCAGAAACTTAACTAGATACCAGCTATGGAAATAATTAGCTTAATTATAAACCAATTGTAAACTGTGATGGTGATACTAATTACTCTTCATTTTGGGGGCGAAGGCCTTTATATGTTATTGATTGTTCATACCGAAAAACAACCGTAGTTGAAGGAAAAACGAACATAACATTTTGTGTTGATTTTAAGAAAGTGGTTTAATGTAGTAAACGAAACCTTACTTATGATTATTTTAAGGAAATAATTACTATATATATATATATATATATATATATATATATATATATATATATATATATACATTTTTAATATTATTAAATGGAGGAATCAACAAATTGTTCCGGTAGTTTAAAACAATTTTTTGATAATATAGTTGAGGGGTTACGTTTAAAACATTTACGATCTTTTTATCAAATAAAAGATTATTTTCATAGTTCTAAGTAAATTTCTTTCCCTTATAAATAAAACTAAAAATGCCTGTGTTGCCTTGCAGTTTGGCAAACATTTTAAAAGGTGATAGTGGGTGAAAAATTCCTTCCTATGGACTTGGTAATGCATCAGAAAATCTTAGAAATATATTTTACAAATTCCATTCAAATTTACAAAACTTACAATTATCACTCTTATAAAACATAGACGATAAATATGAACTTCGAGAAATTGGCGAAAATCTAGAGCAAGTAGAAGTAGTTTAAAACAAAATTATTATAACTTCGATAATAATGATTTCATTGAATTTATAAAAATTTATTTTGTTTCTCAATCAGATTCATAATCTGCGTTGTAACCCATTTCATCATCTGAATTTTCTAAATCGGCTGAAAAACTTCTAAGTTCTAAAAATTCTCCAAAATTGTCAAAACATCTGAATCTGAACTTTCCAAATTGTCTAAAAGAGGTGAATCATAGCCAGATGCTTCATAATTGAGGACAAAGGGAAATCCCTCGTAATCAGGATCAGAATGGTAACTTTTAGACGAAAACTGCTTGATTTTCGATGAAAAACATGGGATGGTCCAGGATCCCCATTATACATCTACTTACATGTATGTACATGTATACAAGTGCCTGCGTATGTAAATATTTTTGTTATGGTCGTTTCAGTATCCATCGGGAACTGGCTCGTTAAACGTCGCGTTGTAAACGAGTAAGCTGCAATTTTAATGGTAACGTAATCGCGAGCTGTGTACCTAACATTGCGATTAGTCGCTTCACAGTGGACTAAATATTCTTGAAAGCTGTGTTTAATTTCTTCTTTTGGGCCATCGTGTACACTTCCGCCATGTGTACAAGTCGATATTGTCAATAACCTAATAACTGGTTTCCGCGTCGTTCAGGTAATGCTGCGAAGTTGTTAAAACATAAGGACCTATGTCACCATGACATCAGTCTGTTATACCGTGTAAAAAAAAAAAACTACTTGAGAGGCAACCTGTTTAAACATTGAACATTTATTGAGACGTTAATACAAGGATGAATTTTCCTTCATTCCCTGTCGACATACAGTTCACGTACTTCAAACAGTGTAATCCACGGCTGGGCCATTCCCGGATTTTCGCACGTGGGAATCGTACTGAACGATGCCGCTAGTCGGCGGGTTTTTTTTTTACCAGGGGATCTCCCGTTTCTGCCGCCCTATCATTCCAGCGCTGCTCCACCTTCACCGGCTCTCAATACCTCGCTGTTAAGAGCCGCCAAAATCTCTTCACTCATTACTTACTCCAAACAGTGCAGTTATCGATGGGAATTTTTTTTCAAAAGTAGATTTCAAAAGTGTTCATTTGACCGCAGACCAGTTCTATTAAGACTCAAGAATTTACTTTCTATTGACTGTTCACTGTTAATTGAGTACATCTGAAAGCCCTGCGTTGGGTCTACTTTTCCTCTCTTTAGTATCTTTCCGCTGTATGAAAAATTAACACTGCCACGGGTTTGATAACTTTGTTCACGCGTCATCCAAGTAAAACTGTGGTATTCTTGGAAATCTAAAGCTGTTACTAATATGAATATTTATACTCTATAGGCTGTTCACTGTAAAGTGAAGCACTTTAAGGCCCTCCCAACAAGCATTAACTCCTAATGAATGTGCTTATTGGAGTCTAGGATGTTAACCTTTGAGACTGTTGGAATGTATACACTGTGTGTGTGTCACATGGCGGAAAGATAAAAATTGGCTTAAATGAAAAATTTAGCAGGGCCTTAAAAAATGCTTAATTTACCGTTAATATCCTATAGAAGAAGTACAAAGTTCCGTGGCCATAAACATGGACATTACACTTGCAGTAAGTTACAATGTCAAAGTTAAGAACATTTTTATTAATTTGCTGCCAAGATAACTACGAACATGCCTTCCACCGTGTAATGTAATAGCATGTTATGAGCAGTGATTTATTGTTAAGGTTGCTTTCAGAAAATTGTTCACTTTACCGTGACCAGCGTATGATTTATGTGTTGGCGTACGAATTGCAATAACGCGCAGCGAAATATTTTCCATTTGTGCAAAGCACCGACTACTTAAGTAAAACGTTGAATAAGATAATAGGCAGAGAATTGCACAGGAATTTGTATGAAACGGGATGAAAAACCACGTCGGAAAAAAATCTCCATTGCAATGTCGGAATCTAGTCCGCGACCTGTCGCATGCAAGTCCTTCGTGGTAACTGCGTGTGCAAACAAGGTTGGTGTGATGGAAAACTAGGGGAACATGTGTAGATTGGTTGGCGTGGATGTTAAGTGTTTTTGCTCATTCTAGAATTTTGAATTATGAGTGTCGCCTGGCTTATAGGCAACCGGTGTGACGCGTGTGCGCGGCGGACGTGTGGTGGCGCATTGGCAGGCGCTGATGCGCGGCCCAGCGCTCGCGAGGGATCAGCGTGTCAACAAGCCTGGCTATATTTACCCGTGTTTTCCAGCATCCTCCCATGTTCCAC